>MU004232.1:1467480-2067480 GCA_010405405.1 Microthyrium microscopicum | reverse complement strand
AAGCTAGTAAGTCTCACGTTTGCACGATATCGTGGCGATCTTGAATGTGTCGTGACCCTGGTGTGACCTGGCGAAATCACTGGCTAGCGACTGGCGTCCAAGTGAACAGCACTGAGACTTTGCAAAGCGTACTAACAAATTGGCAGGTTGCACCACAAAATCAATGGCAAAGAACGGTGCTGCCCGCGCCCGCCAACGAAAGCGGCAGCGACTGGATCAAGACTACCAAGATGGCAAGCCATTGCTCGAGGATGGCAACTCCGCCATGTAAGTGATGGTTACTCCTACCGTCGAGTCTCGACAGTTCAAAACACGCATTGCATTCAATGGATCGGCATAGATGGGTTATTAATCGTTTACAGAACTGGCGAGTTCAGGCCGCGTTCGCGGCAACCAAAACCAGACCCAAAGCCTGCTCAAAGTGCTTTGGACCAGCTGATGGAGGCAAGAGGTTTCCACTTTGATGCGTCCAAAGGAAAATGGTTCACCCTCCAAAAGGACCACACTCATGCAACAATATCAGCTGCGGATGAAACCAGAACCTTGGCCAAGAAAAAGCGAGAGCAACTCGCAAACCTCCAAGCCCATCCGCGCATTCAGCGCAAAGAGAGTTTCAAAGACCAAGTTGCTGGAGCGGTCGTTCTCCAAGAAGCCAATTTCTCGCACAAATTTCTAAGCAGAAAAGAAGCAGCAGCTTCATATTGTCTTTCTACATTCGGCGCGACGGCTAATTCAGACGATTTTCCTCATCCACTACAATATCCTGCAATTGTATTGGATGCGTCTTGTCTAAATCCAGCACTTCCACACGCAGAGGTTCAAGCCTTTAAGTATGACCCACTACTGAAAATTCTATATGTCGCACCCGCGTATGATATGATAGGCCCAACACGTCATTACCAAATTTGGGCTGCGTGCTTGGACACAAACTATCCCTTTTACTACCACCGCACGCCATATAAATCTCACTATCCTGTCCCTCCAGCTGATGCTTTTGGACTCCATTTAACCGCTGTGAAGCAAATCGGGCTATGGCAAAACGCTTCAGTGGAAAGATGGTTCAATGTTGTCCCTGGACATGCGTCGTTTTTATTTGACAGGGACGGTCCATGTCTTGCATTGACAAAATCACTGGTCCAACCTGACGGTAATGCGTTTCGTCCTAGCAGCTTTTCTCAAGCAGCTCTTGCACGCAATTCTCGTAGAGCACCACCACGGTCCGGCGTGCTAACTCATGAGTTCGGCTGCCTAGTAGACCAGAGATTGCCATGTGTCCAAGTGGGTTGTCGTTACGGACCTCAGAACCGAAAGACCCGCATCAACTTTGAAAAACATTCGATTGTAAATTGTTCAGACACCCGTATTGTTCCAAATATGGTTGACACTTTGGAAATCTGGTCTGGCACAAAGAATGGAATTGAGCACGCCATTTACGGTCAAGGCGCTTGTTTCACTAACACTTGCTTACGAAAGCCATTGATCCATGATTTAGGGAGTGTTACAGCCATCAAACTAATAGGCGATAACCTCGTTAGTGCTGGCATGCTCAAGGGACATGTCTTTGGATACGATATGCGTTCTAATACGATGGGGGACTCGAAAATACGTCACCCAGGCCAGGTTACCAACATTTCCTACGTTGACTATAACGGAAACTACCTTGTCGTCAACGGCATCGAAGATTGTCTCCTCACCTATGATCTTCGCTTTATGAAGGACAAGCTTGTGCCATTTGGAAAACCCTTTGGCAATGCGCCACAGCCCACTAGACTTCTCACTCAACCAGTTCACAGATTTGATCATCACAACCGGCTCTATCCTGCACCCGACCTCGGGTTTGATGTCTCTCAGAACCTAGGCATTATCGCCGCAGCCCAAGGCAATGGATCAATTCGAATATTCTCGCTCAAAAGTGGCAAAACTCTACACACTCTCTGGGCCGGCGCTCGAGTCGGTCCCTTCAGAAACATCCAAATAGTCGAGGAAGAAGATGGTCTTTGTCGAATCTTGACCTCACGCCAGCATCGAATCTACGACTTTGCGGCGAAGTACGGTGCTCCCTGGGAGGATGAGACAGATCCTTTACATCGTGTCTTCAGCTACCCCTATTTTTCACCTTCAACACCTGGTCATTCTTGAAGAGTTTTTATCCGCATCAATTGTTATGTAACATACTATTGTCTTCCTTAGTATACGCATGATACCCATGGAGTACTTTGGCTTGTTTCTTTAAGGGGCTCTTTGTTTTACTATTGTTTTTGCATGATACCCCAATAGACACGATGAATGATGGCAAGGATCTGTTTACTGTGAAATATCAATTGAGCTTTATACTACAGCAATAAGAAGTGCGTTTCTTCAGATTCCTCCTCAAAAACGTGGTTATGTACTTGCTAAGCTCAGCCTGATAACGACAAGGCTGAGGCATCTAACAGCCGTTGCGGACTTGTGTAAAACCTCCGATTGGCTAGAAGCTAATGACGTCTTACTCCATCCGTTTGCCTCTTTCGACGTCTTATATTTCTTGAGTAGCTCCCAATGCTTCGAATCAACTCCTCTGAGTCTCTTAATGCCTCTCCGACCCTCTATCCCTTCGACTCCTAGAATATTCCCCATGCGTCTTGCTCAAATGGCCTCCCATCTAGCCTCCCCCAAGCCCGCGCCTTCACCACCTTCCGCGTCCTCCCTCTCTGCTCTTCCGCGCTCACACACGTTTACCAGTCACCTGCCACCCGATCCCAAATATCCTACGCCCAAGAGCTCTCATGATGCTCCACGGGGCGATCTAGGTCCCAGACTGGTCAAAGGTGGCTTTTTCACATGGGTCAGGCCAACACCCGTGCCAAACCCGGAGGTATTGGCAGTCAGCCCAGCAGCACTACAAGACCTAGGAATCGATCCTAGTGCAGTGAATACAGAAGAATTTGTACAAGTACTCAGCGGGAACCGCATACTAGGCTGGGAAGATAAGCCCGACGGCGGGGACGGGCGCTCTTCCAAATCACCCTCGCCCACTGGCGATGACACAACCCCTCAATCTCATACGTCAACCAACGAGGCGGACTCTCAGCAAGCGAACGGCGCCATATATCCTTGGGCACAACTGTATGGCGGGTTTCAGTTTGGCAGCTGGGCAGGCCAATTAGGAGATGGCCGCGCCCATTCTCTCTTCACAGTCTCCACACCAACTGGTCCTTATGAACTTCAGCTCAAAGGCAGTGGCCGCACACCCTTCAGCCGCTTCGCCGATGGTCGAGCCGTTCTCCGCTCCAGCATTCGTGAGTTCATAGTCAGCGAAAACCTTAACGCACTCCACATACCCACTACACGAGCGCTCGCCCTCGTCAAAGCCGGCAAAGACATGAAAGTCCTCCGCGAACGTGCCGAACCAGGTGCCCTCGTCGCCCGCTTCGCCAGCACCTGGGTCCGTCTCGGCAACTTCGACATCCTACGCGCACGCGGCGACCGCGCAGCCATCCAGACCCTCGCGAACTACGTCGTCGAGCACGTCCTAGGCGGCTGGGAAGCTCTCGACGCCAGCTTGCCCGAGACCGACAAGACACCACACTCCTCACCAGACTACAATCCCGACAAAGTATACGCCGACCTGACACCCACGCAACTCCTCAATCCTGGCAACGGCATCGCCGCCTCAGACTACCAAAACGAAGGTCCGCTGCTCCAAAACCGCTACACCCGACTATACCGCACCATATGTCGACTCAACGCGCGCACAGTCGCACAATGGCAAATCTACGGCTTCACCAACGGCGTTCTCAACACAGACAACACGTCCATCGCCGGCCTCTCCTTGGACTTCGGCCCCTTTGCCTTCCTCGACGCATATGACCCCGCCTATACGCCCAACCACGATGACCACGCGTTAAGATATAGCTACCAGCACCAGCCGTCCATCGTCTGGTGGAACTTGACACGACTCGGCGAAGCGCTCGGCGAACTCATTGGATCCGGGAAACTCGTTGACGAAGAACGGTATAAAGAAGGATTGGAGGAAAGTGATATTGAAGAAGTGCAGGAACGTGGACAAACGCTGATAGTCAGAGCGGGCGCGGAGTACCGTGCTGTGCTGAGGGCCGAGTATGAGAGGGGTTTGGCGGGGAGGCTAGGATTGAAGGGTGTGGAGAGTGGTGATTTCGATAATGTGTTTACCCCTTGGCTGGATGCGTTGGAGGCGGGTGAGCTGGATTATCATCTGTCGTACCGTAGGCTGGGTGCTGTGACGATGGAACAGTTGAAGACGGAAGAGGGACGGAAAGAGGCGGCGAAAGGATTGTTTGCGAAGACTGCCACGCCTAGTGAGGAGGTTTTGGGACAGATGGCGACTTGGTTGGAGTCGTGGAGGGAAAGGATAGTGAAGGACTGGGGCGAGGACGGGGATGCTGAGAGAAAGGTGGCTATGGATAGAGTCAACCCGAAGGTTTGTTGAGTCTCAGTCTAAAAGAAAGCGTTGCTAACAATGACATAGTTTGTGCCGCGTAGTTGGATTCTAGACGAGGTCATCCAGCGCGTAGAACGAAAAGATGAGCGCGAAATTCTCAATCGCGTCATGAACATGGCCCTGCACCCCTTCCAAGACTCATGGGGAGGCGACAAGGAAGAGGAGGAACGATTTTGTGGCGATGTGCCGAAATATATGGCTCAGATGCAATGTAGTTGCAGTTCTTAAAACGGTGTATATAAATCTGTATGATATAATGAGGCAACGAAGTAGCAACACGACACGCATCAAAGTTGCAATGAAAATGCAAAAACTCATACTATTATACTAGGTACTCATAGCCACTACGTGCAGAAAAAACAAACATAAAAGAAGGCGGGTTAAAGCCATTCATACATGTCAACAAGAACGCCAAGTTCATCGCCCTGGATGAATGCTCCAGTCTTACACATGAAGGGACGTCAATCAGCATGAAAGCCCAAGCCCAAATAATCCCAAATCGCACCACCCCGTCTACGGAATAGAAAAGGAAACGAGATATCCAGTTTGAGCAATACGAGCTAATACACTAGTTCAGCTCTGTGGTATATTTGGGCGCGGAGAAGCTATGAGGGGATAATTGGACGTGCATTTAACAGCATCCTCCTTTCTTGCTCGAGTCGGCAGTTGCGGTTGAGGTGATCTTGATGCTTTCGCCTTGTGGAATGCCGCCGGCTGATTCGGCTTGATCTAAAGCTTTAGAGGAGACGATGCGGTAGATTTCTATTGTGGTTAGTTTAGTATTTGTGCCAGGGGTAATCGTCATTGCGACTTACCGGTCAAGATGTTCTGGAATGCCAATTCGACATTGCTGGCATCGAGGGCGGACGTTTCGATGAAAGAAAGGTTGTTCTCAGCTACAAACACCAATTAGCCTCCTATCACATTTACACGTCTCAAAAGACCTACTAGCAAATCCCTTTGCATCCTCCGTTGGCACAGCTCTCAAATGGCGCAAATCGCTCTTGTTTCCCACCAACATGATAACGATGTTGCTGTCAGCATGATCGCGCAACTCCTTGAGCCACCGGTTGACGTTTTCATACGTCTGACCCTTGCTGATATCGTACACCAAGAGTGCGCCGACAGCGCCACGATAGTAGGCAGACGTAATGGCGCGGTAGCGCTCCTGGCCGGCGGTATCCCAGATTTGTGCCTTGATGGTCTTGGTGTCAACCTGGATGCTACGGGTGGCAAATTCGACGCCAATGGTGGACTTGCTGTCTAGGTTGAATTCGTTGCGGGTGAAACGCGAGAGTAGGTTGGATTTTCCGACGCCCGAGTCACCGATGAGGACGACTAGACAGTTATTGAGATTAGCTGGGTTCTACGATGGTGCTTATGAATTCAGAAGTTATCATTATAGGATGCCGTAGCTTCAAGCGTGTTGCGTCTGTAGTGAGGGTGGAGCCTGGCAGCTTTCGGACGATGGAGGGGAGCTCAACGGGGCCAAAATACCTTTGAATAGAAACTGAAGAGTGATTATTAGCGATGTGAGAGCAGAACTAAGCAATTAAACCACATACATCGTATTCATCGTTTGCCATGATGGGCGGTTATCACTTGCGGTGAGGCCCCTGTGGCAGGAAAGGAGATGGCCTGAGGTGGGGTACAGCTTGCGGGTAGTGCTCGGAACGGGGATAGATGGACGTTATCGAGATTCAGTTCCGTATTGTTGTAGAGAGGCGGTTGAAGAGGTCTGCGAACAGTTGAACTGTCGTGTTGTTTGGAAATGGATGTAGCCTGAAGAAGCAAGGTGAAGCAAGCGTTCGCGGGCAGAGGCGGGTGATGGAGTGTGGTCTGAACATCATCGCAACCAAGCCAAGCAAGCCCTCCTTCCTATTATCAGCACAGACCATATTGAACATCAACCATAACATTGTCACGTGCATACACTTTTCCGCTTCATTACATGTAAGTTGGTAAGATATCTTGATAGTCACCGATAAAATGTGTGAAGAATGATGGTATTGTGCAAATACGATTTTAGTGCTTCGTTGATCCTACGTTTGCCAATGCGTGCGAGCTGTTGGTAAGTGGCCATAGCATTGCCTTGAATCCATATGCTCCTCCAACCAGCAACATGTAGTATATGATAGAATACTGTACAGGCGCATAGTGCCTCTGTGGCCTTTTGTTTTTGCCATTATTGCCATCTTGTTCTTGCTCATCGCTTGACTCCTCTTCTGCATCTACCCGCAATTGACCCCAGAACTGTGGCAGACCTTGCCAATTGCAGAAAACGTGCGCAGCAGTTGCGGCATATACTGATCCCGTCCGGAGGTATACAAACGCAGCAAAAAAGCCAAATAGACTAGTATAGGCAAATTGCACAATGGTCCTTATAACAGCTGGCAGGAGTGGGAGCTCGGGATGGGTGAGAACAAACTCATAAAAGTGGTGAACATGAGCAATTCCAAAATACAACGGGGTAATGAAGATGATGCGAGTCGGTGACATCTTGGCTACCAAGTGAAGTGGAATAATCAATGACCTCCAGACCAGTTCCTCAGAGACTGGCCCCGCCACGTAGTTACGCCATCCTATCCATGATGCAAACGTCTCTCGTATCAAAGTTCCGCTGAGCCAAAGACCAAGCCGTTTCTGGACAATGGCACCATCAAATATGGGACCGGCAAAGAGGATGGAGCAGAGTAAGAGTGTTTTGCCAATGTCAGCCAGGTCGATAGGCCAGCAACCGAGTATTCTCAGAATCTCGAGTAGCGTGTCCTGGTTATACTGTGCCAGAATATAGACAGTTATAAGGGTGCTCACGGTGCATGAGACGGTAATGGCACGTATGCGGCCGCGTATGACAGAGGGAGCATCCTTTGAGAGAGTTCGGGAAGGTTTAGTGGTACTGCTTAGATAGAAGGGTATGACATAGAATGCGACAAAGGCAGCCTGCAGATGTGGACATTAGAATGATATGCAAAGGTTGTAGTTGGCAGACCACAGGCATCGACGGGTGAGACACGTACCGAAAGTATAGCAGCAGTGGAAGTAGATATAGCGGGAGGTTTATTTGCTATAAAGCAACCAAAATTAGCATGCAGATTCAAATGGTAGGCAGGTGATGCAAAGGAGTGGCTGTGGAGATTTGGAGCAGCGCTTGGAAATGTTTCGAACCGACCACAGGCTACAACTTGATGCGGAGAGGGAAACTTACGGGTACCACCAGAGTAGTAGGCCTTGATGCGCTTGTAGAGGTCTATTGGTGCCATGCCTAATAGATGAGGGAGACTCGGAGGAGAAATTAAGTTGTCAAGAGTAGGCCAGCAGGGCCATGAAGAACAATGCGGATGTCAAGTGGTTTGGCGGAATGTAATGCATCAAGTGAATCTTGAATCCTGAAATGATCCATGTCAATGATCTCGTTCTAGGGTTGTAATGATAAACCCTAAAGCCCATCGTTACTGCCCACTTGCGTTGAGGTTGTGCTTTGTTTGGACCAAAAGTAGAAGGCGCGACTAGGCTTGGCAAAGGGAGGCTCTTTCTTCATCTTTTGCAATACAAGAGACATCCTTGTAACCACGATCTTTGATATGAGACAACAGGCAGTGGTACAGTCTATTCCTGGCTCCAATCGTTGCGAATCTTCTCCATTTTCTTAACTTCATTTTTTCTACTTTTCAAGACTGTTAACAGTTCCTAAACCATAATGCCTCGAATAGCTGCAAATAGGGGCCGTTGGTCAGCGGCGTTGAGCTTTTTCTCTCACTGCTCATCTAAACGCCATCCCCGCCTCACTAGCCAATTGGCCCATCTGGATGGCTACAAGCTTCGCCTAGTCGCGTCGCGTCTGGTTTTTTCGCGTTGTAGCTTTTTTCATTCGACGACATGATGCGCTCTCTCATCTTCCCAGTTCCTTGTGCGCGCCTCTCCATGCGCTTCCAAAAGGTATCTTCATTTTTAGCATTACCGAATCTGCTTTTCATTCCCCATAAGATGATATCGTGGCCAACGCCGTTCATTTGCGCTCTGTATCGATAACCGACCATATTCCCCTGCCACCTACCCCTCCAGCTCAATCAAAAATACCTTATCACCCCAGGAGCGTCCGACACCGCTACATACATACTTACTCTCTACAATTCCTCTCACAGGTCACTCAACATTCATTTTCTCCGACGCAAACTGTGGTGATCAATACGTCCCTAGGCTGGTACTACGGACACTACTATTGACGGCACTGGGCCTTGTTCTGCGTGTTCCTGCATCCAGTTCAGCCTCATATCGCTTTGCATAAGTGCATATGCAGCCAATCCATTGTGGCCTGCAACTACTCCTGAATGAGAGGTCAAAAAGCATTTCAATCCCTCATTGAAACATTTTCCTCTGCTTCTCTTTGTCAACACCTATTATTCTTCTCTTAACCATTCTTTTCTTCATATTCATTTGCCGACTTATTCCTGGTCCATGTCACACTCATTTGATACCCGGCCTGTCCACCCACTCTCTTTTACTCCACTCTCTTTATAATATCATTTGGCACTCCACTCTCCTTTTCTTCTCTTGTTCGTCTTACAGCTTTATTAATGTCTCTTCTATCTTTTAATTACTACTACAATGTCTACGTCGCCCCCGAGAGACTCGGAGGCGCACGCAGAACGCACCATATCACCATCGCCTCGGCAGCGCAAACCACTTGGCGAGAAGTCGCAATCTGATACAAATGGACGTTTATCAACACAATCCACAGCACCCTCGATAAGAGTTGTTGCAGACAACGGACCAGACGCTTATACCAAGAGCCCCTTTCCCACCCAACCGGCGCATTTGTTACCTCCAGTTGCATCTAATTACGTTCCGCGCATAGTTCGCTACTACCAGGATCAAGTCGTTTCATCCGAGAGACAACGGACCAATGCCAGCTCCCCCAAACCAAGCAGTTCTGAAGCATTATTACCCCTTCCTGAAAATGCGCTTCGTCCTTCAGGGAATCGAGCTTCGACCGATACCAATGTATCCTCGGACGCAGAAACACTTACATCTAGTACCAATTATGAATCCTCTTCACAGTCGCCATCCCTGTCGTCTCGTTTCTCCCAGACCATCACAACCCCGTCAACTCCAACCCTGCCAGATGAACTCGCAGCAAGCAAATTACCAGAGTTACCTCAGCCGACCATTAATTTGCACCGTAATAATAGATCTACTATAAGGCTTGTCATACCTTCCGGGAGCAGCGATGTTCCATCCTGGTCAGAGAGCAAGTCTGAATCAACAACCTCGTCACTTGATTCTTTGCAAACTATAACTACAAAAATACTTCCTCGTCCTGCCAGTCCGCCAGCCGAGTCTGAAATCCACGTTTCCTCTCCTGCTTCTTCTCATCGGGGTGGTGTTGATACCGACGAGACAGACGCCCAGCCTCAGCAATCTCCTTCAACTAAATCGAAACACGCACCACCTGCGCCTGGCACCTCCTCATCCGACTCTATTCCCTATTCCGAACCCTCCAGCTCTTCTGTTGTAAAAGTAATACTCCCCCAATTGACTTCAAATCCACCACCATCTACTTCTCATGCTGCACCTCAATCCGCAAGCAGCAGCGACATCAAGTATCCTGTTGTTAGACGACAAACTGCTAGTGGTTCATGGGCGACCGTGTCCACACAACAGGATTCCGAGCCTCGTATGAACGAAGATGACCGTATGAACGACGATGCCCGCCTTTCAATATGGAGCTCCCGTCTTTCAACCATTCCATCCGAGTCGGAGCCGCCTTCACAACCCATATCTCCCGGACCCGCTTCACCGCGATATTTCGGTTCCCCAAGGCTGCGACGAGTTCTTGGAAGTATCGCTTCCAGCGACAGCGGAACTGGATTCTCTCACTCATCCCTCAGTGCCACCTCCATCCCATATCCTGCTCCATTATTTTCCCCACAGCAAAGGCGTCTGCCAACTCCTCCTGGTCGAGAGTCGGAAGAGCGCGAAGATACCCTAGGTGACCTACTTTCACCTCCCTTACAACCCAAGCGTTCTGGTTATTTCGCAAAGCATCGTGGCCTATCGAGGCCCGGTTCATCTGACAGCATAAACAGCCAAATTAGTTTTCAAGGAGAACTAAGCTGGGTCAAGTATGCATAATATAGCCCCGTTTCATGTTTCATTGTCAAAGCTGACAGATATTAGGCGCTTTTATAGCGGTGGTGATTATCCTCCATTGGAATCTCCCTATTCGACGCCATTGCACTCAAGTTCGAGGCTTAATACCGCGACCAGTGGGACGACCACCTCTCCGCTTAGTGAGGCGTTTCCTGCCGAGATATTCAGACCAAGAAACCGGCCGCGGGATCGCAATGGCCGCGAGCTTCGCAATCAACCGTCAACTGACACAATGCGAACAGAGGGCTCCTGGACTGACCGCTTCCGTCGGCCAATATGGAGCTCATCGGGCTGGGGCAGTGGTGTCTTCTCACCACATTTGCACCCTGACCGACGAGCTAACCAGGACCAGAACGCGTGGAGCATGCCCTCGCTCGACCAACCGAGCAGGAACGTAATTGGGCCCGTGGGAAGACAAGTCGCATTATTTTGCCTCGGATTTGTGTTTCCGTTTGGTATGTTTCAATGCACCGATCGCCAGTGGAAGCGCTACTAACACTGGTTAGCATGGTTCTGTGCAGCCTTATTGCCAATTCCTAGCAAACCCAATTCGCTCGATCCAGATGCGCCTGTGGACGAGGCCGCGCTCACGCGAAGAGATCGAAACTTTCTTAGGACGAATCCGGGAGCTCTTGTTTCCCAGGAGAAAGTAGAAAAGCTATATCTAAAAGCTCACTGGTGGAGATCGCTCAATCGGATCATGTGCGTCGTTGGCTTGTTGATAATAGGTGCTATTGTAAGTTGTCGCTATAGTTTCCCGACGATGATCATGGCTAACCATGTTCCCAGGTGGCACTTGTAATATTTGCAATTCGCATGAGAGATGGTCAAAGGTAACATTGCCATCCTTTCAGGCGATCATACACGACGCTATTACCTGGAATTTTTCATTCGAGCATTCTTGCTCCTCACCACAAACCGAAAGATAATTCCACCTCTCGGTCACAAGAGGTTCACACTCCTCATACCATTCCTTTGCCAACTTCAACCATTCTTCAATCGCTCACACGCAAATAACGCCTTTTATGATTCAACGGCTGGCCATATTTTCCTCGGTAATATCACCCATTGAGGTATATATGAAGCCCACTAGATTTGTTTAATTGTCTGATATCCACCTGTTTTGCATATTTGGCTTTCTGTACAATACTGCATATTATCACGTCACATATGCTTATGTCTATTAACGGCTGTCTGGCAGGACTGGAAAGCTTCTCAAACTCCCGATTGGGGTAATGTATATACAAACATATTGCAAAGTTTTTGCAAAACCTTGGAGCTGCCATACCAGCAAAACTCCACATCAAATACCAAGAAGCATCTTTACATGCCAAACCTTTCTCCTCCCATCTCTTACCTGTTACTACTTACCTACAATATAGCCACCCCATTCACGTGTGACCCAACTCCACCCTTGACATTGGCCGGACTACTAACAAAGAAAAACACATATCTCTTCTGCTTCCCACAAGCCACCGCCAACGCCTCCAAATCCAACATCTCACCCAACGGCATCCCCCACAGCGCAAGAATATACTCATGCATATAGTACTTCCTCTCCGCCCGCTCATCTTTCTTCGGCGGCCACACCTCAAAGCTCGGCGCATCGCCCGCCACAGCCGCAAAATACGCATCATGCAACCAATCCAACATCTCCTCACTCTGCTCTACCCCCGCATACGTCAACGCCTCGCCTTCCCTCTTCGCCAACTTTGTGCGCTCTTCTTCAGTCTTGGATGCATAGGCGGCATTGAATCCGCTGCGCACGAATAACATGTCGCCGATTTGTATATCGCCTCCTTGTGATGCGGGCCGGATATCGAGGCCTTGCCATTTACCGCAAGCCACGAGATCTGCGTGGCTGATTGCGTGTTGTGCGTAGGCATCGTAGCTTTTGTTATGTGCGATGGTGTAACCCCAGTAGTCTAGGAGTACACCGCGTCCGGCGATTCCGTGCGCGGCCCAGGCTTGCATGCCGCATACGTCGCTGCCTTCTGCCTCAATGTCGGCGCCCTTGGCACCGTTGTAGAAGAGGCCGGAGGGGATATGCGCAAAGTGGCGTAGACCGTCCCATTGGGTGCCGGATTGGGTGTTCAGGGTGTATTCGTCGTCGTAGCTGATGCCAGGCGCGACGGCTTTGATGGTGTGTTCGAAAGGGCGTCGATTGAAGGAAGGTGTGGCGGGCACGGAGAGCGGGAGGTTTAGAGGGATGAGTTGGCCGGTGGTGATTGTGCGGCGCGCGGAGAGGACTCGGGCGGGAGTGAGGAGGTTGAGACGGCCGAGTTGGTCGGTGGCTCCCCAGTTCCAGGAGGCGCCTTTGGGGGCAATTGGGTGTGGAGGGAGGTTTTGGCGGGTGGGGAAGGAGGTGCTGTCTGGATCCCAAGGCGGCATTGTTGCGGGTTTGGAAGGAGTGAAGATTGAGAGGAGTTGGGACAGGCGGGATGATGCTGTATTTGTTGACATATTTAACGATGAGCAGTGGATTGAAGTTGGATGGTAATTGACTTGATCTGATGTAAGACGGATACTTGTCGTGTTCTCGTCGCATCATAAGTAAGATCGGCTTCTGCTGATTCTCCACCAGCTACTCCGCTTTGCATCATGGATTTCCCCGCGTCAAAGGGAATTGTTGACCATGTATAAACCCCGTCATATCTCCACTTCTTAGTGGCCGAGGCTCTACAAGGCTGGAAATTCTCAGTCTTGATTGGTCAATTGGAGGGCCTTGCCTTGTTGATCAGGCTGACATGACTTTTTCTCATGAAGAGCTGCTTATTGCTGGCCAGGGCCCTAGAGTAGAACCTGATAGCTTTCATGCGGTCATCAGCGTTCTGTTGCCAGGAATTTCTGATATCCAGCGCTGAGCAATGAAGTTGGTTCACAGGTCGACATCATGATTGGCATACTCTCATCCACACAATGCGCTCTTTATGGCTTCTACCCTGATGTGTTCAACACTCCGCAACCTTGCATAATTCATATACACTCAACAGGACAGAAAATTAGTTCGTACAAGCACGAAGTCTATTGCAATCAATGAATATGGCAAGGGCACGCCATATATTTTTCCAAAGGTTGGTTAATCAACATAATTCAATCTCAATTGGTTTTCTTCTGAGCATTTTCTCGTGTGCGGTTAATTGTGGTCTTGCTGAGTCCTCAATTAGCTCACACCGAAAGAACCTCTCTGATGTAGCTTCAAGCGAAGAGATATTTTGATGTAGTTTCGTCCTGTTTCTATGCTTCCAAGTACCGTGACAGAAGCGGCGATATTTTGGACGCTGCCCCTTGTCACATTGTACAGGATTTAGCATCAAGAACTCCAAGCTAGATTCTGGACCGACGTTACGCATTGATAGTAGGAGGCAAGTGCAGACCGGATTTGCCTTTTCCGGTTGTCCCCGGTCAAACCGAACCTCTACGCTTCCAGAAATGTCAGAATCGCTCAGGTCGTAGTCATCGCGCAGATAATCGAGATCCGTACTCTTCACAAACCAGCTGCTTGCTGATGAAGCCCCTCTGTCGAAATCAAATCTGAGCTCAAATAAAAATCCAAGGACTATCAGTTGTGAAGATATTAGGTCAGAAGTAAGTTCTTCACCATTCCATTCAGTGCTTGCTTTAACAATGGACAAGCAATCAATGTCTCTGGTATGAAAATGGAAGCGCACTCCCGTGGGCTCCACTCCTAGCCAGCTCCATGTCGGTATATTCAATGGTTTTATAAAGGGCTTTATTTGCGATGTAAACGGCCTGGAGCAATGCCAGTTCAAGCCTTTAGCCATCAGTTCTTTCCATAACCCCAATACAGGGGTTAAGTTATGCTGTGCTTGATACCATCTTGTTATGCCAGCCATTGCAGGTGTTCTGTCCTCTTCCTTGGTGAATTCCAGTTGTTTGTATGCTTCCATCAATTGTAACCAGTCAGAGAGGTTGTCCTTGGCTGGATAATGCTTTGATGAGTGTCGTGGCGGATAGTTTATTGCCAATTTAGTATCTTGAACCACACCATCTTCGGAGAATGAACCTCGATGGCATTGCCAGAAGAATTGTGTCTTCTTACAATACAACACCCTAGGCGACAGAATCAATTCTTGGAACACCCTGTTCGATCTTAATATGCTAGGCCTATTGAAGAATCAGGAAACTCACCATCCGCGCTTGAGAAGTGGCGATTCAGCGACACTCTGATCTGTCGCGCACGGTATTCGAATATTCAAATACTCTCCATTGTGAGGTGCACGAAATCTGATCCTTTCTTCCAAAGAATCCAGAAAACAGCTCCCATTCGCATCACCAGAATCAACTGCTGCAATGTTAAGATACGAGCTTTCGTAAACATCTTTCATTTTGGCAGCCTGGTGCTGCCAATCGATTTCCGAATCTTGCACAATACAGAGCGAGTCAATCCAGATGTATGCTATTCCGAGCTTACGGGTTATTCTCATGGCATCCAGAAATGTTTTCGGGATCTGATCACAGGGCAACAGTTTGTAATGCTCTTCAAGGTTGTTACTGAGAGTGCACAGAGGTTTCACTCCAGTTCCCCAACGATGGCTCAAGGTTGTGTACGTAATGGCATTGCCATCCAGATGTTCTGTCGCGACGAGCCTTGGCAGTGATAGAGCATCATGTCCAAGCGCAATCAACCGCGCTGGTAGTGGGCCACGTTTTCGACTCTCTCGACACCTGTGATGGTCCAACTCGCAAGCATCAATCCATTTTTGTATCACAGGCCAACGATCATCGAGTGTGATAGGGCTCGTGTCTGTCCATATTGCTTCCTTACCAGACTCTTGATATTTCTCAGCCAGGAATTGCACATCAGGCCATACAGCCAGCCGGATTCCAGGCCCATGGCCGTCGCCCCGTAAGATTTCGTAAAAACTCTGGCTTGGACTCCCGGACAGATATTTCTTCCCGAGTTTTGATATATACAGATAAGCTCTCTCTGCGGCAACCATTTGTGTTTGTGTATCATCTGCGTTTTCCAGCCCTGCACACATGTGCTCCCAGATGTGCGAACAAAGGGCACAAAGTTTGGCTAAATTCTGTAAGTCCAGGACGGTCTGATGATGAGTCCACACCCATTGCGTTCCTCTGCGCAAGAGCAAGTGACTCGGATGCCTATCAGCAGTTTGAGGTAAGAAAGCGAGAGGTGAGTTGCCTAGGATACCACGTAGGCAATAGTTGCATAAAGTATCTTCTTCCATGATATATCGCTACGTGGAGGTAGCGATATTGATTTACGTCTGATGGGACGCTCTCGAGTACAAGGCTTATACTCTATAGAATCGAAGGTGAAGCTCGGCAGATGCACGAGGAAACTAGTGTGCTGTTATCAAGTTCGCTAAGTTTTATGATGTTGCGCTCTGTTAGCGAGTTCTTGGTGTTCAGTCGAGACGATACAAGGTTACCGTAGGTAAGCTGCAGCAACGTTGCGTTGGGAAGTAGATTTTGAGTGTGTACGCTCGACGTAAAGAATGCTTTGTGACACATGTCGTTGTAGATGGGCATCAAGCGAGACTCCTTGAGGCTTGAGAAAGAACTGCCCCACTTCAAAGCTGCCTTGCGGGTTTTTCCATCCTGCATGAGAGACGACGTTAATGAGACACATTCATTTTGATGCCAAACCACTCTTGTATTTGGTATAGATATTGATACAGGACTTGAATATGAAAGACTCCATTTGCACAGTGCGATATGCATGAGAACGATAATGAGTAATGTAAACTTTAGGTCTATTTTAGGCTCTCCAAAGATATACAAATCATATCGTTTCCTAGAGATGGTCTGCCTGGAAGTTACACCACGGACCGGCATCACTCTGGAGATCGCGGCATCCGTATTCCAGCCTACGGTATCCAGTGTTATCAGGGTCAGGCCAGTTAGCATTGCCAACCTTAGTCGTCTTCTTTGTAGGATGATAGCTGTGAGGTAGGTTAGCAAAAACACCATAGAACAGGCTCAGGGGCAACGAACCAATTCCTTCCACCTTCCCAAGTAATCTCCGTGTCCTGTTGCACCTTCGCCCAGCCCATCTTCTCCTGCCACCACACACCATGTGGTCCCTTCCAGCTTGGGTCACCCTTACAGCCCTGCATGGCGATCACACTTTTGGTCTTTGTGACTGAATAACCTAGAGTCAACTCCAGAGCGTCGGCAAGCTTTGGGACAGAAACTTTGAGCTCTGCACTCATAGTGACTGAAGTGCCTTTTGCTTCGCCAATGAGTACGATTCCGTCAGGAGTCACTGCGCGTCGGTCATGGCACCATGGTGTCCACCAAGTGCCATGGGAGAGTGTTTTGTATTTTACGGTACTACGTGCCGTACATACACAGTCAATACATCGGGTTTCGGATGCTGATAGGTTGGCTTGTGGGTCTTCAACTGCCTGTTACCACTGTCAGTAGTTATTTTATATCCTGGAAACATGGACTCACAATCCATTCGACATTGTCGATATTATCACCAGGAGAGTATGCGGCAACGAAATATCCCTCCACAGATTCTCCGCCTGTTGATCCAAGGGTAACATTTGTACTGGCCACCTTTTCTTGTCGAGGGGAGATGTTGCTGTTGGCGAAGGGAGAGGCTTTTGAGCCTGCGATAAGAAGTGCCGCAAGCATGCAGCTGATTTTTAATTGCATCGTGATGTGATGTTGCTGTTAATTGTTTGGATTTGATGATGAACTGACCGAGAGGTAATGACCCCTATAATCGTGAAAACTCGCTGCCATTTATATAATCGACTCTCATCATATCCACCCTCATCCCGACTCCCCTAGTTCTTTAAGGGTGTAACACGAAGCGGAGTATAATCCGCAGGCCGCCTTGACAAAAACATGCTAGGTTCGCTTCTTACCGCCAAAGTTGCAACAGATTTTAGAAGCTGAACTGGAAAGTTAGTGTAGATTTGGATATCGTATGGTCAGTGGCCTGCTCAAGCACGATCTAACCACTGCGGCTTTTGCCCAGCAAAAGCCAAGAGCCATTGTTCACCGCTGGAGCCTTACTTTTCAGTTCGACCTTGACATGGCTGAAATGAAGAGTTTGTTTGAAGAGCCAATTTGGTACAGTAGTTGCACTTGGCATCAGCGGGGACTGGCACAGCCCCATGGATTCATATCGCCGACATGCAGGTTAGTAATGCGGCGAAGCCGAAAGCTGGATGCTAGCTTTTATTTTGATTATGTAAACGCTTCTGTTGATACTTGACCTGAGAATTGGGGAGTAACATATATATGAGGGATCAGTCAGGTACGCAACTTACATGTCCTTTGGATTGTGGATTTGAGCAGAAACGCTTCATGGAATGTGACATGCTTCTATTTATATTCGACTTTAATCGACACCTCAAGCAAGAATTGAAGTATTCAAAAACCGAAGCTTTCCAAAAACCTTCCAATCTCCCCTTGTATGTTTTTCTTTGCCTGTTGCTTTCTCTCTTCTGGCTGTCGATTCCAGCTGTCAAATAAAACATACGGCCAGCAGACCTCCTGGCAAAACCAATACAAGTTTGACATAATTTCAATATCTCTGCCTAGCTTGGCAGGACTTTTGATACCTTTCTCATGAAGCATCTTATCCCAAAGCTTAGCAAACTTCCAATTGATGGGATTTGCATCCCCTGGGGCTTCAGACCTCCCACCTTCTGGCTTGTCGTATGTTGGTAGCTCCCCTGGAAAGCCATGAATTTGATAGTTTCGAAGCAGGCTCTCGTTTCTGTCATTGCTAAATTCCGATCCAACAAGCCCGTGGCTCAGAGGGAACGAGAAGAAATACTCGTCGCAAGGAGAAGCGACTTGGGCAAAATCGTAATCTAGTAAAGCTGTGATCTTCATATTCTGTTTATCAAAGAGTATGTTCCATCGATCTGCACGTCCTAATTAGTAGCTGCAATTTGATTTGGACTCTGCAGTCGTTGAATGATGCTCAACTTACCTAGGTCTCCATGGACCAATGTTGGTAGTTGATCGTTAACTTCATCAAACAACTTTTCAAGCCCTTTATCATAGAACATTTCCAACCGATCTCTAAGCCCATCATCCTTCCAACCATCAAGAAGAACGCTTGTCGAAGACAAATCTAGTTGTGTCCGTAGTAATTGACGATACATCTCTGCAATGCTCTTGAACGGCCCTCCGCAGGGAATAGTAGTAGGCCCTGTGATCACTTCGCCTTGCTCATTGAACCGTAAGCCTCCGTAGCCAACGACACTATTTGGGAGATCATACTCATGGATTGCTTTGAATATATCCAGAATCTGACCAGATATCTCCTTCTGTTGCGTTTCCGTCAAAGTGTCGAAAGCATCGTCAAGTGCTTGGCCAGGCATGAGCTGTTGAATCACATAGCCTTGTCCTGTAGCCGCACTCTCCTAGTCATACACATCAGGTACAAGGTCCGAAAGTTCCACTGAAGCAAAAGCTTCACGCATCAAGATCATTGCTGCGACTTCATTTTCGATGCGGACAGCTTCGTTCAGTGACCGCTGGGGATTGGATAGTCGAAAAATGATATCGGTCGTGTCAACTGGCAGTGAGACGGTGCCTGGCTTAACTGTTGGTTGCTCTGTGTGCTTGACCGCAGTCTTTGGGTCAAGTTTCACGCGGTACGTGAAATTGTTTTTGCCTTTGTTGATGATGGTGATGGAGGAAACAGCCAATTCAAAGCGCTCCATCAGCACGTTGTCGATGAATTTAACTTGTTGTTCTGAGCTCAGCGGCTGTTTGGTATTAATGACTTGATCTGTCATTGTGAAAAAAGTTATGCGATTAGATTTGTATGTTCGGCAGCAAAAGTCTTCGACGAAGCATAGTGTTGGCAAATGATATCGGTTTGTGGTAAATCATTTGTTCACCGGAGTTGAAGAATGAACAAGTAATTTGTACTTCTACCAGCCTCCACCACTGTAAATGTAGCCTGGAGATGCCTAGGTAGCAAAATTGCTGGGAAGTCTTTCATTGGAAATTGACCTCGTATATAACCCTCGATCCTTCTATATAGCACAGCCTCTCCAAGTCCTGGTCACCAATGACTCCTTGCTCTTTGATCTGTGAACCGTTGCTACTCAGGATTTTCTGGTAGACAGACATCTTCCCAAAATACACTCAATGGCTTCCTGGTTTTACATGGTGTCCAAAAAGATACCAAAGAATCGTAATTTGTTCTAATATTGATTCGATGGGGGAAGAAGGTATTTATATCGCATCTTCTTATTCCGGCTGCGCCCCAAAGCCCTCCATATGACTTGATGGCCTCCCATGATGCTATGTGATCATTTCAGTGCGTATTAGGATGGTGTTGTGTTTTGACAACGCGAAATCGGGAATCTATCCTCCGGGCTCTTATGAGACACTTTTGGAAATCATTTCTTAGTTGGTTTGTGTTGTAATATCAACACCACTCAATAAGATAAAGCTCAAGATTTTGACAAAGCCAAGTGTTATTGTGTTTGAGTCTTGTTCTGAAGCGGATTTGGCTTGTCCCAGAAATTAATCTGGTTGAAAATCTATGAAAGTATAAAAGAACCACTTGGGAAAGCCACTTTTGGCTTTGTAAAAAACACTCTGCTTCTCTTCAGCAATCTAGCCTTTGAAAGAGTGAACAATTCATTACCAACTCGTCAACTTTACAGCTTCTTCATCTCACTATCTATCATGTCTGATACCAATCAAGGACTTGTGCCTTACAGCTGGTGCGTATCAAAGCCGAAGCATCTTCACAATCCACCGGTGTTCTATGGCATGGAGATCATTCGACCTTGTCCGGAATGTAATCCAGCTCTGTACGATCGCTTCCCCAACAGAGCCACTTAATTCTAAGAAGGTGACCAAAATATCTCCTAACAGAACAACAAGCATCTAAACCTTTGTAGGTCTTTTTCCCTTTCGACGATGAGCACTCTTATACATGAGACCGAAGTGATATGTATCAGGGCGAAAGGTCACCAGTTGAGGAAGACAACACGCAGCCAAGTACAATGGGCTGCTTTGGTGGGCGTAGTACTGTAAAGTCCTTGTTGAGGCGGGCTGGCACACGGGACGCAACCACAAAAAGACCCATAACATAAGATAGATATTGTGTCCATTGGCATCCTTCCCCAAGAATGTCAAGCTCATTTATGTCTATTACATCTCGCTCTTTATTGCTTTAAGTGCGCTCAATGGCCGCTTTCAAATCTCAAGAAGCGAACTTTCAGAAGTGAAGACCTGTGTTATAGCATTTGATATAGATAAAAAACACTCGAAGGATAGAAATAGCTTAGAAATCGTTTCCACTTCTATTTCTTAGAACTGCAAAGGCAATCAGGGGTACAAGGGGCTAATTCTCCGCAAAAGGGTTGACCACGCCTGGTCAGGTCTGGAGATTCGTCAGTCCTGCTATGTAGGCTTTCACACATAGCATCTTACCTGTTGGATAGGCCAATGTAACTCCTATAAATAGGAGAGCCATGAGCAATCTGTTGACGACAGTTGAATGCATGATTGAGAGCAGTATCTTAAGAATGGGAATGGAAGTATACTCCTGTAGTTTACTGGATGAGTTGTGATGAGAAGAACCGCAGTGTTCTGTCATAGAGTAGGCTGAGGTTATATGTTATCAGATGACAAGTGGGATTGAAGGTAGCTTGAATCATTCGAATCCTTCTCATTTTGCCACTATCTCCTTCTTGCCTGTCACTTCGGACACGCCGAAGGATTCGCGAGGTGAATTAGAACACACTGTACCAGTATGACGACTCTGTTGTCCTTCAAACATGAACCGAATTCAGAATATGATAGGTAGTATTATTGCAGAAATACTCCTGCATAGAGCTGATTCGGTATTGGGTCGTTTGGCCAGGGTGACTCGCACTGCATGTTTTCCGAGCATGAGAATTTTGGATAGATAGGTGATAGTTCTGCAGAGAACCAAAGGCTGATAGTAGTGAAACCTACCATATGTAACATCTTGAAGAATCGCAGATCTATGGCAAGCTAGGTTTGAAAAGTGGAACTGTTTGATAGTACAAGTACTAAAATCTAGCTTGGTAGCGGAAACAGTCCAAGGATTCAACGACCGGTGGTTTGGTTCAGCTGATTCGTCGAATGCTAGATCTGGGATTGCCTAGAACCTCACAAGACAGGTAGACTAACTTTTTGCTGGGCTGACAGTTCTTGGTCTGGTACCCTAAGAAACTGAGATTTATGGTCTGGTATAACTAGCCGGAGAATCCCAAGATGTCGGCGTTAAGGACCTCAGATGATAGATCGCTTGGACACGTTGCAATGCATTATCATGCCGAGACTCAATGCTAAGATCTGAGCGTAACATGATACTCCAAATGATGGCCGATTTTGTCAGCCTCAAGTTCATTTGGGACTGTTTGCTAGGCAGGTATGACCCGATCCTCAGACATGTAAAGCTGAGATGATCAATTGCTAACGGACTTCACATAAGCGCATGCTTAGCTTAGTTGTTCGCGTAACATGTATGTCTGATCCATGATCTCTTTGCCCGAGATTTGTTGATGCTGGGCGCTATACAATGACTTTGACGACCGCAAGTAGCCTTGAGATATAAATAACGAATATAAGTTCCCAGATACCTTTGTTGTTTTGAGTCCAATCTTTTTCCACCGTTCATACAACTAAGTGAGTACGATTGATTACATCAAAATAATTTAACCGAACCCAGCTACCTGTATTCTAGCTGAGTACTGAACTTTGGTTTGAGTCCGGCACGCAAAGTTATCAGACACTGAGCGATATCACCCTAGCAGAGCTAGCAGTAGCATTTACCAGACGCAAGATTACTCTACACTGTAACCTCCCGATAAGCAGTAGGAAGAACAATTGCTGAACCTTACGACTAGCATTCTGCTATTTACGATTACATTTGAAAACTACTCACAAATATTGTTCTATTTGGTCCCTGAAATTTGTAACAGTTTATTGATTGAGATTAGGACCCAACTAAAGCTGTTTGGCTGTCTTTCCCCACAAAGGACAGCAGAGACCCTATGTTGATAGAGATTTCGAACATATAGCTTATAAATTCTGGCGAAGAAGTCAGACAATTCTGAACTTCCGGTTCAAGATTCTGATATGTTGATATCTTTACGGAGTACAAGGGAGAAGTTGGAGGTGATGCCAAAAATAGGGGTATCAGGCTGAAACTGGTGGCATAAAGGCGTAAAAGAAGCATTTTCACTGGCTACAAACAACTACTTGCCAACCACGACTAGATCTACTTGGTAATAGTCTTGACTATCCAAGGGGAAGGCCGCAACGCGGATCTACAACAACCCGACCGAATTTGGCGTCACACGGTTACTAACTAACGCGTAGTAGACGGCGCGGTCCGGCCGATTTCTAGATTTGCGGAGTGAGCGTCGCAGTAAGGGTCGCGCAAACTTATACAAAGAGTCGCAATAATATATGCCAGGAGTCTAGGCTAAATCTATAGGTTCCTCAAAAATGTGCTGCGAAGTAAGGGTCGCAGCCGAGGAAAGGAGACGGTACTCGGCATGTCGACCTGTGCAACATATCGTGGACGTAAGGGGCGTGCCGCGTGAAGGCGTACCATTGAGGCCGGCTCTAGTGTCCACTTTGAACTTGGTGGTTGTTTCGGCAAGCCGAGTGGTGATGGGAATTTTATTGGTAGCGAGATTGTGATGTTTTCTTTTGGCTTCACACCCTCTTTCGAAATATCGTTCTTAGTAGGAGCTGATTGAGCCCCTTACCGTATGCCAGATTTGCATATGTTGCTGTGAACCAACCAGCACTTGAGGCAGCCTTCAGCATATATCGATGAACGCTTCAATGAACTTCCAGACTCAGTTTAGAACTGGTGGATGACCTTTTGAATCTCCAGTGACATGGCTATCGCATGGCAACCCAGTAAGAAACTGGCTCGGTTGCGCAGATCGTGAGCCAATTGGATGCGAAGAACCGTTTTCACGAAGGACCCGCAGCGGGAAGGACGACCCCAAACGATGGAAGAGGTGAGACATGGTCATGGATTCAGTTGACGAATTGCCGTCAAAGAACATGGCATTTGAGCAACCTGGGAACCAAAACCATCATCGTCAATTGTGGCCCTGTGAACGGCCTAGATAATATTTAAAATGAAGGGTAAAAGCTGAATATTTGATCGGTCTGCATGTTCTCTCGGGTTCGAATTTTTGGCCTTTGTTAGGGTTCTACGGACTCATTTTTTTGGGTTGAGATTTCTTCAATATGCAGATCACTGCATTTGTGATAGCATATGAACAGTGGTTGGTGCAGAATAAAGCAGGCCTGCGCCAGGAACCATTCATCTTGCTGCAAATCGTGGACACAGGGTCTTTAACTTGCAATAGTGCATTAGTTTGCGCGCAAAGAAGTAGAGTAAAGTGCTGTGGATGGCAAACTATGGCTAGGAATAGAATAGCTTGTGCGCATACAGCACAGTACGGAGTCAATTCGTCTGTGAGATAAGTGGTAACGCCTATTATTTTGTCGTTGTGTGTATTGCGCAAACACAACATATATTGGCTCAATACAACACAGCTAATGTAGTGAAATCCATTTGGTGTCGCAGTGAGGTAATGGCTCGATAGACACTATTTCAATGTTCATGATGCCAGTGTATCAAATGTATGCTTAATCATACTGCCTGATACCAACAGTCTCTACTCGAATTTGGTCCAACGAACAATGCGACCAGTTAACAGATTATTTTGAGATCTTAAAGCCTTGAACAGAAGGAGATAAATTACCTAGCTAGTGCTTGATTTCTGCTTTGCTTGGGCGTACTCGTAAACCCAGCTTGTGTAACGACTTAGCTTGATACTATTGGGCTGTTGGCAAACTAATTACTTTTAAAGCTGCAGGACTTAGCTATAAGTTGATAGCAGGTACCTGAATATAACACAGCGGCCGTATGTCACTTCCATCGACTACATAAACCTATTCAGAGGACGGTCGCAAGCTTGCCTCTATCGTATGACATTGAGGCGATATCTATCATCACCGCTGAATTGAGACAATGATCGGATTATTGTGCATCATGACAGGCAAGAAGGGTTAGCACGGGTGGACAATGTGCTTTGTCCAGATAGATAGCCTTGTATGCTTCTGAGATACAGTACTTCGTATACGAAATCATACCCAAAGATGAGAGCTTATATCAGCATATCGACCAAGAATGATTGGGCAGAAATATAAGACTCCCCTGCGCAGGCTGCAAGTCTCTTCAGTCCCATGCACACGGGCGAGCCGTCGACTTGGATTTTTCAAGGGTATCACGGCTGCAGATCCAATAGGAAAGAGCAATGACAGTTCCGCCAACCTTGGCGTCGTGGAGCGAGCTGTCGTTGTCTGAGACTCTTTATAGCGCACGCCTAAAACACCGATAAATCATATCCTCATCGTCATACACCTAAATTGCTAGATCTTTGCCAATATCAGAGCGCAAAACGATTATGCTTCAAATCAAGGAGAATATTGAAATCCCACTCGAGAGCTGCGGGTTAATCTGAAGCAGGACAGTGCTGGACAACGGAAATGAGATGAGCATTGAGCCGAATCAGCAGAAGGCCCGCCACTTGACCCAGCAAACTGGAATCCAACTCTTGGACCACTTCCATGCTCGTTTAATGCTGGAGCGGTACTGGGAAAAGGCCTGGGGCCCCATCAGCGGGCTGTTAGTATAGCTTGACGAACCAGTAAGCAGCGAGTGACGAAGCACCGACAACCAGCCGTGGTGGGTTTTGCTGGGACAGTCGGCTCCCAACTATCTTTTGCAGGGTAAAGACTGCTTGGACTACTTGGTACTGTGCCGCCTTGGTCGCCGCCGCCCGATTGTTGGTGAGCACTAAGCATTGAGATCAGAGACACAATTCGCAGTCCTGGTGGCCGTGGTCGACTGGCGCTTTTCTGGCTTTTTCTCTGGCTTTACAGACTTCGCTTTCATTCAAATCCGAATCTTTCGCAATCATTATAGACAGTGCAATTCTTGGTGGTTGTTCTTTGAAGGCAGACTGAAAATTTGGCGGCGTCGTTGTCGTTCTTCTGCAACATCTGCAAGAAACTGCGTGCTTTTTTCCTCGTCGACCCTCCCGCGCTCTTTCCGCCATTCTTCACCACCTTCCCAATCTCCCCCAACCACTCTTGCATTCCCTCCTTCAACATCCTCCCAGTGCCCACATCCTCTGCTGGTTCCCTTCCACCAAACTTGTCAATCTTGCCCTCCAGCTGTCGTCTATCCAAGCTGTAAGTCTTACCCGTGTCTTGTCCTTGCTGTGCGGTGCCCTGTCCACGCTGCCGGCGCTTGCTTCACTATCTGGCTCTCCGCCTGCTTGGATTCCCACCGCTTCGGGATCCTCATCCTGTCTTTTCCTGCTCCAAAGTGTCTTGATATTACCAACATTTCCCATCTTGTTGGTCCCTTCTTTATTTCGCTTCCCTTATCGTCTTTTCCCTTCGTGTTTCCTGGCTCTGGGTTGTAGCACTAGCCGCCGAGTCTCCACGTTCGCACTTGATCTCCACCCATCGCCCGCTACCTTTCCTGTTCTTCATATTGCATTACCAATTCTTTTCACCATCTCCTCTTGCCTCGCTAACAGGATGAATGCTGCTAGGTCAGAGAAGATCGGCATTAATAGTCTTTTGACCGGAAACATGTCAGCAGCAACGATGGCCATGCCAAACCCGGAGGTCAATGGCCATGCTTCTCGGGCTCGAAAAGAAGCTGGCACTGTTGAAGTGGCCAACGAAACTTATGCTACTTCTTCCCGTATCACTAGGCAAGGCCGGAGAATCACCTATCATGCACGTGTGATTCAACAACCTGATCGTGCAAGAGCATGTGGATCTGGCGCCAAGTGTAAGTCCAGTTTTCTTGTCGACCGATAAACTGATCTAACACTATGTAGCTTGTGCCGACAGACGGCCTGTAGATCCTCCCCCGATTATCGAGCTCAAAGTATTTGAGGGTGGTCCGGAATGTGAGAAAGATATCACTTATGAATATTTGGCCAACTTCTTCGTCTTCGCTACTCTGGAAAATGCTCGCCATATCGCTACTGGGCGAGGACCTGGCTCCACCAGCACAGTGCCAGTACTCACCGGCAGCCCAGTTGCTGGCATGGCTCTTCTGGAACGTCCCACTCCCGCAGGCTACTTCATCTTCCCAGACCTCTCAGTTCGACATGAAGGCAAATACCGGTTGAACTTCTCTCTATATGAAGAACTTAAGGATAATAAGGACATGGATTCTGAAACTCCAGACAACGCAGAGGTCATGAAGTCCGCACATGTTTCTCATCGTTTGGAAGTCAAGACTGCTCCCTTCACTGTCTTCTCGGCCAAGAAGTTCCCTGGATTGACAACAAGCACAACGCTAAGCCAAATGTTTGCTGAACAAGGCTGCCGCGTCCGTATTCGCCGCGATGTGAGAATGAGACGTCGTGACCCACAAACTGTTAAAGGAGGCCAATACGACGACGTTGAAGAGGATCCATACTTTGATCGCCGGCGTGTGAGCGCCACTCCAGATGCATATAGTGCCCAACCAAATGCCGGCACTCCTCATCCTCCTCCAGCAGATAACATGGAGCGCCCTCGGTCGTCGAGCATTGTTAGCAGTGTGCATGGCCATGCTCGTAGACCATCTACTGAACAAGCCCATCCACAATATCAACATAATGGGTATGCTCATTCTCCACAGGTCCCACAAGGCCAGTATCCAATGGCTCAGCAGTGGCCTCAGCATCAGCAGATGCAGCAACCATACATGCCACCACCACAAGCGACAGCCTACTCACAACCCCAATATCAACCTCCACCCCAGGCAATGGCTCCACAATATGGATATGCTGCACCATACCAACAGGAGCATCATCATTCTAGACAAAACAGTCTAGAGTATCCTTCATCGATGCACAGCTCGGGTCCTTCTCGTGCAAATTCGACGCCACAACCTCAAGTTCAGCAACCACCAATGCAACAGCCGCAATATTACGGTTCGCAAGCTTATGGCGCACCAACTGGCCATACGCAACCGCCCCAGTTGTCTCCGATCCATCCAGGGCCCCATAGCATGGGTCTACAAGCGCCTCCAGCACCATCCTATGCCCCACCAGCGATTCCTCCTCAGGACGTGCGGGCTCCGTCGCATCATCAACCCAATGGATACCATAGCCAGCCTGGGCCTGTAAATGCGAACAAGCGCGACTTTGCTTCAACCTTTGATACCCAGCCACTTGAGCAACCGTTGCGACATGGTGCACGACCCATTGCTTCTGGCTTAGATGCGGCCTACTCTCATAGTTACCAAATTGAACCACAAGTCTCCTCTCCTAGCGAGGACGACATCACACTCGATTCAATGACCTATCGTAGAGCAGATGGGACTGCCCGACGACGACCACTTCCTCACCTCGGACAAGCTTAAACCATAATCTCTATTCACCGACTGGTTGGGAAATACTTCATTATATGCAAAATGCTTCAGGATTGGGCTGTGATGCCCAGGAGTTTTGGTGTGGTTTGCCGCTGGTGGAAGGAACCACCGGATTGCGGGTTATATATTTTCACTGGGTCGGACCCGACCAACGGGACAGTTTTGGCTATCTTGCGACCCTAATTTCTCCACTCGCGTGCGCGCCATACTCCGTTGAGTGCAAGCGCCGACCCAGCACACTGCGACAGTGCGGCTGAAGCTTGATCTGGGGCTCTACCACCATGAGCACCAAAACCGGATTAACCTTTTCTTGGGACCTATTTCGGTTTTTCTTTCTTCAGATCCAAGAAATACCTTTGCAATTTGGGTTGATTTCTTGGTTCCAGCAACTTGAATTTCGGTGTTATTCATGCACATAAATCTTCTCCACCTAGGGATTCGTGGTAACGGATAGGCGAAAGCAACAGGCATTTCTTTTTTTCTAGTGTTGATCCTACACTCTTCATATGTCTTGGGAAAGAATTCAAGGCAATGGGAAGGGCATTGGGCGGATAATTATGAACCTTTTCGTTTTTAGTCTTTTTGGATTCTGGAAATCGGTCTGTGTTAACATGGCCATTCTTTATGCAAGACGTTTTGATAAGATAGAACTTGCTTATCATTATCTCCTGGTTGAAAACTTACTTTCTCTTCAAATCCAAATTAACCAAATTAACCAACTTATCACCATATGAGCACTATTTCAGACTTCGATATCATCTTCTTTCAATCATAATTAACACCTGCTGTCAAACCAACGCATCCTCCCATGCATCTACATAAAAGGTACCCCAACCGATCATAAGCATCCTCCAGACAGAAACAGGAAATAAACCCACCCATCCACTCCCTCCCGCCAAATCCTCTACGATCTCCCACCAGCATTTGATATCACCCACGCCTTGCACCATACTCATCCCACTCCCATCTGACCATCAAAACCAACGCACCAAATCAACACCCAAGAACACTCACCCATCAACCAGCACCACCCTTGCCACAAACCACACCATCGCCCGCACCATCTCATCTTCCGACATCCGAACACTCCAACAAGCAACCTCCCTGCCACCATGTGTTTCCCACACGCCTAAAATACGCCAGGACTAGGCACGCCGCGCCGATGTGCTGTGCTCAATGGGGCGGGTACATGGATCATGGGTGTCTGTTTGTCACCCCATGGAGCATGGCGGAGCGAGGCAGAGCGGTGTGAAATGTTGGGATGGGTGGTAGGGATTGGGAAGTAGGGGTTAGTATGGCAAGTGGTGTGGTTGTTGTGCAAGGGTGCTTAAGGTTGTGCTGTGCGATGGGATGAGATGGGTAGAGGGCGAGGGGGTTGTTGTTCCTGCATTGTTGAGGTTGGGGCTTTGTATATAAGCTGTGGTACTATTACGTTGTAGTTAGCTGGCTCGTTTCTTGGACACTATTGTATAATGTTGATGTTCTGTTGTTTTTAATGCAGATGCTGTTTTCACGATATATTGGCATGACATGGATTGCTAGTCTACTCAAAGCATATGACCGTTTACTCGGGCCGGCGCCAATTGGTAGTCGGTTTTCTGGGATTGTTGTGATATTAGGTCTTTGCTATTTAGTTAGCGCTATTGAGAGCCTGGTGGCAGAGCGTATATTTGGCGACATATAGATCTAGTATCTGACTATTTGGGCGGGTGGCAGGTTGCCCTGTATATACTTGGTTGTTCCACGGGTGTTGTGTACGTCAATTGGTGGTGTAGGAACTAAGAGGCTGTTATATTGTGCTGGTTGAACGTGGAAGAATTGGGTACGGCAGGATGTTGTCATTCAGGAGAGACTTGCAACGATAAGTTATAGGTGACTGCATTAGTGTTGATGTTGGTCTTCGCCGAGATGGTTGCCTTGCACTGATGCACAGATTGTTGATTTTGGAGTAGCGATATGTGATCAAACGATCAGTTTTAGGCAAGCTATACATCTCTAATGAAGAATATATCGTGAGCATTTAGCATAGAAAATGCTTTGAATGTTTATGATTTAAGTTAAGATGATCGCCATTACAATCAGCCATACTTGAGCTTGACTAAGAACCCAGGCAGTATACTAAAAATCAATAGCTTGGCTAGACAAAGGTAGGAGAAGTAATACTAAGTTCAAGAGCTGTAATCCGGCCACGCACTGCATATGGTGAAAATATCAGAAATGAAGATGAGAAAGCGCATTAATATGGAGCCAATGAGGTGCCCCACTCTAGCCCCACGATGGAAACGCCACGCTAGTATGCTAGTATGCACACGTGATAGCGCGTTCTTCAGCGTGGTGACTAGGATTAGCGCAAGGAGCTTGGACCAGCCGATTGTTTTGTTTAGCTCAATCGAACATTAACCGCAACGACAACAAACCTCCTCTTCTTCAACATTTACTACTCCACCCACCATGCTGGCCTTCTAATTCTATTCCCAACTTCTCTGACCCTCCACCTTTGCGGGCCGTCAGCTCTTTGCTGTTTCTCTTGTTTATACCTTTTCTCCTTCTAACTGTCCCTCTGGCCTCACTTACAACCTCAAACTCTATTCCTGACTGACCATCAATCCTTGTCCTCATCTAATTTCTCTCGCCCTGGTCCCGCCTACTGAAACTTGGTTCCCTGTTCTTCTATACTTGACTGAAGCTTGTCTATGGTCCGAAAACCTTAATCTAGGATATGGATCGTAAGGAAAACGAGGTATGTAGACAGTACCACCCACGCCCATCGCTCAATTGTTTCGTCTCTTTACATACACCCTTGATGCTGATTATATGATTCTAGAAGCCTTTGCCTCGTGAGGCCGCCCACTCGCCAATGAACCGGCTCAACAAACCTTTGCCTATGGTACTGGATGAGGATCTGGATCGTACTCCTCGAGCTATTAACAATGCCCGCGATGTCAACTTTTCTCGTAAGCGAGAGCCAACTAGTCCGCTACGTCCACCAACCGGGGATCTTAACTCCTTCCTAGACACCAAGAGACACAAACGATATGAATCTGTGTCTGAAAATGGCCAACGTACTCCATCTGCCAAAGGGCCCAATGAAACCTCCGAGGGTCGAGCTTCTAGATTTCGTGAAGAAACCATGCGGGATAGACCAAGCGAAAAACCTCCAAGCATGTTCATGCGATTCCTACCTGGCGCTCATCGTCCAAATCCATCAGTGGATAAGGTGGATAATCTGATGGAACGATATCATGAAGACCAGACTCAACGCCCACCTTTAATGCACACATCTCGAACCGCGAGTCGAGCCACCCAGTTCACCGGCCTGACCCATCATGCGAATACTTCTATTTCAAGCGACGCAACGATGGCGTTCTCTGAACAATCCGCTTCAACAACTCGGAGTCGCAAGTCCGGTTTCTTCCAAATGGTCAATCCTGTCAACCTCTGGCAAAAAATCGCCACCGGCAAAAACGACAGCAAAGTTACCTTGCCCGAGTATGACGATGATGAATTGGTTCAGCGACAAATCAAGGCGGAACAAGCTTATGCTACTTTGAAAAAGAATGGCAAATTAGGTTCCCTTGGCTCTCGACACCCTTCCATGGGTTCCAAAGTCTTTTCCAAAGGCTACAATCACCCTGAACCCGAAGTTCCCAATCAGCGAGATTCTGGAATTGATATGACTGAAGATTTACGACCGTCTATGGAGGACCCGATGGACTACGAACCTGCTCCAGCACCAACTCTAGGGCGTCGCGTGTCTGCTGTTCCAGGCAACATCAATTCAAAGAAGAAGTTTCATCTTCGAACTCCATCACTGATTGATTTGAAGCGAATAGCATCTGAGTCGAACCTAATTCGTAGTCCGTCAAAGCATTTGCTCATTCCTGAAACAAAGCCTTTACCAGCAACACCAGGGTCCGCGACTCGAGAGGATCGACCATTCACATCAGCTGGTCAGGACAATTTGCTTCGATCTTCCAAGTCAAAGAAGGATCTTGCTCGTCAAGCTAAGCTAAGCAAGAAAGTTGGTGATCTTGAGGCGAAACTTCAACGAACACGTTCCAAGCTCAATGAAATCGCGGCAGCTGAGCGTCCAGCCACAGCCTATGAGCCGGAACAACGACCAAAGACTCGAGGTCATCTTCGTCCTAGAGGTTTTGAACCAATGCCTACTCTACCATCGGAAAGCCTCCTTATGACGGAGGCGGAGTTGAACGAGAGTATTGCTGCGTCTGCTGCTTCCCAACCAATGCCGGATTTGTCGAAATCGCCGTTCAGAGATCTCGCAGCGCTACAGCCAGAAATGCCTTCAGCTCGTACAATTTTAGCTCCGGAGCCTGCAACCCCGGGTTCCCGAGCCGCTCCACCTCCTTCGCCGGTTACAGAAGTCAAAGGGCCTGTCATTTCAGCCTTTGAGTTCTCTTCTACAGATAATAGCCCAGAGGGTGCAATCCGCAAAGTGCTTAAGAAACACAAGAAGCTGGTTCGCTCCTCAAGCAAGCCTGAAATGGGAGAAAATAGTGTTAAGAAAAGCCCAAGCAAGAAGAGTAGCCCACGTCGCGTACGGCCCAAGGCCAACCCACACTTGAGTCCGGGAAAGCTTCGTGCAAGCGCTTCATCTCCAGTTCTTGGACCCCTTGAGGTGATTCCAAATGAAATGGTGTCGAATAGTCGTAGCAGTCTCGACACCGTTCTTGAGGAGAATCTACTTGCTCGCTCGTTCGAAATGGCGAAGAGTAAATCTCCTTTCCAATCGAGCATTCCTACACCCACCAAGGACCGAAATCGACTTCATCGTCATACACGCTCCATGTCACCAGTCAAAAACGATTTGCCAACAGCCTCTCGTGGCAAGGAGAACACACCAACTCGCTCTCACCGTCGTGCGCGCTCAACAAGTCCTCCTCCTAGCATCAACTTCTCGCGCCCAAACCTCCGCCAGGACAGCAGTCCATTGGTCGTGCGACCCGATAGAGTCGATGTCCCACACCTTCCCTCGCGCGCAGTCAACGGCACAAACACGCCACGTCTAGCACCTAACCGCGAAGCCTGGGAGTGGCCGGAGGATGTCTTCTAAGCAGCTCGATTGACCTCTTGGCCCCCATTGCTTCCACACCTGCATTGCATTGCGTTTCTTTTCTGCATAGCATTTGCCTTCATTCTTTCAGCCTCGTATGGCCCTGTGCGTTTTAGCGAATTATTTGCTTCTTTCATGACCTGACGATTACGGCACCTATCAATGTTTGATGACGAGCCAGACGGGTATATAGTTTGGGTTCTCGCCCTACGACAGCAGGGTTTGTACATTATTCTCATCGGGTGCAGTGGCATGTGTTGTTTGTATATGAAATTATTAATGCTGAAAGGGGAGGTTGTATTGTTTTCCTACACCTCACGTCGAATACGGGTTGATAGCCTTTTGTTCAAAACTTTGTTTATAACTGTCTCTGACAATACGAAACATACCCGTTGATAACAGAATCTCTTACTTCTTTCTTGTTTGTGCCTCATAGCTTGCCTTCAACTTCAATCTCAACACTCTCATGTTCCGGCCACAACAATATCGCCCTCAACTCAATACTCTCCCTCGGCTCCGCATCCTTAAACTCCTCATCCTCAAACGCCGTATGTGGACACGCCCTCGCCCTTCCATGGTTATCACTCTGCTTGAATATCAACACATCCTCCCTCTCCTGCTTGTACTTGTAGTACCACTTATGCCCCTTGTTTGGACGAATCCCCATACTCTCTCGAATCTCTTTGAACCACCGGTTCTGCCTTACCACCAAATCACTCGCTGGCACTGTCGACGCATCTGCTACACCAAATGGGTGGCGATATACTGTCTTGATCGGCCGCCACGCATTGACTAACATGAAGCGGCCATGGAGTAACGTCTCTGTCTCGTCGGGATAGTGGTTGTGCAGCACTTGCGTCGCTTGCCAGGAAGATTGATCAAGATGGGCGGCGAGAACAGCGGCTTGGGGCAGGAATTTCTTGCCGAGTTCGGATTTTTTGAGACCGTTGACGTGGTGTGAGGAGTCGGAGATGCGGACGCCGTGGTGGAAAACGTGCACTCTAGGCGCGCCAGTACTAAGGAACGGTGTTAGTATCTGACATGAGAGGGCTAGTGGATGCAAGTAAGTACACTTGTTTCAGCCAGGCTTCCATCTCGGGGTAGTATTCCTTGACGATCTTGTCGTTGTCGGCGAGATCTCCGGTCTTGGTGATAGTGTTAGTGTGCTGTTTGGCGTACATGAAACCGTTCTTCCAGAGAGAGAAGTCTCGCTCGCGGCCGGTTACATCTTCGACGGTCATGTCGACCTTCATTTTGGGTGGGCTGGGATAGAAGCTGGGGAGTTATGGATCAGTGACTGCTCTGTTGTGAAATGATATGGGTCTTACATATCACCACCCTGCCATAAGTCTTCCTTCCCTCCCTTGGGCTCTAATTGTTTGGCATACAAATCTTCATCAGCATACCAGATTGATGTTTCAAGATCGCGTCTATGAGCACTCTGCCCGTTCGTTTCGGTCGCCATGGTATATATGTTTTTCAACAAGCAATTCTCGATTTTTTGACCTAGAAGAAAGCTTGGTATTACTAGACTCAGGACAATCTCAGACTAATTCTTCTACAGAGTGGGGAATTCGCTGAACTTATATACAGTCGTCGTAACAAGTGAGGTCAAAGTCAATATAGCCGGATCCAATCAGACAATGAGGTTTTCAGCCTAGCCGAGGGAAACTACATGAAGTTGACAGGCATACGAATTACATCTATAGATCTACGCGCTACCCCACAGTATCGTTTGAAACATCGATCGGCCTTCTAATTGTTCAATATAATCAGGAGCCAGCATCTCGTCTTGGTGCTTATCAGCTAGGGGAGCGCAGCTCTGATACTTGATAACTTAACACTATCTAACGCTACCTGGTGGATTCATTGAGAATATTTGTAATTTGCATTGGCGAGAATTCTTATTTATCCATCATCTGGTGGTCTTTGTGCCGAAACAATATTTACCTTAGCGAATACGATATGTATCTCAAAACGAGCGAAGCTCACGGATACAGTGCCACCTAGAAAAGTGTTGCTGTGCCGCAACTTGGCAAATGCTCCGCGTATTCCAAAGGCAAGGCAATTGCTTATATTCATGTGTATCGTTGCATTTATATGCCAGATTTCAGTGCTTATTTCAGGTCCTTCGATGCCAGTCACACTCAATTATGACGTTTTATCCATCATCTTTGCTCATATTCTACCGCAGGATCTTGCTAGGCTAGCATTACATTCTCAATGTTTTGCCCAGGCCGCACAAGAACAACTTTATCGCAGAATCAGGATACACTTCGCACCGTTCGATCTCTTAGCCCAGACACTGGCCGGAAGCACTAAGATTAGAGGTCTAGTCCGGCACTTGGACATATCCCTTAGAGATGTTGATACAGCGACTTCGCGAAGGCTGCATGCTATGTTCCTGATGTTGGATAGCATCGAAAGCATACGCGTGGTTATTGAAGCTTGCAACTCCGGCTCAGAGGAAGGATCAGATTCAGCATACCCTTACCTGGTTTCGATATTGAAGCACCGGGAACACATTCGAAAGATCCAGTTCCATTGGCGAGTTACGTCTGCGCCGCCTATCTCAAAACCACTATTTGAAGACAGCTTTGACGCATGTTCTGTGGAAAGTCTGGAGCTTGAGTCTCACATATCGCTGGACGCTTTCCACAACCTCCTCAAACCCCTAAAGTCACTAGCCTCTCTCACATGTACTGTTCCCGGAACACCAGGACCACGAACCAGGCCAGCAATGACAGACGTGCTATCGCCACGACAAATCGCAACCTCTCTCGAGTCCACTACACTGACCCTGAAAGAATTGAAGCTAAGCGGGCCATTACAGTACTGGCCAAGAACCGACGGGACACGATTGAACCTCACCTCCTTCAAACTCCTAAAGCGTGTAGATGTACCACACTTCCTATTCTTCAACAGCCCAGGACCAAGCCCAGACCGAGATGGCCTCTACAAACTTCTTCCTCCCAGCGTAGAACATATTGAGGTATTTCTTTCCCTTCGATTTACCCTAAGTCGCAGACACTAAATCTACATGACAGGTATATTTCCAATGGGGTTCTGGCTTCCTATACAACTCATTCGAGCAATTCGAAACCTTCCAGTATGGCACTATGTCGAAATCAACATACAATTGGCTTACAGAACTCCGTGAGCATAAGAGCGATCTCTTGCCATGCCTCAATAGCATATGCATCATAGAGCCAACGAAGGTCCCTAGATGTGGCTCAATCTTCACAGGGGAGGGTCTTGCGAAGTGGCCTGCTCTTGATGTTCAGAGTCTGTTTAAGGAGTCTGGAATTGAATTGTTGGTTGTTATGAAGAATGCGTATATGATGGACGTTGTTCCAGGCGCACCGAAACCTCCAGCATATCGTCGACTGCGCCCGCGTCGGAGGAGAGGTGCTGAGACATAGCTAGCAAAGCAAAGTCAGGTGTTGTGTTTTGGGAAGTTGGCTATTAGAAGGGTACTGGTCATTTCGTAAATTTATTCAACTTGTTGTCCAATGACGGACAGGGCAAATTAACGATTGTGATGGTGGAATAATCTGGTCATATCTCATCACAGTATGCTTGAAGGTCATAGATATTGTGCTCCCAGCTAGGACAAGATTTTGGCTCTCCGTTTTTAGAGCTGAATGAATGCGCTTTTCATAGCATGGAGACATACTCTGCCCGAATAGCCAAACCCACCTTTGAACCAACCGACGTATATACATACAATACACAAAATCCCCCCAATGCATTCGAACCATCCAAATAACGCACCCACTCAAACCCGTTCTCCCATCATCTACCATCTTCTTAATCCGGAAACCCCAAAACACCACCAACACTCAATCCCCACCACCTCAACCCCCCCAACGCCGCCAACACAACAACAACATCCACGCCCACCAACGTCACACCCGCCAGCAAAAACCTTGGACAAAAAACGCGAAACAGCATCAGGTGTCTTCTCAGCCACATAGCCCACAAACACGTCGCCAGCGCCCACGTAGCATACACCGCGACATGAACGCCAACCGCGCCCGCAACTTTCCCCATCAACCCCTTTTCCCGTGGCGCGGCGCGCCAAAGCGGGATGAGCGGTACGGCGAGTGCGCACAGGATATGCGGACCAAGCGTGTTAAGGGCGATGAGGATGGCGGAGAAGGGCTGTCGGATGGTATGTAGCGGGATGAAGGCGGCGTCCCATTGGAGAGATGATAGCGTTGCTGTGTGGCCGGTGGTGAAGTAGTGGAAGGAGGCTAGAAGAGCGAGGGTCGTGGGTCCGATGGGGGATGCTAGATTGAGGGTGGAGAGGAGTTCGAGGAGGGCGAGGATTTGCCAGGCTAGCAGGGCGGTTGTGCCGGCGCCGAGGGGTTTTTGGAGGAGGAGTATGGGTGCGAGGTAGATTGTTAGGAGAGGGAGGTAGCGTGTGCCGTGGACGTTGGCGAGGCCGGCGATGGGTGGGCTGTTGGCGGTGGGCGTGGAGGTGGTGATGGAGAGGAAGGGGGCGGACCAGGCGTAGATGGAGTAGCCGACGGCGATGGCGATGCCAAGGGCTGTTTGGGCGAGCATGACTTTTGTGGTCTTCATGGTGCTTTCGGAGATGTAGGTGGAGAGCCAGGCGTGGTCGTCGGCGGTGTTGAGGAGCCAGAAGACAGCGCTGAGCCAGAGGGCAGAGCGGAAGGCGAAGCCGTACCAGAGGACGGCGGAGTGGTGGTAGGACTGCGTGTTTTGGTGGTATTGTTTGATAATTCCGGGGAGTGCAAAAGCGATGGCGACGGGAATGAGCAGTTGCCAAGCGGCGATGGTGGAAGAGCTGGATGAGGAGTAGTAAGTTGACTCGCAGTATGGCATTTGTTCTTCGCGGCAGAGTCGTGAGAATGAGGCTAGGCGGGTGAGAACACCAAAGAGAATAGAGTGGTAGCACCCATAGGCTCTGTCAACGACATTCTCTTGTCGCAGAGAGGCGGCGCAGAACAGAATGCTTAGTGTCGTAAGGAAGAACAGCAGAATGCGGTCCTCCCATATGGTATAAGAGTTGGAAGCAAACCCTATCGACAAGGCTAGTGTAAATATAACCGATATCCAGGAGAAAATGGACCGCGGTATTGGTAGCGACATACTTGGGGCACTCGGTATAAGTCCCCAAACACTTCCTAGCAGACCACCGATTGCAGTTGAAAGAGCCATCATTCCAAGCCACGACGAGCTTTGTAACATGGCATTTACGCCAAAGCCAGCGGCGACTCCTAAGACCAGCCCAATTCCAGCTCTCCTAACCAGTAGAGGACTCAGGTCCGCCAGATTGCCTGGAATACTCCTTGAATATACCAGTAAGACACCCAGGGTAAGAGCCAATACAGTTATGCCGGAAACCATACTTGTAACATCGAATTGAGCCCATAATGACTTGCATAATTTCAGTGTTTCTTTCTGATATAGCCAGTACGCCGTATGAATGATCTCCCAAGGATCCGATGAGCCTCGTTTGTCAGTACGACTTCCCCAAAGCGTCGTTGCCATATCATACTGTTTCCGATTCGTAGACTCCAGTTTCCGCACGGCGGCATACTCGCCCATATACCTCGCAATCTGTGCTCCCGCTAATCGATACACTCGCGACAAATTCTCCCAATTTGTTCCCAAGCGGCCAGCAAAAGCTTCGAAGATAGGCGCCCCGAGATTGTTGAAGGGAATAGGTAGTCCTAGGAGAAGCGAGAGGGTCGGCACCAAATCGATCTGTCCCACAGCGCGCTCCTTAGCCGTCATCGGTGGCCGCATATCAGTGCCCTTTCGACGTCCAAAAAAAGGCTTCTTTGAATACATCCACAGCGCCGCCTGCACCTCATCGTCTGACTCGCCACCATGGTCACCTTTGCTGTCCATGCCATGGTCTCCCATGACTACCAAAAGCGTGCGCTCATCCACTTGCGCTATAACGTCGCGCAAAAATCTGTCCATCTGGCGCAACTTGTCCGCCATAGCAGCATGGTCCGGTCCATACCGATGACCCGCATGATCAACACCAAGCAAATGCCCAATAAGAAAATCCCAGCGCGATGCGTTCGCAGGCTGCATCAGCGGCAGCAGGTGCGTGATGACGCCCGTATCGACGGTATGCAAGTCCCAGACATTAAGAGAATCATACGGCTTGGTGAGCTCTGCGTTGAAATAGCCCGGGAAGAGCGCGTGCCAGGTATCGTCGCCGATGTGGACGACGGAGCGGTTGGCGGTCCGGAGTTGGGCTATGAGATTGTCTTCTTCAATAGCTTCGCCTGCGAAATTGCTGCCAGCTTCGATGAAAGTGGGAAGAGTTCCGGTTGTTAGGCCCTTGATGCGCTGGAGTGTGGTTGTTGGTGGGTCGGCGATGAAGGGGAGAAGGACTGCGTTTTCGGGGGACTGGACGGCTGTCTCGTAGAGGACGGTGAGTGCATCGTGGTAGTGCCGTGGTGGCTCGTTAAGGTTATATTCAGGCGCTTGGTACGGGACGGTAAAGTCGTAGCGTAGTGCGTCAATGATGATAACCACGGCCTTGTCGAAGGACTTGGGGTGCCAGCAGCCGGTTTGCGAATTGCCCAGCGAGAGCTTCGATTCGAGGGCAACGGGCGGTGCTGTACAATTGGACGTGTCGTCGAGGACCATACGCGTAAGGAGAAAGCCCGAAGTGAAGAGGTATAGTCCAAGTACGTGTAGAAGAACCAGAATGGCAAACCAGGTCATTAACAGTCCTTGTTTCACGGTGAACAATATCTCTGCCTGCTTCAAACTAGCTGCGGCGCGTCTGGAAAGTTCAACGGAGTCTTCCGACTGGGTCGCTTCCAGTTGTTTGACCGCCTTTGCATCGGCCCATTGTTTCGATATAGACGCATATTCCGTATTCGACGACTTTGTAGACTTGACGGAGCCATCTTTCGGCATGGCGGACGAGGAAGCAGGGAGTGGAGTTCGAGGAATAGGGATGGTATTGTAGGCTACCGAGGTATCATGGCTCATTCATGAAGAACTTTAAGACTACTAGACACATTAGCACGAATGTATGAGTATGTAAGATCTTTCTCTGCTCATTGAATGCTCATTGAATGTATGGGAGTAGTGCGATGTGGTTGTTGTTGTTTCAAAGAAGCTCAGATCAATTGGGAATTGAAAGTGACGCATCCCTGCACGCACTAAATAGCTGCAGCTTAGACGTTTGCACCAACGATTCACATCAGGCTATTTGACTTCTTGGTTGAGAGCACACATTAATTTAGCTATAGGTACAGTGTGTGTAAAATATACATCATTGCTCTGGAGCATTTGCGCCAGTCGCTGAAGAATAGAAATGCCTAACGAGAAGACGGCCACGCCTGAGCCATCAACCACCACCAGACAGAACACCGAACGAAAAGAGACCCTGGAACCGCCTAGTGCTATAAACAGATGGCTCTGTGTTTTGCAACAAGAGGCCGAGTTGAGCGGTTCCAAGCATCTACCTCGCGGAGAAAAAGAAGAAGGTTGAAAAGTCGTTGAAGTAAAAAGTCGTCATTACAGTCTGGGAAATCTTTGGTGAGCGATATCGTCTCCGGTCCACCAGCCAGACCTCCAGTCCCTGGCCTTTCGGATTTCAAATAAAAGATTAAGATTATCGAGATTAGGTGTTGGATGATTCCGCCATGGTACATCAAGACCATTGCTTCTCAAGATCCTTCTCTTTCAAACCTCCGATGCGGTCTAGGTCCAGACTCTGGAACCGTTGTCCACCCTCGCGCTCGTATGGTGGAAGGGAGTCCTCAAGAGGTGCTAAGCCGACAGCGTCGTTGTCGCCCATGTGTACAACAACCACTCTGCCACTTTGAGGGCGGCCGGTCTTGTCCACCTCATCCGGGAAGGTGATATGAATCTCCGGTAAAGGAGTAGTGGGTGTTGTAGGCTGGCTGTCACCAATAACAAAGGCACCCTTCTCTTGAATGGCGTAAGCGGGAGTGGTGTTCATGGTTTCAATGGTAAGGCGGCGATAATTTGATGTCTTTTCTGAGCCGAATGCTTGCGCGTTGAGAGATGAAGGGCGACTGCGCGTACGTTTGACTGCTCGGAGAATAAGAAGGCCGGCAATGAGGAGAATGGTGACGACTGCAAGGACGACGAGAGCAATCAGGAGTTTGAGCATGGTTGGAGTCATGCTGCCATCGGAGCTAGAGTCGTCGCGGACGACCAATTTATGCAGGGCGGGCATGGTTGGTTGCGATTGTTACGATTGTGGTATAAAGTGGTTATTGTTGGTAGAGTGTTGGAAGATTGAAGGTTTGGAAAAAGAAGTTATTGAGACCAGTCTCTTGATCGTGTATCAGGGAAATGAATGGTCAAAAGAGTTTGACGGGAATCTGCTAGAGGCAAGAAATGTGAGTGAGCGTCTGTTTGTGTGAAAAATTCGAGTGGCGCGGGTGACCAAAATCGCGGGAATGTATGAAGCGTGTGTGGGTTCTTTTCAAGGGGGAATTTGTTGTGATGAGCGTGGGCAAGACATGGAATGTTGGAGGATGACCGTGGACCGCGTCGATTAGACAGAGTCACAGCCCATTGGGATCGATTGAATTGAGTGCTAGTGAGTGGTCTTACCGACATGCGATTATCTCTTCCGCTGGGGAATGAGTATGGGTATAGAGAGCAGGCTGAACCGTGAGCGGTTGATAAGGAGCGAGGGATTGAAAGGGGTTATTTTCAAGGAAAGAACAGTCGGGAGTATGTTGCTAAAGAGTGATGCAAACACACTTTCCACGACCAAAGATTTGAAAAGAAAAGAAGGAGCGTAGTAAGGGAAAAAACGAGAGACTGGAGGCAAAGGCAGGAGTAAGAGATGGAGAGAGTGAGGGACGAAAGCGTGGTGTTGACTTTTGGAGTTTTGGTGGAAATGACCATCTGCCACCAACAAAAACACACCAATGCAGTTGCAGCAAGAGCGGACTCGCGGATGCAGGCACAATTCCCTTGAAAGGCAGGCACGAGCGGCCAGACTGCCAGTCAACACTGCCAAATCCAGCCGCTAGACAGGGTCGTGCCTTCCTCAAGCTTTCTGTGGTTGCAAAACGAGCAACTGCTTATTCCGCTCAGGCCAATCACAACCCAGCTTATCTCACTGGCGGCAGATGGTGCCTGCCAAGCCTTCCTTCTTCCACGCCTTCCACGCTCTGAAACAGCCAATTGCGCCCTTCGCTGCTGCCAATCCCCTCAATCCCCAGATAGCAAAGTTTCGAAACAACCAAACTCTTTGCTTTCTCGTTCCTCTCCAGACTCTCCCCGCCAGTTGAACAACCGCTGAACCATATAAACCCACACATAACCCACCTGTATTCCCAACACCTGACCCACACCACCAACATCATCTTTGGCGATGTTTAGGCCTTTCCAATAATCAGCGGCAACCGAAGCGCACGTCTCAATCTCAGCACACCCCTTTCAACGGTCGCCGGCCTTGCTGATCTGCGTCAAAGTATCCCGATCTGGGCTTAATTTACTTCCTTTTGCTATGCCACTTTCTAATTGGCTGATCATGCCAGAACCATGACGATTTTGGTTGGTGATCAGATTGAGCCTTGTCGATATTGGCCGTTCCCCAGAAATGGGTTGGTGATATACTGTATACATGGGTTATCCTGAACTGCCATGACAAAGGCTTTTGCTCATTATTGTGGCTCGTACAATATCGTGAACTCTGCTAGCAAAGGGTTTTTAGATCATCACCTCGGCCCTTGTGCAACGGCCAAATTGATATTGTAGACTTCTGCTGGGCCAGTAGAGTTTGTATTTATCATCCAAGCTTATTACTATACAACGGCGAGCGCGGCTGGTGCGGAGAATGATGATATGACTGAGATGGCGCATCCACCCGTGCATTTCTGGTCCTACGTTGCTCAACCGAGCCTGGTCAGCAGAGATGATTGTTTTTTCTTCTAAGAGCTCTAATACAGCGACTATCCGATACAAAAACCATACGAAGCGTGGATATTATGACTCTCATGGATATATATTTCAGGTTGACGTTGACATCGACTGCATAACCTACGAACTTATGTAGAGCTTATAGACCAATACCACTATATCTGTATAAGCAAGTAGGGGTGATAGTATTTGTCGCACGCTAGATAACAACAGAATAGCCCCTCCTGTACACTCGGAAGCCAACGCGGGTAAAAAAAATGATTAATCTGGTAGGTTGACTGTTGGTGGCTTAAGCATGGCTCGGCTGCAGCATGGCAAGCTGCAGTAGCAAATGCATCCGAGTTGATCGTCTGGCCTGGAAACTGTGCAACTAGAGCACAAGTTGGAGTAAAATAAGAAATATCTATTCTGGTACCAGTAACTTCAATAGCATCGAGATGTTGCATAGTACTAAAGGTAATTTCTTATCACTGAAGAAGAACATTTGAAATAAATAATCTGATCTACCCGAAATTGTGTCCAGGTACTGGAGATATGAGGCGTCAGATGATAAAAAGATGTTTTGATAGGTGTGAAACGTGATAAGACATGCAAACCACATCCGTCTCAGTTTCTTGGGAGGAAACGGAACATGGAACGGATGGAGTATGTGCGCCAAAACAAGTTTTGAGAGGCGAAATATTTTAGAGAGCGGGGTACTCTAGTATAAGAAATACTAAAAGTGCTTGGGACTGGAGTTACTGTATAGCACGCGCAGTGTAGTTATTGGAAAGTGTAGTGGTATATAAATAAGAAGGGACCAAAAGCAAAAGGAGGCGCACAATTATAGGAGGAAAAGTCAACGTGGCGAAAGCTCAGAGAATGGCGTACAGCTGTCAGCGATTTACGTGCATGCAATCGGTGAGTCTGTCAACGATAATTGGATGAACGGAACTGGGATGTAGTATTCAAGGGGCTTTGTCGACATTCCAGAACTGCATCAAATCTGGCGATGAGACTGCGAGAGCAATACTTGTCCTAATTAGTCTGGAGAATCTGCCTTCTGGTATCCATACCTTGTTGGCTTCCAGGTTCGATCAAGGTACTTGCCCAAATTTGGGATGGTAGGATGGTTGAAACAGATATCATAACTACCAGTACCTTGAAGATACCTTGGAGATAATGGATGCTATCTTGAACTTGTACCTTACTGGAGGATGATAGCAGAAAACCATGTCAAAAAGAGGCGAGAAGAGCAGAGGAAGTAAAGCTGTAGGGCTTAGGGCACGTTGACTGGATGGGCTTTTCGGAGGGATTAAGTTTAGCGGCGGGCTGGCCCAGCAAATAGCGGAGCGTGTCAGTATATTTAGCGAACTGTGGCGGCTGCTGCAGCCTCTAATGGCAAGTGGAGGCTCCTGGAAGGGGGGTTCAAGATCTCTGATACAGACGAATAGATGAAATGATCTGCCAGCCCTCGCTCGGTCAGTACCGGTCGCAGTTCAGTGCTGCACCAGGATCTTGGGACATTCGATACATTGAGTGTTCGTTCAGCTATAATTACCAAGTCATAGTTGAGCAGCATAGAGTGGTGGATTACGACAACCAGGTCTCTTGTTTCTTGTCACGACATTTATAGTGGTGAGCCGCTAAATACAGACGCCATACCCTGGACAGTTTAGCTGAAGGGAACCAAGAGAAGCCAAACCAAGCCACCCGCCCTTGGATCCGTCCAGCTTCCCTCCAAAAAAATAAACCTTCGATTTTTCTGGCATCTACAAACTTCTGGCCATATCCCCCCCCCAAACATCTACCCCAACATTTCAACCCACCATCTCTCCAAAAATCATATTTGGTTATCACCACTTCTTCTAGTCTCCCTCTACCATTATCTTCTTCTGGCGTCTCTCATCTCTTCTTGCGCCGCTCTTCCCCTTCATCTCTCTCCCGTCGGGTTGCCAGCCTCATCAAACCCTCTACCGGAACCCCGTCGCCCACTTCGCGCCCTCTCCATTCCGTCTCGCCCGCTCCCTTGCGTCACCCACAGAACCAGCTCTTCATCTCTGTGTCCATCTCCTCTGCTGGCCTCGTTCCTCCATGCATTCCCCGGCCTATGCGCGCTGGGCCCAATCTTCGAGGAACATGCCAACTTGACTGCTAGCCTGCCGCCCCGTCCACTGCATTCAAGGGGGATCTCTGTATCCACTGTGTCAATTTCTACCTTACTTTGCTTCACCAAGACCTTACATCTAGAGTCCTAACTGTTCATATCTTTGTTCATAACCCTTCTTTCCCTTCACGCTAAATATCTGGTTCTCTGTCGCTGCCGTCTCTAACGCGCGCCGCTTCCTCCGACTCTCCTACACACTTTTCTGTACATTTCTTGTCTAATACTCTCATCTTATCCCCGATCTGCTTCATATTACTAGCTACAGTAAGCTCTCCATCTATTATATATCCATCTGTGTTAATCGATTTACTGTAGAAAGCTGCTAGATCAACTCGTCTATAACATATGGATAATCGATTTCCTCATCCTTCTACCATCACTACCACCAGTCGACTCAACCAAATCGATCATAGCTCTACTTCCACAATGGCATCGTCTATACAAAGAAATGAACGCTCCACATCAGGCTTTGCTGAAAATCGTTCTACATATCAAAATCTCAGCCGTCGCGAGCACGACCCTTTTGGTTCCAAGCAAACAACTAATAATAAGCTGATTAATGGACTTGGTACCAACTATGGGATGACGAGTTTCGAAGATATATGGGGGAAACCTCCAAGACCAGGTCAACAGCTCGAGAGCAGACTTGATAGGCCAAATGTACTGTCACTTGGACAGCGCGCAAACAGCAGTAGCTTGATTCCAAAGACGTCCAACGATCGATTTCTACACCCAGAAAGCAAGCCGTTCCTCCCTCCCCTCACTCCCGGTGGATCAGCCTCGTTATTTGAGTCGTCGGAGGCCGAGACAGATCGCAAAGCTCAATGGTGGAAGAATGCTGATGAAGCATCACGATCACAAAATCAATCCACGCTTAACCCGCCGTTGCCCAGATCTGGACTACAGCAACCGCAGCGTTCTGAGAATACTCAACCATCTTTTCAGCAGTTCTCATCTTTTGGCAAAGGACCGCATAATTCTTTAGATGCCGTGGCAGGCTATGGGCCACCTTCAGACGGAATTCTCGACGGATATCCCACTCTTCCTGCACACTCGTCCACTCATATTTCAAGCTTTACCCATAGATGGCCAAACACTGGATCAAGAGTCTCGCCCACCGAGGATCACAGAAGAGGGATTGATTTCCCAGCGCCTTCAAGTGCTGGCGCAACAAGAAACGGAAGCTTACCACCATCGCGCCACTCGAACGAATCGTTTCTCCCTGAAGAAGATCCTTCCAATCGACCAAGACCTAGCTTCCAGCTGCCAAGTGGTCAGCCATATCTAGAGAGGAACGATCCATATGAAGACATGTTAGGCAATCTTGGGAATCTCAAATTACATGAACGAACTACAAAGAACGAAAAGTCTTTGAGCCTGCGAAAGGCGCCTGGCCATTTAAACACTAATAACCTTTCCCCACAAGAGCGATATTTTTCTCATGATTTTGTCAATGATTCCACGGCTTCTTTTCAATATCCCATGTCTCCACCTTTCGATAGAACCCTGTCAGATTATAATTCTCCACGACCAAACCAAGCTCTTGATCGTAATGGATCAATTCAAAACGCAACGGATTTTGTTCCAAGTAATTACTACGCTAACAATCACAACTACACACCATATGAAGATCCCTATCATGTCAACAACCCTGCATCACGTTTTCAAAACGGGCGCAACGCACCTGCACCTTCGAATGCTTTGGTCCTCAGCAATCGGCATCCTCGAAACTATCAGCAGCAACTTCAAATGCAGCAGCAAGAATACCAAACGCAGCTATATATTCAAGCTCAACAATATGCAGCTTGGTTGGCTACGCAAAATCGCAACGGTCAATACGCAGGTCCGATGGTACCATATGGCAACTACCCAGTTCAAGGCTATAACCCCAATGGTGCCATGACATTTGGCATGCCACCGCAAATGCCGTTGTATCTTGGACCATCACTCAACAACTCAAATACTCCAGTAGTTCAAAGTGGTGCTCTACGTGAATTTCACGCACATTGCTCCGCCAGTGGAAGCAAAAATCGGCGGTTTGAACTCAAGGATGTTTACTCCAATGTGGTTGAGTTTGCCGGTGACCAGGCCGGCTCGCGATTTCTACAGCAAAAGCTTGAGCAAGCCAACAGTGACGAGAAAGGGATTATCTTTGACGAGATCATGCCAAATGCTAGGCAATTAATGTTTGACGTGTTTGGGAACTACGTCCTTCAAAAGCTTTTCGAGCATGGTGACCAAATACAAAAGAAACAGCTCGCGAATGAGATGAAGAATCATATCTATCCGTTGAGTCTGCAGATGTATGGTTGCCGTGTGGTGCAAAAGGTTAGTTTTCTCAAAAGCCTCTCGTTCTCCAACTAATTGTTTCCTAGGCATTTGATCATATCCTCACTGATCAACAAGCTGAGCTTGTATCTGAGCTCAACGAGGTTGTTCCTGACAAGTCTGATCACCGCGTTCTTCGTTGCATTCGAGACCAAAATGGAAATCACGTTATTCAAAAGGCTATTGAAGTGATCGATAGCAGATACATCGGTTTCATCTACGAAGTCGTCACTGGCAAAATAATCGAGCTTTCTCTACATGCCTATGGCTGCCGCGTAATACAGCGCATGCTGGAGAAGAATGATCCCAATGTCAAGCGACAGGTTCTCGATGAGCTGTCTACCTGTGATGCGGAGCTTATCAAGGACCAATTTGGCAACTATGTGGCGCAACATGTTATCACGCACGGCGATATCACTAGTCGAAACCGCATCATCAAGCTCATTCTAGATCGAGGCGTCAAGGATTTCGCCAAACACAAGTTTGCCAGCAATGTGGTTGAAAAGTGTGTAGTACACGGAACCACTGCACAGCAAATTGAGATTCTGCGCCAAATCATGGAGCCAGGCCACAATCAAACCCAAGGCGAATCGTTGTATGAGTATGTCAAGTGTGGTTTTGGCAACTATGTTATTCGTAAGTTTACCTAACCTATTCGCAATATGGCATTACTAACTACCATAGAAACGCTGCTTGAGTATCTACCGCAAACCGAAGGTTATCGTCTCTGGTCCGCGCTCAACCCAGAAGTGAACCGCGCGCGTGGAAAAATCTCAAAGAAGACCATGGACGGCATTGAAGAGAAAATGCTCCGCTTCACACACATGCCATCAAACATGACACCAAACATGACACCGATCTCTACTCGGCCGTCTAGCATGCAATCCAATGGCACTGGAACTCAACCACATTCCGGCGCAACAAGTACAACAAGCTCTATACCCGCCAGTGGACCAGCTAACAAGATCACCCTCGTAGCAGTTCCAGCCTTTACGCCAGCTAACCATCTCGTCCACAACGTCTCTGCACATCCTTTCTTCCCTGGCCAGCCTAATGGTGTAAGCCAATGATGACATGCTCATATATCAACGGCAGCAACATTTGTCTTCTTGAATGTGTTTTCAAAACCCTATATCAACCGTCCGCCCCCTTCAACCAGTATACTTAACGACTTTCACGAACCATGCAATCACATAACGAGCCGCGTTTGGAACCAACAACCGGCCACTTACGCAATCTCCATGGCAGCAACATACTACAAACGGAATCGTTTTTGCTCTTTGCTCTGGAATACCCATGTCCATTTCTCTTTCACACAGCACGGAGTTTTATGCGCAAAATATTCAGGATACACCACCCATATCATTATCTGGCGCCACAGGCGAAATATATCATTACTAGGCAATGGCGCAACACAACAAACCATAGCAACTGGAGTTTTTCTTGTTTCCTGGTTTCACCCTTCAACTGTTTTACCTACCATACTCTTATCTACTCCATTACTATATCATGCATGGGCATGATCTGGCCGAATTATTGTCTTACACTGCTGTTTCTATTCATAATCGACTACAGAACTAATCATCTGCGCGAGTGTTTTTCGTGCATATGTTCCTTTGCTTTTGTTTTCAAAGAGGCCAGACTTTGATGGAGGTTCTGCCATTGGAGCTAGCAAATAGTTGTTGTTCATGTGCCCTTTGGCTATGGTTACTAAGTGTGGGTTGATTGGTGTTTGGGGAATTTTGGGTTTGGATTCAAATGCATGATTACCATATTATAGGAATTGGTTTATTGGGTTTATGGCTTATACGATAGATATTACTTATGTTTGTATGAATTTGGGCATTAGACTGCTCTTTCTCCCGACATCTTCATTCTTTAGTATTGTAATTGGATAATCTAAGCCCAAGGGGTGCACGTCGAATTGATATTCGGGTATCCAATCTCTCTCTTTGAAGCTCTTAGGCGCTTTATCTGCCACCACAATGTGCAAAATAGTCAAGATCTCTACCAAAGAATACAATGTCTAACATATAAATATGGTAGAACGCTTCGCACTAATACCTGCTACTTCTCAAGAGTACCCTTCATCGCACAGGCACCCACCGTCATATAACTTTCAATCGCCGATAAATTTATCGTTCATCCGCTAGACATTCTCGACGACTACATCACCTTTCAAGTATACTCAATATATGACTTCAGACTCCATGGCTCAACAGAACTTTACTAAGGAGCAAGTATGCTAGGGCATGGGTTAGGTTAGGTTAGGTATAGGTTTCTCTAAATATTTTTATAACCCGCGTAGGTTAGGTTTTAGAAATATTATAACCTAACCTAAATAGATTAAGTTTTTATAAGTTTAGCCTATAGGTTATATTTATTAATAGATAACCTAAATAAAGAACTAATGCTATATAATTTAGGTTAACCTAAAAAGTTTAGTATAGTATTTAATAATTATATCTTACTACTAATTTTTTAGTAAGTTATAAAAGTATTAATTAGGATTTAGAATTAGTTTATTAGTTTTATTATTTATAAATAATTATATAACTATAATTTTCTTTCTATTTTCTAAAGTTTACTAGTTCTAATTACTTTCTTATAATAAAGTTACTAATTAATTTTAAATACTTATCTAATAGTTTATAACTTAGCTAGTATATAGAGCTTTTATTAAGTTTATATTCTTTTATTAGATTATTACTCTCTTTATATAAATTATATAAAGATTAATATCTATAAAAATTAATAACTTATAATCTAAAAAATAAAAGTATAACTTATTTTTAAAATACGTAACGAAATAAGCCTTTACTAATTCTTATAAATATTAAATTATATTACTTTACTAACGTATATCTAGATTTATTAAACTATTACTATTATTAAAAGTTCTTTAAAATATAATATAAATTTTATAAACTAATCTTATAAATAGTATTTTAAGAATTAAAAGATTATAAGCTTTCTAAATTTAGTAAATTTTACGTAAAGTTTTTACTAGTATTATAATTAATATCTATAGAAAAAATAAAGTATATAAAACTTATTACTAAGTTTAGTACGTTAAGGTATATAATAATAAGTATTTTACTAATTATAATAATTTCTATAAGTTAAAGCTTTTCTATAATAGTTTTTATAAGCTATAACTAGGTTTTATTAGCGCTAAGGAGTTAATTATTAGTATAAAGTAGTTTATTAAGATTATTATTAATACGTAGAAATTTATAAAGGTTATAGCTAAGTTAAAGTAATTTATAAAGGTAATATAAGAAGGTTTAAAGGCTATAAAAGTTACTACTAAGTTAAAGTAGTTTATAAAGAATTTATAAAGAGATTTAAAAACTATAAAAGTTATTACTAAGCTAGAATAGTTTATAAAGGTTATATAAGAAGGTTTAGAGTATTATAAAGTTTATTAAGGTTTAAAGAAGTATAGAGAGAAGAAAATTAAAATTATTTAGATATACTATAGTAGTAATAAAGCTCTTTAAGGTAGTAAAGGTTTAGATAATAAAAGTAAAAGGAACTTAGAGATTTTAAAAAAGTAGAAGAAATTAAAGAAGAAAAAATAAATAAATTTTTTAAAGACGTAAAAGGTAAGCTTATTATTTATTAAAAACTATCTCTTAATATTCTTCTATAAAGAGAAAATATTTAGAGTATTAAATTAGTATAATTTAAAACTTTAAAAGTTTAATTAATTAAAAAGAATAAAGTAGTAAAGAAGAGTAAGTAATAGTAAGGCTAACTTAAAATAATAAGAGTATTATAATCTAGTATTAAAATTAATATATTCTAAGGAATATTACTTAGAAGACTATATATATATACTACTTTATATTATTTATATATTTTAACTTCTTTTATATACTTTCTTTTAATTAGTAATAATAATTCCTATACTTTTTCTATTAGTCTTAGTTTTAGTTTTTTAGCTTAATTAATACTTATTTAACTTCTTAAAACTTTATTCTTTTAGTATAAGTACTAAGAAGCTTATAAATTAATTATCTTAAAATCCTTACGTAATTAAGAATTATACTTATTATACTAATCTTAATAACTATATTATAGAATATAATTATCTTAAGAAGAATAATAATACTTATATTAATTATAAAAATAATAAAGAGTATAAAACTATAGAATATTAAGAAGCTTCTAAAAACTAATATATTATTATTCTTTTTACTTATATAAGACTCTTTAAATAAGAGTAGTATATACTTTTTTACTATTAGATTTTCTTTATTAATTTTTCTTAATATTAATATTAATAAATCTATAAAATTACTTAGCTAGAAACCTAAGTATACTACTTATTAAACTAGACTATATCTTATTATTATTATTTTATTAACTTACTATTAAGAATTAATAAAAATAAAGCGTAAAAAGTCTAAGTAATATAATATATATATTAACGCTAATAAAGGTATTATTTATAATTATAATATTGCTACTAGCTATATTATTTCTAAGAAGGCTTCTTAAATTACTTTTAATTTAAAATTTTATTAACTCTTTTATAAGTATAGTTACTAAGAGTATAATTTATAAATTTTATTCTTCTCTTAGGTTAACCTTACTTATAAATAGTAAGAAACTATTTATAACGTTTTTCTTATTAGTTATATTATTAGAGATTTAGTTAATAAGGAAACTAGCCTTATTAAGAACTATTACTATTTTTAGATTCTTATTTCTATAAAAACTCTTAATATAAGTTTTTTATACTTAGTATATATAAATTTAACTAATATTATATAAGAAATACTTTCTAAACTTTACTAAATTATATGCTATAAAGAATTAGAAAGAAAATTAAGAGTTAGTAGACTTTAACTATAAATATTAGTTATTAACTTATACTTAGAAGAAACTTTTAAAATTATTTTATAAAGTAATTATAAAATATAATAAAGTTAATACTAAAATTAATATTAATAAATTTTTAGACTTATTATAAATATAGTAGTTATTTTTCTAGTACTAGTCTTATTTTTATTAAAATAAAGTAAAGAGTAATTATAAATTTAATAACTTAGTACCCTAACTTTTACATCGGCAAAAGTTAAGCTTAGCTTGGGAAGAGGAGATATCCTAGTACTCCTAAGGAATTCTATAAGTCCTAGCAGGTCCTGGCAGGTTCTATAAGTCTACTATTATTAGATTAAAAACGTTTCTATTATTATTTTACTTCCTAGTAGGGCCTAGCGTGTAATTTATATATCATTTTGTAGCCCTAGATTAGGGCTATATTATTATATAATTTATATTACCCTAGCCCTAATAGTCGTTGAGATACAGCGATTATCATTTTACTAAAAATGACTTTCAAAATAACTTCCTAATTAGGCTAGCTATAATAATATAAGTAACACTATTAGATAGAGCTCGTCGAGACGAGTATTATTATATATAGGTTATAGATTATTAAAGCCTTATTACTAAGTACAGCCTAGATATAAAAAGTGTGGCTTAACAACCTAAAGTTCAAGTGGCGTTTTATATCTTCTACCCTTGCTAACTCTATAAAACCTTAACGGATTTAGCTAGTTCTTTTAAAATACCTATTAAACCCGTTATTTTTACCTATAGGCGAAAGGACAATATCCGTATTAGGCTAAATAGATAGTAATCTATTTAAAAGGAAGGTTAGACTTAGAGAATCTTGTTGTTAGTTTTGATGTTCCTTGCCAAGCCAAGATCCCTATTCTCCTACCAAAAAATAGCTCCCAACCTGCTAGTCCTTAGGTGACAAGTTAACCTGACATGTTGGACATAGACTAACGGACTAACGTCCTGGTAGGTCCTAGCAGGCACCTGCTAGGACTGCCAGCAGAGCTTAACTTTTGCTAATATAAGAAAAGATACTATTTAATAAGGTAATTTAGAAGATAGAGGATTAAAAAGTTTAAGAGACTAATAGTTTATTTACCTTAGAGCTTTAGAAAGAGGCTTAAAAGTTAGTATAAAAGATATTAGTAAAGTTTAAGAAGTTAGTAATAAAGATTTACTTATATTTAGTTTTAAGTATAAGATTCTTTTTAGTTCCTTTAGTAGATATAAGTTAGTTTATTATAACTAATACTTAATTTAGATAGAATAAGAATACTTATTAATTAGTATTAGCTTTAATTAGAATTTTAGAAAATAATATTTTCTTAATAAAGTATAATTAAATATTAATTAGAAAATAAGATTATAAATATAGTACTATTTAAAGTATTAGAATATTAAAATAGAACTATTTATTCTAACTTATATAAATCTAACTTACTATTTTTAACTTTATAATCTTAATATAATAAGTAGTTAAGCTTTAATATAAATAGTTATATTTTCTAATTATTTATTATTAGCTTTAATTAAAGATACTAGTTCTATTTTAAAAGCTAAGACCTTTAATTTATAAGCTATATTATAAATTTATACTATTCTTATTAGTTATAAGTCTCTAACTTATTATTATAAGTTTCTTTTATATAGTTAGACTAATAAGATAAAAATATAATAATTTCTTCTATAACTTTTTAAGCTATCTTCTTACCTTATAGACTCTTCTTTTATATCTTAAATATTTATTTACTAAGAAATTACTCTAAGAACGTATTAGTATAAATAGCTTAGTCTAAATCTAAGCTCTTAGTTATTTAAGAAAAAGAGTATATATAAATAGTATTAGTAATAAGTAATAATTAAGCTTAAGAAGAATTATTTTATAAATATAATAAAACCTTTATTATAACTTAAATATAGTATTAATAATAAGCTAGTATTAGTAAAGTTAACTTAGTAGCTTAAAAAACTTTTAATATAATATAAATAAATATTTCTTTAGAATATAGAATATTAGTAGTTTATTAATTATATATTTTTTTCTTTACTACTAATATTATTATTTATAAAGAATATTAGTAAAAAAAATAACTTAAATAATAATATTTATTTAATAATACTAGAAATATATAAAGAATAAGAATAAAAAGTTATAAAATAGATAGTAAAAGTTTTATAGCTTACTTTTATTAGTAGAAAAGAAATAGATAAGAAAAGAATAAAAAAGTAAAGTTATAAGTAAGTATAAAGAAGATAATAAAATAAAGTATAGTAGATAAAAAGGAATATAAGGTTATAAGTAAGTTAAAAGAAAAAAATAAAAAAAAGTATAGTATATAAAGAAGAGTATAAAGTTATAAGTAGGTTAAAAAAGAAAAATAAAGAAGAGTATAGTAAATAAAAAGGAGTATAAAGTTATAAGTAAGTTAGAAAAGGATAATAAAGAAGAGTATAATATATAAAGAGAAGTATAAAGTTATAAGTAGGTTAAAAGAAGGTAATAAAAAAGAGTATAATATATAAAGAGGAGTATAAGATTATAAATAAGTTAAAAAAGAAAGATAAGGTTATAAGTAGATAAAAAGAAGATAATAAAGATAGATATAGAGATTATAAAGAATTTAAGGTTAGAAGAGAAATTCTAAGGAGTAAGTAAATAAAGTTAAGAAGAATATAGTTATATTAAAATAATAAGATAAGCTAGAGTAATATAATAAAGATTAATAAAATATAAATTATATAGTAACTAATTAAAAGAAATAAATAACTTAATAAAGTAAGCTATAGAATAATTTATAGCTTATAATAAATAAGAATATTTAGAATATTAGTCTTTAACTTAGTAGAACTTAGTTTAAATTAATAAGAAAAGAATACTATAATAAATAAACGTTTTAAAAGGTAGAAGCTATAATAGACTTCCTAAATTCTAATTAATATTTTTATAACTTTTTAAAACTTAGCTTTAATAGTAGCTTAATACTAATATAAAGTTTAATATACTTTAATTATAAAACGTTAGTCTTAATAAGTTTTATTATTTTTAACTCTTTATAATAGATTATCTATATATTATTACTAAATATAGTTATACTCTAAAACTATAACTCTAAACTCTTTAAGTCTATATAACCTTTTAACCTTTATAAGTTTATTTAAGTTATAATACTAACTCTATTCTTTATTTTAGATTTTACTTATTATTATTTTTTTATCTTCTTTTCTTTACTAAATTTTTAGTAGTATTTATATTTATCTTACTACTTTTTTAAATAGTAAATCTTAAGAATAAATTATAGTAGAAGTTATCTTACTATATTAAGTAAATTCTTATTACTATAATTATATACTTTTATATAATAAACTTTAAAGAATTTATTATAAATATTTCTAGTTAGTATAAATAGTATAAACTTAAATTACTATAATAATAATAATATTACTTATGCTTCTTATTATTAATATCTATACTTATTTACTCTTTAAGACTATAGTTCTAAAACTTTTTATATAAAAGTACTATATAATTTATAAGTAGCTAATTATTATTTTTTAGTAAGTACTTTAGTAATAATACTTCTTAAATAGCTACTAATAATAGTTATAATTTTTTTTAATAGTATAATCTTTATAACTAAAGATAATTAAGGTAAGGAGTACCCTAGTTACTTATTTTTAGTTTTATAATTATTTTTAGACTAAAATATTCTCTACTATTTAATTATTATTTAAATATAAAGATATAAGTAGGTTAATTTAGATAGTATTTTTTATTACTATAATAGAAAAAATATAATAAAAGTTAATTAGTATATTATTTTTTTAAATTAAGTATAAAGATTAATAGGCTATTAGAATATTCTTACTTTAAAGTTTAAATATTATATTAAGTAGTATAATAAAATTAATTATAGAAATAATTTTTAAATTTAGTATATTTTATATAGCGTATTATAACTACTTAGGTAAAATTAGTATTACTTTTTAATAAATATATTAGTTAAGAAAGATAAGATAGTTAATTACTAGTAATAATTAGATTAAGTATAGATTATATAAAGAAATAACTTTATAGATCTTTAGTTTATAGAATTACTTTTAGAGAAAGGAGACTAGGCTAAGTAGTTCTAAGGAGGACTAAAAAATATAATAAATTAAGAAAAAGTTTAATAGTATAATAATATAAGAGGTTAAGAAAAGAAATATATTATATTAGTTACCTTCTAAATTACTAAATTAATTAAATTAGTATAATTAAGAAGTAAATAATTAGAATATAGAGTATAATTAATTAATATTAAAAGAGGAGGAAAGATAAATAGAAGTTTTTATAAATAGTATTATAAAATAATATAAATAGTATTAGATTTCTAATTAATACTTTTTTAATTTACTAATTTTATTTCTTTAGAACCCTAAGTTTTTTTAATAAAGTTAATATTATTCTAAATTATATCTTTCTTTACTTTTACTTTTAATTTCTTTATATTTAGAGCTAGCTTAATAACTTCTTTTTTATTATTATAATCTACTATCTAAGATAAAAGTACTACTATTAATAGTACTATCTTAAACTCTTTTATTAGTATATTATCTTTTAGCCTATTAGTACTTACTTTTTCTATTTTTAGTATAATACTTAGAGTATTAAAAGAATTTAGTAATTAAGAAAAGAAGATATATTTATAAAGTAAAGATACTAATAACTATTTCTAAACTTAATAGTAAATTATATCCTAGTTTACTATTAACTAAGAAAGACTAATTCTTATATAAATAGATCCTTATTAGTATAGTAGAAAAAAAAGCCCTATTTAGGATAGTATATAAGTAGGCGCCTTTAAGTTTACTAGCTAGCCTTATTATTACTATATTTATTATTATAAATTCCTTAAATACTATTACTTTTATAAAGATAATATTAATACCTTCTTTATTAGGTAAGAATTACTTAATAAGTATATTACTTCTTAGGATTATAATAATATTATTATAGTTAAAGGTAATAAAGATTAAATTATACTTAATTAAATAAGATTAACTATAATTTTAGTATATTTAATTTTTACTATGCTATATTATTACTAATTATAATATTTATAAATATATAATGTAAAGCTTAAGGCTATTTATAACTTTAATAAGTATAAGATTATATTATAAGATTTTCTTACTTTATAGACGCGTTTAATTATAGCTAAAGGTCTTCCTCTTAGTATATTTAAATTATAATTTATATAGTAAGTTATTAACTACTATATACTACTAAGTATTTAACCTTAATTTACTTTATAAAAAACTATTACTTTAGAAGTTATAAGATAAGTTATAATTAATCTTATAAAGTTAAGAAAAGAGTTTATTTAGCTAGGTAATAATATATATATTAGCGTTTAGCTAGATAGATAGTCTTTAAATTTTACTTATAAAGGGTACTTAGCTATTATTAAATAATAAATTACTCTATAGTAAAAATAGAAGAAGAGACTTTTTAGCTTTTCTTTTACTATTAGAAAGTTTATAAGTAAGGCTTATACTAAACTTATAAGTAATATATTTAATTAATATAGTATTATTAAGAAGGTTTACTTTATTATAGTTAATAATACTAGTAATAATAAGATAATAGTACCTATATTAAATATATATTAATACTTTAAGTATATTATAAGTATTATTTAAGTTCCTTATATATTCTATATTATTTAATTAGTATAAGGTACTTTACTTTTCTATCTTAGCTATAAGTTTATAAATAAAGAAATTAAATAGATATTTATTAAAGAAGATATTTTAAAAAAGAGAAAACTTATTATAAAATATAGCTTAGTTGCTTTTACTTTATATAAGGTAAGTTAGTTCTTATTTTTAATAAGTTAAAAAAGTATTAATTAGAATAGCTAATATAGTCTAGGCTTATAATATTACTAAGTATATTAGCTTCTCTAAACTATATTTTCTTAGGTTCCTTACTTACTTAGCTAGTTTTTATTTTAATAAATCTTAAATATTTAATCTATATCTTATTAATAAATATTAGAATAACCTTAATCCTTATAGTAACCTTTAGCTAATCTAAGATATTAAAATATACTAAGACTTAATAATAATAATAGAACTTTGCCTTTAAATTATTAAGATACTCTTTATATACTTCTTTATTATTAAAGCTTATAAAGCTAAAAAAAAAAAGGATTAGTAATAAGTAAGAATTCTTATACTATCTAATATAAAATAGGCTAATATTAAGTATCTAGTTTAGCTTACTACTTTATTTAATACTATAACCTAGATTCTTAGTAAATCTAAGGCTTTATCTATTTATAAGATCTTCTTATACTTCTAAAAGCTCTTTTAATATATTAATAACGAAAAGGCTATTCTAGGTAAATATATACTAATAAGTGCTTAATTATATTAGTAGAGTAAACTTTAGTCTAGTCTAAAAGAGGCTTAAGAAAAACTATAAGTATACTTTAATCTAATATAAACTAATATCTAATTATAGCGTATTTATACTTTTAGTTAGTTATTATTTCTTTATATAGCTAAGTCTACTTTTACTAACTCTTAATAGAAGAACTACCCTAGTTTAAATAGTTTATTTTAATATAACGTAATAATTAAAGACCTTTATAAAGTTTAGCTTAAGAAGTATAGTAATTTAAATACTTAATCTAATAATATAGAACTAATTATAGATAATAATAACATTATAGTAGATAATAGCTTAACTAGCTTATCTTTATCTAATAAGTTTATATAATACTTCAAAAGTAGTATATTTTTATTATTATATTATTTATAATTTACTAATATAATAATAGTATCTATAAAGAATAATTGTTATAGGTTAGATAACGAAGAGATAAGTTATATTATAAGCCTGCTAAATAGGAAGGTAACTTAGAGAGAAAGAAGAGTTAAGAAACTCTTTAATTAAGGTGTTTATATACAATAGGGGTAGCCTAAATAGGCATAGCTTTAAGGGATTTAACCCCTAATATTACCTTCTTTGTCTAAAAAATTCTAGCTAAAATACTAAGTTAATTATAAGATCCTAATCTTATCTAGCTATATTTAACGCTTACTATTCTTATAGTTTATAATAGAGCTTCTATTTATAACGTATAGATCTATATATTTACTTTTAGGTATAAAATATAAAGCTTAGGTTATTAACTATTAGTTCTATACTAGTATTTTATCTATTTTAGACTAAATTCTAAGTATAAGGCTCCTTTCTTAGCGTATAATATTAGTTATTTTTAGTTATAATTCTATAAAGGTTGCTTAATTAGCAGGTTATTTTATTTATGCTTAGTTAGAGCTTTATTATAATATTAAGAGATAAGATTAGAAGAACGTAACTATAGTTAAGTTACTATGCTTCTATCTATACGTTTAAAGGGTATAAAGCAATATCGTTTTATAGAGTTAACTATTCTTCCTTTATTATACTTTAAATAAGCTTCTTCTCTTCTAATTAGTCCTTATTAAGTTTCTTCTTCCTTACCTAATTAATTAATTAATTAATTAATTAATTAATTAATTAATTAATTAATTAATTAATTAATTAGGTAAGTTGTTCGTTATAGTAGCTATAGCCTTATTAACTATATAGAGATAGCTACCCTAATTATTAACGCTTTTAATAATATTATTAGCTTTAATAGTCATATCCTTATTGCTATTACTCCTCTTTATATATATATTACTAACTATAATACTTTTTAACCTTATCTACCTACTACGTATAAGGTAGCTATATATAAGGCCTACTAGAATAACGTAAATAAAGGCCTTTATCTTCTTAACTAAGTCCTACTTCATTACTAGAATAATATTATTTATAACCCTTATTCTTATCTACTAACTACTCTTTAATATAAGAAAGTATATATAGTTATTAACTACTACAATTTATAAAACTATACTTTATTTAAAGTACTTTATATTAACTAGACTATACGTACTTCTTTAGCCTTTCTTAATTTATATTAATATATTTATAGAGTAAGGCCCTTTATACTATAGCTAACTATCCTTCTAACTTCTTTAATAAGCGTCTTAACTTATTAAACGCCTTCTCTAAGGGGTTTACTAATAATTTATAGCCTAACGTTTATAGTATTATAATTTATTAGAGCTCTCTTAGTATAATTTAGTTAACTAGTAGCTAGGCTAGTTATCTTAAAGCCTTAGGTATTTATTATATAGGTATTCTATAATTTTTTACTAAAAATAAGCAAAATAAGACTTATAAGGAGTAGTATTATACTTATTATATTAGCTATTTTAATTTAAAGAATTAGCTATAATATATAGGTTACGTTTAGCTTTTAGGATTTTATAATAATATATATTTAAACTACGTCTATAATAATAATATTAGCTTAAGTAAGAAGTATCCTTATAATAATAAAAAGGAGGTTATTAAGGAGGATAAGAATCCTCTACTATTAACTATCTACTTTAGTCTTTTTATGCCTTAGGGTACTACTTAAGTTTATTTTCCTTAGTAGTAGGGATTTATTAGGTATATCTTATTTCTTTAGTTTTTTTATATTTTTATAATTTTCTAATTTTATTTAGTAAGAAAGAAGGTCTTAGTATAAATAAAAAAAAAGTATTTTTATATATAGGTTATAGATAGTACTTCTAATTATATCTCTATAGAATTAATTACTATAATAGAAAGACTAGTTTTTAATTTTAGTTATACTTAAAAAATAGACTAGTTTAGTACTAATCTTCTATAATTATCTTATATATACTTTATTTTCTTTATTTACTTTATATAGGCTTCTAACTATTTAATAAAGTTAATTAGTTCTTTTATTATATCTAGATAACCTACCTATTTAATAATATAAACTATATAAAGTTTACTCTTTATTATTTTCTTATATTTTTTAGCTATAATCTCCTTTACTAGCTACTTCTCTTATTCTTCTCTATCTAAGTCCTTAATTAAGATTAATAGTAAATAAGAATTATTAGCGTCTTAACTTAAGAATAGGTTATTTATTACTAGTTTAAGTAGGTTAATATAAAATTTCTTAGTTCTTTATAGCGTATTTAGTATAATTATATATAAGCTTACTACCTTTATAACTTAGAACTTAGAGTAATAGTAATTAAACTTCTTTTTTACTTATTTAGTCTTAGTATTTTTTAGGTTTAACTAGACCTAATTACTAACTTTATACTTAAGTATTTAGATTCTTATTTAGTTAGCTTATTTCTATATCCTTTCTTAGATAAGGGTTATAGTATCTTAAGCTTATTCTATAGCTTTTAAAATTATATAAGTAGCTTTCTTCTTTTTCTTTTTTAGAGTATTCTTCTATTTAAATAAGGAAGCTTACTTAAAAAAGTCTAGGAAGGTAGAGTTTTTAAAGCTATAGAATAGAAAGAAGGATAAGAGTTTTATTATAAATAAGCGCTATAAGTTAAGTATAAGTTATAGTATTAGTATTAATAAAAACTAGTTTAATTATATATAATTTATATATATTTATACTTTAGCTTTAATATTTAAGTTTCGTTATTCTATAGAGCTATTTATTTAGAAGTAAAATATAGTTAATAACTATAACTCTATCTATAGTAGTATATAGAACTTTATCTAAAAGTCTTCTATAAATACTAGATTATAATTATAAATAATTACGTTAGGAATACTATAGAAGAAATAGACGCATTATAAGAAAATAGCTATAACGTTTTTAGCTTCTCTCTAAGTAAGAGGGATTAGGATTACTTCTTTACTTAGCTAATTAGTAATAACTATTAAGATTATATATCTATTTAATAAAGGGAGGTTTATTATAAAATCTATAAATAGTTTTTATTATTATTAGCTTAAAATAGGTAAAGGCTTTAAGAAGCCTCTTTTTTGCTTATAACTAACCTTTAATTAGCTATATATACTATAATTTTTTATAAAATGCCTTATATTAGTTATAATTCTAAGCTAGAAGAAGTATAGCTATAGAGCTTAGTAAGTACCTTTATAGCTAGGATAGCTTTAGGTTAAGAACGTATAAGCTACTTATAGTATTACTATTTATAGAGGTTCTAGATTTAGGATCTATAGTTATTCTCTCTAGTAAAGGTAATCCTTACTATTAATTAAGTAGTTAAGAATAAAGATTTTAATACCTATAATTAATAGAAGAAACTTTTATCTACTAGCTTTAATTATCTAATAGGCTACTTAATAGGTATTATTAGCTTATATTACCTTATTCTACTAGGTTACTAATAGTTTAGAGATATTTAATATTAGTAGTAGTAAACTAGGAATTAGAGCTTTATTAGCTAGTAGAGTCTCTACTAGTTTATCTTTAACTACTATAAGAAGAGTAGTAATATAGATAAATAAGGCTTATAGTAGTTTAAGTAATTAATTCCCTTAGGTATAAAGTAATTAGAAAGTTTTAGCCTAGATTTTCTTATTAGCTACGTCTTAGGATATATTTTATTTATAATAAGAAAGACTATTTACTATGCTATTTTATAAGCCTAGTTAGTACTTAATTATTATATTATACTTTATAAGTTTAATAAATTATTAGATATACCTTTCTATAAGCTTTTATAGTTTTATAAAATACTCTAGATTCTTATAATTAAATATTACTTTAAACTTCTCTACTACTTATAGCTTTAAGTCCTATTCTTCTAGAGTAAGTATAATTATAAGTATCTCTTTATTATAGATTAGGTAGTTACTTTAAGTAAAGTTATACTTTTTAGAGAAATAGGCTACTAGTTAAAACTTACTTATCTTATTTTTTTATACTAGTATAGCTTCTAAAGAGTAACTAAAGAAGTTAGTATAGATAAGAGTCTCTTTATTATAGTTAAATAGGGCTAGTATTTAGTTAGTAGTAAAGAGCTATTTTAGCTCCTTAAATATAGCTCTCTCTAGGTCTTTAAATAAGAAGGGAATATCCTTTTAAGTAAGTTAAATAAGAGGTTTTATAATTATTTAAAAGTTTAATATAAACCTATAATAGAAGTTAGTAAAGCTAAGGAAAGCTTAAACTTTATAAACATTCTTAAGAGCCTCCTATTCTTAGATTACTTTAACTTTAGCTAGGTCTATTAAGATTCTTTATCTAGTCTTAATAATATAGTCTAGGTATATTATCTAAGTAGTTATAAATTTATACTTCTAGATATTAAGGTAAAGTCCTACTTTTTATAGCTACTTAAGGACTTTATAAATATAAGCCTTATATTACTTCTTAGTACCTAAGCTAAAGATTAAGACGTTATCTAAGTATATAGAAATATAGTTATTTAAGATATTCTAAAGAGTAGAGTTAATAAACTTCTAAAAGGTACTTAGAGTATTTAATAACCTAAATAGTATTACTATCTATTTAAATAAGCTATATTATATTTAAAAGGCTATCTTCTACTTATTATCTTTATATATTTAAATCTTATAGAATACTTAAGATACGTCTAGCTTAGTAAATTATTATACTTTTCCTAAAGCGTTTAGTATCTTATAAATAAGTAGCAAGGAGTAATAGTCCTTTATAATTAACTTATTTAATATATAGTAGTTATAATAAAACTAAATTAATCTATCTACTTTATAAATAAAAAGAACTAGTGCTCTAGCAAGTAAGTTACTTACTTAAATAAACCTACTTTCTAGTAAATTATTAAGAATTCTTCTAAAGGCTAGTAATTCGTCTTAATTTATAGGATATAATACCTACTAAGGTAACTAAGGTTCTTTTCTATTAGCGTTTAGGATTAGGTTAATTTTATAGTCTATAAAAGGGCCTTAAATAGGTAGCTATTTATTAGCTAGCTCTCTTTAAAAGAGGTTAAAGTAATCTAAATATTATTTAGGAAGCTTCTTATAAGGATTAATATACTTCTTTAGAGTAAAGGCTTTTTATAAGTTATAAAGACTTATAGTAAAGACTTATATAATTAATATTAAGCCTTCTTAAGACTATCTTACCTACTTTTTAGCTTATTAAGTAAGTATCCTAAATACTATAGCCCTAATTACTATATAGTTATACTTCTTCTAAGGAGTCTTTAGACTTATAACTATATAACCTATTTCGTTAAAGACTAGCTTCTTAAGTTTTATATAGAGAATAATATCCTATTTCTTTATCTAAGGTAGGCTAAGGATTATATTATAGCTTAAGGTCTCTTTTACTATAAAGGCTTAAATAGTTTCTTTATAGCCTTTAATATTAATCTTTATAATTACTATTTTATAAATTTTTTTAGCCTTACTATTTATTTCTTTAATAAAAATTACTTAAGGTAGTAATATATATTTAAGTTTATATCTTTAAGTAAAGTAAAGACTTATAAAAAAATAGGTTAAGTAGCTATTATTAATAAAGCCTATATATAAAGAAAGTTAATTTACTATTAAAAGTATTAAAAAAGGCTCTATAACTATATTCTAAGTAAAGAACTTCTAATACTATTCTAAAATAATATTTTTATAATTTTCTAGCTTAGTATTATGTCTTTAATCTAAGCTTACTAGTTTTCTAATTCTACGTTAGTAATATTATATAGATTATTATAAGGATTATTATTTCTTAGCTAAGTAGTAGTAGCCTTTACTAGCTAGCTACTCTAGAGAACATTTAAAGTATTAATAGTATTAGCCTAGAATCTACTAGTATTATCCTATAAGTATTTACCTCTAGTAGTACTTTTTCTACCTTGTCCTTATTTATAGCTAGCTTAGCTATAAAAGGAATTCTAACTTTTAAATAATACTTAGAGCGCCTATTTATAATCCTAAATTCTATAATTAGCTAAGCTATAGTAAAAATAAAAGTTATTTTATTTATAATAGTTACGCTAGGCTTAGCTAGCTCTAACCTAGATATCTTCTATTATATCTAGGTTCTAATTCCTAAATAGTTAACTCTACTAAGTACTTATTTTAGTACTTAGGCTTCTTAAGCCATAATAGCTTATATAGGCTTAAACTATTTAATTCTAGGTCTTTAAAGCTTCTTAGGTAAAAATATCTAAATTATTAAGCTAGGAATAAGTAATTAAAGCTATCTTAAGACTAGAATCTATAGTATTTTCTAAGAACTATATCTAGATAAGGGTAGCTTAAAATTATACTCTAATATAGATAAGATACTACTAAAACTTAGCCTAAAAGATTCTTTATTCTCTACCTCTTTATTAAATTCCTTAGAGATTTACTAAAGCTTTTATTTCTTTATATAGATTATAAAAGAGAAGGTTTATCTATTCTATAAACTTACTAAAACTTATAATACTATAGCTAGTAGAATTCTAGATTTAGGAAAAAATTTATTAAATAGCGTCTTTTATAAATTAGCTAAATATATAGTAGATTTAGGTATAGTTATTTATATAAATCTATCTATTAATATATAATTTTGCTTTAATTATTTAGCAAAAACTAGGATAAAGAGTTAAGTTCTTATATAAATATCGTTCTAAGTTTAGGAAAGCTAGTTAGAGGTTTTATAATAGTAGTTAAAGTAGCTTATATTAAGTAGCTAGAGGATTTATTAGAGGAGGTAGAGGAGAGGCTACTAATCTAGTTATTATAATTAGAGTCTAAGGAAGATTAGCTTATAGAATTAGAGGAGGGTAGTAGCTATAGTTAGAGGTTTCTTTAGTAAAGAATATAGCTAGTATTAAAGAAAGAGTTATACTAGGCATTATAGATTCTCTTTAGAGTTATTTTTATTCCTACTACTATTACTAGGTTAGCATCTTATAAATAGTATTATTTAATTATTATATAAAGATTTTACTACTAGCATAGATATTAGTAAGCTATTTATTCTAGCTATTAACTTAGGCCTAGAGTTTAGCATAAACTATTATAATCTATTACGTATTCTTATTTAATTATATATAAATTTTGCTAGTTAACTTATTTAGTTATTATAGGGCTTATCTATAACTAGTAGTAGTTATATATAATTATAAGATAAATAAATTAAGTATATTATTAAGTAGTAAAATACTATTTATTACTTATTATAAGCTATTATTAGTTACTTCCTAAGATATATCTAAGTAGTTCTATAGCTCTATCTATTATTAGTTAATATACATAAAGTACGCTTCTACGTTCTTACGAGTAAAGCCCTTAAAGAACGTTTCTTTATCCTATCTAGTAATTATTAAGTAAGAGGGATCTTAGTCTACTATTCTAGCTATTTATTAATAGATAAAGAGGAAGTAGGTAAAAAGAGGGGTTAGTTTTAAAGTTACTTAATATTATAAGTTAAATAATAAAGAGATAAGTTATATTATAAGCCTACTAAATAGGAAGGTAACTTAGAAAGAAAGAAGAGTTAAGAGACTCTTTAATTAAGGTATTTATATACAATAGGGGTAGCCTAAATAGGCATAGCTTTAGGGGGTTTAACTCCTAATAATAATAATTCTCTTTTTATATAGAAAGAAAATAATAATCTAGACTTTTACTTAATAATAGCTTATATAGTATATAATTATTTTTATATACTAGCTACTAAAGTTAAAGTAGAATATATCTTTTCTATTATCTATAACTAATCTAAATATAATTATTTTTACTTTCCTTAAATATTTTATAACCTTATATTATTATAAGATATACTCTATTAATATAATAATAATAAGTTTATTAAATTAATAGCTAATATTTTAGACTATTAAAGTAATTCTAATAAGATTAAAGTAGAAGTTAGTATATATAAAAAATATATTAATATAATTATAAAATAATTTATAAATACCCTACTTAATTATATTTATTTTAGTAATTCTAATGCTATATACTATTAAATATTTAATTATATAACTTATTATAAAGATTTAGATAGATTACCTATTATTTCTAATAAAGAAGATAATTTAGATAATTTAAATAAGGATAATAATATTTTAGATAAGAATATAAATAAAGCTAATAAAGATAATTTTAATAATAAAAATAATACTAGTTTTAAGTTTACTAAAAGAGAAGAAAACCTTAAAGGTACTAGTACTAGTAAATTTATAAACTTAGAGACTTCTTCTAGATTCTATAGTATAGATTTAAATAATAGTAAAAATAGTAATAAAGTAAAGAATAGTAATACTTAAGACTCTTTTTATAGATAATTACTAAAAGATATTAGTAGGCTTCTATTTATAGTAGCTATTAGCAAAAGAGTTTATAAACTAATATTTAAGTCTACCTTTTAATAGAAATTAGAAAATAAGTAAAAGTAACTACTAATAAGTATAGTCTCTAGTAAGGCTAGTAAGAAGAAGAAAGTTTAAACTAATTATTAGGATTTTAGTAATAGTAACTAGTTAATATATAGTTTAATCTATATACTATACTAAATATTCTAATTAATACTTTTTTAACTTTCTAATTTATATATTAGATTATCTTTATCTACTTAGCTTTTATTAATTATATTAGGTATAGTAACCCTTCTTTTATAACCTAAATAGATTATATACTAAATAAACTTTACCTAATAGGTTTCTAATTTAGGTTCTTTAGATTCCTTAAGTCTAACCTATAATAATTTTATCTTGCTTAGGTTAGGTATAGGTTTTATAAAATATTTTCAAAACCTAACCTAACGCTAAGAACCTATATATATTAGGTTGACCCTAATAGGTTACCTAACTTATACCCTAGCATAGGAGCAAGTCTTTACTTATCTCGTCTACTAGCCAGACTTTATCAACAAAAATGTAATCTTAACTGCTAAAAATACAACGCCAACCTTCTAAACCATCCGACCCAACTGTCACTCATCACTTGGCTTTCTTGACAGCCTACCTCATGAGCTCCTCGAGATGATTCTCAACTTCCTCGACCTCCAGTCCCTCCTACGCCTCTCAAGCACCTCAGTCCGCGCACATACAACCATAGACTCCCTACCCGCCTTCCAACACCTCCTATCATCCACAGGCCATATCCTCCCCACCCTACCCCACAAGCGCATAATCACCCTCCACTCCCTCTCCACCCTCCACGCCGCCCTCACCTCCACTCTCTGCATCTCCTGCGGCCACTACGGCGCCTTCCTCCTGCTCGTCACCGCCCAGCGCTGCTGCAGCATCTGTCTCGAGAAAAACGCCTCCCTATGGCTCCTAACCACCAACGAAGCGCACAAAATCTTCGCCCTCGCCCCAGACGATGTGAAGAAGTTGCCAGCCATGCAACACGTCGTGCCGGGCCACAGCTTTCCTGAGCCATACTACCTTGATACGCCGAAACGGTATGTTTTGACGAGTGTCCGAGCAGCGAAAGAGTTGGCGATAAAAGTCCATGGCTCTGAGGCTGGGATGGAGACTGTAAAGGCGAATATAGCTTGGAAGCAGAGCACAACTACGAGGACGGAGTGTAGACGAGATATATATATATATCCGCCACGCGGCCCTGTGGCAGCGGGACCGGGACGGCAATTTTACGGAAACAGAGGGCGCGGTGGACCATTATCGTGGGTTGGGCGTTGTGGCGTTTCCGTCGTTGGTGATGCGTAGGTTGGAGAATGGGGTTTGGTGTCGTGGTTGTGTGTGGACTCTGGCGGATCATCTAGGTGATAGGGAAGATTATACGCTGGATGTCAAAGTTGACTGTCGGTGTCCTGCTCTGCATAGGCTGGAGGGGCCGGACGTGTGCCGGTTTTGTACACAGGTTGTGTTGTATGCGAGGGCTCGGCGGGCGTACTCGGTGGTGGAGTTGATGGAGCATGTGAGGGAGTGTCATTCTGCAAGAAAGGTGGTTAGGAAGAAGGGGAAGAGGATTGTTTGGTGAAGCGGAATTGTACTTGTTCTTGTCCATGGCATGGGATTGCTTCACGATAATGCGAGTCGCTACATCTTGATGGGTATTTGCATCAAGAGGAAGATTGGTATCCTAGCCTTTGAATTTGCAGAGAATTTACCAAAGGAATTGGCGATATAGAATGAAGAGTCATTGACGTATAAATTGACCGAAACTACTGGGCGAATAGAAGGTCATGCTACGTATTTTCGACACGGCTAAAAACCGTATTGTTACTGAAATGAATTAGTAGTATTGAATGTAATTACAAGAACAGCGCTATTGATCAAGAAATCCTATTCCGCCGTGACCAAAGACTTAAGCATACGCCGGCTCACAAGTCAGGGGTATCGCAAAGAAGAAAGCAAACGCTTAGAAACGGTGAAGAATGCTGGCTAGTAATTGCCAGAGTAATGCCCCGGATATGGATTTCCTGCGGCTGGAATATTGTTGATGTATGGCTCATGTGCTAAGCTGGCGGATGGTGGTGTAGTGAAGGCTGGATACGTGCCTGGTGCGCTTTCAGGGTATACTGTATTAGGATAGGGTGCTTGTTGTGGCTCGTATGCGACCATAGTTGGCCGGCGCACGCCGGGTGGGGCTTGCATCATGTTGCTACGATGAGTGTCGTATTGTTGGGGTGCTCGCTGTGTGTGATGGATGTGTTGCTGTTGCACATTCGGTGGCGCTTGGGGTAGATTAGGGTCAAAGTTTGGGTGGTAGAAGTCGCCAGGAGCAGATTGAGCTTGCTGAGATGAGAAGGACTGTGGTGCCGGTTGGTGGATCGTATTATGTATGGGAGGAGCATGTTGAGAAGTTGGCTGGTCGGGGGATAGCGTAGATGCGGTATATGCTTTTTCTGGATGGATGGCCGCTTGAAACGGCTCGGGATGACCCCAGGTCTTTTTCAACTTGGTTAGGAGCGGATCAATCTTCCAGCCTGTTTGATGTTTAAAATCGGTGAGCATGGCATGTGCTTCTTCTTGCTCATCCCATCCTTCTAGGCATTCTGCGGCCATGAAGCAAGGTCGGAGCATAACGCTGGCTAGAGCTCTAGAAAATGGTGAGAAGTGTAGAATGTATGGAATGACTTACTTTACCTGTCTTCGACGTGCCTTGCAATACCACATATGTCTTTTGCATGCTCAAGACGTTTCGCACGCATTTGTTCCTCTTCTGATGATTCTCCGTAAGGATGCGTTTTGGCAAGTAAGATCCAGCCCGTATGGTAGAAAATCCTCGCAAAAACCGAGGCACGATCAGGGAGGTATATCCGAGGGAAATTGGATGTTGTAACCTGCGAGTCAGCCTGGTAACAGCGTGTTCCTGGCGGCTGCTTCCACAACGGAAGCATGGTCACTGGAACCGATTGATCCCATCCCTCCATTAGCCGGCTGAGTTCTGTCCAAAGCCGTAAGCGAGTCTGAACATCTTGACCTTGTGCGGGCGTGTAAAGAAGTTCGTTGGTGATCTTCGTCACAATGCAGATGATCTTCCGAGTCCAGAGGGATTCCATGTTTCTCTGGGTGTCTCGTTGAATCATGTGGTCGAATGTAAGCCCGAGTTTCTGAGCATCTGACTCTTCGTCTTGATCAAATGGAATGGCTTTTGGAAAAGAAAGAAATGTCAATAGCTCCATGCCTCGTTGAAGCCAAAAACACGCTCCTTCTGGACCAATCGAAGTAGCTTTCCAGCGACACAGCTTGATTAGATATCGACTTGACTCCAGCATTTCGATTCGCTCTTGTGTGGTCCCCATCAGAGTAAGGTAGACGACCAGCACCACTGAACTTTTGGCCAGTGTTGCATTCTTTGATGGATGGTCATCATCTCGTACGTTAATGAACGCTTCCTTGAATTCGGTAGTTGCTTTGTTGTAATAGTTTCGAGGGCAATCAATTGACCACTGATTGGGCCGGACCATGTATTGATGCGCGGCACCACATGCAAGAAAAGAATAGTAGAGTATGGGTTGCGTGGTAGACTCGTAAGGGAGCATGTTGGAGAACTAGCCAGTTAGTTACATAAAAAATACCAAGATTAGAGGTTAGACCAACATATTTTATTGGGTTCATGGTGTCCATCCATTTACCCATTTCTTCAATGAATACGTGCATGAAGTACTCATCTAAAGGATCCTCAATTGGGTTGTAGGACAGCGGCCTGCTTGGAAACTGGTGCTCGGATTCACGAGGAGAAGCGCCTTGTACACTGTTCTTTGTTGAGTTGGTGAGTGATAAATGGCGGCTTGCTTCCCTTGATGCACCCTGTGTAGGAGTATGAAAGGCCATTGAAATGCTTGTTTGGGGTTGATCTGTTATGGTCGACTGGCGTAGTGTTGGAGTCGCTGTGATATAGGGATCTATGTTGTGAGACCCGATATTTGCATTGACACTGCTTTGAGACTGGGCGGCATCTGTGGATGGATTCTCCATTTCCCTCTGTCGATGGTGTGCGGCATACCAACCCTCTCCCCCAATATATTCCGATGCGATTTTTACAGATTCGTCCTCGAAAGATAGAGGATTTTCAATAGGAACTTCATAGGGGATTTCGCTGACTTGAAAGTTCTTCATCTCCTTCTCGGTTTGTGGTTGATCCTTAGGCCACTTCAGTAGTCTTTCATACGTACAATGTCGTTTGCCTTTGACACATTGTGAACATTCGGGTCGTGCTTCGTCACACTTGAGATGCCGTATCCGACATGTCTGGCAGCCAGTCCTGGTGCGCTTTCTTTCTGGAGCCCCGTCGTCCTTTTCCCGATTTACCTGTAGAGTTTCCATGCTGGTGGGTTTGGGCGGAGGATTGCGCCGAGTTCTTTTTGATGCCGAAGGCGCAGGCGAAACTGATTCGTTCGACGACGTCCTTGAGTGTCGCCGAGACATGCTGTGCAGACCCTTATTGATTTTGCCTGTGAGTTGGCGATGCTATATGGTTCGTGATTGTTGTAAGGACCATTGAGAACATTTTTATTTCCAGATTCGACAGCTCATGAAAGGCGCAACATGAATTGGGCTTGTGGCAAAGGATCAAAATAGCAGGACACAGCGAACCTCCGGTTAGCGAAACATAATGACCAGACTGGAAATGGATAAGCCGACTTTTCTGTTTTTTTGCGAAGCAGAAGAGGTTAAGTCCAAGGGGAAAATTACAGCAACTGGCTCCGTTGATATGTGGGCGGTGGCCGTCAATGGGGACGCTTGCACAGATCCAATGGTGTTGAGGTCTGATACTTGTAGTCTGCCAATATCCAAATGGCAACCGGATCCGTGGTCAGAAAGAGACGAAAAGCCAAAGATGATCTGTTTGGCCAATGAACAAATTAAGGTTGTGGCAATTGCAGGCGACGTGCTTGAAGGACTGATTATGCACCAGTAAAATGTTATGGCGTTGAGAGCTAAGAACGAGAATCAGAGAAAGCAGTGCTGCCGCAACCAGCCGAGCAAGAGCAAACTGTCCGCAACAGATACCGTAGAAGCTGATCCTCGATTACAATTCGGCCGGTAAGAGGATTGTCAAAACATTCAGCGGTTCGGAACGTTGAAAAAGACAAGTTTTGGGAGCTTTTTGTGCGGCTGTTGGATTTGGAGAAGGCGTTGAACTAGGCGGCAGGTCTTGACGAGCTTATGCAGGCGGAAAAGAGGAGCACTGCACCAGACAAGCCTAAGTAAACTGGAGCCGAATTGGATCAGGAGTTTGGTTTTTGGGGCTCTGCAGGCACCAACTTCAACTAAGCCCTGCAGCTTCAGAGATTAGAATGACAGTTTAGAGGTTGGGTGATAGTCGAAATGAACACAAACAAAGTAGCCAAGCTGTCGCGGATTAGACCAGGCTGTTTGTGAGTACAGTATGCCAGTAATAGTACGTTGATTGCAATCTTTCCGGCAAGAGACTGTCAATGGCGAACTCGGTCTCTCCTAGGTGGCCCAAGATGCGACCACAACGACAAATCGGGATGCGCTCGGCTGCAACTGTATGTGCTCGATGAGAGGAGAATTTGGTATCCGTAGAGAGATTTTCATTGGCCGGATAGGCTTACAAAGTTCTGCTTGTGCAATCAGGTAACACAAAGCATTACTCCGTATGGCAAATGCGACGAGACGGGAACAATGTTGAGCGTTGTAAGGATGAAAGAAAGCAAGAGTGAGCCGCCTGGAGTTTTAACCTGGCCTTGTTCAGGCTTCGAAGCGCTACAGCGTTTTCAGCGGCTGTCCCATGCGCTCTGGACGGGTCAATCCGCATGTATGAAGTACCAAGAGAAAAGGAAGATATTGCAAAATGCAACGGCGCTGGCGCCTCGTGGTCTGGCCCCTAAACCACAGCAGCAGCAGTAGGAGAGTGATGAGTTGAGATGCTTTGCATTAGACTGGCGAAGCCTCAAGGAACGTCTTTAGGCGGGAAATGATATTCGCTAATAGTGGCCAACCTATCCTGATTTAAGAAATGCCATTGGTGTGACAGCGAATGGATGTCCTTACTGGCCAGTGGTACTTTTGCGCTTGTTCTTTTGTGTTCTTCAATCTGTTGAATTCAGTCGATCGTGCTCAGGCCTCAATTCTCTCTTTTCAGCATTGCTCATCGCATCTTCGGCAAGGAACAATCTTCTCGCCGTCCCCGGGTGTCTGCAAGATATCCTTGTAGAAGACACGGATAGCTGTCAGTGCAGTACAGGAGCTCGGATCCACATCAAGGTACCTCAAGGCTCAACAAGACAAGAAGAAAAGGTTCACTGCAGGCTGCACTGTGCTGCGTGCAGATGAATAAGAGCAGCGCAGTCCGCGAAAGCGTGCACCAACTTCGCGTGTTTCGGCTATTGCTCCAGGGAGTCAAAGCTGGCTAGAGCGAGGCCTGTTTGACGCCACGCGCGCACGCTAGATCCAACTTGTCATACGATGCTTGTGTTCCATGAACCATTTGCCTTGACTGCCTTGTGGATTGAATCGATTGATTAACAGAACAGTCGTCGTCCTTCCTACACCTTCGGTGTCTCTCCAATGCAACGATTCCTTGTTAAGCGGTCCAGTTGCCAAAAACACGGTGTTAGTCTCTTGATCAGTTATCAAAGGCGATGGGGAATAAAACATCTTTTCTTTAGTAAGATTGAGGAGCCTGCCATTCACTTTGCCAGTCCTGTGTGCATTCATACCCAGATTACTTACGTATATGAATCGATTATCGGTACCAGTTAGATACCGGCCATCTTTCATTGTCAATTGACGTAAGATTTTGGAATCTGGAAGCCGCACATATCAAACTTGATTGCTTTTGGTCCATACCGGCCTTCTTCCTTGACCTCCCAATAAGCCATGCCTGAATTTAGCTATTGTTCCCGCCCGCCGGGCCGACTTTCCCTGCCATTTCTTATTTGGCTTTTCAAAACGGTCGTGGCTGTCTGAGTTTGACAAAACGAAGATGCAATTGGGAAAAGCAGAGCCAATTGAAAATCCTTAAAAAGCATCATTGACTACAACACTTTGTATCCTCGTCTCTTCATGATGAACCAAGTCTACCAACCGTGAAATGAAGTGACAGAGTCATTCATTTCACAATCCTTGTTCAAGCGACAGCTGACAAGCTCGGATCGCTGCAAATCATTTGAGGAACATATCAATTATGCAAGTCGCTACAAGTATTCGCATTTCAAACAAGAAAACTAGGTGATACCGTGCAGTATAAACGCCAAATGCAGCAAGCAATATGTCACCGAGATATTTGCACTCTCCAGATCAGCGTGCTTGACTGTAAGTGCCATTTATCGCCATAATGAGTGGCAAGAAGTAGGTTCGGAAAGGTCCTCCCGATGCATGATGTACGTTGTCTGTACTACTCCTCACATTACATGGGAGTCAAGTGGAAAAGAGATGGTTAAGAGATGTCGAGAACCCAGCAGGTTTGATCCTACGGTGGTTCTTCCCCGGGTTCTTCATGTCCGGAAAATATAACCGATTAGGATCCTGACCCTGAGTCAGAATATAGATCCAGACTGTTGGTAACTCCAGGTCTACCTAAAACTCGAGTTGCAGGGCAAGCTTGCGATTCTCAACTACCCATACACAATACCGCTCAACAATAATGCCAATTGCGGGTTTTGTTCCTCGAGGGTTCCGGAATCTACCATATGCATGTCAGTCTTGAAGGATTCCTGTCTTGAAGTTCCCTGGGACATATCAAGTTTCCATGTCAGAGCTTTTATATGAAGAGGAAAATGTGCTGGTACCTATTTCCTCCGTTCTGCGCGCTTCGGACGACAAAGTCGTCGGATGATATGTGAGGGCGCCCAAATGTCCAAGTACGACTAAAGTCCATTATATTTGGTTCGCTTTCCTAGCGATTAGTATGCTGCATCAACTTCTACTTGTCGACCTGCGAGTACAACCGGGCTATTAGAAATGATACCTGTATCACAATTAGATGATCATTAGTGAGAATATTGGGATCAGCCTCTACTGGTATGCCCGCCCCTCGAATGTGCCCCTGGCAACAGAATATTTCAGCTTTTTGTTTTCCCACAATTCCACGATCCGATGAAAGACGCAAAGAAGACGGATTAAAGTTTAGCGTATCCGAAATTGGACGACAGCTAGTCGAATTGGGAAGGAACCTCTGAAATTCGGAAGGTACGGTGCGAACCGTATATTCTCGAGCAATGATCCTTGCACTTTCACGATACTCCCCATAGCGCAATTTACCGTCCGCCATCTGTCTCGTTTCTTCAGTGGTACCAACTGCTTTCTACAAACGAATGTGGAATCTGAATCCTCGATACGCCCAACGCCTTCACTCATTTTCACAGTACACTAGATGACGACGCGTCCGCCCGCTCAACCTGCCTACATACTCCGCGGCCATACTGCCCAGATCCACGCCCTACATTTTCTACGCGCCAACACTCGCTTGCTCTCTGGCGATGCCGATGGCTTTGTCGTCCTCTGGGACATGGTCTCGCGCCGACCTGCAGGTGTCTGGCGACCGCACGAGAAGAGCATACTGGGAATGGACTCGTGGGGCTCGGACAAGATTCTGACGTACGTTCAAATCGCACGGCACATGGTGGGATTGGCTGATCTGGAATAGACACGGGCGTGATGACTGGCTACGCGTCTGGCAAGTCCCTTCGACTGCAGAGGCAGAAATGTCCCGCGCGTTGCCCGCAGAGGGCGCGGAAGTCGAGCGTCGGAGTCCATGGCTATTGCATTCGCTGCGAGTGAACAGTCTGAGCTTTTGCAAGTTTGCCATGTGTCCGGTCGCAAAAGATCAGGACGGTGTGTTGGTGGGAGTGCCGGGCATCAAAGATGGAGTTGTTGATATCTGGGAACTGCCGTCTGAAAAGCGCTTGCACTCTGTGCCTCCATCAACGGCAGTGCAGGCGACCATGTCTATGGCGATAAAGTTACTGCGATTACAGGATGACACACTCTGTCTTGTTCTCGGTAATGAAGCTGGAGCTACTACTGTACAGGTTTTCGATGCTGAGAATAAAGTGTGGATGACGATGTACTCAGCCAAACCGCACTCGCAGCCTATTCTATCGCTAGATCTGTCATGGTCTGCTGGGCGATATTTCACTTCGTCTGCTGATGCTGTGGTGGCAAGCCATCCGCTACCAAACTCCTTCAAGGACAAATTGAGGTCTGAGGAAGTCGTAAGTATCAAAACAGGCCATTCTGGTCAACAAGGACTGGCTGTTCGAGGAGACGGTCGTGTTTTTGCTACTGCAGGATGGGATACGAAGATACGAGTCTATGGTCTCAAGTCCTTGAACGAAATTGCAGTCTTGAAATGGCATAAGGAAGGCTGCTATTCCATAGCATTTGCTGACATCGGACCAGCAAGGACCAAAACGAATGAGCGTGAGGCCGAGGATAAGGTTTCTGTCTCTGATTCAGCAGAGGAAACCGTTAATCAGAGCCTGGAGGTGGTATTCACTCAGGCTCCGTCCAGTCTAACAGTCAAGCAGCGACGAGAATTGAGAACAAAAGAAACACACTGGCTAGCAGCCGGGTCCAAAGATGGCAAAGTATCATTGTGGGATATATTTTGATTTGACCCATCAATCTACGTATCTATGCGAGATTGAACTCGCTTGCACCGCCTGTGGAACGTCCCATCCTACTCATCTTGCGTCTTGCTTCTGCGATATCAGCATCTTCTCCACCTTGGCCATCATTATCGCTTTTCTTCGCTGATTTTGCACCACCTCCAGCTTGCTTCCTATCAGCTTTGACCTTGCCAGCTGAGACTCGCAAGCCCGGCACGTTTACGCTTCCAGGTCGATCGCGAAGAGCAAATGCTTTAGCAAGATGACCTAGATGTAACTGCTTCATATCGAACCACTGCCGTTCATCCTTGACATGGGTCGCATACGCGCGAATATGGCTCTGAAAGGCTCGTCTCGCAGCCTCAAGCACGCCTGGTTCTGCCAACGCCCATCTCTCAACCGCAAGCTGGAAGTCTGTTGCCAGAACCTCCCACGGCTGCAGTTCCTCTACATTTTTGCGAGGTCGTCCGGCGTTCTGTGTGACAGTCGGGAAGCCAGCGCGTAGGACAGCTTCAGCCGTCATGCCACGAAGGTTTACGGCACCTAGGTCGCCTCGCTCGGCCTTGAGCACATCAACGTAGCCCTCTTCGCAGCCTGGTTGCAAGAAAATGGTCGCGGCACCTTCGTTGCCGGCGCGAGCAGTTCGACCCACGCGATGCAGGTGTTCTTCCCGGCTGAAGGCAGGATCATACTCGATGATGCGGTCAACATCTGGCAAATCGAGACCACGGGAAGCAATGTCGGTACAGAGGAGAAGAGAAGGGTTCGATGATTTGGAAAACGCTTGTAAAGTGCTGGTGCGCAGAGATTGTTGAAGCGAGCCATGGAGACGAAATACGGAGACTTGTTGGCTATCCGTTGAGAGGGAGGGTGAATTAGCGGAAGTGCCCAGCTCTACATTAGGCTGCTGTGAAGCTCTGGCTTTAGCTTTGAAGTCATTCTTGGATCGCCATTTGTCTTTTTCCTTCTCCGCTTCTTTGGTAGCATCGGCTTGGATGGTGGAATCATTAGACTCGTTTCTGGTCAATGCTTGAAAGTGAAAGTCGACAGAGTCTGCACAAGATACAAACACGATGACTTTGGTGGTTGTTTTGCATCGAATAAATGCTCTCTTTAAAGATGCAATCAATGTGACAAGGCGTAGTTTTGCAGGCACAATAACATATGATTGCTTGAGTTGAGAAGGGACGGAAAACTTCTTCTCGACCTGGGTGCCATTCGGATTTGATTCTGAAGATGGATCTGTATGTGTCGGATCAGCAGCAATATGAGCTGCGTCTTTCAGACTAATAGTGCCCAATCTTTCAACATCGGTGCGCATGGTCGCAGAACAAAGGATCGTCACTCGTTTCTTTGGTAATGATTCGAGGACCTTGCCTTGCGACTTGTGGAGTCGAAAGTCCAGCTTACTTATGATCTTTTTGATGTCATCTTCGAAGCCTAGCTCCACAAGACGGTCACCCTCATCAAGCACCAACCATCTGACTGAGCTCGTATCCAGTGCTTCGGTATGCTCCAAATGGTCTGCCAGTCTTCCAGGCGTAGCAACCAAGATATTGAAGCCTTTCCGTATCCTTGCTTTTTCAGACTTCTTGCTCTCTCCTCCAAGAACCGCTCCTGCCACTATCCAATGTGCGCGTCGTAGTAAGGATTCTAACACAACAGAGATCTGCTTGCTGAGTTCTCGGGTAGGGGCCAAAATGATTGCGAAGAGTCCGGAATTCCTCGCTATCCCATCCTCTGCATCCGACTTTGGTCGTGACAATGCCATGATTCGTTGTACGATAGGTAGGAGATATGCTAGGGTCTTTCCGGATCCTGTTTCGGCTTGTATGAAGGCATCTTCATCACTATTGAGAAGCGTTGGGATGGCAGCTCTTTGTATCGAAGTAGGGGCGCTGATGGCAAGTTTGCTGGTGAGATGAGCAGCAATCGCAGGAGTCAATCCCAAAGTTGTGAAATTGAGAAGCTCTTTCGAAAGTGGCGCATTGGACGGTTCTACCGGTTCCGCATTTGGATCGATAGGTTTGTCATCAAAGGTCGTCTTGGACTCTGGATTCGAAGAAAATAGGGAAGAAATTATTGGTTTGTCGACTGCTCCAGTACGTGGCTCGCGTGGAGAAGCTGTGATATGGTATGGTTTCGGCCCGCCAAAAGGTTTAGCGTGGACCTTTGCTTCGCTCGCAGGACTCGTCTTCCGTCGCTTCGACTCGTGATTTGTTCCCGTTCCAACATATTCCAAAAGTTCGCTATCGATGTGAGTATTCGTGTCTCTCAGCCGTTTTTTAGTATGGTAGTTTTCTTGTTGTCTGATTCGTCGTCGCTCAGACCAAGGACCACCTCGCAATACAGATTTTGTGGCCAATGTTCCTTGCGGTATTTCAAAATTGACAAGAAGGCCGTCGTCCGCCATGATCTTGGTGTAAATGTAAATCTCGCTGTTGTGAAGAAGGAAAAGGTTCGAAGTGGGATGAAGTTAGAAAAAAAAAGCAAGAGGGTCAAGATTAGATTAGATGGCTGCGGCTAGATCCGTCTTGCGTCCCACAATTTCCACGCGTAATCCTTGTCCTGCATCATACGCAGTATAAAAATCGAAAGCTTCCGAGCATTCGTCACGTCGCTCTTGCATATACTCCACATTTCACAATGCGCAAACTTATACCACCAAGAAACATATTTCTCTCCATTTTACACGCACCATCTTCCGGCATAAGAATACCACGTCGCTTCCAGAGTACCTCGCCTCCCATCGTAACTACCAAAGCTCTCCCAGGACTCCCATCCGCCCACCTGTTCCGCGATGTACCCAGTCTCCGCCAATTTCGCAATTCCCTCGCCCACTCAACCGCAGATGCACCCAAGCGTACCGTCGGCCTTGTGCCCACCATGGGCGCACTCCACGCAGGCCACCTCTCGCTGATACGTCTTGCCGCGGCGAACGTCAGCGACGTGTTCGTTAGCATATACGTAAACCCAACGCAATTCGGCGTCACCGAAGACCTATCCAGCTACCCACGCACCTGGGACTCTGACATCGCACAACTCGCCTCCCTCGACGCCGAGCTCGCCGCTTCAAAAGCCTTGGGAAGGATAACAGCAATATTTGCGCCTACCACGCAAGTCATGTACCCTACCCTCCCGCCGACCTCTGAGATTGATGGACACGGGAGCTTTGTGACGGTGACACCGCTCGCGACGAAGCTGGAGGGCAAGAGCAGGCCAGTGTTTTTCAGAGGTGTGGCGACGGTGTGCATGAAGTTGTTCAACATTGTGCAGCCAGACAGTGTGTATTTCGGGCAAAAGGATGTACAGCAGACGGTGGTGCTACGGCGGATGATACAAGATTTCCATCTACCCATTGCATTTCGGATAGGGCCGACGATGCGGGAGAGTGATGGGCTGGCGATGAGTAGTCGGAATGTATACCTTGGCAAGAGGAGGCGGACGGCTGCTCTGGCGCTGAGCGAGGCGCTAGAGTTGGGGGAGATGTTTTTCGCGAATGGGCTACAATCGAGAGAAGATATTCAGCTGTCGGCGATGACATATTTGGAGGAGAAGCGGAAGGCACAGGAGGCTTTGGCGCCGGGGAAGCGAGCGCTGTTTAAGATTGACTATATCTCGCTAGCGGACCCGGATTCGCTGGAGGAGATTGATGAAGTTGATCCTGCACGTGGAGCGGTGCTGAGTGGAGCTATAATAATGCAGCCGCTGGAAGAACAATCTCAGAACGAAGAGCTCGGGATGGGAGGTGACACAGGGCCTGTTCGGTTGATAGATAACATCATTTTGCCTGCTCAGAAGTAATCAATCTGGCTTCTACAATGTCAAGCCGGGAAGCCACAAAGCTGTACAGAGATGTCAATACGCTCCGACACTATTTCATGACATGCTTGCAGGCACTTACATATTAACCACCCACCGCGATCTATTATCAAGTACTCTGATTCCCAAATAACTTATCGAAGGTGTCGGGAAGTACAACACCTTGTGTTTAGCGACCTCGGTCTGAGGCATCGCCGTTGATGAGAGCGTGGCATTTTCTTTGCCATTCTGTTCACTTATAATGGAAACACAACACGGAGTTCAATCACAAGTTTGGAAAATTAAGTCAAATCAACTGGTTCATTGTTTTATCGGAACCATCCAATCATGACTATAACAACATGTATTGAGTAGTCATATCTAACATTCGTCCTTTCCACCGCACTCAGACTAACAAGAAGGCTGGTCATTGTCATCTGTTCTATTCGAAGCAATCACATAGTCGATAATGTTTGCCGTAGATGAGACGCAAAAAGATCGACTTCTTGAGGGATCGTTAGTCCACTTCAACAAGATTTCGGCACTGAAAGAGCGCTTACTTAGACAGTCGGCAAACACATAGCGGTGCATGCACCAGGATATCCGCAGAGCTAATGAAGTCAGTGTTATGCTTCTGCAAGTAGGGGTTTTACTTACAGCGGTGTCTGAGCACACAGCGCCGGAGCAGTAACTCAAAGAGTTTCCAGACTAAAGCAGGTTAATTGGGAGCTTTGTGGTGATATGAGAAAGATCGTACCTGAACGCAACCATTGACAACTGAATAGCAGTTGGTGCAATCAAATCCATCGTCTTCAGATTGGGCTACAGCTCGGGTGACGACCGGTGGTGCGTCGCAACAGCCTTCGCACTTTTGAATGTTAGTTGCCAGCTTCTGCAACAAAAGGGAGGAAGGCCTTACGTCTGATGAGTTGTCACAAAGGAAGGGAGCACATTCGTTACTATTGAGTTCCTGTGCCAAAATTAGCCTCAAATACGTCGCCCAATTTCCCCGAGCTTCTGAGCAATACATACCTTCATGCATTTTTCGATTTCGTCAACACATTTGTCACACTTAGGAGGAAGCGTGACCGGGGAAGGCTCAGTCACATTAGCCTCGATACCAGAACGCTTGGTAACACCGAGTGAATGACAGCATGACTGTCCATTTCCGCACCAGTCAACGTTGTTGCAAGTGCTCTGGATGCAACCGGGCTTGTCCTGGTTCTGAGGAGCCAAGTCGCAGTAGGCAAGTGCATATCGACAGTTGTTGCAGTCAGCTTCAGCCGATTTCTCAGCGGGAACGACCGGAAAAGAGATGACCTCGGAACGCTTTGATGCATTACAGCAGCTACCACACTATGCTAACGTTAGTCCCAATAATGGCAGTCAAGTTTGTAATGGCGGCAAAAGAAGCTGCTGGAGCTGGGGGGAGATCGAGTACGACTTACTAGAGGAGAGCCGCAATTGCTATCAGCACACATGGCGCCCTCACCGCCGCGCTAAACATAATGTCAGTCTCTTAACAAAACCTTCAAGGTCGGGATGTTCTTACGGCGATACAGTCATTGATGTTCTTGGCGCATTGATCGCAGTCGCCCTCCGCGGCCTTGACTGGAGCAATCTCTTCAACAGAACGCTTCTTGGTGGTGCAGCAATCGATACAGGCCTAATCATATGTTAGCGAGCTAGTCAATTGTCATCTGCATAGTCATATCAAGCATTGGCACCATGGGGCGTAGCTGAACAAGACATTGCTGCACATTGGAGACTTACAAGCTCGTTGACACAAACTTGTGCGGCGCAGTTGGCATCGTGGTATTCCTAAATCCATGGTTAAGTATGAACCTAAAACGCCGAGAATACAACTTACCGCAGTGCATTCATCAATCAAGCTATAACAGGTGCTGGAGCAAGCAGATTCCTGTTCCGTAGCTTTGAGGTCACGAGTAGAGACGACCGGTATGATTGTACCGGGAGGCGGAGAAGTCAAGAAGACATCAGAAGGATCATTGGGAGTCGAAAGAGGGCCAGGAAGACACAGTGGGCCTTGATCGTGCAGAACGTCGCAAGAGTCAGCACACTTGAAGCCCTACCAGATGTTAGATGTGATATCAAAAGCAGGAGGGAAAGACTTGCATGATCGGATTGACAGAAGTGAACACCGCAATAACCCAAGTTGCCGTGAGTGACCTATTTAACATAGGTTAGCTTAATGCTTTTTTTGTTTTTCAAGATGAGATTTGAAAAGAGCATACACAGGTACAGTGATGGAAGGTATCCAAGCACCATGAGGGTGGAGGGTTCAATCCTTGGAGGTCTTTTGCAACGATTGGAGGCCAGTAGTGAGGGATATCGGCAGTGTCAGCGGTCGACTTTTTCCAGACGGGTGGAGGCCAGATTTGACCTTCCACAGCTCCATCGGTGGTCGCCTTGATATCGGCGCCAGTAGGCGAGGCAAGGACTGCTGGAAGCAGAGCAGCAGCAAGAGCAAGGCCTAGAAAGTGTCAGAAATCCAAAGCTCAACTACACTGGCGCTGTTGCGCAATATCAAATGACTTACCCTTGAGAAGCATCATCGTGGATGATGGTGTCGAGTGGTTTTGAGTAAGTGTTGTGAGTTTAGATGAAGGGTTAATGGTGTAAATGTAGGCGAAAAGGTATGGTGAGGAAAGGAAGAAGAGGATGAAACGGTAGAAGCTTAAATAGCAGCAGAGAATGTTCGAGCAAGCTTAGACTCAGGCAGTGACAGCACGCGCAGTAACTAAAGAGCTGTCGAGGGAAAGAACGAAGGCACCAAGGAGGCAACATCAAGTGACATATGCCACGCTAGCATCGAGATAGGCATGGTGTTGAGCAGGTGTTGGGGAAGTAGGCAGTGGCGACTAGAGCAATCAGTCACTGAGGCAACACTAAGGTACTATCGCTGAGAAATGAAGTTGAATTGGTCAAGAGCTTCAATTTGATATTGCTATTGCTATTTTAAGTACTCGAACTAAGTACTGGAACAGCAACCATAGCAAGGCTTGTAGAGTAAGTCAATGTACGGATGGGAAGAAGATGAAAACTAACAAAGCCTTTACAAGTCACCCGCATACATTCCAGGAGATCTGCAGCTTTTGGTTGCTGTAATAGTCAGCGATTCGACATTAGCAAACCAAGGACGATATGCTCCTCACCCCAAGGCAGGCTTGAATTCTGGAAAAGATGTTAGTGAGAGATTGCTGATGAGAGATATGGACGCCATTGATGACAGCTAGCACGCGGCGATGGAAATCTATATTTGAACGGTCTCGCCATGACTAAGATAAGGAGATGTGACATAAACAAAGTAAGACGCTCCAGTCAGGACTTCAATCGGAAGAGATTGTTGAATAGAAAGGTCTTACCCAAATCGACACATCTGATTACATTGGTATTCCTCGGCAGGTACTGGCACTGGATCTGCCCTAGGGATCGCATATGCGGTCGACAAGAGAACGAGGATTGGAATGACTTTAATCATCATGTCGGGTGCGAATTTGAGTGTTGTTGAATCTTCAGTGATGGATTGGAGCGAGGTTGGCCCTTTGATAGCAGTCAACAGTGTCCTTTATATAGACTTCTTGTATGTGGAACATTACACTTGTGGGGAAGCAAAAACACAAGCATATGTGCTAGCATTTTCGTCACACTCTATAACGTCTCCCATGTAGGACGCTGTAGCAAGCGGTAGGATCTTGTATTCTGAAGTGGCATGATACATTTTAGGTCAGAGACCCTACTCGGAATTTAGCAAGAGTGAATGAATAGATGCAATGGAGCGAAAGTTCAAAACATGGCAATGCTTTTTTATTTTATTTACCTATTCCTTGCCTCCCAGCCATCGATACACAACTGAAAAGTCCTTGCTCTTGAGTTCAGCATCTCCCTCCACCGCACTATACACTTCGGCAGCCTTGTCACCCAATGCGGTGCTGACATTGGCGTCGGCACATGCCTTGAGAGCGAGCTTAAGATCCTTGTTCATAAGTGCTACCCCAAAACCACCATCGTAATTCCGGCTTGCTGGAGACGTTGCCACCACACCTGGCACAGGATTATTGACTTCTGAAGGCCAGCACTTGCCTGTACTTATGTTGATGAGACCAGCAAGGTCAGCCGGCTTCAAGCCCCAAGCAATACCCATGTGCATGGCCTCTGATGCAGCAATGTTGTTTAGTGCTAGGAGATAGTTGTTGGCGAGTTTAGCTTTTAGTCCGGATCCTGGAGGTCCCATATGAATGACTTTCCGGCCCATAAGAGAGAGCACTTTAGTAGCACGTGGTACAAGTGTATCTGGACAGCCTAACATAAAGCTAAGAGTTCCAGCTGAAGCACCAACCACACCGCCAGACATTGGTGCGTCGATAAAAGATCCTTCGCCTTTTTGGCTTATGGTCTCTGCGACTGAAATGCTGGTGGTAGGATCAATGGTTGAGGTATCGATAAAAAGTCTCTCATTTTGGAATTTTGGTAGCGCTCCGGGGCTGAGAATTGATTCGTAAACAGACTTAACCAGAGGTGGATTTGGAAGTGCTGATACAATGGTTTCCTTTCAAAGCGTTAGCATGTGTTTACAACTAGGGCAATGGAAAGCAGCGTGTAATAGAAAAGATCAGAGGATTGGCTATATATTTTGATATCATAGGAAGCTGCAAGCAGCCCCAACTTATCATAATTGTCGGAAAAGTAAGGGTTTCATCATAAAATATGCGAGAAGGCTCAAAGGAAACTTACTGCATTTTCGGCAACTTCTCTGGCAGTCTTTGAGACAATGATATCGGCGCCTGGAAACTCGGTGACAAACTTTGCAGTTGCAGCAGAGTTGACATCCTGGATGTAGAGTGTGTCCTCCTTAGGAATCTTCTGGCGAAGGTTCTTGGCCATGTTGTATCCTATCTCGAGTCAATTCGAATGTAAAACCTCAATGCGCATTTGCTTCTTACCCATCTGACCAAGTCCTATAAAACCCCATGATGCTTGATTATGGGTAGTACTGGAAAAGGTGCGACGTAGAGCAACTCCACGGATTGTAGCCCGACTGGCCCTCATGGTTGGTCGTAGAGCGGTGATACTCATGATTTCAAGTACTTTCTCTTGGAATCGGATAGAGAGTAAACATCTCACAGAATGCAAAGCATTAGTGAAGTTAAACAAGAACGACAGCCGAGGGTAGCCGCGTGGTTGAATGGAAGCTTCAGCGGTTGATCAGCATTGGAACGGAGCCCAATTGGCGTAAAGAGACGCGCTGGCTCTTTAGCATGGGTTGAACAAGCATGGAGCTTTTCCTGTGGATCAGGAACAGAGTGTTGATGAGGCTCAAAGTGCTGCGTTGGGAAAGGTTTTCCGTCAAAAGATTTGTTAGTGGGAAAATGGAAGTCGAGTAATTAGACGCGCGGCCACAATAGCCGCGCCCGGTACTAACATATTCCAGCTCCGATCGCTAGCTGCAGGGGTTCTTGACCAGGATCTTGAGCTTTGAGCTTTCGAAGTTTCTCTGGTGTTTACAACTCCAGACAACTCCAAAGCCTGATTGACTTGGTGCGCAAGGCACTTTACCCACCCCAATATACAAGCAGAGATATCACAGCTTTCGCCATGAGCTCCGGTGCGTCCTCAATTCCTGAAATTACGCTAAACACTAACATACGAAGCCCAATATGAGCTCTCCCCTCCTCCTTCAGATGTCATCTCCGCCATAAGATTCGCACCCAACTCCTCCCGTCTCCTCGTCTCCTCCTGGGATAAGAACGTCTACCTCTACGACGTGCGCGCCCCAGCCGCCGAACAACTCGTTCGAAAATACTCCCTCTCTGCGCCCGTCCTAGATGTCTGCTTTGGCGATGACGAGAGCCACGCCTACACCGCCAGCCTCGACTGGACAGTAAGGCGCATCAACCTCGAAACTGGCGAAGATACCGTACTGAGTACACACAAAGCTGGCGCAAACTGCGTCGCCTACTCTGCCAAGACCGACTTGCTCGTATCAGCTTCTTGGGATGGCCAGCTACATGTGCATGCGCTTTCAAAACCTGGTCAGCCTCCTGCTGTCATACAACTACCCGCAAAGCCATTCTCCATCTCGGTGACTTCTGATAAACTGGTGGTGGGTATGGCGAATCGGCTGGTGGATATCTACGACTTGAAACCACTAGAGAAGTTGGCTATGCAGCATAATGCGGGCACGCCGCAGACTGTTGAGCCATTGCAGAGACGGGAATCATCAATGAAGTTCATGACGCGCGCGATCGCGTGCATGCCGTCGGAGCTGGGCTATGCGTCTAGTAGCATTGAGGGGCGTGTGTCTGTTGAGTGGTTCGACCCAAGTGATGAGGCGCAAGCGAAGAAATATGCGTTCAAGTGCCATCGCGAAACAGTTGACGGCATCGATGTGGTTTACCCTGTTAATGCGTTGGCATATCATTCAGTCCACAAGGCGACATTTGCGAGTGGAGGTGGAGACGGACATGTGGCGTTGTGGGATGGAGCGACAAAGAGACGTATACGGCAATATCAGAAGTTTCCGAGCAGTATTGCAGCACTAGCATTTTCGCCTAATGGGCGGTATCTGGCAGTGGCATACAGCCCTGGATTTGAAGATGGAAAGGAAGACATGGCGGGCCCAGTGGGCGTAGCCATAAGAGAGTTGTCAGAGAACGAGACCAAGGGCAAAGGCGCGAAATAATGATGAATGATATAATTTTGATGAGTCTAAGCTAGCAATGTCTTTGCGAGGACCAAGCAGCCAATCGTGAACAATTCTAGCTTCAAGTATGACCAAGGCCAAGCTTGAATGTATAAATGACCAACCAGCCTCCAGAAATATTATCCACAGTATAATACTACAATAATCCGCGATCCAGATCGTGCTCCCATCCTTGTTGCACTCCATATATCATCAATGATGTCAGCTAACCCAGCCAAGATATGGATACTCTCCACCTCCGCGACAATACTTTTTATCTTGTACCAACTTCCTCGAAGTCTCAGCCAGTCTCAGTCGCAGGTCACTGGCACTCATTCCCTCCCAATCATCGTGCACCTGTCTTCGCTCTCCCAACGGACACTCGCCAAATATGGCCGGCAGGTCTCTCTCGTATCGTGCCCAAGTGCCCTCGCAGTGGTCCTTCATCTGTCGGTAGACATGAGCCGTACTGGAATGCTCCGCTGAAAGCAGTGTCGCCTGGTCGTGTAACCAGCAGAGTCCGATGATGAGGACGGTCTTGGAGTACTCATCGAACTGGCTGTACGGGTTTCCAAATGAATTTCGAGTGGTGAGTGCATGTTTGAGGTCATTCCAGCTAGCGAGCATTTTGGTGTGAGTGCGTGGTGGACTTTGGGGAGAAGAAGGAATTTCTTGAATGTCTGTGACGACGGACTGGCGCATATGAAAGCGGGATGAATCCACCTTGAATCGGGCTTCGGTGTGGTGTCTTTGTCTGGAGGGTGTCTTGTCATAGTGCTCTGTCTCACTGTCTTCTTCTTGCTCGTGGGATTCGAGTTGTTGTTTTGCGCGACCTTTGAGTTTCATGGTCGACTTACTGTCCATCATTGCAGCGGACGGATGCCACATAGGGCCAGAATATGGGACTATAGCAGGATATGCAATTGGAAATGGAACGGGAGCTCGTAGTGGAGCGGGAGGCCAGAAGAATGCTGGCCAAGGGCCGGACTGGGGGTCAAGCCAGGGGGGCTTCTGGCCATTGAAGGGATCCTCTGGATATGGGAACTTTGGCGGCATGGTATAGTGAAGCTGGTATATTTGATGGTAACCGCTCAACACAATGACTCTGGATCCAGTTGCTGTTGATTAGAACCCGATCTCTTTCTAGAGCAAGTGTGTGGTATTTGTATGCGATTTCAAGTATCCTCTGGTTCATTTGCCTTTGTTCCGGATCTGATGATTAGAGGATCCATATGAAAGCCCGCTTTAGAGATGAAATGTTTGATCATGCAGGAACCCGTAGCATTGCAAAGCTTGGCTCCCAAATGTTTTGTGCACTTCATTGTTCGTGAGACCGAGACAGCAAACCAGCTGCAGAACACATTCTTTCAAGTGTATTCATCAGAACCTTCTTCTTGGTCTTCTTCATCGTCATCGAGAATGTCGTTCTCGGCACCAGAAGTTGCCATCAAACGATCTAGAGCTGAGACATTACCCGCCTCGCTGGTTGCACGCCTCAATGTCTCGCGCGCACGTCTAATTGCCTCCTCTTCGGCCTTTTTGATTGTTCCGGATACACGCACAACTTGCAGGACACAAGGAGTGTCAAATGATTTTGGCAGTTTGGTGATCATTGTGACTGCTGCCCAGACAAGCCGAAAGTGCTCTCTGTGCACGCGCACGATAGCAGTCGATGTGGCTTGCGAAAAGTATTTGACTACATAGACAAACATTAGAAAGGGAGCAAAAGAGAGCTCGTTCATTAACGCACCTTGTAGGCTCGGATTTGTTGCAGCACTCCCGTACTCTCCAAAATTCTCGCTTATAGAGGCCATGATTAGTCGGCGAAGGTCTTGGGCTTTGAAGCTGAAAGGACATGGTTGGTGGAATTGCACGACATTTGGAAGCTCTGGTTCGTGGGGTTTTTGGTTGAGGTTGCTGTCGCCGGGGTAGAGAATATTTATCAGCAGATAGCGGTGCTTGATTCGAACCATTTTCAATCTCCACCTGATGAAGTCTTAATATGCCGATGACATGACGATGATGTTGCTTGCAGTGATGGGCGCGTTGGTAGGGTAGGGGACTAGGGGCGGGAAAAGTCGAGTGGCGCGACTTCCTTTTCATGACCTCTCTCCAACTTCATCTCTTCTTTCTGCTTGCTGTACAATGCTCAAACTTCATCATCTGTGAGACCAGTCCTCTGTAGACAGCACAATAACATCAGATACACTACATCAAGAGAGGTGGACTTTTCACTGGTCAAATTTTGGGAGATGGAGGTCGACTGGGTCAGTCGATACTCAATACAGAATGGGTGGTAGCCTTTGTCGTCCTCTCCGAGGCTATATCCCAAATATGTTCTCTTTCAAAGTGTCTGAAAATCGCTTGAGAACAAGGCGAGCACAATATCTTTGGGAAAATCCAGCGCTCGGCTTTGTCGGGCTTGTTAAGGTCTTTGACGGACTTTGGAGCGATATTCACAAAGATATTGTGGGCCCTTGGTTGAACTATGGCTTTGTTGGAAACGCTTACCATATCATGATACATATAACTCAAAGAAAGACGAGTTGTCTGAGAATATCAGACTCGGTCCAATAACTCGCCAACAACTGTATTACAGTATTACACAATTGCGAACAAAACTTGCATCACATCGAAGCAATTCACAAACCAAAGAGACAAGCGCACTACAAAATGACTGCCCTCAGTGACCATATCATCGACCTTAGCCCCTGGGGCAATGGCGATGTACTTCTCGCTACTGACGAGTATCATGCCCTGGAAGGCGTGAACTATCACAATGGTCGCATGCCTGCCGAAAAGCTTCTTCTTGTCAACTCATTCGTCCTTAACCGAGCTTCAGGCTACTTCCGGGACGTTCTATCAGCAGGTCACCGCGAAAGATGGGGTCGGAGTATACAGATATCCGCCGCTGAAGTGCGTCCAGGACTCCCAGTTCCTCAACTCATGACCGAATGCCCAGTGGTTGACTGTAGGGGGGATAACTTTCTCCCTCTAGTCCTTCTCATGCAGATGTTGCACGGTTACTATAACTGGGGACAATTACGCAGCTTTCAAGGTACGATCATTGCTAAGCACAAAGACATATGGGAAATGGTGCAACTAGCTGACAAGTATGGATGCATGGACGCCTTGGCTGAAAGTGGTCAGACTTCATTGCTCTTAGGCGAAATCGCTGTTGTCGAAGAGAAGAGAACAAAGCAATGGCGAAGTGACCGCTGCAAAGCACTACCTTCTGGTGGCTTATTCTTCTTCGCTGACGTCCAAGGCGATGAGCTCTTGCCGTCTGTTGCGGCGGCTTGGGCACTGAACGATAACGCCAACTTCACTACGTTGGCCACCGTTCTCATCTACAACTTACGGACTCCCCTCGTGGAGTTGGCAAGGGGACCTCAACTTCCTCAAGACGGATCCACGAATCCTCATTACGACAGCTGGATTTCTGAAGATCTATGGGTTCAGCTTGATCGAGTCCATGATGCTGAAATGGCCCGTCTTGACTATTTCAAAGAGAGCTATGAATCCACTGCTGCTTTGGATCCTACATGCCAAAACTGTCAGTGGTATCGCCACCATAGCCGCCTAGACCCTGCCAACTTCTGGCACGGTCAGCCCCGTTTCCACCTCGCATCTACTATGTGGGTACTATCAAACTTCTGTTGTAGATCTCACACTGTTGGCCACGAACATGAGATCAGAGGTGTGATCAAGGAGAACTTTCATCAGTTGTTCTATGCTTTCGTCGGCTCAGTCCGAGATGATATTTCAAGCATTATCAAGCTTATGGCTGAGCAAGCTGGTACCCCTGAGCAAGAATTGTCTGGGGAGCCTTTGACTAACCTCATCTCACAGAGCCAAAACTTAACGATTGACGAACTTGTTGGCACTTTAGACTAGAGCGCTCAGCCCTAGTAGCTTTCTGTAGGTTGAATCAAGGCCGAAATATGGTGCGGTAAGTTTGGCTTTCGACAAGAAAGAAACCAGAGTCGGACGGCTCTAAAATAGCTCTTTCCTCACGACATAGTTCGACCTTCTAAGGTTGAAATTTTGCAGGTAACAATAATATGTTCAGCGTCTACTGATACGTTTGCGAATACTTCTAATCGGAAGGTCAAATTTACGAGTGACTACTCGATTTGGGTAAGGAAATCTTGGACGAAGGGATTGTATTTAAGTTGTATATACTATCTTAACTAACCCAACTTGTGTGCTGTTTTATTGCCCATGGGCCTTCGCTCCTTCATAACTTTCATGTTTATTTTTCGCTCCGTTGCTATGAATCCAGCAACATTCTTACTTAGCTAGTAGTATCTATCCTTTTTGCTGTCATGTATTCCGTACATACAAATCTCAGGAAACCAATGCATATCGACCTTGTGAGCCTGTGCGCTTCCATTGATCGTAAAAGACACGTCAGGAAGCAGTGTTGCCTTGTTCCATGGCATCTTGACTTCCTTCAACCACATAATAACGGCATTAGTGACCAGTCTCACGCGCCTATTCTATGACCTATGCCCACATCGTACTCCCAAGCCTCCCCTAAAGCTCACTAACAATCTTCCCCATCAGCAAAGCGTCCACCATCTCCCCCTTGGCCACAACCCCTTTCTCCGCCGGCAAACAAAGCAAGCCATTCGCGGCCATAAAGCTCCCCACCCTCGAACTCCTCTGTCCACCCGTACTAACCGCATGTAAATACCCATCTCTCCCCGCCGTCACCACCACGCGATGATACTCGCTCCTCTCTGGATCCCTCTTTACATCGCGATCCACCACTACCTTCACTCTCGGCAGCCCAGCAGGCTCTATACCTGACGCATGGTGCAACGCCGGGAGGACAAAGAGATGGAACGTGACGATGGCGGACGCTGAGTTCCCAGGGAGTCCAAAGATGAGCTTGGTAACGCGCTTGCCATCGTTGTCTTTGACTTGCACGCTGGCAAAGGTGGTCGGCTTGCCGGGTTTCATGGCTACGCGGCCAAAGTGGATGGTCCCGCCGAGGGCGCGGGTAATGGTGGGTTTGAGGAGGTCGAGTTCGCCCATGGAGACGCCGCCGGTGGTGATTACTATGTCGGTGCGGCGGAAGGCGGCACGGAGGGTTTCTTCGAGAGTGCCGGGTCTGTTGAGTTAGTCTTGGACATTTGGATAATGAAGGTAGGGAAGGGGCTTACTTGTCGGAAGCTATGCCTAAGTCGATAGCCTCGAAGCCTGTGCCGGCAATGGCGGTGAGAAGGGTAGGACGGTTGGTGTCTCTGACTTCTCCGAGCTTGAGTGGCCTTGCTTCGTCGTGAGGTATGATTTCGTCACCGGTACTGAGAACGCCAACGATGGGCTTGCGGTATGCAAGGACTTGTGGGACGCCGACAGAAGCTAGGAGACCGAGTTCACCACCAATAGCGGATATAGTCTGACCTTTATGGATAATCGTGTCTCCTTTCTGAACATCACTGCCAACTTCACGCACATTTTCGCCATCTTTGATCTCTGATGTGAGTATTTCTACCTCCTTTTCTTCGCTGCCATCTTCAGTTTGTGAGACCAGCACGGTATCTTCTACCATGACAACTGCTGAAGAACCCGGTGGTAACGGGGCTCCTGTGGTTATTCTTGCAATTTGTCCTTCTTTAAGCTCAGGCACCTCACCTGCCTGCGCATGAGATACTAGTGCTACAGGATATGTACCTTTCTCGAACGTCCCAGAGGCTGGGATTCTGACTGCATAACCATCTACTATGCTGGCTCTGAAGGCAGGCACTGACTCTGATGCGGCAACTGACTCGGCGACAACATGACCTACTAGCCGTTCATTGACAGACATTTTTGCTACTTCAGGCTTGGGCGTATGTTCTTTGATCAAGTCAAGAGCTTCGTCTACAGAGAGCATCGGCCATGGTGACTTTCTATGCCGTTGAGTTGGACCAGCAGAGGGATCATTTGGTACGGGTCTAGCCTCTGGTTTGGTATGAGCCCGCGGGACTTTATGTCCGCCACCATGTGAATGATCGTGGTGATGGTGATGATGGTCATGCGAATGAGTGCCCCCTGATGCCGCTGCTAGTCGTCTAGTCAGAATGAGATGTGTGTTGCAGCCAGTAGTAGAAATATATTCACAAACCGTTTGATGCGACGCCGGCTTCTTTCTCCAATTTCTTGATGCCTCCAGAGTGTAAAGCTCTCGAGTTCATGCCAGCCGCTTGTTGGCAGGCGTGAGGAAGAAGCTTGACAATTGCTTCTAGGTTTTCTTTAGCGCCTTTGGGTGAGCCAGGTAGCGTTATGATGATTGTCTTGTTTCGAACTCCAGCTACTGGTCTAGCCATCATGGCAACTGTCGTGATATATTAATTCTCATTCAATCATAGCTATGAGACTCATGCTTACAAGGCGTAATTGCTAGCGATGGAGCCAGCATTGCATGCCTGTCGAAATTAGTGAATAATTTTAGTATCAAGCTTCTAAGACCGTACACTAATCCTGGAGCTTGTTTGTGCAGTAATGGACTGACTGCCTGAATACTCGTTAGATCTGGCGAGGATCAAGATAATGCGACTCACCTCGGGCGTATTGTCTTTGACGGCAAATCCAGTACCTCCGCTGGTTACTATACAGCTCGCATACTGATCTGAGTCGGTCCATTTCTTGATAAATGATTCAATCTCGCTCTTGTCGTCTGGTACGATTGCTGATTCAACTACGTCCCACTCATCACCGAACACCTCCTGAAGGACAGGAATACATTTATCGGTGGTCGGATCAGATGAGGCAGTGTCGGAAACGATCAATATAGCAGCTTTGAGTTTGTTTTGAGCCATGTTAAATGTATGCCAATGTTGATGTTGAGGGGTGGAGGTCGATCAAGGTTCGGTGATTGAAGACGATCCGATCCACGCGAAGCGCGGGATTTTCTCCGTCAAGATGTCATCTTAAGAATCATAAACCCGCGGGAATATCAACAAAGTTAATCTTCTGAGAACCCATTTCTGACGAACAAAAGGTAGTCCAGCAATAATCATAAGTTCAATTTGAGCAAATGGCAGGATAGATGAATGTCAGTATAATTTAACTATTCCTTGTCTCAACAATATTGATTGAGCACTCGCCAGACATGCCTCCAAAATACATTTTCGCGTAAATTATTGTATAAGGCTGATACTCTGTACATGCCGCAGCTCCATACCATGCTATCTCGCCATGCGAGATGCTGGCTTGCAGAACTGTCGATTGCCGTTCCCGGGAACGCCCACTGTTCAGCCACCCTCTATAAAGGATACAACTCGACTCCGTGTCATTGTTATTGGGTTACTCATTGGAAATCTAATGCTTTGCCGGATACTAAGAGACCGATGATAAGACCAAACAGACCCAGTACCGAACTGAAAATCTCGATGACGAGAATCTTGACAAATCTATACCAGTTAGCTTCGTTAGAACAATGTGAAACAAGAGAACTTACAAACTTGGATCAGCAGCATCTGCCAATGCAGCACTACTGCCGTTGATACCGACTGATACGCCGCAAATCAAATTGCACATCCCAACGGTTAAACCAGCCCAGAAAAGCGCAAATCCGGTATAGTAATTTGAGGCCGAGGTTTGATGTGCGGCAGAGACGGGTTCGAGTTTGGAGGAGAAGACAATCGACATGATGACACCATAGATGGCAACGACTTCGCAGAAAATGATGGAGATAAGATTCTTCGTTCTTATCCGTGGAGCCTTGACACCACCTCCGATAATGGAGGATCCGGTGATGAAGATTCCCCTGGTTACGACTGTCAGCTCTCGCAAATTCCATCTGTAGTAAAGGTATGTTTACCAAGCTGCTCCGACCACGGATAATCCAATACATAGACCTATTCCTGTTGAGGCCCAAGCGTAGGGTGATATGCTAAGGATCGCTTCGCCGACCTGGAGGGTTATCGTCAGGACTACTCGATAAGTATAAGGGAAAGAGCATACGTTGAATGATTCACCGCTACCAGTGAAGAGCATATCTGGGCATGTTAGCTTGGGATCTCATGATGCAAGCTCATTGATTCGGAAGAGACATACAAAGACCGATGACGGTCAAGGCGCTGGTCGCACCACCTGCTGCATAATAGAGCCCCATGATAGTGAAGTCGAGGAGCTTGAGATGAAGGAATTGAGTGACGGCAGTTCCAGTCAGCGGCGCGTGTGGTGGATATTATCAAGCTGCTGGATTGATTGACAATCGGCGCAGACTCAACTTGGCTGATGTCGGAAAGGAAGCTCGAAGCAACCTTGAGCTCTCAAGCGACCGCCTGCAGTTGCGCTACTAAAGCCAGGCCAGGTCTAGGGCTTTCAAGATGATCATGGCGGTTACTAAGCAGGCGGCCTCTCGCCCCTCTTGCTCTTGCTCATTGTGGTGTAACTTCCCTCCTTCACCTGCCTCATCAGTCCAAACACCAGTCACTACATCTCAGCATATACACTCTTTAAATCCTCCGTCCGACAGCCTCCATATCCTTTACAACCACCCAACCGACAACATGAGCGCCCCAAATAGCGCTTACTACGAGCTGTATCGACGGAGCAGGTAATATCAACACCACTCTTTGTCGAGGATGACTAGCTCATTCTCTTTGTTATAGCATCGGCAACTCTCTGGTAGATGCTCTAGATGCCTTCATCGCCGACCGACGAATTGAGCCTCAGATTGCTATCAAGATGCTCGAGCACTTTGATCGAGTAGTCGCTGAAGTCCTCAGTGACAAAGTCAAGTCGAGACTCAGCTTCAAGGTACTGCTAGTCGTTCCTCAATCAATGAGCATAGCACTGACTATTCACCCAAGGGCCATTTGGACACCTACCGATTCTGTGACGACGTTTGGACCTTTATTGTCAAGGATATTACCTTCAAACTGGACAACCAATCACCCTTGACTTCTGAGAAGATCAAGATCGTTGCCATGAACAGCAAGAAACCCGGAGAAGCCTAGGAGATATTTTTATTTACTTCAAGTTCTTTCTAACTGGATTTTTCTTTCGTTTAGGCGCTGACCAAGGCTATCTCCCTGCACAACTCACGGAAAACAATCCAGTGCGACCTGTCGTAGCCCGAAGTGAACGGAATCGCAATCGCTCGGTACAGGCTCCCTCTCAACCAGTCCAACATCATCCTCATGGCCGACCTTGGACCCGAGGACCGGATGGAACTTCGACCCCATGGATTGCCCCACAAACACCGCAGTCCTATGGATCATCATCGCAAGGAGATCCTCGCGTGAAGCAGGAGAGAAATGATTAGAGTTTACATGGGGCGGCGTTATGCAACGTGGGAAATCCATACCCAACTGAACAGCATTATAGGAGTTAAGGGATATCAGGCCCCTTAGGATCTCATTATTGAATGAATGTAGCCAATGAATCTTTCATGCATTCGGTTTGATATTGATAAATATGTGGGTGCTAAGACATAACTCGTTGTTTTCGAGAGGCGATCGATGGACAAAATGAACGGCGTGCGCTCATTTGCTTCGCTTGCTTCCATCCAACACGTCAAGCTATTGACTCCCTTGTTCCCCACCAAATACACGAAAAGCTTGTGGACAGTCGAATACGATAGGCATCAAAGAGCATGCTCTTATCAAGTGAGGTGGTGGACATCGCCCTCGTTTGCAGTGCGCCAGTTTATTTTATTAACCATAATTGTGTGAATTCATTAAAAAGACCAGCATGATACCTGTCTAAGCTTGAGAAGCACCAAAGTGCAGAGTCTATGTAGATATAAATTCTTGTGACCTGGCGACTCGGCGAGCCAACGCCACCAAACAACCAGTTCCATCCCCCACCTCATCTTAAGCTCTAAAACTTTATACATCACTCCAACACTCCAACAACGTCCTGACCAAATCGATACCATGCCACCCAAATTCGGACAGCTCGTAATAGGGCCACCGGGCTCCGGCAAATCAACCTATTGCGACGGCATGCACCAATTCCTCTCCGCCGTCGGCCGACCCTGCTCCATCGTGAACCTCGACCCAGCCAACGACCACACAAGCTACAAACCCGCCCTCGACGTGCGCTCCCTCGTCTCCCTCGAACAAATCATGACCGACGAAGATCTCGGCCCCAACGGCAGCGTTCTCCACGCGCTCGAAACCATCGAAGCAGACTTCGACTGGCTAGAAGACGGCCTCGCAACGCTCGACAACGACTACATACTCTTCGACTGTCCCGGCCAAGTCGAGCTCTTCACACACCACGAAAGCCTACGAAACATCATTGGCAAACTAGCCAAAAAGCTGGACTATCGCGTACGGTACCGCCCCTCCCCACCACACATTTTGATATGCGCATACTGACATGGAAGCTTATAGCTGGTCGTGATGCACTTAGTAGATTCATTCGTGCTCACGCGCCCATCATTGTATATATCCGCGCTCCTCCTCTCTCTGCGCACAATGCTCCAGCTCGACATGCCACATATCAACGTGCTAAGCAAAATCGACAATCTACATAATTACCCACGCCTCCCCTTTGATCTCGAATTCTACACTGAAGTCCACGACCTGCAATACCTCCTTCCTCTCCTAAACGCCGAGCAAACCGGCAAAACTCTCCCCTCACGACCCTCCGACGATGATCCCACACGGCCAGCAACGCTCCCTGAACTAGACGAAGACGAGGGAGAAGAGGATGTTGAGCCGAGCAAATTCGACGCGCTGAACGCAGCCATAGTCAATTTAGTTGAAGATTTCTCCCTCGTTGGCTACGAACCTCTCGTCGTCGAAGATAAAGCGAGCATGGCCGCTCTTCTACATGCAGCAGATAAAGCATCTGGGTATGCGTTCGGCGCAGAAGGAGGCGCGAATGATACGATTTGGCAGGTTGCAGTGCGGAGTGGCGCGACGAGTATGGATGTACGGGATGTACAGGAGCGGTGGATAGATCGGAGAGTGGAGTATGATGCGGCGGAGCGAGAGGCGTGGGCGAAGGAGGGTGAGGAGTGGAATCGCGGGGAAGATGGCCAGGGCGCTGGCGGGGAGGAAAATGTGCCAGTTGGAGGTGGGGAAGGAGATGAGATGGATCTGGATGTTGATTTTGGCAAGGAGTTGGAGGGCTTGAGGAGAGGGATGAAGGGATTTGATTCTGGCGTGAAGATTGTGAGAAAGAAGCCTGGGCAGGGTGGCTCTGGAGGTTGAATAGTAGAAGATTATCAGGCTATGGAATTCACTGAATTGAGCTTTGAAAGTTGTTTTTCATCCCCGATTTTCAACTTGATAGTTGTTATATTTTTCTGCTCCACATTACAGCCTATAATGATTGAATGATAGCCTAGCTAACACTGCTCCTTCAACCCATAGACTGCCGTATTGTACCAATAGCAAGCCAGACAAAGGCCAACTATGTAATATCTCCCTTCGCTGGTAATCTCTATCGAATGCTTTTCTCGCCATCTCGATTCATCCACATGTGTATCGTAGGCAAGTAAACCCAAGCCCATTCCGTCAAACCGAATGACACCTGACCCAGTAGGGATGTCCCTGATACCAGTGATTGTACACAAAGGATTTTTGGTAGTATACTACAAGATAATCCAACACCAAACAAGAAGCCAAGCATATAGCAAAGTACACAAGAACCAAAGGTATAAACGCCATGGAGAAATTGAACAAGCACCGCCTTGCGAGCGCGTGTAATTTGCAAGAACCAAAACGCCGTGAATGCCAAGAAAGATGGATCGAGAACGCCGTGCTATTCACCAGACATGAAGCTTTTTTGTTGGGTAATCGTGGACATCTCAAAGTTCGCTGCAGGAAGGACAAGTCCCAAGAGATCCGAGAGGAATAGACAGACAAGAATACGAAAGGAATGATGGGTGTTGACCAGACCGCTTGAAGAATAACGCGCGGTTTGGTACGATCAATGGGTGAACTGTAATGTTGGATACAATGCGAAAGCGTATTATAAGGCTACAAAAAGCTAGCCATTGTGCTGATTGGTAGATTTCGGAGGAGGATACTTTGGTTGTGGAAAGCCAGCCGCTTCGAGCTCGTCTAGTCGTTTTTCGTACATTGCTTGCGATAACATCTGATTCAATTGTGGGTCGTAACGAGGCGCTGGCGATGGATTTGCCTGGTTGGCATGGAGTTGATATGGATGATGAGGCTCATTCTACTGTCCCTGAAATCCGCGACCATGCTGGGGTAGAGGTCCACGCATATCATGACCCTCGAACTGCGGTGGAAATCCTCGGCCTCCAGGTGGAAAGAATCCTTGCTGGCCAGGTCCACCCATCTGAGGCATACCCGGTGGGCCGCCAAAGAAATGGTTTGGATGTGGAGGTCCCATCGGAAAATGTCCAGCGCCACCTGGAGGCGGGCCTTGAGGCATACCATGCATGTTAATGGGCATGCCTTGTGGCGGGAAACCGGGAGGACCCATTGGTGGCCCATTAGGCCGCATACCACCGTTAGGAATGGGACCACCTGGGCCATTCATACGCGGATCCATGATACCAGGAGCTTGACTTTGTGGACCACCATTGGAAGGCATAAGACCTGGAGGAGGACCCTGGATGACACGTCCATCAGCTCCCATGTGTCCGCCATTGCGCATGATCATCATGTCGTTCATTCTTAACGACGGAATTCCCAAATTTGATGCCTGAGATTGTCCCGGGCGACTCATCTGAGCTGTTGGGTTTCCTGCCTCGGAAGTATTGCGGCGTTGCAGACCTGGAGGGGCCATGTTGTTCTCTGGCACGCCGGCATCATGGTCGAAGAAACCTGGAGGAGCGCGCCGTGTGCTATGCATATCTTGCTCTGCTAATCGACGAGGATCAAGACCAGGAGGTGCTGATGGTGTATTGCGTTGATTGAGATGCTGGGCCTGTTGCGGCATGCCATGATTCTTTTGTCCAGCGAACTGAGCATAGTCCATACCAGCAGATTCGCTTGGTCGTTGATTGTTCATGAGATTCAACAAGAATGCTCTATTGGGATCCAGCGATTGGGTTTGAGGCTGAGCATGACCATTTTCATGATGACCCCGTGGGAATCCTTCGTGTCGTGGGGGATTGGTCTCTCGCTCATTGGGCAACCGACCCATATCTATTTGACCTTGTCGCAATGCGAATTGCTCCATATCACGTTGCATATGCATGCCTTGATTCTGCTGGATAGCATTGCGATCCTTAGCCGCAGATTGTCTCGCGAGAAGATCTTCTACAAAGCTTGCACTATCGCGTTGGCGTTCTAGCTGAGGGCGATCCCCTTGGCGTTCGTGCTCCGAAGGCGACATTGGCTGAGCTGGTGGTGGTCGAGCTCCGTCTGCAGGTTTTGGAGTTGTATTGTTTCCAAGCATCGCAAGAATACGTTGAAAGCCTTGTTGATCTTCGTTGCTCGGGCTAACGTTGTCATTGGCTGGCGGCCGAGAAGCCATCTCGCCCAGTGATGGTAGAGGCTGCATCGCTGGCTCTTCACGTTTGAATAATCCCTCAAATCTTGACGGCTTCTTGCTCATAGCTGGACGCGCGGTTGATTCGACCTCTTTGTCTTTTTTACCAATCTCTTCAAATGCCCCAAACATGTTACCTAATGTTGGTAGAACTGAAGTTGACTTGGTCGTCATAAGCGCAGGTGCTTTGGCAACAACAGGTTCCGGAGTTTCCTCCTTTTCAGTAGAAGCGATCTTATTCGCCTGCATCTGTTTTTGCTGTTCTTTCCAACGTTGAAAGTCGTCTTGAGTTTTGGCCTGCTTTTCCTCTTGATTGACAGGCTCATCATTCATCCACTCAGGTTCTTCTTCCGCATGACCGTCATACTTGTTGCCCCGAGTCCAATCGCGACGGCCCTTGTCATGATCACGATCTCGATCGCGTTCACGGTCACGCCAGAGGGGTGCTTTATTTTCTGCTCGATTGCTCTCGCCTTCACCATTTTCAGGACGAATCCAGTTGCTATCGAAGCGGCCACGACCCACTCCATTGCGTCTTAGCGGTGTTTCTGTCGGATCTGCATCGCGATCACGTCTATTGCGATCCCGCTCAAGCTGATCCCATCGATTGCCATCTTCCCGACCATTCCGACGAGGACGACCATTGGTAGCATCGTCGCCAGACTCGCGTGGTCGACGGTTTACCCCAAGACCATTTTGTTTTTCACGAATGGGTAAAGCGTCGGTATTGCGAGCTCGGAAAAAGCCTTCTCTAAAGTCTCCATCTTTTGCTGCAGTATCTTCTGTCGCGAGTCCAAGAGATGTACGTTTTTCTGTTGGCTCAGCGCGGCGGTTGTTCGAGGTAAACCCCATTTTCGGTGGTCCGAGTATGATATTATCCTCCACTGCTTTGTGATTATTAGCAAGGCACCGGGAAAATTGTAGATGCACAAACCTGGCTTAGGTCGACGTAGGCCACCAGCTAATCGAGATAGCGCATTCTCTTGACCATTTTCATCTTTGGGCGGTGGTAGTTTTCTTCGTCCATTTTGATCTTGTGATTGTTGGCGACCATTGGTCGATCCCCTGCTAGTGATTAGTACTGCATTAAAAATAGGAAGTGAGGGTCTTGCTCCATCCATTCCTCTATAGAAGGAAGATTGTCTGGCTTCTTTACAAGAGGCGATCCCTTCAAATGATGTAGCTGCTCTGCAGTATACCGTCGATACTCCATGATCTTGGGGTGTCCAACTGGACCAATTGTAACGGTGATCGACCGAGTGACAGGTGTTTTGCGAGCTCGCTAGCTGTGTTCTCACGCCAAGAATGAATATCAGTCCACTAGGCAATATGTCGTGAATCAAGAGTGTTATAAAAGCAACGAGTCTTGTTTTGATAGTTGATTAGACTTGGAATTGTTGGCTGCAAGTTTAGGGGACGCGGGGTAGAAATTTCGGTGGTGGTAGTGATGGTCGAGTAATGTGGAATTCGACTTTATAAGACTTGGTTGATAAAGCTAGGGGAGCTTATGGGTTCTGCGTATAGTTTAAAGCAGGAATATCGATGAGTATTGCCCAATGAATGGTGCACACGAGCAACCTTGGTGCGCAAGGCGCTAGGACGAGTGACCAAATCTCTAACCAGTGACGTTAGGTAGAGATATGGATAATGAGGTATACGTCTAGCTCAAATTTGGATGATGCGACTCGGATGTATCTCGAAGTGGTGGAAACGTAGAAGGATATAGATCGGGCACCGTCGCTCCTTCAAGGAAGGTTATATTGGGTGGCGTGGTCAAGAGTGACTATAGCGGGTTGCGAGCGTAGGGAGGAGACAGTAGGTTGAGAAGGCAGTTGCGCGACAAGAATTTAGTCCACTGTTGAAGATCGAGTAGCGCCTAAGACGCGACGATATTGGGGAGTGAGAGACTATAGTCGAGGTGTAGTGGATGGTGGGCTGTTCAATGGCTGTGTAGAGGACGGCAAGTCAAAGCGGAGAGTAGGCGAAGTAGATTTGGTTTTGTGTGAATGTTTGGATGATGGAAGGAGGATATTGATGGATCGAGATGTTGTTGTTTGATGAGATGGGGTAAAGAAGGGGTTTCTAAGGTAGCAGTAAAAATTGGCAAGAGCAGAGCAGAAGCAGTCAGTCGCTCCTTCGTGCAGTTGAGAGGTGCTTTCCACTTTGGGTGAGGTTGATGTCGACCTGCAGGGATCCGTTCCTGCCTTCAATCAAAAGTGCCCAGATCCATGTTCCTGCCCCATATCGAAGGCAAGCAAGATCTAGGCAACTCTACATATGTAGGCATGAAGGTCTCCATTTCCTCCATCAATCAATGTTTTGAAGGCAAGTTTTCATCTCTTATTGTCCAGTGACCACTGACCATCGACGATTGAACGACCTTCACCTCTTTCGACTTCCGCCTGCATGCTTTACTGTTGGAACAGTCTTCAGTATAAACTGTTTTGTTCCCTTCTGACTTGACTCTTCAGGCCGAACAGCTAACAGACGCGGTGATTCTCCTGTGAGTGACTGTCAAACCATTGACATCGCGCGTCGAGTCGCATCCAAATCCGAACTTCAAAATCAAGTCAATTGAGCATCATGGTTTGGATATTCGATATCATGTTTTCAAGAGCTGCAATGTTCTATGAAACCAATCGTTTAGCCATCCTCAAATCAAACATGGGAACATACCGGTATATGCATGTCATCTAAGCAGGAAAGTTTCTAAACGAATCTGCCTGGATGCTCGAGCGCGCCTATTGAAAATTGTTTGAAGACACTCATACAATACACTATGTACATATCTATCGCTCGACAACAACAACCATGCTCTGAAAGGTCCATTCACAACACTGGATCACACTTTGACGGCCGAAACATTCCATATTCTACTTGGACGCAACAACCACCGTAGAGATTGCCTGCGAGGATCATCTCGAACTGTAGTTCGTCTCAATTCTCGTGTTCCTGAAAGTCTTTCACGATGGAGCACCTGTGATTTGAGCACAAACTCTCATTACCTCACCTCCTTTAGGCCGAGAAAGATATTCTAGAGTCCTACGGAAATAGGAAGCTTGACGCTCGCACATGGGTAACTTCAATTACGCTCTTGGATTTTTCCCCGCCTTGCCCGCACTTTTATCCCTGTGTCTCCATGAATTCTATGCATGCTTCTAGCGTCCTCGTTCTGTCGTTCCACGACTTATAAGATGTAATGAATATGCTGTGGATTTGATGCTGTCTTGCAATTCCCTTAGGCCATGGTCTGCCTACCCTTTTCGTTGTAAATTCTTGAGAATCCTGCCGAAGTTCTGAAGTTGTTTTAGTCCTTCCAAGATGGTGTCTCATACTCTAGTATGGAATATAATATTTACCATAGTATCATCTCAGAGCACTACATCACCTGCTACAATTAGCTCATCCAATGGATCCTCACCTACGAAAACAATACAACCCGTTAGCACTACATCAAATGCTACATTGCTAACGACTTCGTTGTCGCTTTCACTTGACCGTAAGGACATCTTCTTTACCCCAATTCCTTTATATCATCGAGCTAATATGCCAACAGAATTATGGAATATCATGGTTGGGCCTGTGGAAGTTGCTTCTGTCAATACCACGGTATCTCCTACTCCAGTCCCATCTACGGAACTAAAACCTCCACCGCCACTGTATTATCCACCATTTCCAACTGGCGAACAATTGCCACTGGTATCAGCGAACAATTCCTGGCGCTTTCCATCAAGCTTCTGGTGGGGCGTTGCAAGTGCCGCATATCAAGTTGAAGGTGCAGTGAAGGATGAAGGTCGAGGTCCCAGTGTTTGGGATGTCTTGACTCATAGAGTTACCGGATATACAGGTCAGTCTATTGAGTTTGACACATAAGGCGAAATTCACTAAGACGGTCAAAAGTGGCCAATCAGACCGGTGATATTGCTGACAATCACTATTATCTATACAAACAAGGTAAACTGATAGACAGGCCTTCCTGGGCTACCCGCTGATCAATCCGTAGATATTGCACGAATAGCAGCCATAGGCGTCAAAGCATACTCATTTTCCATCTCCTGGTCTCGTGTTCTCCCCTTTGGCAGTGGCACAGTCAACGAACAAGCTCTCGCTCACTACGAGGACATGATCGACACTTGTATACAATACGGTGTTGAGCCGGTCGTAACTCTCTACCATTGGGACACCCCTTTGATTCTTCAAAATCTCTACGGCGGCTGGTTAAGCGAAGAAATTGTACCTGACTTTGTTGAGTATGCTCGAATTGTCTTCGAAAGATTTGGCAGCAAAGTCAACAAGTGGGTCACAGTCAATGAACCACTTGTATTCTGCAACCAATATCCTCTTCCAGATGGATACTTTGCGCCGACGACGATACCAAAAGCCCAACAACCGTACTTCTGTGGTCAGAGTGTGATATTGGCACATTCGCAAGCGTACAGACTTGGGAAACAGATTTTGCCAGCCAACGCGACCATTTCCTTCAAAACTAATGGAGGCTACAAGATCCCTTTGACGAATAGTTCCGCGGATGCTCAAGCAGTACAGCGAGCATGGGACTTCAACGAAGGCTGGTTCGCCGATCCCATATTCCTCACTGGAGACTATCCTACCTCTCTCCAGCAATACGTGTCGACATTCCTACGAAGCTTCACAGGCGAAGAGAAACAGCAAATCAACGGCTCATGCGATATCTTCATGCACGACGCCTACACTGCCCAGTTCTACTTTGCACCTGATGCCGGAACTGACGCCTGTCTGGCGAATACTTCCAACACCCTCTATCCCAGCTGCGCAAATTCATCGTACTCATACGCACTATCCGACAACAGCTGGAACGTCGGTCCTGCAGCAGATCCTGGAGCTCCTTGGCTGCACCTCACTACAGACTGGGTTCCCGCCTTCTTGCATTACATCCAAGATACATGGAAACCACGGGGCGGAATTGCCGTCAGTGAGTTTGGCTTTGCGGAGCCCTTTGAAGGCAGTAAGAAGTTGCTTGCCGACATTCGTAGCGATCTGTACCGCACTGCGTATTATAGAACGTATATGCAAGCTATATTGATCGCCATCAGTGAAGGCGTGAATGTTGTTGGTAGTCTGGCTTGGAGTTTTGTTGATAATCTGGAGTGGAGTTCTGGTTATACGGTGAGTATCTTCCTATACCTTCTTTTGATCATTTGATACCCGTCTTTTGGTTAACAAGAAGCTGATGGATTATTCCAGGTCAAATTTGGCATGCAATATGTCAATTTCACAACACAGGAGCGATTTTACAAGGCCAGTTTCTTTGAACATGTAAATGCTTTCAAAGTTTATGGCTCATGATATAACTTGCTGTAGCTGAAGGTCAGTTGGAAACTGAGTGATAGTTATTGTTATTCGCATTTTATAATGTTTTCAACTCAAAAGTCGCACCACAATGGACTCTTCCCCTGAATCCTGATTTTGTGTTGATTCAAGCCGCGACTCGTTTGGCTGTGCGCCCAAAGCTTGGAAAAAAGGTTTGTGTTGCCACGAGCATCTAATACTCTCTCAGAAGTAGCGCCTTCACAACAACACTTTTTCGGTTTCTCGTGGTGGATTCTTTCGGCGTGTGGTGGTAGACCTGAATGCGAGAATGAGCTGAGCATCTGCGCCACATTCTAATACAGCCAGCGTAAAAAGACCTCTTGCAATACAACGAGTCCCCGTGACTGGAAGAGTACTGGATCTCATTACTTGAAATTGTCGTACCGCCCACTCCTCTGCGCAGACTGGATCTACTCATACTAAGTTTTAGGTAACTCATCCATCGCTCAGTCTTGCCAAAAAATGAAGTCGTTTGCTGCTATCCTTTTAGTTCTAGGTATGATATTGTCGCATTGCACAATTCAATTATCTCTACTTACCATTATGTTCTAGGTGCTGCTGCTTCCCCAGCTGCAACTCAAGATTCAACTTGTCAAAAATGGTGTGACAATACCAACTTTCCTGCCCAATGTTCATCCCAAGCAAAGAGTAACCTTGGTCCATGCTATACATGTGGGCCTTACAAGACCAATACGGCGGCAAAACTATGCGATGGACTCTGCGCGGACACCAGTAACGACTCCAAAAACTGCGACTCTTGCGAAAACCTCTGTGATGCCAACAAGACCTGTAGTAATGGAAAGTGCGTCAAGTCCGCGGCCAGTCAATTCTCAAGCTCAACGCCAGCTTCAACATCATCCATCTCCTTGACGGCTACAGTGACAAGCTCAGCACGAGTTTCAGCATCATCTACTGCTTCGACGACCGTAAAGCCATCATCATCAAAGACGAGTAGCAGCACATCGTCATCAAAGACGAGTAGCAGCACATCGTCATCAAAGACGAGTAGCAGCACATCGTCATCAAAGACGAGTAGCAGCACATCGTCATCCAGTATTTCTTGCGCACTACCAACTATCCCAGCCCGTACGTACGCGCTGGATGTTACCCTAGGTAGTGGTAATCAGCAGCTATTATTTCCTGGTGCCTATAGATACGAGCTTCGTATCAACACAATTCCTGCTCCATCGACTGCGAACGCTGCTCTTACGCAGTGTAAAGCCCTCTGCTCCTCACAAGCCAACTGTCGCACTATTGCTGTATACAAATACAACGACGGCAGCTACCTGTGTGAGACCTGGGCTTCCGCCTACAGCGACGGTGCCATGATTTCCCCTGGCTCGGGCGATACTACCACAGGCCTCATACCCACAAAGCTCGACATATACTCAGTGACAAACTGGGCTGCACCAGCCGGACCAATTTTGCAAAATGGCCAGTTCGCCAACGGCTGTCTCGAACCCTGGGGCACCGGTGCCGCGCCAGACATTGACTATAACTTCAACGATACCGCCACGTTCTTTGAGGTATTACCTTGTGGAAGCGACTGCCCAACAAGCAGTTCACACTATTTGCATTTCACCTACGTCAACAACCTCCCTGGAGTACCTTTGGCCAATATGGGGCTTTCTGCGGCGACATCTCCGTCAATCACCTCGGGAACAACTTACACGCTATCCTTCTGGGTCAAAGGAAATAGTGGTGGTAGCATAAATGTTCAGGATATTACTAACCCCAACAACACATTCGATAATACATACGCGGCTACTGGAGCTTGGCAACATGTTACATTCAACATTGTTGCTGAGTATAACCTTCAGTTATTCTTCCAAGTCCATGGCACTTCCTTGATTGATTGGTATCTTGCTGATGTGTCGCTCCTGGCGGTAGCTTAATGGCAGGTTCGAAGTGAGGGCGGAGACTGAATTGGTAGAACTTGTTTTATACGCCATAATCACTACTATTTAGGTAGGAACTTAATGTATAATGCTGAAGGGGGTTCTACCTTTTCTTGTTGTTCCTCACAGGATTCAGGACTAATGTCCTTGCTATGATGTTTTTGGAAGGCATACCAATGGCAATTCACTATAACATAACAGAAAATCCGCAGAGATCTTGAGTTTACCCAAAGAATTATATCTTATCCTCAAGTGATCTGCATTAATCGGTGGGCAATACTGTTTGCATCGCCACTTCGAAGGATCGTATTCTAGTTCCTCGGTCGGTAGAAATCAAGTTTGGCTTGAATGTTTCAAAACTGCAGGTACTGCAGTACCTTATAGCAAGATCCATGACTATAAATAAACCGCAGAACGAGACGGAGTCACGGAGAATACCTCAAGCTTAACGCCGTACTTCATAAATAGCTGATCATTGAGCTTACATCCTTCTTTCTTCTTTTATTATTTTTGAGTTGAATGCTATGTGATTGATTGACAGCGTAGCGGAGATAAGCAGCTATTCCACTGTTCTTAAACTGTAAATAAGCTCAGTTCATTGGGCACACAGGTACTTAAGTCAGGCTCCTTCCAGTGTATCCATTGATAACTGATGACCAGGCTACAGCTTCTCAGACTTTGTTCAATCGTTTCACTCAACCTCAACTTCAGTGAAACCAGTAACGAGATATGAAGCTCATTATCGCTGGCGCATCTGGCTTTGTCGCCACTGAAGTTATTCGACAAAGCCTCTCAATGCCCTCGATTAATTCAGTGATCGCCCTCGCACGTCGACCAGTGTCAGCACCGGACAATTTAGCACCAGGCGCCGATACGTCCAAACTACAAAGCGCAGTAGTCAAAGACTACGATGAATACTCTGAGGAGGTAAAGAAACATTTTGCCAATGCAGATGCTTGTATCTGGTATGACTTTCGTCGGTCATTTTCCTACTTGTTGGACTAACCTGGTATCTGTAGGTCCGTTGCTATTACGCCGAGCAAATCAAAAGCGTTTGATTTCGAGGTAGTGCGTAAAGTATGCCAAACTAACACGATCATTGGTATGAAAGCAATGATTGAAGCCCGTGGCAACTCAACGACACCATTCCGATTTCTTTACATGAGCGGTGTGGCTGCTGAGCGGGATCAGACAAAAACTCCTACACATATGCCCCAGTATTCCCTGATGCGTGTAAGTCAACCTGGTCGTCTATGTTCCTGGTTCATTGGCGAATTTCTAAACTATGAACAGGGCGAAACTGAAACTCAAGTTTTGGCACTTGCAAAGGAATATAAGGATGTTGAGGCTGCAGTCGCAAAACCTGGTCTAATTACTGGGCCAGGTAAATACATGGTGTCAATAATGGCTACAGTGTTGAGTTGGGCTGGGATTGTGCCAAATATCGGCGTAGCCGAAACTGCTGCTGCAATGCTGAATCAAGTTGAGAATGGGTTCGAGAAGGAGCCGTTGATGAACGATGATTTGGCAAAAATAGGAAGTGAGATACTCAACAAAGCGAAGGAGTAGAGGAGATATCACAAGATATGCACAGCGTTATAAATTAACAAGAATTCAAATCTGGTTCGTTTCATTCTCTGATGCGTAAGGACAACGTTACTTCAGTGCTTCTTTACCAATCACCTACTCAAGCCATTTCAAGCCATTTCAAGCCATTTCAAGCTCTCCAAGTGATTCGATAATCTTGTTTCCAACCTCCTCAGCCCAACTGTCAATCTTCTCCGTATCCCTAAAGTCCCCAAATTTGCCTCCCATGACACGCCACCAGACATTGAATCTGGTGGAAGCATGAGATTTGAGAAATCTGCCGTTGAACAATACATGATCTTCAACCTTTCCAATCTCATCTGTGATTGCTTTCTCCAATTTAGATTCTTCCTCTTCAGACTCCATCATGCGTTGAGCGAATTTGCCAACTGCAAATGGTGTGCCCACGCTGAAAGCCCAAACCCGTTTTGCTGATAAAATCGTATGATTAGAGGATAGCCAGCTCTTAGCCGGCGAAACCCATTCGAAATTGTGTACCGCACTCCCAATAATGATGAATTGATACTGTGGAAGCTCAGTGACCTGGTCCATAGGCAGGATCGAGACTGTAGTTGGCGATTGGATTTTTGAGGAGATGATGGAGCCAATTTGTGTAGCAATCTCTTTAGTGGAACCGTTGACAGATGCATAAGTGATTAGGATCTTCGTGTTGGAAGAACCGACAGCATTGTTGCTGCTGGGAGGTGGGTAGACCTGGTTGGATTGTGAGCCTGAAGCGTCCATATCGATATTATGGTGGTCTGAAAGTCATTCAAGAGTTAAGTCATAAATCAAATCATAAATGTCATGGAGGCAATTTAGCACTGTAGCATTTATAGATAGAAAATTTGCGGTTAAGGAGTGAAGATACTCAAATCTGCCTTGATCAGCCTTGTCCAAATTTAGAACTGCGGTTGATACAACTTGGAATGCTTTGAATATCCACGAAAAGTAATTGGCGGATGTAAAATCTGTTCGTATCGGGCCTGAGCATGACGATAAAAAAGAGCTTCTCTTAGAAGGTAAAGTCCATCACATTGCGTGTCAAGCAAAGCGGTTGAAGCGGCCCAGTGACTTCGAAGGAAGAACTTTTTTATTCACGATGTTGCTCCAACTCTCCAACAGAAATCCAATAGAGACTACTTTAAGTTGGAATGCTTTGAACATCTCCACGATGATTTCCTGATCAAATACGGAGGATATCTGAGAAATTGAGAATTTATTCTGTCTTTACAATCGTCAAGTCTAAGAATAGCACAACTTACAAGATCATACTTGAGAGAGCGCTAAGAACTTGGTAAACCATGAGACAGCCTGATCTTCTTCTTCTTCTTCTTCTTCCAATGTATCCCCATTTTCATTTGACGTTGGTGTCTGAGAGCCTGCATGAATTGCTGTTCCTGATGTTAAGCACTACTTAATGATCGCCCGCGTAGCTGAAACAGAGTGGGCTCATACCGTGGATTCTTTCCTGAGAAGCCTCGACTTGCGTTTTAGACATGACGACAACAGTCCGTTGAGGTGTAGTCTCAGGCGATGAATATGCAACGTTGCTAGAAGAAGTACTCGTGATCGTACTCGTCGCGATACGTTACATATCAGGAAACGAAGCTAGAGAAAGGGCGAGTTGACAGCCTGATGGGTAGGAATGGTCTAAAAAGCGAGTGAGATTGATAAAGAGCTTTTTTTCTTCAAGTCTATAGCTTAGAAGTAGTTGCGTATTTGGCGGAGATGAAGAATATGATGGGAGCCTGGCGGGTTTTTCGGGGTTTAGAGATCAAATCCTTCCAAGGATACCGCTTTCCAAATTTGGTCGACCCGGTGTCACTCGCAGCTGTCATGATTTGATACGACTTTCCAGATCTAGGATGCGGTCGCTTTGCTTGAAAATAATATTGACTCGACCCTGCTGAACTATGCCATTGGTAAGGTGCCACATTGATATAAGCAAATGCTGCGATGGAGTCAGAACGGTCCGAAGGAGTTATATCTATCATGGTAACTTTTACTTCAGTGAAAAAAGTGGATCATGTCAATTTGGCGTTTATGAAGCCAACGATATTTCCTAATGTGGAAGGTTTGATGCGGGGCAAGAGTTGAGTTACGAAAGAGTCATCCCTTCAATTAGGAGGCAATTGCAACCAGCTTTCTCTCAGCGGTACACTGTCATCTTTGCAGTCATACTTTTACCATAAATACCAACTTCTAGGATCGCTCTACAACGTTACCTCCATCACTCAGTAAATTGCAGCGAATCGTTCTGCCACCAAATCTGAACCCCGTCCTCTGCAAATTCGGCACCATGTCCAACGCCACCATCCCGGAAGCTCCTTCAGAGACACGGAAAACCCTCCCATTTCCTCCGATCACTAAACAACATATTCTAAATTGCTCGTTTCACTCTTGGTATCCCGGTTATCGCTCTCTTACACCCAAAGCCCGACTTCTACCACTCCCACAGCCATTCGTGGACTACTTGCGCGCCGATGGCATTGTCCTCCCGAACGATGAAAATGAGCGCGCTGAATTGTCAGACGACAGCGGAATCTTTTCCTCTAACGATAACGATGGCGGCGACGACCATACCGATCCCGTCGATGATGATCCAGCTGCACAGTGGCGGGATTTTCACGACACGCTGAGTAGCACGATATCAAGCTTGGGAGGCAAGGTCGTCCCCAAGCTAAACTGGTCGGCTCCGAAAGATGCAACATGGATCAGCGCCACGAATAGTATGGAGTGTCAGTCAGCAGACGATGTATACTTGCTTCTCAAGAGCTCGGATTTCATTACACATGATCTGGACCACGCATTTGACGATACTGCGGAAGACGAGTCGATCACTGTAAGCAGTATACCATTTCATCTAGTATTGCGCAAATACTTCCAGCTTAATCCGTCCCTGGAATTTCGATGTTTCGTGCGCAACAAGAAACTCATCGCCATCTGCCAAAGAGACTTGAATCATTTTGGTTTTCTCTTCCAACTACAGTCCGACTTCAAGGAGAAGATCCAGAAATTCTTCGACACCAAACTACGTGACTCATTTCCAGATGACTGCTTCACATTTGATGTCTACCTACCTCCACCACATCAACGCGTCTGGCTCATCGATATCAACCCCTGGGCCATGCGCACCGATCCTTTGCTTTTCAGCTGGCTGGAGCTGTTGACCATGGAAGACGAATCGACCAATACCGCTCCTGGTAGTGAGCTTGAAGAGGCTGACTTTTCCGGCTCCGAGGAAGAGGACGTTGAAGAATTCGATCGATTGCCCATCTTCCGATTGATCAAGAAGGATGACCCAGAAGCCTATGGCTTCGCAACTCAACAATACAGCGCCCACAAACTTCCCAAAGATGTTGTAGATGCAAGCAAAGGAGGCGAAGTAGAACTTCGAGAGTTCTCAACACGGTGGAATGAACTGCTGGAGCGAAGTCGGCAGACTGGCGTGGAAAGCGATGACGATGAGTAGATTCAATCTGATGGCTGTGTGCTATTAGTGTTAATGATAGATTCCTACTTTCGTCATTAAGTCCTTGTAAACTTTTTATTGAGATTGTCTACAAAAGCTGACATCCGTCTTCAGAATCGCTTCTGCCTTATCGGATTCATATAGTCAACCCAATCGTGAAAATCATGTCTATCGTATGTTTCTTTTAAATTCGTCTCACATATGAGCCTTGGCTTTGTACATCAATTGCTCTGCAAAGTGATCCCAGAAGGCTTTCGCATCATTGACATCTTGCTCTAGCTTCGTCCTCGTCACAGCCAGGTGGTAGTGCACAGCCATGATTGTTTTTACCAGCTCAGGTCGCTTTGTCCAGAGAAGCTGTGCAAGAGCTGTAACGGCACTAGAGAACTCTGTAGAATGTACGACCTGGCCGCCGTGTTTTGTGGGTGTTTCATGAAATCCACAATGGCATCCGCGATGGTAGCAAATGGCACACGATCCAATGATTGGACCGTCGGAGCTTTCTGGCATTTTGAGGTGTAGCAGAGGGAAGATGGCACGATAGGTTACCATTTCATTCATCGCCAGGTCACTTTGGAGCTTTGTTCGATAAAGAAGGAACAGGAAGTTGAAGATCGGGATTGAGACCACGCTCCATTCTGGCTGCCACATTATGTCAGAAGAATGATCTTGTTCTTTGATACCAACTGGAAACGGCGGAAGATAGCTGCTATGGGCTGGCGTAATAGACAGGGTGTTGGCAAATGCGCTGGGTGGCTCAATGGGTCGACGTTGCTCGATCGCGTTTTCCAAAAGACGCCGGAGACAGGAGAAGTCAGACGTTTCTCTATCCTTCACATCGGAGATGACCTCTAGCTTATTCAGATGCAAGGTAGTGAGTGCTTGAAGAACAGGATTAAACACCGGACGATCTCCCTCACGATCTCTTAATGGCCCCCAGTACCAATTTTTTAGATCGTCAGTGTTGATGTAGAGCTCCTGAAGATTTTTAAGCTCGCCCAGCAGCGACACAAACTCAAGCAAGTAGTCTTCAGAGTGTCCACAGGGAAACAAGATATCCTGAATCTCTAGCTTTCGGATTGCCCATCGTCCCATTGGGCCAAGCGATTCCAAAAACGGACCGAATGATGGAATGAAAGAAATATGAATAACACGATCTTGGAAGATGATTGGGGCTGCTTCGTGTCGAAATTGCCGACAAACTGAGAGTAATGGTGCGGTCATCCAAAATGCGACGTTGTCGTTTGACGGGATAATGTAAATGTATTCGTCGTCCCAAGATCTAAGATGTCCCTCTTCTTCTTCTTCAGAGGCAACAGAGAGAGCGAAAGGATAGATCATCATTCGAATTTCATACGGTAGCCGTAAGAATGGGAAGAATGGGGGCTCTGATCCTTCTTGTGACATGACGCCTTGCTCTGATCCTTCAACAAAGAACAATATTGGGAAGTTGAATGTTTTTGTAGTCGGATAAACATGGTCTGCTGTTGAGTTACCAGAGGATGATGTATAGTCTGAGTCGTCACATGAGCCATCTTGCAGCGATGTCGACTCATCATCGAGAGTCTGGAAGCCGTCCATGTTGCTGATCGTCGTAAGGAAAGATGCTTGCAGTCGATGCGAGTAAGCCCTTGTAAGGGGTGAATTATAGGCGGAGGATGATACTCGCAGAATAAATTTGAGGCTTGGGGTAGGAAGGAGTGGAAAGTGAGGATGGAGACGCGGAAGGCGGTGTTGATTCGAGGATGATAAACAAACCGGGACAGTAGCTAGGCGGTGAAAGTTTGGGATAGCAACCTTAAGATAGGTAGTTTCAAGAGACCTACTAAGGTAGCAAACATTGAAGGTGAGGTGACAATGCTACTTCCTTCCAAACACTCGGTTATCTCCTGCTCCTCCTTGTCTTGAACCGCTTGGTAGAACAACAGGTACCAACTCTCCATTCTGGAGGTAAATGGCGACCTGATTGCATCAACTTGTTTGCTGTCAGATATTTGTTGTGCTTTAAGTCCGAGTGCGACACGCTTCCAAGACAAAGTTCGTATGTGGCAGCTACGGAATGTACAATATTCGACACATGGGGCGTGCTGTCTTTCCAAAAGAGGCACCTATTTAAGCCATATAAATCAGGTTCTTATATGGAACAGACAGACCGCAGCTACTCGAATAATCCATTTAGATAATGACCATGGCGAGCAGTGTGTATTGTGATTGCGGTCGTTGCGAACAGTGTTAAGACGAAAGGGGCTCCCATCTAGGGCGTGCTCGGCACGAAGCCCATACTAAATAGCGTCTTCGTGAAGTTAGCGAGTCGGTTTCTTGGACTTTTTGTACGATAAGTTTTGAGTACGGAAATAAACGTTAATGGCAGAAAACACTGCTTGATCGATTAGTGTTTTGAAACTGAGGTCAAAAGTTTGAGGGGAAACGTACCTCAAACATTCTAGTCAGCGATATAGTATTCATTCCTAGACGAGTAGATTTTTTACTGTCCTCGAGGGAAGAGACGCTCCCGTGAAATATAACTTTGTTAATAGCGAAATGGTGGTATGCGCTGAGAGACAAGACTTACGCCATCCTGAATCCTGACCAGAGACTGTAGTTTCTGTGACAATCGCGTAGGAAGACGCTCGAGGTCAGCCACCTGGCTTTGTGCTGTATCCAGATAGCCTCGCCATCTGTCACGTACAGCATCATTGCCGTCAGAGACTACGTAAGCTGCGTAACCATCTTCAAACCCTTCCCACATGTAAATGAATTCGCTGATGTAATCGTTGAAGCGAGTCAGAGTCAGCAATATAGGCTTGAGCTGTTTCGTTATCTTTAGATCGGCATTGTCAAAGCCATCAGATTCAATTCGACTTTTCTATGATTGATGGAGTTGGAATCATTTGTATTCTGGCACACCCGCAAGCAGTGAATTTAGGAGGGTCTTTCCATAACACTGGGGCTCTGTAGCTCGCCTATATGTCCACTCGTTCGAGAAGTGTAATGATCAAATCAGTCCATTCTCCAGCAGCCCGAAGCATCCTGCGGTGGAGAACTGCTAGAAAATATCCTCGCGGAATCCACTGCGGACGGATCTGCCATATCCAGCCGCCGCTTGGCCCATGTTTGTCAGTCCTTCGATTTGGTAAACTATCTAGGTAGTTGTTACAGTCTTCTTCTCTAAAGTAAGTATCGGTGCAAAAGTATGCAGTCCACACCCGCTCATCTATCCCAGTGATGAGGGTATAGGAAGCCTCATTGTGCTTTGGTCGTATTTATGTACCTCATGTAGCGCAGTTGCTACACAATGAACAACGCTCGTGATGATAATTGCTCCAAGACCACTTGCAAACACTTAGGTCCACGATGCTCGAACTGCCGGGATGAAGATTAAGGTAATCCGCAGGAGCCGCCAGCTGATATCTGGAGCTGTGTTAGTCTCTTCCCGTCGTCAAAAATCTGTCTGCTAATTCTTCTTCCGGTGCGCATGTGCTCAAGCTAATTTGATGGCTACTGCCTCCGATCGATGTCCAACATGCGATCATGATCGATGTTCATGGTGCTCTTAATTCGAGAGAAATCGTAAGAAAGTGGAAGCTAGATGATGCAGGAGACCAGCGGACTGTTATCATGTAATGCAGGACTCAAAAGGGGGCGCTTTCTTCACCGCAAGAAGTGAAGTTGACTTCATACATTGATAAGTGGCATTTCTGATCTGTGTGGTCAAATCACTGTGCCATGTGTGTATATAGAATATCCTGAGCAAGTTCCACAATTCCATCACTGTTGCGAGAAGTGGATTACGATCCAAAATCCCGAGGTCGGTTATCACTAGCACATCGCATGCCGCTTCCGCAACGAGGATTAGCTGTACGAGTCTAAAAATCGGCATACACGACATAATGTGGGGTAGTGGAACGCAGGACTGTCGTTGCCTTGAATGTTGACTTTGGCTGGCTCAAAAAAATAACTTATTCCCGCAGTAGAGCAATACTCCAGTCTTCAGCAATTCAACTCTTCCAAAATCAACAATGAGAGTTTCCTCTCGAGGACCGCAAACTGAACACCAATAGCTGCCAGTCTAGGATGCAGAGATCCAACCCATCTAATTTTTCGACATGATTGTTCCAGGAATAAAGCAAATCACTTGGCTCTACCATGAGTTTGGCCTATCATCACTTTATGACACGGGAAAGGATGCCTGGCTCATCATCTTCACAAGATGTCTTCGGATGTTTGCATATGGAACCAATTCGCTCATCATTGCTCTCTTTTTTAACATCTTGAAGTTCTCGGACTTTCAAATAGGCCTGTTCATGACACTCACCCTTCTAGGAGATGTTGCGCTATCTTTCTTTCTGACTCTTGTGGCGGACAAGATTGGTCGAAGGAGAATCTTACTGGCGGGAGCGTTTTTGATGGTTCTGTCCGGAGCCACTTTCGCTCTGGCTGAGAACTTCTACATTCTGCTGGTGGCGGCTGTCGTGGGAGTGATCAGTGCTACAGGAAGCGAAATTGGGCCCTTTCGAGCTGTGGAAGAAAGCACCATATCCCATTTAACGACTCCATCAACAAGATCAGATGTTCTTGCGTGGTATGTCACCACGGCAGCTATTGGGACTTCAATTGGAACCGAAGTGTGTGGGCAGCTTGTTCAGCTTCTGCAGTCACTGGGGGGTTGGACCTTGTTAGATGCCTATCACACCGTCTTCTGGATCTACAGCTTGACTGGAGCGATCAATATGGGATTGATACTACTCATGAGTGAGAAGTGTGAACAGCACGTGCAGAAGACTGAAGAGCACTACGTCCTTCTTGAGACTGATTCGGAGAGCGAAGATGAACAAATGATACCTGGCGGCAAGTCGAACCAAGACGACAACCTCCGCTCATACAAGAACACGCCCAGGAAAGCTGGCGTCTTTGCGCATATCTCACCGGAGTCTCGAGGAGTCATGTATAAGATGTGTGCCCTCTTTGCAATGGATTCTCTAGGCGGAGGCATGAGCCCTTGGTCACTGATCAATTATTATCTCGATCTCAAATTTCACGTCAGCTCCTCGACACTGGGAACGATAGCCTCAGTAGCTTTTTTCATATCGGCCATGTCCACCCTTTTCGCATCACCATTGGCTCGCAGAATTGGGCTTATCAACACCATGGTTTTTACACACCTTCCCGCTTCGATAGCAACGTCACTGTTACCCGCTCCGCCAACACTAGCACCCACTGTGGGATTGCTCTTCTTTCGATCTGCGTTAGCGAACATGGATCAGGCCCCTCGCGCCGCGTTTGTGGCGGCTGTGGTGAGACCAGAAGAGAGAACCGCTGTGATGGGAGTGAACAGTATGTTAAGAACCCTCGCTCAGAGTTTAGGACCAAGTATCACTGGTCTCTTGGCTGGAGGTAATCGGTTCTGGCTAGCTTTTGTCGTGGCAGGAATCTTGAAAGCATCATATGATGGATTTTTGTGGCAATGGTCACTAAAAATCAAGCTACACCAATATGAGAAATAATGGGAATAGAGACTGATCAATCAGCTGGTAATATAAACTGTAACGCTCAGAAATCTATATCTAATTGACTTCAGTACTGTTGGCATGATACAATAGAAACAAGAGGGCCACGTATGTTAGACTTCGGAATAGCACCAGATCTGGTCTCTTCGACTATTGACGGATGGTGGTTCTGTGATGGCTTGAAACATGCAATTCCTAGGAACTGAGTCTACTGGCCCTACACTCCGACTTTTTCGGCCTCTGCGTCAAAGTAGCGATGCATCTCCTGTCCAGCCTGCTCATACGAGCATTTGACGTAGAATCCTGTGTTTTCAGGAGAGCAATCCAAGATATTCTAGCATCGCAAATCAACACTGGAATTGGGTAGAAGTTAAGCGACACTCACCTTGTAGCAGCCGACCTTGTCCGCAACAAAATCCAAAGCGCTGAGCAGTTTCACACCAAACTTCTTTCCTTGTTGGCCCTTGGCCACAGCAATGTCTTCGATATGTCCTTGCAAACCAAGCTTAAATAGACTATAGCCATATGTTAGCTTCCATTTACAATAAGGTTCTATAACTTACAACTTCCTTTCCACAATCAAAGTGCCCGTTGCTACAATTTGCTTGCTGGGCTCAGCCTTGGTGTCGACAAATACGAGCACATAGTAACTCCCATGACAGCTAGCCATCCAGTCATAGCGTTCAACCCATGCTTCTTCGGTGATATCACCGACCACAGCAAGATCGCGGAGGACATCGAGATGGCCGTGCTGGAAGTCAGTGCGCTGGAGTGGTCGAGCTATGTAGCCTTCTGGAAGTGAAGACTGGACCTCGGGCGATATGAGGTCGTCGGAAAATAGAGAAGCTGGAGCGGACATATTGACGGCTTTGATATGGGATATGATGCAAAATGGTTTTGGCGAAGACAGAAGATATGGTTATCTTCACTTCAATTGTTTTGAAATTGTAGTAGCAAAGTCCATACCACGCGAACGATAGCTACCTTCCTTCTTTGTTCCAAGGTTCTTTCCGTGGTACTGCATATCCATGTCTACCCTCGGTCGATAATGCTGGCCAATCACAACGCAATGTACTCAATAGACATGAGAAATATACTCAAAGAAGATACTTGATAATGATAGATATAGTGGTTGAAAAACTCGTCCTAGTTCTTAAAGGCACTTGTATAGTTCCCTCAGGCAAGATTCTTCCCATATTCGGAATTGATGTTGTGGAAAGACAAAAAGGGACGCTATGGGCAAGGCTTCAGCCTTATTCTTTCTCATGTTCCAGCATAACTTGCTACCATTTCAAAACTATTTAACTCCAAGGACTATAGATAGTATCAGGTTGACTGTAACTAGTACGTCTATTTCTTCGCTATTTCAAAAGTCCAGAAACAATCTTTTGTGATAGGTGACGACCGTGACTGAAAGTCATGCATGCATATAAATGGACGCTGGTCACTGCAAGATAACAGCAGAATTCTAGGATCGTAGTTGCTTGTGACTTGTTCGTTCTATGATTTGGACAAATGAGTCCACTGGGAACAGTGGAAACCAAAACGGTACAAAATTAGGATATCAATCTAATAGATTACCAGCCAAGACGTGATTTCCACAAACCTGGTCGACCTACCAAATTATGCCACGGCTACTCTGCTTTCCGATGCTAATTTGGGGCGAATACAGATCTGCTACTATAATACACAGGATAATATGTGATATTTCTGGAACTATGAGGCTGAGTTAGCTTGGCTGAATGAGCTTCTCATGGATGCCATCGTGATACTTTGCGAAGCCCCTGTTGAAGTTCATTTCGAAAGTAAGCACGAATATGTGAGAGTCTTGGTATTGTAGCCTCTCGTAAGTTGGTGTAGCGTATGATTTATCCAGGCTCGAGTCAAGAAGTATATAAAAGTCCAAATCGGCCACTCGACGGTTATTCCACTATTCCACCACTTCTTCAAGACAACATACTGACTACTCCTTAAACATCGATTTGACTTCAGTCTTTCCAGTATCAAAATGCAGCTTTTTACAGTCATCACTCTTCTCGCTACGGCAGCAATGGCCACTCCCAACCCAGCCATTGGCGCCAACGGCATCGCGCTTGTTCAGCTATCAGAGAGCGTTTGGTCAGAACCTGTAAGCCATACCCTTCCACCCTGATTTCCAAGCTCATAAAGGTTAGATGAACATCCAAGAACTACTCAGCAATAAAGCCGTGGAGGTTGGCGCATGTCGCAACTGCAGAGAAGAGTACCAGGGTTGCAAGATTGGCGATGGCAGCTGCCACGCTGGACTACTATGTACGCTGTGTTCAGGTTCACACTGTTCTTCGCGATGCCAGGTGCCGGAGCGCGCGGCGAAGAACTGTGCCTGCTAGATAAGTGTCGGTGGAAAGCCAATTAGTTGGGTATCAAGGGCTGTATAGTCAGGTTGATCAATTAGATAACTCAATCATAAGGTAGTCCGAATCAGTGATGATCAAGTAGCAGCGAACCAGGAGTATATAATAGTAGCAATTACATATCTAGTGCCGGCCCATCATTTCGCAACAAGAAGCTCGCGCTTCGGGGTATCGATGCAACAATCAAAATGCATAAAGTATCTCTACCATCATACCACAACTCGTTCTCATCATTGATACGCACAACTCAATCCCAGTCTGCACCATTCGCATCCACGCCTGGACTAGCACTCGCACTTGTCCGCTTCTTGGGCCTACCGCGTTTTCCTGGCACCCCGGTCTTCTTTGCTCGCTTGCGCGGCTGATCTCCAGCACCAAAGCTCTTACGCTTGCGACCCTTCTGCGCACTCCCGCCCACGCTCGCACTACGCTCGCGACCAGTCGAGGCTTCCTCGTCGTCTTCGTTCGGTGTCTCATAGCCTTCTGCCTGACGAGCCATCGCCTCGAGATCGTCTTCTTCCCCGATTTTGACTTCGTCATCGCGGGCAAGGAGCTCGGCGAATTGGCGACACAGGGCAATCTGAGAGTCAGGGGTGTCGAGCGCTTGCATGATGAGAGCGGTCTTGTCGAGGAAAGTCTGGTTGCTAGTAAAAGGGGCGCGAGTGGGAGCTTTGACAATATCCTTGGGATTGACCTTTTTGGACTTTGGAAGACCCCAGACGAGCCGCAGATGAGTTCGAGCTTCCCAGACGACGAGCAGAATCATTGATGCTACGGTGAGCTGGCGCAGACGAACGGGATCAACGGGATCTGGCTGTGGCAAGGTTCGGATTGGCAAGTCCTGTTGCGGCGGCGCCGGTAATGCACCAGTCTGTACTGGGAGGCCATCCTCGGTGAGAATTGGGTATTCGGTGGCATAGGATTGAGCACCTTCAGTAGCAAACGGCGCAGACGCAGGCGCAGGCTGGGAGAGCTGCTCTTGAGAGCTACCCTCAGGTTCTAGCCGGACCTTGAGAATATCCTTCTCAATATGATGAGCGACCTCAGTACCAACACCAGCCACAACTAGCTTTTCCATCCCCATGAACACAAGTACAATCTCATCGATTCTGACGTAATCAAAGCATGCCAGATTCTCCATGACGAAGCGGCAGTAGAGCGCGCCCTCAGGTATGCCCGCATTGAGATCTCCGAAATCTAGTTTTGGTAGCTCAAAATTGACGCGCGCACACAAATTGCCCAAGAAATGCTTTCGCACTTTACCAGTCCCGTTTTTGAGAACCTCCCACAATGCTTGGAGCTTCGGTACTGGAGGGTGCTGAAGAATGATGCCGCGAGGATCGGCGTAGACATTGGTTTGGTACTTGAAGGCTTCAAAAACGGCTTTGATATACTCCTTTTCGAACAGACTTCCATGCTTTTCGTGCAACGATTTGTGGGCACCATGAGCGATAGCCGCGATATGTGGGTCTTTTGACGTACTCAGAGCGACAATAGCAGGGCCTAGCAGCTTGGGATTGACCACACCTTGTCGATTGATACTTGCGACCACCTCAGTAGCAGTGATGGCCAACCGATCAGACCTGAATGGCTCATCCGGCTCACCTGGCTCACTCTTTCGAGTTAGAGCCAGATGCAGAATTTGGCGCAAGAATTGCTGCGCAATGGTCATCGCCGCACCGTCTCTATCAGTGGCAACGTATGTGTTTGCTAGGCGTTCATTACCCATGGCCTCGCCTGATCCAATTTTGATCTCGGCACCAGTCTCGGAGCGCTTCTCTTCTTGGTTGAAGAAAACCAGAAAGCCCCCTAAGACAGCCAATTGCAGAGATTCGTTCTTGTCTGCGAAAACAGCTGTGAAAGCTTGAGTGACATCTTTTCTCAAAAAGTTCTGAGGCCAAGCCTGACATATCACAGAAATGCCCCTAAGAGCGGCTTCACGAACATTGTCGGGCACTGTGATTTGCGACCGGCCAGCCTTGAGTAAGGTGAAAGGTGTAACTCTCTCAATCGCAAGACTAGAAACCGAGCTGCCCTTCCAATCTGGAATCTTTTCACGAAACACGGAAGCTTGAGAATCCATGTTGCAAGCATGTATAAAGGCACAACAGATGTCGATCAGCCGCCGAGCTCTATCAATATCAGCTTTGGCGACGTCGAGTAGTTTTTTCGCTTCGTCCATATCATGTTCAATACCAGACTTCTGTAATTCCTGTGATCGGATTGATTTTGCGGCAAAGCTCTGCAAAAAAGTTGGGAGCGGAAATAGCGTAGATAGCGTCAGCTTTGCTGGACTTGCAAGATTCTTGAGTGTGGAAGCAATAATAGCTAGACAAGCTGCCGTATCTGGAAGTTGAGCCGGCGGAATTCGCGAAACGCTGCCCATAAGATCCTTACGAATTTCAATTAAGAAATCATGTTCGATTGCAGACAAACTTGGGAGAACATGCTTGTAGATAACGCAAGTGGCTTGTTGCATCAGACCCGAGTCTGTTCCTCTGTCGAAAGCCTTGACATACACTTTCAGCAGCTTCATTTGTTGGCTGGTAAAGAGTTTCGGCTCCACTCGGGCATACGCAGTGATGGCTCGAGCGATGGATGATTGCTTGAGACCATGACCAGTGGTATCATTTTCGAACAAGAGGTCGAACATATAGGCCACAATGGTCTTGCAGACTTTGAGATTTGCTTGTTTGGTTTTTGAATTTTCTCCAAGAGAAATAGCCAATAAGCTTTCGAATGTAGTTAAACCATCCCTCTCTCTGGATAAGGTACGAACAACAAGCTTGACTTGGTTGATGAGTGCTAGTTTAGCCTGAACAGGGTCCTTTGAGATATTTTCGTTGTGGAAAGGAACAAGCCAGAGCTCTTCTTGACATTGTTTGGCAATCTCCTTAACGCTCTCTTCGAGATCCCTGACCCGACTGAGTATTGCCCCTGAAATTTTGGCGCGAAAGTCAAGTTCATCGTGCTTCAAATATAGGTCTTTAAGCATTTTAATGCAACGTTTTCGAATGCCCACGTTTTCATCGGCCGATAGGGCCAGAATTTTGCTGACTGCGTCGGCTTCAATGGACGGGTTGATGGCCATGCATTTTTCAAGAAGACCGAGGGCGGAGAGTCGCACAAGGGGAGAAGAGTCTTCCACGCTCGTGATGATGGCTGCAAGGACTCTACTATGGCCTTGTAACATACGAGGGGTTTTCTCCAAGAGTTGAGGAATACTTTTCAGTCCTTTGCTTTTGAGCTGAGACTGTGGACAGTTCATGGCCTCCAGCATGATCTGGACAATTTTTGATTGAGCTTTGCAGAAATCAGAAGCCGATATGATGAGAGAGTATGCCAATCGTCCGAGGTCAAAATCGGCAGGTGCGAAGATGTACTCTCGACCCATCCAAGCGTGGTCGGGGATAGTGTTTCGAATGGAAAGAAGAACATCAACGGAAGCATATGGTACATCATCCTCATCTTTTTTGTTTAGGTCAGACAGAGAAGCGTCCGCCCAGTTGATGAGAAGAAATGCCCGTGCACTATCAGATTGCGAATCGCCAACTCTTCGAGAAAGATTTTCGAATAGGATACGATAGGGACCACTCGATGAAATCAGGGATCGTTCGTCTAGTCGATCTTCCTGGAGTAGCTGAGTTTGTTTTTGAACTCGTTTGGCAGCATCGGGTGCGTTTTTTTCCAACGCACGCGTCGAGTTCAGAGTATGCGTCTGAACATCTGCGATTTTCGAGCCCATCAGAGTCATCAAATCCAGAGCCATGTTTCGTTGCGGTACTGAGTTCTTTTCGTCACGAAAGATGCCAAACATATGTAAAAGCATGAGTCGTAGAAACAGGAGCGCAGCAGGCCATTCAGGAAGATCCACAACGCTGAGGAAATCTTCCGTGAAAAGGTCCAGCAAGGCCCGGAATCCATCATCACCAGTCTTCTTTGGTTTGAGAGCTTTAGCTACAAGAGCACGAACAACGTAGTTTGCATCGGCTCTGCACATTTCAGACAACCGACGAGAAACCTTTTGGAGTTCCGTCGCTGCTCTCTCAACATCATAGTCAACAGCATTGTCCATGTCGATTGGGTTCAGACGTTGGCGGGTCATGATAGGAGCATCGTCATCAGAATCGTCAGAGTTTGATTCTTCCTCGTCGAGCTTTCTACGTTTGTGCTGACGGGTTGGTTGGGCATCGGAGTAGGTAGCGCTCGCTTGAACGAGTTGCATTAACAATGCGGAAACGAGTTGGATAGGTTTCCCATCAGGTAGCTTGTATTGACGTGCTTGCTGTCGAGTCTGTGGTAAGTCATCCAAGGAAGTTAGAATACTATTGAAGAGATCCTGTCGCTGATTTGGATGTCGAGTGTATATCTGAACAATAGCACCCATTGCCGCGCGACGCATAGCCTCGAATCGTTGGATACCAAGAACAGAGTCTTTCTGAGAAGGAGCGTTCTCTGCAAAAATCAATTTGTTGATAGCGATGTCTTCAACAGAGCTCATTGCAGTCTCTGCAAAGTTGACTTTCGAAACCAGATCGCCAAGTAAACGAAGAACCTTGCAACATATGGTGAAGAGCTCATCCAGTGGTTGCTCTTTGGCTGCATATCGCTTGAATGACTCTTCTTTCTGACGACATTTAAGAACTGGTTCAATGCATCGTTCGATGATGGCCCTAAAGCATTCCAAAACCGTGTCCAGCTCTCCTTCAGAATAAACCTCTTTTTCAGGCCGCTCAGCAGTCATGATCATCAACAATATCTGGCTTGCGCGCATGGCGCATGCGGCAAGCTCAAGTTCCATGTCGAACGATTCTTCTTGAGGATCAAAAGATAGTTCCAAGCAACAAGAGACCGTGCCCGAGCATAGTTTCAGAAGCTTCATTACCTGCTCGACAGGTAGATCATCGAAAACACCGGCTTTGATGTTCTTGGAAATGCAGCTCTGGAGAATCTTCTGCTTCTCTTGTGTAACGATCGGAGGACTGTCATCGCCAACAAGGCTGGTCTGAATGAAATAGTCGCTAAAGTCTCCGGGAGTAAATCGATATGATTCGGAGGCGTAGAGAATATCATCGGCCAAGCGCTCGAGTTCAATCAGAGCCTCATTGGCCTTCTCTTGCTGAGTTGAACTTAGCTTCATCTCATCCGCTGTTCTCTTTCGTCTCTTGGGGGCCTGTGCTTGATCCTCCAGTCTAGCCTGAAGCTTTGCATCTCGCGCCGCATTAGCAATAAAAGCCGCACTTTGTTCTGGAGCCAGCGACGGGAGAGAAATCTTGAATCCGCCAGAGCTAGATTGGCTTGCCGATGGAACCCCATTATGGGCGTTTGCGACGCTGGGAGTTCGTGACGGTGTCTGTATTGCCGGAGAAGATGGCTGGTTGATCAGAACTTGAACTTGTGGTTTCCGCGGGACAGAAGACTGAGATTTCTTGATCGGAGTTGCAGCACCCGATGAAGGAGGAGGGAGTTTGCCGTTGCTGTCGCCATGAGTTGCGACTGAGGGACAAACATGTGGAAATTCAGCCTTCTTGACGACGAATCCAGCAAACTTGCTCAACTTAGGCGTGTGTGAATCATTGGCGCCATTAGATTGTGACTTTCGACGGGCCATAGCGGGCTTCGTGGGACGGAATTGGTACGTTGTAAGGTTGGCTTCACGAATGAGCGACCGCACCTTGTCCAAAGATTGTTGGATCCTCTCTTGCGATGCCTGGGTATTCAGGTGTAATAAGCCTTGCTTGGCCTGATTGTACGTATCGTCGCCAATATAAATTGTTGGCTTGTCGGAGGGAATAGCTGTAGGGAGTGGAAGTATTTCTGTCGTGAGTTAGAAGATAATTGGATAGACTTGTGAAAATAAGGTAGTGAAGACTGCAAAGCATGATGGAGAACTGAGGACATGAGTTTTCACACGAGGTGAATATCTACTCGCAAGCTCAAGATCCAACGGGCCTCAGAGGTTGAAAGGTCATTTGGGCAGGTGCTGTAGACAGACTCACCTTGTGAAAAGGGTATGGTCGCAGCTAGCGGAGTAAGAGGCAGCGCCTCATCCATTGTTGGAGCACGATATCTCCCGGAGAAGCTCTTGTGCACATGTTGTTTTTTAGTTTGTTGTGAAGGTTGCGTATGCCGATTTGGCGCGGGATTGGAAGATCCATTGTAGATGGGGATCTGGATCCCAGAGAAGCTCATGATGGCGACACGCAACTGCTCTCTCCGCTAAGCGATGTATGAATTATGAGAAGAGATGCATGAAGAGATGATCAAGCATAGCAAGCTCGAATCGGATCATATGTTAAAGAACGTCGAGCAGGTGATGATCTGTACTAAGGTAAGACATCAGAGTCAGAGTGTTGGGAACATTGGGGTGACTGGAGTCTCAGTCTCATGGTGTTGAATCTGAGATGGAACGGAGTTGAGAGGTGCGATTGCCTTGTGATTGGTCCATCGCGCTTTCCTGCATTGCTGGGGAGAAGGCGGCCTCGCCCATGAACTAGTCTTAATAAGGAGTAGTGCGCTTTGATCTATTTCGTCAAACTTTCCTTGCGCAAAAACATCAATACATTGATTACACATCCTGCTTGTACATCAGCAATCGCTATGGCTGCTATCGGGTCTCTTGTCTTCTGCACCGATTGCGGAAACCTACTGGAGGAATCCAAGGGTATAGTCGACGCCGTGTTGAAGTGCGACGTCTGCGGAGCTATGTGCCCAGACACATCTGCAAAAGTTATCACCACCGAATCCAAGCCTTCAGCCTATCCCTCCACCCTGCGAGCGAAGAGGTCTGATGTCCAGCAAATTACTGAAGACACAGCGCCTGCACACGCAACTATCAGACAAAGATGCGAAAAATGTGGCCGTGAAGAAGTCCGGTGGTACGAGCAACAATTACGAAGTGCAGATGAAGGATCTACAATCTTTTACGTGTGCGAATGCGGAAACAAGTATGTTTACAATGTCTATAGACCCAACCGTTACTAATGCTGTTGTAGATGGAGTCAGAACAACTGATGCTCGTCGAATCAGACTCCTCCTTATGCTTTTGGATAGCTTCCTACATGATTACCTCCCTCTATATTTTTCGAGGCCTTAAGCTTTGACAGACACATCCGTGTCGGGTATGAAAGCATACTCCGTTTGACCACTCTTCTCATACTCGGCCATATCCAAAGCTACAACCACACTCTCGCGCACGACCACCTCGTCATCGTGGAGGAAACGTCGTAAGGTATCTTCAACACCATCCTCATCGCCCATACTTCCGAGTGCTTCTGCAGCCTCGTGCCTTACCATTCCTGCCTCTTTGGTATCCTCTAGTGTTCGAGTAAGACTCGGTATTGAAGCAGGGTGCGACAACTGGCCAAAGACAAACGCAACCTCATGACGGAAGAGCGCTGAAGGGTCTGCGAAGCCTTTTGCCAGCGCATGGACAGCTGGCACGGCTGTAGGTAGATCTGGGGGAGATGCAAGATCTCGGAGAGAGAACATGGCTCGATACCGTTGGAACAGTGGCACTTTCGTGTCCAGCAACGTTTGCTGAAGCTTTTCAATCTCGACTTCAGACTTTGGTAGAGGCGGCGCGGGATCAATAGATGCAAAATCACTACAACATACAGCAATTAGCTTCAACTTGCCCTTCAAGCTCTTTGGTGTGCCACAAACCTCTTTCGTACGCTTTCTGGGTCTTCTCGCTGAGCCCACTCCATCCGATCTACAGCAATTTCACACGTCTCTTTTACAACATCAACCTCATTTATATCGTCCCTCCTCTCTTTGAGCAAGTCTAGACACGCGCCCAATGCGCCTAAAGCTTCCGCGGCCTCGTGCCGGCAAATTGGAGACTCATTTCGATCCTCCAGTCGCGCTCTGAGATGCGGCACCGCATAGTCATTGCGCGTCTGTCCCAGACAGTAGGCCAGCTCATGTTTGAGTAAGTCCGAAGGTGTGGTGAAAGCAGCTGCAATCGCGTCGATCGCTGGCTCAGTTTGCGGCGTTGGCGGAGCTTGCGATGCAAGATGTTTAAGAGAGAAGAGTGCGCGAAAACGAAGAGCGAGCGAGGCGGTTTCGTCGGCGAGCGTAGAGCGCAATGCGGAGACAGTAGCGTCTGAGTCAGCGGCCATGATAGCTATCACTATTTTTACCTCAGATGTTCAAAATGCCTACGTCGAGTTCAGGACTGTTGATCACCGGAAATCCAAAGCTCGGCAACAAAATTTAAAAATTATCGAGGGGCAGATCAAAACGTGGGGAGGTTTCATCTTATCTAATCCACTTTAGCCCCTTTTGGAGATCTTATCGTCTCGGATCAACGCGTTCCTCTTCCGTTACAAATTCATCAGCGACGACGACGATGACCAATCTAGACAGAAAGCGTTCGTGCGATGATATAAAGAACGAGTACAGCCAGATGTATGTGCTCGAGCTCAACGTGATATGCCCATACGGATCAACAGCAAGATTTATGCCCCCGCCTTGAAACCATTACGCGGACACTTTCCGCGCTTTTATACAGCAAGTTTAAGATACCAATTCAACACTACAACAAGTTGGCAAAGCCGTGTCACTATGGCTGAAGCAAGCAATCCCAAGCCACAGGAAGTCCCTGAAGCGGAGAACCTTCCTAAGCTCAGCGCATCTGACTTCCACAAATATAACCAAATGGCGGAGATGATGCAGTCATATGTAAGACTTCTACTGCCCTGCACGTATACAACATACTAATATATATTCCTAGCATAATCACTTCCGGCAAACCTGGACAGCAATGCACAACGCCTGTTCGACTGGAAAGCGCCCTTCAAATATGACCCTCAAACAGTTCCTGGCCTACTGCATGACTTTCTGCCGTCAATTAACCATGCACCACAATATCGAAGAGGAGTATATCTTTCCAGATCTAGGACGCAAGATGCCAATATTCCAGGATACCCAGTTGATGAAGGAGCAGCACAAGGGGATCCACGCTGGCCTTGATCGCTTTGAGCACTATCTGAATCAATGTCGGGAAGGGGAGAGAGAGTATCGGGCGAGTGAGCTGAAAGAGATTATGGATTCGTTTGGAGACGTTTTATGGGCGCACTTGGATGCTGAAGTAGAGCAGCTGGGTGCGGAGAATATGAGGAAGTATTGGACACTTCAGGAGATGAATGGGATGCGTTATTGATGCGTTTAATGTTCTGCCTACATGGCCTGTATCCATGCTAACGTATAAGATCATACACTTGGAAATGGATAAAGAACTGCTTGAGACGCTTCAGGAAGTTGATGTGGATAAAAACATTAGCATAGATGTGGAGGCTGGGCTAACGTGGTTGACAACACTATACGGAAAACCTTCACGAGATCAATGCGCCAAGAAATGTATTGACCTCTAGAATTCAGTTCATCAAGTACCTAGCTCACCAACTTAGAGCACGAGATCATCTTGGTTCTCCTTCTTGCCTTTCATGGCCAGCTTCTCCAGATCCAGTACTTCTCCTGTTTTTGCCTTCTCCGCCAGCTCTCTCTTACTAATCTTGCAATTCGCGCTATATGTACAAAACCTCTTCTCCCGGAAACCCCAAAACTCGGCGCCAGAACAAGTCGTGCCAGCGAGTTCCAGAAGCAAGACCGAAAACACGATACACGTGGTAACAGCAACGAACTCTAACGAATTCATCCGTTCGTGTGCCAGTGGAAGGAGGATTATTGCAACTCCGGCCAGGAGTCGATATGAAAGTCGTGCATTCTTCGTCATTCGTGCGCCTGGTATAACCTTGGTTCGATGCGAGAGTGAAATCATACCGGTGGATATCAGAGCAACGCCAAGTCCAGCACAATAGAACCAATATAGCCCAACCTCAACTTCCGCCTCGGATTTAGTCTTGTACGGGTCCATCAGGTTCTCAGGGTCCGCATCAGCAGTATCATGCGCTAGAACGATCTTGGATAATGCAGCACCTGCCAGGGAGAAGGCCATGGTGAATGGCATATGAGCGCTAATCCATAGGAAGGCTAAATTTACGTTAGTGACATACTTCACATATAAGGTAAACATATCACTTACCAGAGAAAAAATGACGGCGAATGGCATGCGAATGCATATTGAAATTATCGATTTCGAAATAGAGCCAGTTGAATGTAAAAGCCTGTATAAGACCGAGAACAGCCTTAACAAAGTAGGCGTTGATTCCAATAGGCACGGCGCTTTGGTAGAGCAAAGCAACAACACTATAACCAAAAACCAAGGAGACAAAAGCGTTGGTCCGTTCAATCTTATGTTCGATGTTGTTTCCGGGTATGAACTGAAAGATTCTTTCCGCCCATGGTTTTGCTGATCCTAGCCAGTTGGGGGCTCGTTCAATAGCGACAAGCAGTGCGGGTCCCATTATATCAAAAAATAGCGCGACCCAGATCAATGCTTGGCGGTTCGGCTCTTCGACATGAATACTGCCGATCCAGAAGAAGGCGGGAAAGAAGCTTATGATAGCAGATCCAATGAAGGACTCGCGAACTATTGGCATCAAGTAGGCCATCCAGAGAAAGTAGAATCCACAGAACCATCGAGCAGCAATATAGAACGCTACTAGAGGAGTATAAGTCCCTTCATAGAAACCGCCCATGTTGACAGTCATTCCGAGAAGTAGAACCATGAAAAACATGACTGAAAGTCTTCGGATTATGTCGTCCATAGATATCCACGAGATGGCTTGAGAGAGGTCTCCCCATACCTTCCACGCCATGGTGAAAGTTATAGCGAATCTGAGGAGAGATTCACCTGTTGGATTTTCAGAGGCAGAATCACCAGTAATCGCAAGGATCCCAACATAGAGAAGGTCGACGAATAGCTCATAGCTTGCGATCTCGGTGGCATCTGAGGCTCTCCAAAGAAAGCCTTTATGAAAATATCTAAAGAATTATTTAGTTTTTTGATATTAGAATTCGGCTCGAAAACATACTGCCGTATGACTGGGGTTTGGAAAAAGACCATATGATCTCCCTGGTTTCGCTCGCTCTCCCAGTCTCTGTGTTCATGATCATCGTGTGCTCCCAGTGTCGAAGCGGAGGATGAATTAGTTCCGCTCTCGGCTGGTAGACTTCCTAGCACCTGTCAGTCTCTCGTCAAACTCAATCTGATCTGATAGACGTACTCAGATTTGCCGAATATCCATATTTGCTGAAATTTGCATCTAGCTTGACTGCGTGTTCACTAATTTGATGAAGTTCGTGCTGTAGTTTATCGAGCTCTTTGATAATTCGCTCGAACTCGTCAAAGTCGTGGCCATGCTTGACACGCAGACCGTTTCGCAAGATTTCGTGATGATTATGAGCATCACGAAGAGCTTCCAACTACACCCTAGTCAGATCTTCTTGTGTTACAAGGTAAGAACACAGGGGCTGTATTGTTGGGATATCTCAGAAGATCCACACATGATGTAGAGTTATAATCGTTCAACCATACAAAGCATTCCATGTTCTTCTTATATCCGGTTCAAAACAAAACATATGAAATAAAAATGCTTACATGATCTTCACTTCCATGGATTACAATGTCCCATTCATCTTCGTTAGGAAGAATGGTTGAGATTCTGCGTTTTAATGGCTCTACGTCCGCAGGGCTTCCTGCAACATGAGCAATCTTCCCATTTGATCGGATGATCTTTCTGATCTTAGAAAGGAATTCATGAGTGTGATGGTGCGGTTCGTGCTTCTCTGAATGAGAGTGATCAGGCCTCTTAGGGTGCTCGATTTGTACCTTGGCAGGGTCCATCTTGAAGTCTATTGTCGCGTCGCGAAGCACAAATTAATTGTCAAAACATTACAATGAAAGGTATGAGAGTGGAATGAAAGGCGAGAAGATGATAGAGAGTAGTGGAAGAAGGGAAATCGTCTTCTTAAGCAGATTTGGGCATAGCAGACGGCAATTTGGGAGCATGAGATATCTGTAATTGGTCGAAATGCGGCTAAAATGCAGCCAAGGCTGGGCATATTAGCCCATGTTGATCCTGGCTTCCTATTGGCCAAAGGCTGCTTACCTTGCTTACTAAATTTACTAGTCCAAGCTCCAACTGAAATCTGCCGCTTGGAATTTTTTACAAGCTCTCCACCCTCATTTTCAACCTCCATCACAAGCTCAACTTCTTCAGCAACTCACCAGTCAAACCCGCAGCTCCTGATAGCTCGCGATAGCTCGCATTGGGCTTGCCGATTCAAGATGCCTGGCCTCGCTGTTAGATTGACCGGCGGAACGCTGTAATGCTGTTGACTGTGGAGACTGAGAGTTTGTGTGATCCACGCTCATGGAGCGCTTTTCGTGTAAGTTTGACATTTTACTTCCAAACCATTTTTCCTTGATGAACTTAACACTATGAGTTATGGATATCTAACCCATGTTCCTGACCAACATGCACTACCATCTGAGCAAAGTCTCTTTGTCCGATGCTGATTTTCTTCATGATACGGCACATCGCTGACCAGACTATAGACATATTGACCTGTAGAACCGGCGATGTATTTCAATTTCGGGTACTGATCGGAATTTAGCCTTCGAATCGCTAGCAGTTGCTTCAAAGGTAGATATATCCCCTTCTTCGTCCTCTTGTTTCATGATGAGCGTATTACTTTACAGTTCTGCTACTGAACTTCCTTGAAGATACTTCATACCAGCTTACCTTTTCTGATAACTTCACAAGAACACTAGCCCCTCTCAGCCTAGCCATTGAAACACTTTTGCTAATTTGTTGTGTTCTTTTCAGGTACTCCTATGTTGCAACGCCAACCCTTTATATGGTAAGTTTGCTCTCGCACATCCCCTTATTACTTTGTATCCGGATGAAACCCAGTCTATCCATTCCACGAATGTCCGCACCCACCAGGTGCCCCTCTCGCACCGGACTCTTTCGTCGTACCCATGGGCTTGCCTATGACCGATGAACGGGGATGATAGGTTGTAGAGTTGCAATTTCGGTTCTTCTGAGTTGTGTAATTGTCGCCTTAGTGCCAAAGGCTCTTGGAAGCCGTTTCGGAGTCCAAGGGCTGGCGGCCGGTGGGGGACTTGAGTTATCACGGCTTTTCTGATTTACATTACCATCCACACATATTCACATTGTTCTTGTTAGACTTTCACTGACATTTTCACGCAGATTATATAGCACATGATATCAAAACTGTTGAACCCCCTAAATCATTCATCTCTTGTGGATGTTCAGCTTTTATGATCGCTTCGCATGGAAAAATATCACGACAATGAACAGCATCATAACCTGATTGAACTGGGCGGCTGGTCTAGCGCACGCTCAGCGGCAAGCCGTCTTCTGGCTCTAGAGGCGAGAATCGAGTAGTAAAGACCAACACATCCACCTCGGACAGAGCCAGGCTCCTCCAACGGGAACCTGGAACTCCTCAGTCACAATGAATTCACCTCGCTAATGTTTAAGCTCCTACAGTACGGCACCGGTGATGGCTTTGATGGCGTGTTACTGTTTGCATTTCAGTTTGCTGTAGTATATGAAGGTAGAACGCGTCGTTTGCGGCTCAGAGTGTTCCACCAGCCACTGTAGTCCGTGGACTATATCTACTATATCGCAGCAAAAGGACCTTCTCTGGCACTAACATTCCATTTATATACTTTCTGTCCAACTCATAAGAAACTTAGGGATATCTTGGCGTCTATCGTTGCAACAGGTACCCAGTATTCGAGGTGCCGATAGCCAAAATCAGTCACCAACAAAGCTTTCACCATACATAAGTTCACCTCTAGACTAGGCTCCGGGATCCTCGAATCTGTAAGTGACTATGATCGCGTTGCCATTGCTACAAAAGCTGCTTCCTCATGGCTCCAGGCCGGCCTTTCTCTCTTTCTCCAGCAACTCCCTCCTCTCCACCTAAACCACCACTCTTCGGCGTCCCTACACTTTTTCTCGTAAGGCAATCGATTCCACGCCAAACACAAAATCACCAGCTTTCCTACTACTACGCGGATACATTCCATCAACCGTCCCTTCAAAGATTGTGCACGAAGATGGTTGACCAAGAGAACATCAACATGAGCCTAGGAGACGCGATAGACTTGAACATCTCAAAGCCTTGTCACAACGCTCTGGGCCAGTCGTCGCCTACGAAGGGGCTGACGGATCCTGAAGGCCCTAAGGACCCTTTATTCGAATTTTCCATGTCGGAACTGGCCAACAACCTACACAACTTCGAGGTATATCAGCCTCCCAAGAAGAATACGAACGATGATTTCATGGTGTTTGAACTCTCGCCCGATGATCTCCCTCTGTACGGCAAAGCTGAGGCAGAGCAAATGCTCAATTCTCGACCGGTCGATATATGCTTCGACCAAGACGAAGATTGCCCTCCTGTCGTTGTTACACCAGGCTACCCCCTCGCCATGATTCAATATCTATTTCGCACTCATGTCGATCCGGCCTTCAGCCCGGACCAGCCACTGTCAAACGGTGCCTTCTACCTCGGCCCCTGGATCGACCAGGTCGATCTCTACCCTTTGAGAAATGTCTTGAAGTGGTTCAAAGAGCGAGTTGAATGCCGCGTCCGCTTGCAGAAGACACTTCCTGGCTTCAAAATCTCGCCGCCTACAGTCGATAACTTGGCGACCTACCGCCGAGTGATGCGCAGCCTAGGACTGCCACATGAGAGCTTGGAGGTTCGAATCGCCATGCAGGACATATTCGATGACTTCTTCCAGTACTTAGAGGCGAAAGAAGTCCCTAAGTCACTGAAGAAGCGGGTTACCGAACTTCAACGTGCACATCCGGAGGCATTGGCAAGCAACTTCCATGCAGATCATATTCCTCCGTTGTTGGAGATTTTCTGGAAGAAGGCCGCGTTCTTAGAAGCAAATCGACGCCAGTGGATCAAAGCACAAAAGGGTATCAAGGTCCCGGCAACGCCGACGAAGAAGCGAGTTCGGAATGAGGAAGACTGGAAGGTTGAGATGGAGACTCCGAAGCGGAAGGCTCTCATGGTCTTCAAGAAGCGAAGTGAAGAGGAATCGTATCTTTGAATGACCCTTTTAATCTTGTACCCTGGAGGAAGTGTAGATTTGAGAGAAGTCTTCTTGTGCTGGAATTGTCAGGATCTTGCCCCTATAGGCCTTTCTTCATGTCCGTTTGTTGCAGGTCTTTTGTTATGTACCCAATCTTTTGACAATTTTCCCACCGAAAACTTATGTTGATTCGATGTGCTGCTGCTAGTGTTCACAGTAGGATATAAGGGGGATAAATATGTGCACAATTCGTCGCAAATACCGTGCTTACAAGTCTACGAACTACTACCTGTTCTCCAGCTCAACCTCAACATCATGAGGCGGTATCCTCGTCTCCTCCCTTCCACGAGGGCTACTTGAATCCTCCGTCCTTGTAGGACTTGTCCGTCCCGCGTATGTATCTCCAAGCCTCAAAGCGCCCCATCTCAAGTTCGCTCGCTTACTTCCGAACCAACCGCCTACACGACTTATGAATTGCCAGATGCGCTCGTGGCTTTCTTCAAAAGCCGCATCGTCGTCTTTTGGGTGTTCCTGCGCCTCGACCTTGAATTGATACTTGAGACAGTCTTTGACTGTTACCAGTCCGGTAAGCTTGCCTCTATGTTCGATCAAGATGACTCGAGGGCCCATCTTCTTGAAAAGCTCCATGACCGTTTCCAGAGGCAGACGTGGATGGACTGAGAGAGGAGTAGCATCAATGAAGCGACTAAAGTCGATAGTCATTTGGCCAGCAGTGGCCGGCATGGTATCAAAAGTCACCGCCGGTGCGGATGTTGAAGGCGATGGTCCAACAGTGTTATTGCGTGGATTTGTTGGAGTAAAGTAGCATTTAGCGTTCTTAGCGATTTTTGCTTCGCGCTGGATCCGATTGATAGCATACACGAGTTCCGTTCGACCAATGTATCCCAGCAGGGTCCGAGAGCTAAGATCATCTACGATCGGATAACCTTGAAATCGGTTGTCGTGAAGTAGTTGATGTACATCAGACAAATCCAGGCCGGAGGCTGGTAAGCACGAAGCTTTTGTGGTCATCGCAGCTGATACTGGCACTCCGAAGGAATGATCTTCTTTGTTGTCTAGGAAGGGGAACCCGTTGAAAGCAATCATACGATCTGCGATACCACCTTTGCTCATGCGATCACTGATAGCTTTTGTAACGCCCACAACAATCTAAATGATGTTAGCGACAATCTTGTGGGAGATAATAGTCCTTACCATGGTTGGGAGAATATAAGTCAGCGCTCCAGTGAGCTCAAACATGATGACAACAACGGACACTGTGATGTGCATAATGCCACTTAGAGCAGCGCCAGCTCCTAGAAAGGCATATGTTCCAGGCGTAATACATGGCACATCAGGGGCACAAGCCGCAAAGAATTGCGAATTTGGGAATGATTCGTGGATAGCTTGGACGAAGATTCCAACCATTCGCCCAAAGGTTGCTCCAATGGCCATTGATGGAACGAAGATACCAGCAGGAACTTTGCATCCATATGACAAGATGACAAAGAAGATCCTGACAATTGTCGCAAATGACAAAGAGGCAATCATCTTCCATCGATTGTCGGCACTGATATATTTAATAAGGCTGTCATCTAGGCATATTATTGAACTTACTCGCATAATCGATCGTAGTCATGGCCGCCTTCGCATTCGAGAAACAAAATTTCCATGCTTTCAGTCATGTCGATTCGAAGGAACATGTTCGGATAGCATACAATTGCGGTCGCTCCAGCTAAGATGGTTGCTTCAAGGATAGGATATTTTGAAAGATACTTCTTCCGAAATGTCTGGACTCTAAGATGCCATTTGATTACAAAGGCACCATAGAGTCCACCAAAGATCCCGATGATGATGTAAAATATTATTTCAAAAAAATGCCATGAACGATCATATCTGACTTGAAACATGACCAATTGGCCAGTTCTGAAAGGATTCATTGCCTGTTGTCTTATGAGTAAAAAGTCAAATACGGCGAGGGTGGACATACCGCCAACACGGCTGTAGCAACCAAGGCACAAAAGTAGCTTCTCCACATGGTTTTCAGTGGGAAGTAGTTGGACATTTCCTACTTAATATCAGCGTCAAATCCGCTTTATATTCTTGATTACTCGTACCTCTAGAGAGAATACTACTCCGCCGATGGGACTACCAAAGGCAACAGCGACTCCAGCCGCTGCAGATGCACTGAGGATTTCTCGAGTCTTTGCTGCATCTTTACGATACTTCTCGAAAAGCCGAGAGATGACGTTCCCGGTGCACACAGCGTAGTGCACACTAGGGCCTTCCTTACCAACAGAAAGTCCAGAAGCAATGGCTAGCGGAAGACCGATTGATTTGATGAGCAAAGTCCACGAGCCGAGGAATCCCTTCATAACAAAGCCAGCAATGATGCATTTGATTTCCGAAATACCAGATCCAGCAGCGTACGGCGCGAAAGATTTGACCAGCCTGGATGCCGTGAAGGCGAAGAGCATTGCGAAAGCGATATAGAGTGTATAGTTGAACGGCCAGAATCTGCTCCATTCTTTCCATTCGGGGCATCCTTCTTAATTCAGCAGAATTCTCAGACTCCAAACAGTTCAACCTACCGCTTTCTGCTCCCCAGCAACAGAAGCTTTCGTTCAAATAGAATGCCGTCGAACAATATCCCAGTTTCATATCCGAGAGCCATTCTGTTACGATACTGAGGAACGCCGCATTCAGCCCAATGGCAATACCAACCAACGTGACAACTATCCAAGCTTGGCCCGCATCATATGCGTCCCAAAGCCGTCTTCGCCAGCCATATCTTCCATATCGTTGTAATATGCCGCTTTGCTCCTGTCTCCGTGCTTTACGCCGTAGTTGTGTTCGGGCTGCATCTTGTACCCAGTCTATGCGCGCGATTAGGTCATACATTATCGCAGTGCTCTCGAGGTCGTGTACCTATTGTTGTAAAATCCTAACCAAAGTTAGCAACACACGGGGTTGGTTAGATTGTAATTCGGCGCATACCTCGTATCTCTTGATCTCGTCAATCTCTTCCACGATTTCTTGCTCCGTGACTTCCAAGGAGGCATTTCTACCTTCTTCCGCGCCCGAGAGCGCTGACCAGCGACGTGTAAGGGTGCGAATCGACGAAGCTACACTCGGCGTTCGGCGAGCGCCTGGAGGATGCGGTTGCGATGTCATTGCATTGTGAAGGTATCGAGAGAGCGGCGCCTGCGTCTAGTCAAGAAAAAAAAGAGTAATAGTCAAGGACAGCTCAAAGAAGACGTCCAAGACAGATATGCGCTGAAAATCAAACTGATTCACATCGGATGAAGTTGAATCGCGAAATCGCCAGAGTAGTGATGCTGCTCTGGATTAACGCGCACACTGTTAATCCACGCTAACAAAAGCATCCAATCAGAGGACTAGAATTCTACTTACTAAAAACCTTGATAAAATGAAGATTCCATAATATTATAATAATTTAGCCGTTAATAGAGCTTTTTGCTTTATTTACGAGCTATAGAGGGGTCTTACTACTTTATATCTACTACCTTATTATTAAACGATTTACTTCTATATAAAGTAAGATATTCTGTACCTAAGTTTTAGCTTATAAGCTAATTAGAATAGGTAATCCTAAGGGCCTATGATATAGTGCTGTGACTTAAAGCTCGCTAATCCCTATTAAGTTAACATAATGCCAAATAATTACGTGTTCTACTATTACACCAATTACATGAGTTGATCTGCGCGGATCTGGCACACCTGTATTATAACGGGGCACACCGTGGATCAGGGCACACGGATTAAGTCCCTTAATCCGCATCACTACGCCAGAGCACCCGCATGGATGATTGTGGCTGAAGCAATTTGCACGGCCACAGCCATGTGGCGACAGGGATTTGTCGATTTGGAAATTGACCCTGATCGCGTTCTCAAAGCGCGTCCATTTCTCTACCACATCCTGACACTTACTCTAATTTTTACGAGCGATAAAATCGTATACGGGTCCGGTCTTTGACTCTCCGAAACTTCAAGAGTAATCCCCATGCGCGTTGCAATGCCGTATAACAATACTCCAGTACCTCCACCTAAGGATATCACAGGCGCGGTCTCACTGCCCCGTAAGGACAAACCCCAAAGCTAAAGGAATCCAATATCGTGTAAAGATGGGATGACTTAGCATCAGAGAATGCCAGGGCCACGGTACTGATTGTCTATAGTTGCGCGCATCAAGAAGATTATCAATGTTGACGACGACATATCAAACTGTTCCAATAATGCAGCATTTATCATGACCATTGCCACAGAGATGTTCGTTCAACACCTCACAGAACGAGCATACGAGATGGTCAAGTCCGAAAAGCGACCTCGTAAAAATCTGCAGTATAACGACGTCGGTATGTTCACACTCTCGTACTCAGTCCAAGCTAACGTTTCAAACCTAGCAAACGCTGTGTCTAGAATAGACAACTTGGAATTTCTCAGTGATGTTGTTCCCCGCACTACCACTTTCAAGAAGTTTGTAGAGCAGCGTGGAAAGAACTTCAAACCGGGCGAGAGCTCGATCGCCACAAAGTCAACTGCGGCGGATGTACCAGAATCTCGAAGCGGCCCATCACAGCCATCGAGACATATCAACATCCTTCATCCTGAAATCGATGAAACCCGTCCTGCTGGTGACGATGGCACTATTCCATCTCGTAGTGGGACTCTAGGTAACGGCCATTTGGAAGGCGACGAAATGGACGTTGATGTTGAGCCTGTACAGGCATCTACTGGCGCGTATCAGGAAGCAGAATACGAGGACCCGGTAGGACAGCAACTCGAGATGGAAATGGGCAGACATGGAGCGAACGGCGCTTGAGCAAGATTGGACGTGGCAAACAAAGCCAAGTTGATCAGCTCTGCACTCCATCTGAAGTACGGGGCCATCATCACTCACATGACCAACGGCATTGACGACAGACATGAACGGGAACAGAGGAAGAGAATGGCCACTATCAATGCATAGGAGCATAGGAAGGCCGTTTAATTGATACAAAACCAAGCTAAGACTTTCATCAACCAAAATTTAACGACCGTTTGTGTTACCTCCTCACTTGTCCCTCCTAAATCTGGCTTCGGACATTCCACAATCATTTTTTGAATCATAACTAAGAACTGCAGCATCAAACATGAGGATCTAATCACAACGGCGCCATGAAAGAATATAAGTCTCACGATAAGTGTGGTCAATAGAGTCGACTGTGAGCTGGCCACGGTTCTTGCTGCACGAGATATATGCCTCGGAATTGACGTTGAACATAGTCGGAATGTTGCAAGTGGGCCAAATTGCTTGCACAGTTGTTGTGGTCTCGTAGTTGCCAAGTGCGTTTTTTGGGAAGTTGTATTGTGCGCCAACCTAGACATGTCAGAGATGCATGATAATATCGAGCTATTATATGTCTTACCGAGCCAGTCTGCCCCGAGAACCAGTAGGAAGCCTTCACATAGCCATTGCAACCACCATTTCCCATATCAGCAAAGCCGTGGAAGATAGTGTTCGACATGGTGTACTGCCAGCCTTTAGGAACATGAAGCTTGAAGTTCAGCAAACAGTTCTTGCGACCGTCAGAGGCGGATGAGCCAGTGCCAGACTGGGCAACATAGTTTGAATACAAGACAGAAATGGTCTTGCGGTCATCTGAGAGTGAAGCCGTGGTATCGGAGGTGCCCCTCTTGCAACCAGAGCCATTCCAGGTGACGCTCTCGATGTAAACACTCTTGGGATCTGGCTGGTCTTCGGCTTCAGGGACTGGTGAGGCAGTGCCTACGACCGTAAAGAAAGCGATGACGGCGTTATAGAAGAAGCGCATAGTGAGATTGACTTTGAGATTTTTGTCTTGCTGTTGAAATTGATCGAATGAAGTTCAGTGAGTTCATTCTGAGTATACCTGTGGCCCGCCTTTATATAGATATATATATATCTACATGCTTTGCCCATACACGAAAACAGCTCCACCTCTCAGCTTGCGTGTTTCTGGATGGTCATATCCCTCGAATACGGAATCGCCGAAAGTTGGAGAAGTACAGCTAACACTTGATGTCACAACATTCACAGACGGTAAGGCGAGAGTGGCAGCCAAGAGAGTCGATGGTGGCCAAGAGAGTTGATGGCAGTGTTTACGAGAACAGAGTGTAGGAAGCTGTAAAGGTAGTCTATGTCATCTGAGTATTGTGTCACTGGTCTTTTCCAAACTCCAACCCGCATTATGCTGGGCCTAGAACATCGTGCTACCGTAGCTTGCTTGCTTCCACTTACTTAGGTTACTACGCCTTTTCACGTCAGTCTATTGCTCAAGGTACTCCGTACTCGCTGTCTACTTCACGAGTTACAATCTATCCGTTCTACTGCAAAGTAACAAAGCATTCCGCATCAGAGGTTTCACTTTTCTATCGGTGGCATCGACTCTTGAGATAAGTTGCAAAGTCTATCGAGGCTTCTTATCCAGTACCAACTCTATACATGATGTTCATGAGGAGCAGTCGAGGGCAAGGCACGCGGATTGTACTACCTCATATGAACCTTTATCTCTAAAGTTAGAAGTCGGCCCCATAGTACGTAGTAGACTGAAGAAACAAAGAAGTCTTACGATTGCCGGTCCTTGCAGCAAGTCTCACGACAATGTGCTGTGACTATGAAGAGACCTTGGCGAGCATGATAGACAATATTAGCTTTTGCGGCTGACTTGAATAGATTATGAACGACTAGATCCTCATCCGACTAGGTGCAAATCAGTAAGAAATTCGGGTTAACATGTATGTTCTCTACTGCCACAGCCTCTCTACACTGTCCGCCTTTCTTCACGAGCAATCTCGTTTCTCTAAGTCTTCACAGAACAGCTGACCTCTCCAAGAAGTTGAATACGGTTGGTGTAACGCCAAGCAGGCAATAACATGAGCTGAAGAGAAGGTAAATCTGGGGTCTGAAAGGTGGTTCCACAGCTACTTGTTGTGTATCATGGAGCTCAGCTTCGTCTAACATGCCAAGAATTCGACAACCTGACATCTTCTGCCTTGAACTTGTAACAGAATAGAGAATTGTAAGCGTGGTTCTAGACCCTCCTACCGCTAACAGCCGTGCTGATGTGTTCATTCCATCGAAGCTAGAGTACAAATAAAGTTGGAGGCAATGACGATGGCCATCAACCTAGAGGTGCTGCTATACTAGCGGATTCTGCATCATGCATTCATTAAGAGAAAGTCATTACTTGATCTGAGTACGTGCTTGTAAGATAGGAATGGGACGTTGAGAAAGCATAAGACTGAGAGGAGAGAGCAGTCACAAATTCACAGTATCTTGACAAGAAATAGGTCACAGGGACCAGAAATGGTACACTTCTCTTTCATTAATTTAGATTCGCAGTCAAGACAACAAGATCCAACCCAATCCGGCCCGACTGCACACACGAGACCTTGCTGCCAGGCTTTCAGATCTTGAGAACGTCGCATAGTATGCTCTGATAGCCATCGAGTGTGGTGGGAGCACCTTCAGACCCATAAAACAACACTCCCGCTACGACAGCTTAGTCGAAATTACGATCCAACAACTGCCCATAACCATTCTCAAAGTACTCACTACGTGAGCGGAAAGCTGTGGCAGATCTGCAGCAAGTCGACGTTCGTGAAAGCCATGTTCTCGCTATCTGGCCATAGTTCTTTCATAGCTGCCTGCTCAGAGCTCGACAACCAAGCGAACCACCAAGGTTGTGTGTGTAGATCTTGCTGATATCGTGGACCAAATTGGACAGATATCAACTCATTTGGTCTATCCTGATTGGGATTCACCGTAATAAGCCATTTGCGTGCCAGAATTTCCACTGTAGTTTGCATTTGGTCGCTGAACCGATCCTCCCAAGGCTTGTTGCTCAGTTTTTCGCCTTGCTTTGTATTCGTGCTCTCAATTTTCAAAATCTCCAGTGGAAACGAGTCAAGAGTTTTGCCAGAGCAAATAGCTGCAAATATTGACTTTGCTAAGACCTCGTCAATGCAGCAATTGATCAGAACGCTGAAGCAGAAAGGATTGGCAGTGGCAGCAGCAGACTTATTCTGCAAGGTCTCGAAAGAGTGACCACTCCATTTCCAACCACTATCTGACAATTCAATGAACTTAGTCTCCACTGCACAATTTAATGCCACATGGATGCGGCGTAGTCTAGGAAAAGAACCTAAGGCCTGGTATATGGCTACCTCTTGCTTGTCGCCAAAGGTTCGTGGAACTTGCAGCGACAACTCCTCAAGTTGGGGACAGAGAGACCGAATCTTCTCAAGCATTGGAACACCCCAAACAAAAGCATGCTTAGAGAATCCAGAGTAGAGGCAGAATTTCTTCAGAGACTTGCCAAAAATCTCCAGAGCTGGCCATATCATCTTGGGATAAGGTTGTTCCCCTAGTGATAGTTCTTGAAGTCGCGAGCCGGTACGTGCCAGTTGTTGTACCATTTGAAAGACTAGCTCGCTGCCTTCAAACACGGATAGGGACTGGGGTGCTAGAAACAAAGATGTCAGAGAGGGAAGCTGACATTTTGCCAAGTGCTCAACGGTCTCTGCATTGATTCCAACGACAGCCAGGGTTCTGAGGAGCGGGAATTGAGTTGCGTCACGCCATCCGCGGATGTTGTTTGTACCGTCCAGCACGAGTGTAGTGAGTGAACCCATTGCTCCATGAGTATAAGCATTGAATGAAACATTGCCAGGCACACCGCGCCAGGTACGGCGGGACCACCCCTTCCCCCACGTATTATCCCATTCAATCAAAGAGACTTCTTTGAGGTTTGGAGCAATCCCTTTGACTAGGGCGCGAGTTGCTCCGTCGGCATGAGGATGATCAGCTGCCTGGTACCACTGGTTGAAACGAATGCCATATAAGCATGGAGAGGTAGCAATGGCATATTCATGCGCATCTAGTTTCCCATCCCTATTGGAAAAGCGAAAACTGTCTATGCGAAGTTTGCATCCCGAGTGCGATTTGTGTATCTGTGTCAGCAGACACATGGGCAATCTACTCTCGGATTTCCAAGTCAGCTCCGAGAGCAGTGTCATTTGCGCGATGACATTCGCAAGGGGGTCCCAAACAGAATCACTTTGTGCTGAGCTGTTCTCCAATATCCGTGGCTCACGTTTAGGGTGTAAGATGTGGCGTGGTGGAAAGAAAACATCTGCAGTAGGATCCTCTTGCTCGGAACTCCAGCTGGCAATATATCGGCCAGAATTGGTCAAGTCAATGTGTTCTGGCCAGTTGGGCACCCAGAGCCAGCGGTCGACGATAAAGTGTTTGACTACTGGGATTGCATCTGATGGAAGTCGTTGAAGAGCGTCAACAAGCTGTGCTAGGTCTAGAATCGTGAATTTGACAGTGGCAAATAGGGATGGAATTGTGGCGTCGCGTAAGGTTTTGTTGACGCAAGCAATAGACTTTAGGCTGGGCTTGTGAACGATAGCTAACTGCTCGCAAATCATGACCAATAGCTCAACGGGAAGAGAGTCGAGTTTGCGGCGTGGCATTTTGGAGTCCATATCAACGCCCATGGTTCGGGTCATTCCGCTGTTACCAATTTTACGTTGGTAAAAGCGATGGAGTTGGGAGGAGATAGAAGGCGTGTAGTACAACAGCAGAATATTGGAGGAGCTTGGAGGGCTCTTGGACAAGAAATAAAAGGGTAAGCAAAGGGAAGGTGTTGGGTGAGGCGGTGAGGCGGTGATGCGGTGATGCGGTGATGCGGTGATGTGGTGATGAGGAGTATTGCACTGAGAGTCTCTTCAAGGTTTTATACCTTGAGATCTGGAGTCATTCACCACAGTGCAGTGACCACGGGTCTTGACCGATAAGGAAGGTGCTGTTGCCCTTACACCTCGCGAGACTGAGTTTGGCACGTTCGATCCTTCTGTCACAGTGCAGCCTTGCTAATTCTATGAGTGTTTGATTCTGATTGGTTGGCGGCACTATAAGGCTGCGGAATCTTAGCAGCAATATAAGGCTGCGAAGTCCTCAACAACAGTTCAATAGATTATTTTCGCATTTTGTTCAAATCCTACCCACACATCAGCATTTAAAGATTACCCTCAAGCTTTTCAAAGCGTTTCGAACTTATTTTGCGATACGCCGCACTTGTTACTCACCATTCCATTTGATCTCAACCACCACACTTCTTCTCAGCCCAGGCCTGTGCAACTCGTGGACAGCGTTTCTATACCCAAGTTCTTTGCGTTGGTGTATTCTCGTCATTTGACAACCAGCCTACCGCTCGCCTGTCGAAGTGGTGCTCAATCATCAAACTCTTAGACCACAAGTCCATGATGGGCCCATATCTTCCCAAGCGTTCAGGCCGAGTTGGGTTAGCAAATGGCTCATGCCATCGTGGCTCTGGTTTACAAGTTGTCTGTTGCCAGACTATGTCGTCTGGAACTTCTATCGCTCCTAGGTCAAAATACCGCTAGATAGTAATACGATGCCCGTCAGGGGAGCTTAAGGGAGACTGAAAATGGCAGATTTCTGTACGGCAATCATTGCATCTCATGACCTCCTCTCAATAATCCGGACCACAGGACCAAGCGACTTATATGTTCGGGTGATCTCCCTTGAATCCACGATACTCGATAAAGAGTCAAAAGTTAAGAATTTGTAGGGGAATCAAAGCGATCGATAACCAAATGTTGACAAGATTATGTTATATTCGAGGTAGCTGTTCCCCTCGAACCCCAGTCCATTCATGATCCTCATAAAAAGCCAGGCTTTTTGTTATAAGCAATTTTGCTGCAAGGTGCTCACATTTTGGTCGTCTGAAGCTGTAAAGAATGACAGTGCTTCTCCCACACATGCTGAGGACCTTCGACTTCACTACCAGGCCAGATTCGTGACAGTATTCTTCTCTCTTTGCTTTTCAGCCCGTGGTTATAATACTGACGATTTACGGGATGGCGGTAGAATATGAGCTCAGTGTGAAGATCGATGTTCGGATGCTTATTGACAATCCATGGACGGGCAAGGGAAGCGAGCATTGTATCCCAAGCTTTGCTTGGACAGAAACTCAAGTCGGCCCAGTACTCGAACAAATAGTAATCCACCCCTTGTATTTTCAAAGTTTCAATGCTACCAGAGACATTGACTAAAGCATGGATTGACTTGACCAGTGTTTCGTCTATGCATACAATTCCCAGAGCGAGCGCGACGCGAGCAAGTTCTTGATGCGTCAAGCTGGAATTATCAGGCAAGTCTGGATCGGAGAAGACAACCTCTCCTGAGTTTTGGCGGGAATGGGCTTTCTGAGATATCTTTTTGCTCAGTGACGGGCTGAAGGCGAGGGCAAGGTGCAAGTCCTTGAGCTTGCGAAAGGATCCCAGTTGCTCGTATATAGCCACCTCGTTCGCATCACCGGATGAGCGGTCGACTGCTATGGTAAGCTCTTCGAGTAGTGGAAGGCCTTGTTGTTTTATTAGCACTGAATTAAACAGTAGGCTGGCTGTGAATATATGACAATTACATACCATAGTTAATCTTTTCGATATCTGATGACGTTGATACCGTGAAATGTTTGAAGCAGTCAGTTTGATCATCTGGACGACACAATGATAGCACCCGTATGCTCTTGCAGTTCAGCACTCTGCTAAGCATTTCTGGGGCGAAGCCGTAGTACTTTGAGTCTATTGAAAACCTTTTTAAAGTCGGAAAAGAACTCAAGCTGCAGAGGAGCTCCAGTATGCTATCCTGGAATTCATTGAGCTCATCTTCATGCAGACCCCAAAAAGGAAGAAACTTGGTGGTGATTATCAGTGTCTCTAATGACTTCAAGTTGCTTTGTGTAGCCAGGAATTTTATGTCCTGTGGTCGAATTTGTCCAGTGATGATAATTTCACGAAGCAAAGAAAAGTCATTGAACTCAGACCAGCTTTTGCCAGTGTTCGGGATGGAAGTTGAGTCATAACAGGCCGGAAACACGTTTGATTTGATGGACTCCAAACGCATTGATGGAACATCTTGAAATTGGCCAGCCGCTTCTGCCCGTTCATGATTTACCCACTTTTCAACGAATGCATCAGAGAAGCTAGTCGGGTATTCTAGGCGTGGAACCGGGTGGAATGTAACACGCCTTAAGTTGGGAGCAAGACGGGCTAATTGACGCAGAATAGCATTTTGAGTGACCATAAGACCTTGAGACCTATCTTCGCGATAATGGATGGTGACGCTTTGCAGGAATGGTGAAGTGGCAATTGTGTCAGTAGAGTCTTTGGTGGCATCAAGCGACGATAAATAGAAAGCGTCCATGTGTATTTTGACTTGCAAGCGATGATGGTGAAGCTCGTACAAGATGCAATTTGGAAAATTGTCCCAGTTCTTCCAGATCAAACTTTTGAGTTTTGGTAGTTCGCTGACAAGGCTTGCGAGTGGGATAAACGTGGAATCAGCATTATCTTCTGTACCGAGAGATTGAACCGGAGCCCGTGTTTGGGACTTTTCATGGGCTAAGAGGATATCCCCAAGGAACTGATGACGAGAGACCGAATCTGGTGTCTCAGAGACTGACATAATCGGCACCTTTTTGTGTCGGCACAATCTTGTTTTGGTCGGGAAGATTGTGATTACCCATAACTCGATTGCCTTCTCTTGACGTCTGCTGCTTTGCAGAGAAGTTGCAGACAATGAGACGCTGGACTATGGTCTTTGCCGAGTCTGGGAAGCATTGCAGAGTAGACGCGAAATCTGCGCGGCTCGCTTTGATGTAGATGGCCTGGAATAACGCTCGCAGAGCTGCAGCACGAAGTTTGTAACTTACGAGGGAGAGAGCAACCAGGCTGGGCTTGTGCACGTCTCCCAGTCCATGACAAATGATCTCCAAGATCTCTGGGGGAAGTGAGTGGAAAGTCACCGGCATTGTTGCAGCCTGATGTCAGAAAGGAAAGCTTTGTACCGCGCGCTTTATTCGAGGGCAATGATGCGCAAAAATGGCGACGCCTCGGTGCTGGAGAAAACTGAAAATTGGGCGAGGGTAATTTTGTGGAGTAAAGTTCTCGAGGCTTGAAAGTTGCCAAAGGGTTTAAACATAATATAAAGATGGAGCAGGCCCGCATTTTTGCAGTGACCAAAAAGTGGATAAATCACAGCCTTGCCGCTAGTACTTTTGTAGCGAGATGCACGTGGTAGAAGGGCCTGCGGGCCGGGCCGCCACGTCCGCGTAGCCGCCATCGTGAGCCACAAGCCGTGTACCTCGGGGCTTGCTTTCATAAATTACCGCACTGCAGGCAGCCTTTCGATTGTTCTATACATAGTCTATAGCACCTTTCCAGCCAGATTTCGGAGAGAATGATTCATTAATATATAGCTAAGGTATATTATTTGTGTCTAGATAAGGTATATTATTTGTGTCTAGATAAATTTATACTTCTAAATGTCAGCGATCCTACAAACACCCGTGACCCGGTTAAGCACTCGAATAGTAGACCTCAAAAGTCAGGTCACATCTCTCTGGCTTATCACTTCGTCATGATGTTCCAAGCCGGTAGACTGCTACGACTTCTCTTATGTGCCATGCTTACGAAATCCCGGGCAGGGTCCCGTTTCTCAAGTTTTAGGACAAGCTTGGAGATACTACCTGCAGCCTGCAGGTACTACACTAATGGAGCGAGCGCCACCAATAATTTCTGCGCTCATGCTTTACGTACCGGTGCATACTGGAAGAGGAGATGACCAGCATTCTAGCGCGACATGCGGCTCTAAGTAGAAATGGCCACCTTCTTGAATTCATGCGAACGCAAGACCTCTGCGGGAAGATTTCACATTTCCAATCTTCTGCGTAGACATAAAAAGCCAGTTAAACCAGCCAAATATTTCCAAGTCCGCATATCTTCGTACACCATCCAGGAACTCAACCCTCTGGACCAAATTTGTTAATCCTCAGCAATTCGTCCTTCAAATCAATTTGCCGTTTCAACCACACCAGCAGTATGCAATCCTCTATTTACCTTACCGCTCTACTCTCCGTTCTTTCAGCGCAGCCTGTTTTGGCCGATATCAGCAGCTGCCCTGGTGTTTACAACATTGCTGGTCCTGCTCAGACAGGGTGCTGTGTTGGTGCCACACCACAATCGGTTGTTCTGTCCACTTGTCCTGGATGGCCTATATGCACGGGACCAGCGACAACAACTGTGACCAGGACACCGTTGGCTTGCGCAACCTATATTCCACTCACGGCAGACAATTATTATGGCCTCATATCAAGTGCCAGCAACAGTTTGAAAGAGAGTGGCACTAACATTCGAACAATTATCGGTCAAGGCGCTTCTGATAACAATCCTACCGCGGCTGTTTCTAGGCCTTTGTTCTTCATGCCTTCGGGTTCACCGAGAGCATTGTTGCTGGTGGGTGCATTATTCATCTTCCAGTCTCTGTCAGAGGAAATTTCTTCAAGCCGTGTTCTTCCTGCAAAACAGACAATACCCGTTTGTAGACAACTGAATAATTGGTGTGAGAGGTATTGTGCAAAAGAGATTCTCTCAAGGGTTGCCCAAATGACGTCAAATTATTGTGACAAGTCAGTCAAAAACATGTGATGCTCAACGTGAAGGCCGTAAAACCTTCCTTTCATATCAAAATCGCTGGCACTACGGCAAACATCCAGCTCATAGCTTTTGCAGCTTTGTGCTTTTGCAGTTGATAGACAAAGTAAAATGCTCCTGTACTGAGCATTGGCAAATGCAGTCGATGAATAGCCTTGGGCAGAAACGCATGGAATTTGCTCATTGCGCCTGTGGGCGTGGTTGTAACATGGGATTCTCATTTGCCATGTGTTCCTTCCTGATCACCATGGGAATTTCAAGAATTTCCCATATCCTTGTCAGATCAGATGGTTTACTAACCCAATTCGTGTACGCTTAAATGCTGTCTACTGCACAGTACCTGGTAGCAAGACAACAAAATCCCAATTTGGAAATTTTATTCGATTGACGAACCGTACAATTGGCTGGATTGAATCAACACTTTCGATCCTCTAGTTATGGACGTTGTACACTAAGATTGTATGACGCTTTCTTTCAATGCATCAACACAGTAACATGACGCACGTGAATGAACATTTGGACCTTAACTTATGGAGACTCTTAAGTTTAAAAGCTTCACTTGTTTGTCAATAATGGAAGTATCAGCAGCTAGATGGAATGAAAGTATTTTCTCCACGACATCTACAATGGCTTCACTCAACAGTAACCAAATGAACATAGGTCAGCATCCGCTAGAAGCCATTGCGACTGGTATCCAAGGCGCCATGTCTGGAGAACATCGTGGTACAAGAGCTTCGCATATGATGAGTGCCAACGAAGGCCCGGCAGATATCATTGGGAAAGTTTCCGGAGCTGTCAAAGGCGGCAAAAGAACTGATGATGGTTTGTACTTCACAAACAATGAAGGCATTCCATTTCCAGACCCGTATGCCAAATCTCAATCCCTCATCACCATAAACTAACTTGAGAAAAGTGCACATAGCAAGACAGTAGGTGGCATTCCTGTAGCCAGTGATGTCTTCTTGTTTCAGTAAGTAGTATTCGGCATATACGAACCCCATGCGTGATCCTGACTGTCGGTAGAAAGCAACAACATTTCAATCGCTCCAAGAATTTGGAAAGTAAGGAGATATTTTCGCTTCCCTTTGCAAAAAGCTAATATCAAAATCTAGGAATGGTTCATCCATGTGGAAGTGGTGCATTTGGGTATTTTGAATGTACAAACGACGTTACAAGCTTGACTGTATGTATCCTTCACCGCCTACTTTGAATCATACTGACAAATGAGATAGAAAGCGAATTTTCTGTCCACTGTTGGCGAAAAGACTCCGGTTTTTGTTCGCTTCTCAACTGTCACTCTTGGTCGCGAGTTTCCCGACGAGGCTCGCAATCCTCGTGGATTTGCTATAAAAATGTATACGAAGGAGGGAAACTATGATATCGTTGGGCTCAATTTTGTAAGTTCTTCAAAGATAAAGTAAAGCAAATATAAGCTAACCACCAAAGCCTATATTCTTTTGCCGCGATCCTATACAAGGACCCGATGTTATTCGATCTCAAGCGCGGAATCCTTCCAACTTTTTACTGGATTATGATTCGCTTTTTGATCTCCTGGCCAACACTGCAGAAGCCAATCATGCTGGCTTGATGTTCTTCAGTGATCACGGCACACCTGTGGGTTGGCGATTCAACCATGGTTATGGATGCCACACGTTCAAATGGGTTAATGCAGACGGCGACTTCGTCTACATCAAATACCATTTCGTAGCAAAACATGGCCAAAAGCAATTCACGGATTCCGAGGCCATGAAAATATCCGGTGAGGATCCAGATTACTCGAAACGTGACCTTTGGCGAGCCATTGAAGAGGGTGAAAACATTGAATGGACTGCCAATGTTCAAGTGATGCAACCTGATGAAGCTGATCCTGAAAAACTTGGCTTTGATCCATTTGATGTCACCAAAGTCTGGCCTCGCGATAGATTTCCAATGCAAGAATTTGGTAGACTGGTCTTGAACAAGAATCCCGAGAATTTCCACAGAGATGTCGAACAAGCAGCCTTCTCTCCTGGAAGTATGGTTCCTGGAGTTGAAGACTCTCCAGATCCATTGCTCCAATTCCGTATGTTTTTCTACCGAGACGCGCAGTATCATCGGATTGGAGTCAACCTACACCAAATACCTGTCAACTGCCCGTTCATGGCAAAGTCTTACTCGTCGCTCAATTTTGATGGCCAATTACGAGTTGACGCCAATCATGCTGGTAACAAACAATATGCGCCCAACTCTTTTGCCCACAAGTTTCGTCCAGACGTGGCAGAAGCACCATACGCGGTAAGCGACAATATCGTCAGCCGCAAGAGTCATTATTGGCATGAAGGAAAGAAGAATGACTACGAACAAGCAACCACCCTGTGGACAAAGGTCATGAAGCCAGAGCAAAGAATTCATACATGTCAGAACACTGCAAGGCTCCTTAGCAAAGTTGGCTATTCTCAGATACAAGTAAGAGACCTGCCATGCCTTGCCGGCAGCGGTTGAATGAAGTACTAACGGGTTCATTAGAAAAAGTACCTGGCCCAGATATACAACATCGCACCCGACTATTCAGAAGGCGTGTATGACCTGCTTTCCAAGAAAGATTTTGATTTTGAAGAAGTCAAAGAACTGTCAAAAACCGCTCAGGAGTGGTACAAGGAAGAAAAGTTAAGGCCATCTCAAGGAGAAAGACTTGTTGGTCGTGCACCAACTGCACCATTCTACAACTCCTAAAAAGTATTTTCATCCTTGACTGGAAGTTCATGAGAAACCTTGTCTTCTTTCTTTTATTGAACATTCGCCTGTATCAGCAGCAACATAACTTTCTACCATCGTTAAGGTATCCATTGAACATCTTGAGAAAGATGTTATACTAGTCTTATTTTCTTCTCATGTACAGAATGAAAACTTTAATACTGGCTAGATCACCTATATCAGCTTTCTTCGATGTTTTTGATAACCAAGAGAACAGAGCCTGAAGTAGCTATTCTATCATTCTGCCAGTATGGCCTGATCCTAGTATGAGCGCCGCTCCGGCCTTCCTCTGGCCAGTCACTGATGGGTCACGCACAAGGACAAAAGGGCAAATGCCGGATCCAGGATGAACATCGCAGCAGCCCGGGTGAAGAAAATTTTCACCTTTTAGCGACGACTGTGAGAAAATGCCTTCTCAGATACATTATCAATTACATTCTACAAATCTCAGTTACAGGGCCAGAGGACAGATCTCCTTTTGTAGGTAATCAATAACGTGGCAGCCTTGCGAAAGAAATGAGTGACTAGGAACTCAATTCCATCTTGCAGACAAAGTCAACTCCTTGAAGCAAATTATATCATCAGATCCTTCAGTAGCGTGCAATATGCGGCATACCACGAATATATTGCTCCCAGTCGTAAGGTTCTTCCCGTTCACTTCGCGGCCACTGCGATCGGAGCAGAGCCTTGGTATGGCCGTCCACCACACCACGAGCTTTCTGCACTACAGATCTCGAAAAGTGCAGTTTATGCGGATTGTCGACGTTTAAATCAGCACTGATCTGACACTCCCGACCAATTATTTCAAGTGTCCGCATCTTTGCTCCGTCCCGAGGAAAGCCGCCTCTAGAGCTGAAAGTGGACAAACCAACCACCTTGAGTTTCAGAGTTTCAAGGCGGTTCCCAGTCTTTAGTTTCGCTCGGTTGATGAACTCGTAGATGCTGTGAGCTAGGTACTTGTCAAGACAGGCATTTGCCACTGTCGAAAGGAATACGGTTTCCTGAAGCGCAGCAAACACATAGTCCTTCTTGTGCTCTTTGCTAAGGCACAAGGCGCCTGCAAAGACATCAAGGGCAAGTGAAACATGCTTGAGCTTGGGAAACTTGCCTAGCTCTTCATATATGGCTACTTCTTCAGGGAAACCGAATTTTCGGTTGATTCGAATTGTCAGTTCTTCGAGATTTGGCAGGCCTAGACAACATATCAGTTTCAAGATATCAGTTTGAAGTCGGTTTGCTCTAATCAAGGGCGATTACTGACCTTTACGCAGTAGGTATATTTCATCGTCACTCACTCCATTGAACCAAAGAGAGCAGCAATCCCATCGGTGTAAGCATAAGACACGCAATGATTTACCAGTGCTTTCGATGATAGCCTGCAGAAGTCCTTTAGGGAGATCAGATCGCGGGTGGACAGCAAGCTTCTTGATACTTGCAATTTGTCCCAAGTTTTGAAACAAGTGCTTCAATTCTTCCATCACCAGGGGATCAAGAGCGTAGTTCCATTCGAGTGACAAGGATTCTAGTGATGTAAGTGTTTTGTTCCGAGCCAGGAATTGCAAAGAAGCTAGTGAAAGAGGATGGTCGATCGACAGAGCGCGGAGAGCAGAGAAGTCATTCATCCCCACCCAAACTGCGCCATCATGGGTCCCGGAATCGAGACCGACTAAGAACCATTGAATATTTATGGATTCCAGCGAGAGCATTGGGGGTTTGCCATGTCTGTTTGTCTTGCAATGCTGTTCCTCCTGGCGCCATCGCATCAAGGCCTGTGGATAGTATGGATTGTTTGGTTCATCCCAAGGTTCATCAATTGCTTGTAGAGCAATATTTTTCAGATTAGGTGCTAGTCTAGCGAACCGGCGCATTATTTCAGTCAATGCTGTTGCTCGAGAAACTGAGAATGGGTCGGGATGACGGATGACCATGCTGTGAAGACAAGGCGAGATTGCCAGAAGGTTGCCAGGCCCAACTAATCCATCCAGAGTAGAGAAGTGGAATATGTCCATATGAAGTTTAGGCTTGCGACTTTTGGCATGTAGTGCATGTAGGACGCAGCCTGGAAGCTCATCCCAGTTCTTCCAGCGCAGATCGGACAACTTCGATAGCTCCTTGAGAACATTTGCGAATAATTGGTATGTGACTGCCGTGTTCTCTGGAATACTGCCTGGCCACAACAGAAAATGCGTAGATCGCGATGGAAATTCTGGAGCAAACATTCCCAGTCTTTCTGCCCCAAAGAAGGAATGTCGAGGAGTCAAGTCTGGACCTGTTTTATCAGGGACTGGTTGTGCATGATGCTGGCCCCATGGGACACTCTTGTTCCATTGCTGTTGAGGAGTGAAGTTGTAAACAACTACTTGTCGCACATTATCCTTTGCCTGAGAGTTGTTAATATATGTTTCATGGAAAGGTCAACAAAATGGACAGAACAAATATCAAGTGTGATCTTTCGGATGGGAAACTCGTACAATCTGCGGTAGTCGGACAAGACCAGGCAGGTAGCCATGTGCTTTAGCACTTGAAATGAAGGGAATTGATTGTTCAAAGGAAAAGCTTACTATTTTTGGAAAGTGCAAAACTTGGCGCACGAAGTCAGCCTCCGTAGGTCCTCGCATATGGACAATGGAGAAGAGTTTATGCGCAACAGCTGTACGCATCTTGTGGCTGACAAGAGAGACTGAGACAAGACTCGGTCGATGATCTGCAACATGGTCGCATATTGTTGTTAGCAGCTCCATAGGCAAAGAATCGAGAGTTCGCGGCATGATTGTCAGAAGTCAAAGAATGACAGGTCGATAATTGAAAGTGTGCAGTTGTTGACCGAGAAGAAGCTGAAGTTGACTCAACAATTGGTAACGAGGTCGGCGAGATGATGGAGAGTGCAGGATGTTGGGGAAAGGATGCAGTTCGAGAAAACAATGATTTGAGGGTGGGTTATATACGAGTTTACACCAACGACTCTGGCGCTAAAAGTAAAAGTGAAATAGTATATATCATTCTAGGCAAGCGGGAACGTTGATAAAAGCGTGTCCAGGTGGACATATGTGACCTCAGTCCAATGAGTTGCTAATATTCAGCCTTGCCAAGCCTAGCGGAGGTGAGATTGAGTCCTGATTTAGTTACCGTTATGTTAAGACGGCGGTGACGACTCTTGCGTAAGGTTGCTACAAGGAATTTTGGAAGGAACTCAAACTGACCTTAAGAAACAACAGGTTGTAGCGGCTAAAAGCCGTGGGCAAGAACCTGATGAGGGATATTGTCTTCATAGATCTGATCCAAGTGGACAATATGCGCTGCAAAGTTGCGCTGTTCTGTATATGTTGTTACGGACACGAATGATTATGGTCTTCCAAGATGACGCGAAAGGAAATGGACACTGAGCGATCGTACACTCAGCTCACAAGCTTCTTATTCCCATACTTGTCCTCAGCGGTATATCCTTGTTATGCGTATTTCAACAAACTCCACACAGAATCATCGTTTCATTGATGATATTGCTGATCAGACTAAGCAAAGAAGTCCGTTTCAATTTTCAACTTTTCTTCTTGTGAGAGAGAATATCTGCTGGCATCAGGGCCAATCACTTCGAGCAAGCAAGAGCACCTCCAAATAAGCAATTGACTTGAACCTGGGTAGCATAGAACTACGACACACTGTTCTTTCGTCCCGTCAAATTGTGTAGATAGAAAGTAGGTTTTACACGATTACCAAGTAATGATGTCGAGCAGCCAGAGAATACTAAGGTGTCATCATACACTACAAAGCTGCCTCGCCAATTGCGATGGCTCAAAGACATTACCCGAGGTGGGAGCTCAAAAGAAGCAACGGGAAGTGACAATTGTTTGGGTAAAAGCATTTACAGCGGAGCATTTCATACGTTGTTTTCTTCAAAGAATTCAAAGAGCAAGAGGCTTGCTCGGAGAATAATGCCACCAGTCATGGGGACCCTCCTTTGGGCCGAAATAATCATGATCCAAGCGCTCAGGCCAAAGTGCTTTGATAACGGACATTTCGTTTGCAGTGAAGGTCCAAGTTTTGATGAAGTCCCAAGAGCTATCTATTTGATCCAAGTGCCAGTAAGAAGCCTTGTTCTCATCGACAATCAGTTCATTGGGGAGATCGATATTAGGGTGCGGTCGAATGATCCAGTCGCGCATGAGCAAGATCATCATGAATTGATAATCATCGCTGGATTGTAACGGATGATCACTATACCATAACACTGGAGCGCCTGCGAAACAAGTTGTCAGAATAGCAAGTAAAGGTGCACCGACGGGCTTGGCTGAGTTGATGGTCCTGAAGATCGATTGGGCAAGTGCTCCATCGACGTTTGAATTGATGAGCAGCCTTCGACAAAGATCTGGCTCCCATGGTGCTGGTTCGTCATTCGAGTATGTCCTGTTCTCCCACGATGTCATATCTTCAGACCAAAACAGGCCCTCACGGATGTCTAATGCAAGATGCAGCCGGCGGAGCTTGATGAAAGTACCCAATGTCTTGTAAATTGCAACTTCGCTCTGATCTCCTTCAGTACGTGCGATTCTAATCATCAGTTCCTCGAGAATCGGGCAGCTTTGGTTAATCAACTTGATCTGAGTCGCCTTCCACTGATAGGTGTCCTTACGCCCCGGTTGATGTAGATTAAGCAGACTCAAGAATTGACCTACGTGCCCTGTTAGTCGAGTCACCTAGATGGAATCTTTTGGTTTGTGTGAATGCCACAATCCCTTAAACCACCAAATTATCTCTCGAGGGACAAAATAAGTGAGCCGATGCGACGACTGATCTCATCGACTGCGATGGCTGCCATAACACTTCGTAGAGAGTGGCTACCTTAATTAAACCTCGTGTTTGGTAATCTGATGAAAGTTTTACGACGCTGATGGAAATTGATGCAACCACTCTTTGAAAAGTGTTATGGCAGCCATCGCAATCGATGGGAGTAGTCGTCGAAACTGCTCACTTATTTTGTCCATGAAGAGATAATGTTTTCTTGAGAAACCTTTAACGCTCTGAATGGTAGTCACAGAATGCGATGAGATATTCACGGTGTTTGGAATTGCCAATATCTCGCTCAAGGTCAGGCTATAGCGATGTTAGAGAAGAAAACTTACCATGGTGTTTCATGACCGCCGTAAACACTGCAGGTGGAAAAATGGAGCATAGTCCCAGTGCACTAAGCATCACCCCAGAATCTGCCAAGTGCTCGAAAAGAGTCTTCGCCAAGTCAACATATTCCTCGATGACGGCTATCGAATACGTGTCCAGATACGGATCAGCTTGTCGATTGTATGGAAGCGGCAACGTCAGGTCGAGCCATAGACTATTCAGCGACCGAAATGTGCAATCGTTCGTCAGGCATTTGAGGTTATTCAGCCGCAGATGTCCGTTAAGTGTGAGCCTTTTGAGGACAAGAAAGTCAGTTGCGCGCTTCCAGAAATCGAGTGATTCAATGTATAGACTAATGTCGAGATGATTTAACGCCAGTTTGATTTCTGAATCAGGTTTTGGTGGTATGCTTGCTGCTGGTTTAGCATAGTAAATTTTGTTGAACTCTTCAGGCCTGTGAGCATTGCCACGCTCGACTCGCAGGCTCTTTAGGCTTGGTGGAAGCTCTCGAATGAACCTTGCCATAAGTTCATTGAGAATCACTGTAGGCGCAGTATCATCAAATGACTGAGAAAGACTGGACAAGATCGCCGAGCGTTCCAGCGCCCAAAGCGGACAGCGGTTGGCCTTCATATGAATTTCAGAGCCTGCTCGATGGGTGCGCAACACTGCCAGCAGACTTTCAGGAAATGGCTCATCCACCTCCCAAGTTATAGAGCGAAAGTTAGGCAACTGAGCCAGGAGGTAGATTAGATGATGCCAAGGAGGTACATATTCTGCGTTGCTGTAGTGGCGTTGAGGGGCCTCATAGTCTAGCATCTGTTCATCGGGTTTGCCGTCGAATTGCTCTTCGGAATGCTCATATAACCGCTCGGAGTATCCGTCGTCTGTGCCATCATCATCTGGTGAGCCATTTGACTTGGGGCGAGGATGGCCAAATTGCTGGAGGATGTCGGTGGAAAGCGTGCCCCACAAACCAGTTTCGCCAGCGCAAATCTCTTTCTCGCGCTCGGTAACAACGAGATGCCGGACATGAGGTTTGACAGCGTTTGGAAAGCGCTCGACCACATAAGGAACCAATTGGCGGAATCCAACTAGAAGGGCGACTGTGGAGAATAAGTATGGCGTACCCGCCTGGTAGAACCTTTGGCTGACGAGGACAAAGTATTGCAAGCTTGAGTGATCGATATCAGCTAGGCTCTCAGCGATGGCGATCAAAAGTTCCGCGGGCAACCGTTCCATCGTAGCAGAAACTGTCGTGTAAGTAGAGGACAGCAGTTTGAAAGAGTTCAGAAACCAATCTGAGGTTAGATATATCTCATCGTGGATGCAAAGTTTGCGTTGGATTGTTCCCGCCATTGCTTCACATCTTGATGTAGGCTACAAGTTGTGTGCCCTCCTTCCGACGCAAACAAGTCATTGAACAGAAGTCACCACCCAACATCTGAACTGGGTGCGCCTTCTCTAAACGAACAAAAGAATCACGCAAATTGACAAGCATTGAAACAAATGACACGCTTTCATAGACGGTGGTAGTCGCGATAGACGTTCTGATCAGATGATACAATGCTTCCCATCGCGGGCAAACGAGGCGTCAGTCTTTGAATACTTCTATCTTTGATGGCAATTAGATCAAGTACCATAGAGCAAAATGAAAGTTGAAGTTAGTAATCGAGAGAGCCTGATCTGTTGACACCATGATAGGGGCAGCGCCAAGGCCTCGCTTGCGGTTTCCGAAAGCAGGACCCCTGTGCTGATCAGAATTGCGCTAACTTCATGCTGCAAAGCTGAAGCTCGACAAAACTGTTGACTTTTCGTACATGATGCGGCGTGCTGGCCGCTTTAGAGATGGATTCCTTAAGACCACTCTATCGCCGACTTCGAATTCTGCCCTCGCTAACGAGTAACGCTTCGCGATCACTATCCATTTGCTCAAGCTGCCGAGCTAAAATTAGCTCCTCACCATTCACGATTGTCCATGTAACTCGACAAACTCCTGGGCGCAAAGCATTTTCGACAAGCTCAAGATGGACAGACAAGCTAGAGAACAAGCCACCAAGCACTATACCGAAAGATGACAGTGCTCCTAAACCTTCGCTGGCGCAAGACCCCAAGGTCAACCGGGTGCCTGACAATGAGCTACCCTCACATCGCCTTACCCGCCAATGGGACTTTTCAAAGCGGTTCCATACAGTGATGGATGGCCTGATGAAGAAAATGGCAGTCGCAAGTCAACAGATCAACAACTATACTGGAACAGACTACTCTGGAATTGAGGCTTTGAGACGGGAGATCCAAGAGCAAGGTATGTATCTAAAAAGTGCATCAATTCACGTTACCTAAACAGAAACCAGAACAACTAGTCAAAGCCCGTCAAACCGCCCTCCAAACCGCAAAAACCGCCCTCGACGAAGCGCACTTAAAACGAACCACATCAGCCACCGAGCTAGTCGCCCTCCTCGAGCGCAAAAATTCCTGGTCAACACCAGATCTCGAAAAATACATGTCGCTTGTACGATCCGAGCATGCGAATGACCAGGCAGTGCAGGAAGCGAAGGATACGGCGACTATTGCAGAAAAGTCTTTGGAAGAGGCACGGACGAGGTTGGAGAAGAGGGAGCGCGCACAATATCATGAAGAGCAGATTTGGTCAGATACGATAAGGCGGAATAGTACGTGGGTAACTATGGGGTTGATGGGGGTCAATATTTTTCTGCTGTTGGTGAATTTGGTGATATTTGAGCCGTGGAGACGGAGGAGGATAGTAAGGGAGGTGCGAATGGCGTTGGATGAGAAAGAGTTTGGGACGGCGGTAGATGGAGCCTCTATCCCGGCTACAGAGGAGAAAGCTACGAAGGAGAAGGACCAGGTCATTGGAGCGGACATCCTCGAGGCGATCCACCAGGATGAAGATTTTGCCATTCAAGCCGTCAAGAAAGGGGATCTTGTGATTACAGAAGAAGGAGTTCTTCTCAAGACGCCCGCAGAAGATTTTGTCGAAAATATTCATGCCGTGAAGGATGGAAGTCTCACTATTACAGAGGATGGAGTTCTGGATAAGAGACCCGCAGCGGAGCTTGTGGAATTTATTCAGGACGTTCAGGATGGAAACATTGCCATTACAGAGGATGGGGTCTTGCATAAAAAGCCCCAAAAGGATATTGTCGAACTCATTCAGGCCGTGGACAATGGCAAACTTGCTATTACGGAGGATGGAGATCTTGCGAGAACGTCCAAAACGACCGAAGCGGAACTACCCGAATCATTACAGACTGCTTTACTTGAAACAGATATAGCAGCATCGCGAGAACCCATAAAGGCTATGCTGAGGAAGCTTCAAAGCTGGCTCACACAACTGAAAAACCACATCACAGGCCAATTCAGCAATGAACCCATCACCATCCGCAAGGTCGACCTGGCCATCACTGCCATCCAAGGAGCCAACGCCGGGATCGTTTTCAGCATTTCGGTAGTAGCCCTGTTTCTCTTGATCCAGACATAGGCTTCACATTACGACGCACGAACTCTTCTTCTTTTCCACCTTGGGCTCTTTCTCCGTCGTCTTGTTTGCTGTCTTGGCCACCTTCTCCGCTTCCTTCGCCGATTTTTCTGCCGTTATCTTGGCTGTCTTGGCAGACTTCTTCTCCGCCTTTGTTCGCGGCGGCAGCACGATCTTCTCGCTCAGCATCTTCAATGGATGAAATCGCTCCGTGTAATGAGTCCACTTGAGTTGACGCAGCGGCTCACAAAGGTCCTTGTACGGGCTTTTAGCTTCGCACTTGATGCTGAGTTCTTCCCATCGGACCCAATTCCACAGAATCGACGTTCCAGATCGAGTTTGAACCTTGAAATCATCAGCGAATACCTTAACAATACATCAACATGTCTTACCGGAGGACTAGATCCATCCTCAACCCAAAGCGCCATGAAGATCATAACCGTATGCTTCCCCCCATTCGGCAAATGATCAGTCGGCACAGTCTCCATCGTATCCAAATACGCAGCCTTCGGCTTGACCGGCTTCAGACAATGCATCCTCGCAATGCGCAGCGCGCAATGCTCAAACGTATCGCCAAATTCGAGCGGCAAGCAGGGCAACCCCCAAGAATCTAATTGTAAAATACCCCCATTAGTAACTTTGTATATAGCATATCAAAAGACCAATCTTCTCTTACAGCACTTGAATGGATCGTCTCTAGATATTGGACTACCTAGGAGAAATGTTCCGTCGGCGCGGATGGCGAAGACTGATATCATGATTTTGGGCGTGTTGTCTTCTTCGGGAATGGGTGCCATGAAGTTCTTGTAGATGTCGGCGGTTGGGGTGCGCGGTGGGTCGAAGGAGGCGGCGAGGATGTCGACTGTTGAAGGCGATTTGCGCAGCGAGGATGTTGATGGCGATCCGCGTAATGAAGGCGATGAGGGAGATGTGCGGATCGTGGATGAAGTTGTGGAGATTTGGAGATCATTTGGACGAGGCATGTTTGCGGTTGATGGTGAGTTTGAAATTTGACGATGCGATGGGTTACAGGGAGATGCGACATTGGAAGGTGGGTGACGGGCCGGACACTGAAGCGTGTCATGAGCTCCCAAATCTCAATGCTCCCAGCGACTCAAGATCAATTTGCTCAGACTTCTGGAATTCCTAAATTCAGATAGCTCCTCAAGCCTATCTCGAGGCTTTCAACACCACCAATGGATCAAATCCAGGTCTCTGCTCCACCAAACTTGTCAACGGCTTGAACACTGGCTGCAATTTGGGAGAACTTTTCAAATCTTCCCATGTCACCCATTCCCATCCATAGCACTTTTCTGGTTCCATCACCTACTCGAGTCATTAGTGGTCTTCAATCTTTTCGTTTGAGAGATGTTGTTTGGTCGATACCCAGAACCCAGGTGCTGACAGCCACTGAATCAGGAAATCATCTACCTACTTTAGGCTCCGCAGCTTCATCTATGACATATCCTCCCATAAGAGTCGTCACGTAGTGTTTCTTGGCATCTTCAAACACTGTGTTGATAGTCGTCAAAAAGGCAAGGTCAGTGACTTGAAGGCCAGTCTCCTCTGCCAGCTCTCGTGTAACACAATCTTCAAACGACTCTCCAAACTCCAAATGGCCACCAGGCAGAGCATACGTTCCTTCTCAGCAATTAGTCGAAGCTCCAGCGCATTGGTTTCAATAGACTTTCAAGGTCAACTTACCAGCTCCAAGACTACCTTTCCTCCTTCCAGCCAGAAACGTGCCATTCTTTCGAAAGCAGAAAAGACCAATACCAACTCTAGGTATAGGTATCTTCTCCGCCATGATTATGTTTACAGTTTGCTTCAACAGGGTGCTGATCTCTGAAGATACTTTCAGAGAAGATAATCCATCTACCCCTCCAACTGCAGTAAGCCGAATACAAACAGCACCATGAGTCATCCAGTTTTGATGAAGAAGTATTGATATCCAATTTTTAGAATTACCCAAGCCCTGGTAAAATTACATTATATCGAGCCGAATACGCATATGTTGAGCCCCAAACTATTATTACACACTACTCGTCCAATCTCAGCCTCTTCGTCCAGTGGTGTTTGTAGACATGAAAGGCTTCACTTTCTCTACGACTCCCCATTTGACCTGAGCTCTTATTATCGAATCATTTGTCTCATCACTTGCCTGCTTGCCATCGGTCATCCAAACCCAGCATAGCCGTATACCAATCCTTCTCGCATACTTTTCGTGGCGGCATCTCAAACACAGGTCCAGCTCTCTCACTCTGAGATTTCTTTCATATCGAACCCTTCATTTCAAGCACTAGCCATGACAGCCATACTCCAATCCTTGGAATTGGCCTCCTCGAAGTGCTCAGGCAGGCAGTATCGACCCTCTCGTGGGCCTCGTGGAATACCTCGTGGACTACCATCATGGCTGCCATTGGACGACCAACTACCCGTAGATCTCTTGCTCACCGGCGTATCGGGATACCCGCCCGGCAAACCGCGTCGTGGAGGCGAGTAAGTGAGCACTGGATTGCGGTCGTCCCTCGGCGGAGCAGTAGCAGGCGTGGCGAGACTGAGCGAGTGGAAGCTAGGATTGGAGACTTCACGCATACGAGGAGGGGCCTCTGGGTAAGCGGTCGAGAAGCTGGCAGTGGACGAGGCAGCCGTGTCATGTGGAGGGTTGGGCACGGAGAGGGTAGTGGGAAGGTTGGAGGGAATGGTGGGAGGTTGAGTTAGGTTGGAGACAGGAATGGTAGGCAAACCAAACGCAGACATGGCAGGTTCCGTGTCTGTGAGCGGTTTGTACTCTGTTGTAGAGAAAGCAGATGGCGTCATCGTGAAGCCAGTGGGGAGAGCTGGGGAGGTGTCATCGCAAGACGCAGAGTTGGAGAAGATTCGGTTGGCATCCGAGATCGCTTTTTCTCGAATCCATGCTTGTCTAGTGATCTATAGTTAGTACGGAGTATAGCAAGGTATTAAGGGTTGTCGTCTGGAAAGAGTTGATGGATGGCATGGGGAAGAGCGTATATGTGGTGTGACAAGGACTATGAGATTTCGAACTACTTACTCGTCGTCAGTAAGGCCGGCAATGGTGACATCTCCTCGTCGAAAGTTGTATGGTTGTCCCTGTGCGAGGTCAATATCAAAATGGTGAAACCAGTGCTGCTAGATGAAACTTACGATACGGGCTTTCTTCTTTAGGCATGGAAAGTATTCTGCCAAGCGGGCACGAAGACTATTCTTGACGCCTGTGATTTTCTCCTGGATGCCCATTGAAACGAGTGTGATGGTGCTAGGAAAACTGAAAATGGTTGACACAGAAAAAAGAAAGTAAGAGCTGTGAAATCGTGGGGAGAAAACGCAGCTACAAGTACTCAGAGGGGCAAATATCAAAAAAACGAAAGCTTGGACACGCTGCTGAACTAAACGAAAGGCAAGTGAAAGCTAGAAAGCTTCACTGAAAACAGAAAAGTGACAGTTGCAAACGAGAGACTGGTTGATTGATGAAGCACGAGACGACTTTCAGAGCAGATAGTCAATATATAAGAAGTTGAAGATCGACAGATCGAAAGGGTGAGACTGGCACAACCAAACTAGCTCGGCGAGCAAAGAATGAATTGGCTATGAATTCTTGTAAAGCCCAGGAGATTACAGAATCTGCAATGGAAGGCCACGCGAAGTTTCTGCGTGATGATTCCTTGCAGTCTCAAGCACTTTTTCCTGCATTCCTGTAGTGTTGATACGGTCGTCCTTGGTTGGCTACACGGCGACAAGGCTCGATGGAATGTGTGGGAGTACAGAGAATATCAAGCAGGTTTATATTGTTAACTAGGTCACTCTGATATCCTATCAAAAACGATGTCTGGATAGCATGAGCCAGATATATTTCGATGTGACTGTTAGCACGAAGCCAAAATCCTGCAGATGCGGTGAAGAACTCAGAAAGGTTGTTGGATTCGCTGTGATACATGTTCGCCTGTCGAGGGACGGATACAGGATGGTTCCTCTAAATTTGTGGTTTGGTGTCACTCCTTGCATTGGACTAGACCATTCCACAGATCCTTTGACAACTGTCTTACAAGGTATACCTACTCAATACCCCACGAGTAAATATATATGGCTCCTGATATTCTCAGTTGTAAATTTGCAGCAAGGACAAAGTCATTTCAAAACAATATTCAGGACAGAATATTATCATAACCACCAATATCGAAGACCACTGCAACGATGCGCTTACTTCATTGAGGTCATGGAAGGCTTGTGTTCCCAAAGTAAGACATCGACGGCGAATAGCATAGCTGACAAGAACCGCTGTCTAAGACTACTTTGGATAGTCCTTGATGTGGTAGCTCTTGAGCTTAACGAACTGATCGAAGCCATATCGACTGAGAGTCTGGCCTTTACCAGAGTCCTTGAATCCTGTCCACGCCAAATCCTGAGCCACTGCATTAGTACGTGGCCTGTGAAACACGAAGAAAACCAACTTACCGGACTTGGATAGTCGCAGCGGTTGACAAAAACCGTTCCAGCCTCCACATCCTCAGCGAGCTCGTGGCCTTTAGCAACATCCTTGGTCCAGATACTGGCCGTTAAACCAAACTGGCTGTCATTCATGAGCTCAACGGCTTGCTTGTCATCCTTTACTTTCATAATAGGGATGATCGGTCCAAACGTCTCCTCCGTCATAACCGCCATATCATGTGTGACGTTCGTCAACAGGGTTGGAGCGACAAAGTTCCCATCTGCCGGTGGAGATTTGAACGAATCATTATCAGGTGTAGAATCCGTTGCTCCCTTTTCGATAGCATCTTTGACGTGTGAAGTAATTGCTTCGGCGGAACGTTTGGAGACCACCGGACCAAGATTTGTCTTCTTGTCGAATGGGTCGCCGAGAATGTAACCCTTGAGTACATCCTGAACAGCTGATACAAAGTCATCATGTATAGCTTCCGAGACATATACCCTTTCGACGCTACAACAGCTTTGACCTGAGTTGAACACTGCCCCGTCGACAATTTCCTCGGCCGCCCATTTGATGTCAACGTCAGATCGGATGTATGCAGGATCTTTCCCACCAAGTTCGAGGCCGGTACCCAATTCTACCCTATCACTGGCAGCTTTCTTGACTGCAAGGCCACCCGCCACTGATCCGGTGAAACAAACGTGCTTAATCTCAGGAGACCGCATGATAGCTTCGAGCTGAACATGTGAGCCACAATGGAAATATTGGATGACGTTTGTTGGTAGACCGGCTTCAGTGAATATTTCTTGAACATGCTCCACAATGGTTGGTGTCTGGGGTGACGGTTTGAGGATGACAGAGTTACCAGCCAATAGTGCAGGAATCAACGAATTGACCAAGATGAGATAAGGATACTATGATTAATGTCAGTGTATACACGTAGATACGTGGTGGCAGGTATTAGGTGGACAATATTGGTCGGCGAGTAGTTAATTTGAGATCAAATGTACCAGTAGCATTGTTCTCTCCGGAGAAAAGACTTACATTCCAAGCGAATAGAACCAAGACGGGTCCAATTGGAACCTTCTTAATGTAGCGCTGAAATCCTTTTTCGGCATCTCCCGGTGTGTCCTTCAAAGCCTCCTCAGCAACTTTGCAGAGGTACTTGGCCCGCATCACGGCAGTCTGTATCTCCTTGCCCGTGTATGCAATTGGGCGGCCCATTTGCTCAGTGAGTTCTTTGGCGAGAACATCTTCCTTTTTGGCCAGTAGTTTGATAGCCTTTTCTACGATTTCCAGTCTCTTGGGAAAGTCGACTTTCTTCCAGGCTTGGAAGCCTTTGGTGGCGTTGGCGGTGATGGACTTGATATCGTCATCGGAGAGTCCGTTGCGGGTCAAGATAGGCTTGTTAGTTATGGGAGAAATAGTGGTGAGCTTTTCCAGAGACATCTTGGGTCCGTCTGCTGCACAGACTCTATCAAAAGTAGTTGATAATCAAGATTTCAAATTTGTCGTGGATGAGATCGCTGTGGTGGTGGTGGCAATCAAGAGAGAACCTGCCCAAGTTCCAACCAAGACCTCCCCGCGTCTACCCTTCCTTGAGATCCACTTCCCACTGTGGGCATATGGTTTGCGAGCAAACCTCGAGAGCTTAAACCTATGAAGTATTCAAAAATGGAGTGCTCAAAATTCTTCAATTAAATTTTGATGCCTCAGTATTTGAAAATAATAGCGCTTTCAGCTGGTGGTTGCAGTTTGTTTAATTGGAACCTACGACCCACGCCGGAGCATTCCTCAGCTTCACCTGGTCAATCACAGCCTCGAAAACCAGAAAAAAGTATCATGTCGAGAAAGGTTCGATCATTCATCCTAGGACTGAATATCTGGCTTAGTAGGACCGAGAGAATGAACTTGCGCTTGTTTATTAATTAAGACGCTTGTGAACTCTGCGTCTTAGGACACGTTAGCTCTTTAACATCAGTGCTTCTTCAAATGCTCATGTATGTGCCCACATGACGTCCATCAAAGCTGAACTTTTTCTTTGATAGATGCACTGATATGAAACAGCTCCCCAAGAGTATACATACTGGAAAGTTCTAAGGTCTGCTTGAATGAGGAGTGGAGCTTAGCGATAGCGATGTTCAACTTGGCAAGGCTGAACGCAAGGCTGAAAATCATAACGTGTGTTGAAGTGCTTTGAGGCTCTCAGTGAGGGCTTTGAATCCCGAGAGCGTGTCGGTTCTGGGAACAGGCAACGATGCTGTATGCATATAACGCTTTCACCGGTATTTTCTACGAAACTCTCTAGTCATCGCCTGTGAAAGCCAGCTACCTAGGTACTTTCTCCGTTGATGTCCCGTTTCCATAGCTCGGACTAACGTATCCAAGCCATACAAAGGATTAGTAAGACGGGATCCTCCTCCTTCCGTGAGAATTGCCATTTGGTCACTGAGGTACCGTCTTATGTTTGAAGTCTGAGAGAGATGTGTTGCCCTCCGGCCGTACGTTAGTGACGCAATCAGAGCGATAATTGGTCTCGACGTGGAGAATATGGATGGACTGCAGCTCCCACAAATCCATTTGTTTGATGTGTGAAGTTTTGTAGTATTGCCGAATACCAACCTGATAGACAGTATTGACAAAGAATTCGAAATCCAGCCAAAGTGTTCGAATCCGAGGGACAGCATATTCTAGAAGTACCTAAATGTTTATCTATAGCAATTTTTAAATATTCTGTCACCTCCTAGGCTATCATTTTTTATTTTTGAAATAGGAACTTGAGGTAAAATGATATTTCGAAAGATACAGAACTCTCAGAAGCCGAGATCAACGCTGTTTATAGATTTTGAGCCTCATATCAGACTGCGCCTTTGGGCCTAGAACCATATGTACCTTTTGCGCGGTCAACCGCATTTCAGCTGAAAACACATCGTGAAAGTGGCTTACTTTTACCCAATCATAATGAATAAATCGATTTGGCTTGATATCCCAGCCAAGCAGCTTTGCAGGAGGCTTTCTAGATTACTTCTTAACGAGATTGTGTAACTTAATCCGGGGTAGACTGGAAAGCTTGACAAGCTTGATTTAGGGGATGGCGCCTTAGCCATCGGAGTATATTCCTTTCAGCTACCACGCCAGAAAGGCAGTTCATTGCCATCGTCGCAGATCATTTCCATAAGAGCTTCTCAATTTCGATACATCTAAGAGTTGTTTACAATGGATTCTCTTAACTCCCACCATGAGCCCCAAGGCTATCACGTTCCTCCTCAACATACAGCAACACCAGATAATCATGAGTCTCAATCCAGGGGCATGCCTTCACGACCACAACATCAACAACAATTCTCATGGTTGAATAGCAGCGCAAACAATGCGACAGATCAGCAGGCTCTGTCCTCTCAACCAGTGCTCCAGAATTATTACCCTTCAAGTCAACATCAAGTATTGCAGACACCACCCCTAGCAGCAGCTGGCTATGAGCAATGGCAGCCGCCAAACACATCGCAGACTGGGCCAATTGCGCCTGCTGCATCACGTTATGACTATCAGTCTCATGGCTCAATTCCTCCATACAATCAGCATGAGCATTCGCAGCAAGTAGCGGCACCTCCAACACCTTTACAGAATCAGACAGCAGTTCCAAGCTACCATGGATATCAGCAACCAACATCTGCATCTCCTGTATACTCATATTCGCAGGTAGCTCCAGGCCAGTCGTCGCAGCCCATTCAGCCGGAGATATCGCCTTATCCATATGCAGCACAACCAGGGTATCCGAGTGCGCATGCAGAACCACCATCGACACACAGCCAACCCGCACAATATGGAATGCCTCCACCCGTACCAATGGCATCCAAACCACAAGGTCAGAGTGCGCAGCCGCAATGGCATATGCCTTCTCCATCAGTGAGCACAAGCCAGGCGCATCAGATGCAAAGCCAGGCCTATATGCATCCAGCCAGCACGGCAAGCCCAGCCCAGTCTCCATCCCAATGGCAGCAGTCTTCTTCTGTTCAATCTCCGCCAGCCTACGGCATGAAACTAAACTATGCGCAAACACCAGAATTATACCACCAGCAGGGTTATCCTCCTCCGCCTCCATCATCAAGTCCAAGCCCAATACAGACTCCAGGAGCTCAGCAGCACCAGATTTATCCTCCTCCGCCATGTGCAGCTTCAACACCAGTACAATCACAGGGTCTGCCACAGGGACAGTACTTCGCACCGCCGCCAACAGCAAACGGGACGCCAAACCAGCTGCAGGTAGCAGAGCAAGGACAATACTTTCCTCCTCCACCGACAATCGCACCACCAAACACGTCGCAAGCACCAGAGCAGGGACAATACTTCCCTCCTCCCCCATCCGCGAATACACCAAGCCCAGCACATCCTTCTGAGCAAACCCAATACTTCGCCCCTCCACCGCCATACACAAACGACAGCAACCCACCAACACCCAGCTCCTACCCGCCCGAAAAGACACCTTCTTTCGCACCGCCCATCCCCACCGCAAACAAACCCACCACTCCAAACCCCGAAGCCTCCGGACACGAAAGCTTGCAAGACAAAGCCAAAAGGATGGCCGGAAAGACTTTCGAAAAAACCAAAGACGTTGCCGAAAAGACCTACGACAAGTCCAAAGAGACACTAAAGAACACCAAGAAGCGACACATCGCCATGGCAGTTGGAGGTGCTGTAGTGGCGACAGTCGTAGGCGTGGAGATCGTAGAGCATCTGGGAACCGCGCATAGTATGGCCAGTGGAGCAAGTGCAGCACATGGCGCTATGAGCAGCATGAACGGAGCAGCTAATGCTGCGGCGGCGGCGAATAGTGCTGCTGCGGCGCATACGGCTGCGATGGGACTTGCAAGTGCGCAGGCGGCTGCGGCGGCATCGGCTTCCGCGTTCGCGACTATGTCTAGTGCAAACTTTTAGATCTATCCGGGCGCTTTGGAAAGTTAGGATGCGAGGAGAGTAGGAATTCTCGCATGTCGATTCTTGGTGGAGGCAAAGCTGCTGTTGATCTGGATGTTAATGCTTTTGACGTAGGGGGATGATAATAGCTAATGAAATGTTTGTTTGCTGATTCTCTATCTTGTTCGCTTTTGTTATGCCTCTATAAAAGAGGTGAATGCCATCGGTATCGTGCTGCGCTTCAAGAAGGAGATCAAACCGTTGCACACAGCTAACCGGCCGAAGTAGCCATTGGAGTTGTTTCAATAGCATGGGATCAGATGCGCACAGTTTGAACAGGAAGGAATCGCAATGAATGAAAAATCTTGAGATGAATACTGCGTACGATCTGAAGTTGAGATATCCGGAAATCGAATGGTCCGTGCATTGCGAGATGTTGGTCGTCACTGCCAATCAAGACGTGAGCAATAACACGAAACAACAACAACCACAAACCGGCGGCTGCTTTATCATTCTAGTTTTCGGCATCATACGCGCAGTTCCAGTCGTTGAACTTCTCTTCTGACATTACGCGACGCATTTCTCACGTGTGGGCGATCGACCACAATGCTATCGTTACCATATCTACCCCCGAGAGATGTGAGCATATTACTCTACCCGGCGCAACGGACAGTGGACTAACTATGTACTGTAGGACTTTTGGTCCTCATCTCCATTTCGGCCAATACCCCTAGGAAACGAAGATACCACATCCAATAACCGCCAACATGCTTCATCTCACGGCAATCAACAACAGACATCGCATCAACATAACCATCACCACCATAATGCCGCCCATAGACCCGCTGTTCACGTCCATCATGCCCGCACACAAGCTCTATTGAACCAGCTCATTGCTGACGAGCAGCTGATCGAACAACGAAAGCAAAATGTCAGACGGTTCGGAGCCAATTGGATTCGCCCACCGGGTGTCGCAAAGACGTTACAAGCGAGAATAGACGAGGACATTGAGCGACGCGAGCAGGCGGAACTACAACGACGAGAAGAACGATATGCAGAAGAGCGCGCTGCTCAAGCAGCACAAATGCCAGAAGGACAGGAACAACTGAATGAGGCTGGAGAGCGCGATTTGGATGAAGATATCCCTGACGCAGACGCAATGGAGATGGAAGATGAGGACGATGAAGACGATGAAGATGAAGATGAGAGTGATGAAGAAAACAGCATCGATAATACGCAGGCTACCGGCCATGCGCCGAGCCGTTTCAACGAAGAGAGTCTGCTTGAAGGCAGTTTAGTAGGCGGAATTGGTCTGGTAGGCGGCGATGGATTCAGTCCTAGCCAAACACAAGGATACTTGGATGCAGAAGACGCGGAGCTAGATGGCAGAGCACAGGACATGCGCGACCTTGGTATCGATCGAGATCTTGACGAAGACATTCCTGAAGCTGGAAGTTATCAACATACGGACACTGAAGAGGAGACATCTTCTGATGATGATTCTGGTATGGAAGATGGAGATGGAGGCGAGGATGTGAGTGTGGATCAGGCAGAGCTTGATCGGTCAGTGGGCGACATGCTAGAGACGAGCTTTGTGAGCTACACACGGAGCAGTGATCGTAGACGGCGCTCGGGGGTGAGAAGAGGCCGTTGGAGTGGAGTCAGCGATGTTGTGATGGAGACATCAGAAATCGCTCCCAGCCCATCTTCCAGCAATAGTGCTATGATGCGTCGCTTAAGAGCGGCGAGACGGTTCAGTTGAGTCTGAGATGTCAAAACCGCACATTCCAAACCTGACACTTCAAACCTCACGATTATCAATAGAAGACGCGATTTCTACCAGTCACGATACTCTCCGCATCTCAAATGTCGTGTGTTGATCAGCGCGGATATTCAAAGATAAGGTTAACGCTAATGCAGGCAGTAACTGAATTCAGCTAGCGTCTTGGCAGTGACGCTTGTAAAAGGCAACCCTGTACTCTTCAAGTGAGCTTTCGAGCTGCAGCCTTCCTGTCATCCGTCCTCGAACTCCATCACCACTTATTCATTCGCCTCATCATGGCTCCGCGCGGCGCAAGATCGCGGGCAACTCGTGTGTCATACCGCGAACTCAGCTTCGACAACATCGATGAAGATGATGCATCTTTTGGCTCTGACGGATCCCGGTCTCCACCAACACGCCATTCAACTCGTGCTAGTCGACAAAAAGTTCAGTCTCTCAAAGAGCTATCATCCGATGAAGGTTTTTCTGGTGATGAGTCTGAGTCTGGAGAAGAGCATCTCGAGTTGCCGGCTCCAAAACGTCGCCGATTAGCCACTCGGCCAATTGCAAAGCGTACTAGAGCTGCAACCGCCCCAAAAGCATCACCATCAAGACGTCGTGCAACACGTCCAGCACGTGAGCCTCGAGAGGATAGACCAAAACGCCGTAAAGTTCCCAAAGGACCTCAAATTCCCACTGATGGAATCTCACCACTCTGGCATACCTTGCCCTACGAGGTTATGCTCAGCATCTTTGACTTTGGCTTTGCGCTCTATCCTACCGGCCAAAAAGCGGGCTCATCTTGGTTGGCTGGTGCAGCTAAAACTTGCAAAGACTACTCGGAGCCAGCCTTGGCCGCGCTGTATCGCAATCCACCGCTCTATACAAGCACACGAATCGAACTTTTTTTTGGTCATATGATGGCACCTACCTCCAGACATTTCATCAACTATCACAGCAAAGTCAAACGACTGGAAATTGACGAGAGATGTCTTGGCACTACTTTTGATCTGGTTGCGCTCGTCAAACAATTGCCACAGCTAGCTCACCTCAACATATGGAGTCCTAAAGATCACGCGCTTCGAGGAAATGCTACGGTAGCGACTGAACGGTATTGGCAAATGCCTACAGATTTAATCAGCGAGATAGGGCGTGTAGACCCACCCTTGAAGTCATGGAATTGGAACATGAAGATGATGCCGGTGGACCAGGAACTAGACGCATCCGATCGCTGGAAGTTCATCCTAAATTGTCATCAACAAATGCCCCTGTCCAAGATCAAACATCTCACATTGACAAACTTCAATTTCACGAAGACTGCAACTGAAAGTTTTCTCGACATGACTCCGACAACTCTCAATCAAGCCAACCCTGAAGTGGTTTTAAAGTCCAATCAAGCCACATATATACCACCAGACTATGGTGCAACCGATCCATTATCTACGGCAATTCAAGCTCTGCCGCGTTTAAGAAACATGAGATTCGAATATTGTGATATAGTCACAGGGCCGTGGCTCAACCGCTTGCCTTCAACACTGACAAAGTTGGATATACACTGTTGCCATTGGCTGCGATCTGAACATTTACAAGCATACCTTGAGCAAGGAAACTCACTAAAAACGCTAGTTCTCGATCATAATCCAAGCTTGGATCTCAACTTCCTTCAATGCTTGAAAAAAACTTGTCCTCATCTTGAAGATCTACGTATGGAGCTCATATATTTCGATCCCGACGATCGATCAAAAGTCTACGACACCTGGTTCGACAATATCATCAACGAAACCTGCGTTCCTACTTGGCCAAGCTCATTGATTCATTTGGAGATACTCCATCTGCGACATTGGGAAGGTCCTGCAGCAGAGATGTTCTTCAAATCCATCATCGATTCATCTCAAGAGCTCCCAAATCTTCGCCACCTCGAAATCTCTGCCTCAGTCGGCGGCTTAGGATGGAAGCAACGTGCCACGTTCCGCGACCAATGGGTATCTAAATTTGAAGAAGTGTTCCTTCGAGTTTCAGATGAACCATCACCACATCTCGTCTCCAAACGGGCCTACCGCCAATGGAACCAGGCCAAACTCCGAGCCGCTGCTCCAGCCTCGCCGCCAAAGTCGGATGCCACAGCTAGTGACTCTGCAAGCACCCGACGATTGCGCCCTCGCCGACCAACCATCGAAGACGAGGACGATCTCTTTGCAGCCTCACTGAAGAGTCGAGTGTTTGCTGCTCTCAAGGCTCCGGGTAGCACTCTGGGTATGTGTGAGGTCGTCAACATCAGCATTGGTGATCAACGACCACGGACTCAGGAACTACGGGAAAGCGATCTGCTTGATAGTGAGCCCTCTGGTGATGAAGACTACGAATGAACGGGATTCAGAACAGGTTCGAATGGTATGATATTTGGTTTAAGTCGTCCTTTTGAGGTCTCTCACAACATTTTCAAAGACGTGCATGTCGGACATGGGCACTCAACTTTGTTAAAAAGCACCTAGTCATGTATTGAGATATCTGCAAATTGATTGGAAGAAGTAGATTCAGATACGCAAAAGCAATACCTAATATGTTCATGCAACAGATTCTCTACTCTCATAAGCAAAATGACTATACGGAGTAAGGCAGAGTAAAGGCAGGGTCTTAGAAAAGCTCTTGTTTTTGCGTTCTCATCAAATGCGCTTGTCTCTCTACCTTGCATTTGCCCAGATCTTGTGTTCGCGTCTTGAAAAGCGTCGTATACAATTGCTAGCGCTAGAGATTGGTAGAATGTCGCCACTTATTCTAGCCTTCTGGAAGATGTTTCAACTAACTCTCCACGTAGGATTGAAGAACTCTGAGCTCACCCTCAGAAGAACAAAACTTTCAGTGATGATGAATTTGGGTACCGTTAAACACGATGAGACAAAGTACACACAAACAATCCTGTCATGACGAATGGTGAAACTTGAACCCCTTAACGAAACACTACTAATTTAGTCAAAGTAGCGACAAGGAATGGTTCCTGGTTCACCAAAAGCGGCGATTTCACAGCCACTGCTCTTAGCTCGTGGCTTGAGTTCTGCTTTGCTGCTACCTGATAGTGCCTAGGTACTTATCAAATCAAGCTCTAAACTAATTCTTGGACAATGCTTAATTTGGAGATAGAAAGGAGCCCGTGGCTTTTGGGTTCTTAATCTCTGATGATAAGGGGATATTTACACGAGTTAAGCATGGAGAGATCACATATTACGCCTCAACTATCATCGTGTACCAAAAAACATTCTTCCTCCTTTTCTTAGTGCCACACTAACGAGGTGCCTCTCGTGGCCGGGATATTGTAATAACTAGTGCTACCAATTGTTCTGTTACCTAGTATGCTGGTACACGTGCGGAATATAGAGGTCTACCAAGAATGATAGAACCGTCGCATCATGGTTCCTTGTTGTCGGAACCGGAAGAAGTCGCAAGAATGTATAAAGTTGTAGAGACCATCGCCTCTTGCCCAGTCACATCATCAAAATCAACTTCATTCTCTGCAGTATAGTTTCACACTCGTTTAACCACGATCGTTATCAATTACAATCATTTCATCACACTTGGCATTTTCTGCTTATCTACAGTCCTTTCCACTACTGGCGAAATTCGTGTCGACTTTCCGGCTTCCGATTCATAGAAACTCAAAGTTTTATATACAAGAAAACATCACAGTTCAAGAGATTGAGTCTCTTGAAACTCACTAAGCCACATTCAACCATTTTATCTCCCGTTCGCTCCTCGAGACACCTTCCTCTTTCAGTAATGGCTTGCATTATCGTTCAGCGGCTCATGGCTATCACCTGTCTTCAACCAAAAGGTATGCATCTCTGCGGCAGATGTCTAAACAAATTCAAAGTTCTAATGTCGTCTAGTTGAGGTTGCTGAAATCGTGGACCAGCATGGTTATAACACAAAGGCTTCTAGGGTGAAGCCAACGAAGGCACATATTGATCAAAGAGTCGCTGCAGGCTATGAATGTGCCTTTCGGGGAAATTAATACCTTGCTCTATAATAACAAACATAATAATAATAATCCTTAATTGATTTCCTGTCACCAGTATTGACGTGTCGCTGTATTCCCGTAGTTAGAAGCTTATGTGTAAACAACATGAAGCAGAAATGGTAAAGGATGTTTCATTAAAGACTTCTCATCCTCTCTTGGGTCCTAGTGTTGCTCCAAGTGCACGTGGGAAAGTAGCATGGCCATGGTCTTTTTGCTAGTCCCTCTAGGTTCCATCGATTTCATTGTTTTTGATGTGAGGATGCTGGAGGTGAGATGTCTGGGTCAAGTCGTGCGGTTGACGTGAATCAAACCCCTGATCTAGTAAACAAGCGGCCCTGGCAGCCAACCAGAGAGCAAGATGTAAAACAAACATATTTAATGAGCTATGATTGGCTGAGATGACTGGGAGATCTCCACATTTTTATGCATTTGTGCGTGCGCATCAAGATTGCTTCAGATCTGGTCCTTCTAGACTTTTCCTTCTCTCACAACTCCAGTACACCACCTGTCATTTATCTTGGAATCCAAGCACAGTACATGAGAAGTTTTGAGCTTACCTATGGCCAAGGAATTATCAGAACAAATTCGATGAGCATGCGAGCGTAGACGCAAGTTCATGGCTAAGACCTCCATCAAACGCCTCCATTCACCATGGCCGTGTTAGGCTTTGCTTCTTCTGCTTCTTCACTCATTATGAGGCCGTCACGATATCGTATACAGTAATAGCAGCATTATTACAGTTAAGATGCATTTGTTAATGATGGGAAAACAGATTCTAGCTCCAAGGCCTGTCCTCCGAAAAGTGTGGCGAGCCTGAGTGCCAAGAGCAAATCTGATGCAAAGCCAAAACCAACATGGCACGAGCCCGTCAATGCATCGTGAAGTGCTCATGGGGCCTACTCAGAACACCCTTCTAAGCTTCTCCAGCTCAGTAGCTACTACAGTCATGCCTTTGGAGTCCTCAAGACCGGATACGATCACGGCCGTCCCAGACTCGTTCCTTCACTTGGGAAACATGCCTCCTCCTCCCGTAGCCCGTGTTTACCACCATGATCACGATCAATTGGCTCGCAATGCTACCCAAAGAAGATGTTCTGTCATGTCGTGTACAATATCAGTCTTGGTGCTGCCATCCTTCGAAGGGTACTCCTCATTCTTTCGCTCCGTCCCATAGAAAATCTCCGTCCTCGGCTGGCCTGGACTCCATTCACTTTTCATTGTGTGCTGGCCGCCGTTAATTTAGTATAGTATATTTTCTATCTTTGACTGTTCAGTTCTTGTTCTTTGTTATTATTATTTCTAGTCCCAGAGACTATTTGGAGCAATCATGACGACACGGTACCTTCTTCTGGCCGTGATGGGCTACGCCAGTGCCCAGACGATGCAGGCCAACTTCAACCAAGTCATCAATCTTAATGGTGATGTATGTGGTACGGTTTTGACACAGACAAACATCAAGCTGACTCGATCTAGATGAACCTCAACTCCATCCAGTTCCCAGATGGTAGCAAAGTCGAGACATTCTCGCAGTCCCAACGGCAACTTCTTGTCAACCAAAATCAAGCTCCGTTACCTGGAAATCAAGTAACAGGATCTACGGGTAACCCATTCATGCAGCTCAGCCAAAACTCTCTCATCATTCAAACCAATGGCGGAATTGATCTAGTAGGAGCTCAAATCGAGCTCAACATGAACCAGCAAATGCTTCAGCAAAACAACATCAACATGGACAACACCTATGTTGGAAAGCTTGCACCTGATCGGAGATCATGGATGATCATGGAGCCAATCCGAAGTGTCAACAGCACCGACAGCACTGTCCGTCTGGTAAAGATGAACAACATTGACGGAGAATACATTGCTCTTGGCCGTCAAACACGGGAGACCGAATTGTCTCTCACACAGTTCAGCGGACAGCTAAACCAAGGATTTAACGTCACTGGCTCTGGTCTCCAAGAGAACGAGTTCACTGATGGCTTCCGTATGTCTGTTCGTGCTACTCAGCCAATGCAAATCAACACCAACGTTGTCAACGGTGTCTCAAGCACTATGCTTTCTGCTCTAGGCCCTCGCTCGCAGAGCGTCAGTAAGTTGAGATCATCCACCCTTACAAGAATCTTTCTAACATATCAGACAATTACCGTTATCTCGTCCAGACCAACTTGGGAGGTGTTTCCACCAACATCAACCGCATGGTCGCTGTTGTCCAACTTCCAAGTAAGAGCCAATGTCTCTGCAGTCCACATCCTATGCTAATCTTTCTAAGTCAACCCAACTCGTCTACAGACTGTTGCCAAGAACCAGGGTGCCGGACCAAACTCCATGATCCGACTCTCCATTGCCCAGCGTGGAATCCTCTCCAACCCAGGTGGTGCTCAAGGCCAGCTTAGTGGATTGAACCGCCGCCAAAACAACGGCAACAACAGCAACAACAACGGCCAGAACAACAACAATAACGGCCAGAACAACAATAACAACGGAAACAACAACAACAATAACGGCCAGAACAACAACGGCAATAACAACAACAATAACGGAAACAACAACAACAATAACAACAACGGAAACAACAACAATAACAACAACAATAACAACAACAATAACAACAACCCAAGCAACACCAACAACAACCCAGCTGCTACCAGATTGTTACTTTCCCCAACTTTCACTCCTATTGCTGCCAATGCTGTTCTCGATCAGATGAACGGCCGATTGGCCATTCCAGTCGGACAGGTTGATGGTGAATACATCATTACTGTTGAGAACATGGACGGTCAGCAGGGTGTTCAGGGCCAACAAGGTGGCCAGGGTATTGGTCTTCAAGGTCAAGGTCAAGGAATCCAAGGCCAAGGCATTCAAGGCCAAGGTATCCAAGGTCAAGGTCTGCAAGGCCAAGGTATTCAAGGTCAAGGAATCCAAGGTCAAGGAATTCAAGGTCAAGGTATTCAAGGTCAAGGTATTCAAGGCCAGGGAATCCAAGGTCAACAACAGGGCCAAGGTATCCAAGGTCAAGGTATTCAAGGACAGCAACAAGGTCAAGGTATCCAAGGTCAAGGTAATCAAGGCCAACAGGGACAACAAGGACAGCAAGGTCAACAGGGACAACAAGGACAGCAAGGCCAAGGTGTCAACGAGCCACAAGGTCAGCGCCCACAAGGACAAGTCAATGAGCCACAAGGTCAGAGCCCACAAGGACAACAAGGCCAAACTCCAGCCAACGAGCCCCAAGGCCAGCGACCACAGGGTCAAGCTCCAGCCAACGAGCCTCAAGGTCAACGTCCAGCCAACGAGCCTCAAGGTCAACGTCCAGCCAACGAGCCTCAAGGTCAGCGTCCCGCCAACGAGCCTCAGGGCCAACGTCCAGCCAACGAGCCACAAGGTCAACGCCCACAAGAACCCCAAGGTTCAGCTCCATCGTCACCAGCAAAGGTCAACGAGTCTCAACCCGCTGCCGCTGCACCACTACCAGCTGCCACCGCTCCACCTGCCGCAGCAGCACCGGCACCAGCACCAGCAGCAGCGCCAGCCGCCGCACCAGCCGCTGCCAACCCATTCGGCGGCGTTTTCAAACGCCAACTCGTCACTGGCCTCGGAAGCGTCACTGGTTCCTCCTCCGCACCAGCAGTACCAGTATCTCGCCCAACCACCAACGGTGTGCTCGTCAGCATGGCCTGGGTCAACATGATGGCCAACATTCAGACCAACGGCCTCCCCGTAGCCGTCGGTCCTATGATGGACGACTTTATGCGCCAAAACGGCATTGACCCCAACGCTGGTAACTCCGGCTCGCTACCACCTGGCCTCACGCTATGAGTCAAGTTTTGAAGTTATCTGCTATTTTTTTCTTAGATTGGACATAGTATACAGAGTTAGGTCACTGTATGAAGAGGCTTAGAGCAGACAGGCACGAGACATGGGGAGTGTGCTGGCGCACTGCTAGAGTTTGATGTGAGAAGTTCATCAATACTCGAGTGGCTAGATTAGATTGTCACGATAGCGCTTTAGCAACGAAATACATACCCGCCTGTTACTCAGTGCAGTCGTTTTCCTTGAAAACTTTATCAGATAGGGCAGTCACGAGAACTACTCGCCTCATCATGAAAATTGATGTCTTATGGCACTCTCGCCTGATTTTGCCCTACTTCAAGATGTTTTGTTTCCTCATTTTTGCTTTCTGACACTGGTGGCACTTGTATTGTAGGTTTGGCAGTTAAAACGGAGAAGTCTCCAGGCGATATCAAGGAAGGGCCATTGAATGGAAAATTTATGCAAAAGTATGGCCACATGTTTTCTCGCAGCGCAGCATGAAGAAACTTTAAAGTTACCTGACAGCGTAAGAACATGTCAACTTGTTTGATATCGGCAGATCATCTCGAGTATTACGCAAGAGGTAAAGTTAAAGTTGTAAGTCCTGGGTGAGCACTCTCCTTGGGACGACCAACTTGCCTAGGTAATCTACCCACTTTTAATCCTGTTCAAGGCATGCTTTGAACTACCCTCGAAGGAATATGCTCGAAGATAGAGCGCAGGTAAATTGAATGGAATAGTAAACGTCATTCTGCCATCGATGATGATGGCTGCCACCGCTTCTTCTGACTAAAGGACGCGCTATTGCCCATCAGATGTGATCAAATATGCAAATCTGAAAGCTCTCTATGAGAATTTTAGGAATTGATTGTAGATTAGAGCCGATGGGGGACATCGTATCTCGTGGAGCAATTCATTTCAATACTACTGTGTTGGCATGTCTAGGATATAAGCTCCAATGATATTGATATGGTCACAGAGTACATCTTCCTTAATGACAGTCATCACGAGATTGCAAACGACTCCGACTGGAATTACGGTAGCAATCCTGCAATAGCACGTTTGAATTTGGTTTCTATCCAATGTCACGAAGCAAGGAATTTCTCGGCTTTAGTTACCACTACTCGATACACATGCGGTGTGGTCAAAGGAGCTATCTCATTCCTGCGCTCTTTGATGCCTTGGTGTTGAGGAGTAATATATTCTAATCTAAGAACTCCTCCAGGATATTAGAAGACTGACCATTAGCAACGTTCTGCCAAAGAGTTCACGGAGTGAGTAGACGGTAGCGCTGAGATCAAGTTCGTAATAATAAGTAAATATTTTAGAAGGCCGCCTCCTGGCCTACTACCTGACACAATGGATCTAAGCCCAATCAACCAATCCGGTTAGCAGCTACCAGCACCTACTCGGTATCAGACAAAGGCTCCTTTCTCCTCTTCTCCATCGTCTTTAATATCTCTTTGAAGCTCTTGAGGAGTTCGGATAGCTCTTGGAAAGTCGGATGGTCATCGCCCATATAGTACTTCATCACTTCAAGTTCTTTTCCCAGCCACTTCACTACCTGGTTTGAATCTCCTAGGGCGATGCTGCATTTGCCGCACCCGCGGTAGCTAGAATTCATTAGCTTGGGTAAAGAAAAGATAGCATGATGCCAGTGGTGACCATGGGCAGAAAACACAACTGGCGCGATCCCATGGCACTCGGCGGCCACCAAGACCCTTCCAAAACAGACGATATTATAAGCACTCGATGAATCAATACGAGTCTTACGCATTAGACAGGAATCATCGCACTTCATGATGAAGCGTAGCATAGGATGGGAGCACACTGGCTACTTATTCTGACCTACCATTTAGCCAAGGAGTTTCCTACCAGTCCCGCAGACTCAGACATAACAGCCATTGCCTCATACCTCTCCAGGGACTTCTTCGCAGAGGCTGGGCCTGTTCTTGGAGGGCTTTTCCAGAACCTAGCAAGCTTGGCTATTTTCCACTCCAAAGCATTACGAGCAGAGTCATTTGTGCAAGCTGCACAGGTGCAACTAAAGCCCCAGTTCTCTAGTTCTGTCTCTCTTGCTCGTCTGTCGCTTTTCTCTGAGTGAATGTAGGAAACAGTGAGTTCCTCGCCCTTTTTGATGTCGCGTAGGGCATGGAAGGTTCTTTTCCGGATTTTCTTGCCATTATTGTATATGTGATGCACATTTGGGATGCAGGAATGATTGAACCGAGCCGCAAGCCAGTACACGCCATCTTCGTAGGCATTTGCGACAAATACTGCTGCTTTGTCACCGATCTTTGAATTCCTGGAGTATTTATGGAGACTATCATACGCTCGCCTTTTGGTTCCGGACAGCAGGTTGTACGCAGCCAGAACATCTCTACTCAGTCTTGTGTCGCTTTTGGGTTTTCCTACGCTATTGAAAACTTCGACGGTGAGCAATGGGGATTCTGCAATGATCCGGGTGCCGCGTGGAATATCGGCTTTGGCGAAGATACCTGGAGACTGTTAGCGCAAGATTGCAGTTCAAAACTGAAAGGCAGACAAGATAACTAGCATTCCCCCTTCATATGCAATGGCTTCCACTATCCTTGCTTAACAGGTGATGCGATAACTACCATCGCATTCAAGGGGACTACCTTATTTTATAGGATGTTATGGGTGGATCTTACCCTTTCCTCCTTTCGATGATGCTCGAACCACAATCAGGTGTCGAGAATCTAGTGGCGGAGTTTCACCAGAAGCAACCAGATTTTTCAGTGCGTAATTGCTAGTCATTTTGACTTTGGCTTCGCAAACGTCGGGCTCAAGATGTGTTCAACGATTTTGTTATGTGTTTGAAATGGACCGGAAGATTTGGGGTTATTCAAGACTTCAGGCTATGATAGGGAGAATGTAAAGGATAAAGAAGAAGTTGATTGTAGAAGAAAGATGAACTCTCAGTCGAATTGCAAGAAAACTAAAGATAGGAAGGAAGGGATATATTTAATTCGAAAGTGCTAACACTAGAACAACGCTTTCTTTCTCTTTCAGCGCACAAGATACTTCACTTAACCTTTAAGACATCAACATTATTCAGTCGCAGATGAGACATAAGTTAGAATCCAGGCGATGAAAGAACGAGGAGCTTCATGTTGAGCTTGCTAATGAGCTCTGAGACAGGACTTTGAGTCGGTCAACACAGTAGCAAAGTGAACTGGTATGATTCCATTGTACAGATCATGCAAAGCGAGAACCATTATTTCGAAGTCAAATCTCCTATCGCACACGATACAAAAGAGTAGCAGACAAGACAACAGACGTAGTCGGTTAGTAGCACGCCCGTTATTGTACCCGGCTGTCGCTTTGCTCAGATACTGAGCTTCTATCTGTGGCATCCCATTTCGTCATCCACAGGATTTGCCTAGAGTCAACTAGCTTCTCGCTATTATAGGCATACTAAGTGCATGGTAATGATGGCGCCCAGACGCTACGTTCTGTGATCGAGTGCATTATTTCCATAAAGGGCGTTCGCATTGGGAACATTTAGCAGCTACGATGGGAATTGAAGCACCTTATGATTAGCAGCGCTGGTGGTAGCCATGAGAGTTCATGGGAGTACGCCAGTGATTTTGCAATGCCGTTGGCATACTTCAGTCGATTCAGAACGCCAGCTACCTTTCGATAAACTGGATGATCCTGATTTCTTAGTATGAGACAGGTATGATGAACCTCGCAACTTCGTAAAAGCCAACACGCTCTCGTCAAGACATATGTTCTTGAAACGCAATCCCGTGACACCCTGCGAGTCTGATGAAAGCTATCTAGTATCTCGAATCGCTTTCAAGATACTGGGAAGTGTTTGTAAGGTGTAAATAGCTGCTCAGACTTGCCTTTTAAAACTCGATCATCGAACACAGCGCCTCTCAAGCACCGCAAGCACACCCCCGGCTTCTCAAGAGGAACACAGGAAATGGCAGATCGGGCTCGGGGTCCATGTCTCACAAGTATCTGTGTCCACAAATGGGCGTCATCACTGCGGCTCAAAGCTAAAGGTACATACAAGGCATCTTGTCAGCAACTACGCGACCAGTTCATCAGTGCCTTTCGACTTGTGCGTACTCATTTTGGCCGTCCGCGAGCCAAATTGTATCTGACAGTTGTTAGCCTCTTCAGCAGTCGTGTGGATTGTATTGATACGTACCGCTCTCTTTGGCTCCCTCGCAACATTGTGCAGACCGGCTTTCCACGCCAACAGCCTCAAGGCTAATTTTCCTGGCTCCAGGCGGGGCTCTTCTGCAGATGTGCTCTCTGGCATACCGAAGCCGCATTTCTCCCATACAGGCGCACGAACTGCTGCGCCGACTACATCTTCGTCTAGAAAAGGATATCTGACCTCCCGTCCCCACGTGCTCGTTACGCGATCATCTCGCCCTAAATTACGCTTCCCCAGCCGCCCAAAGTCCAGTTCAAGTTCATCAAGCAGCCCACGATATCCGCGGCGAGAGAAAGCTGTAGCGTGGCGTACGTACCCACCGAATAGCTCATCTGCGCCAAGCCCAGAAAGTAACACGCGCGTTGGTGTGTAGTACGGCGTAAAAGACGGTGGTTCGGCGGTTGATACGAGACTGCCTTGGCCTCGCGAGGCAAAATAGAGAGCGGAAGCTATGGAGAGGTCCATTTCCGTCTTATGGGGATGCATAAGGTCGATGATAGTTTGTCTATGGGCAGTAGTTTCTGTGAAGGGAATGTTGATAGCGACAAAATTGAAGATACGTGTAGGACACTGTTGGCGCAGTGCGTTCCATGCTGAAAGTCCAGTCTTACGGTCTGGACAAGATGAGTAGGGGTCTTCAAAATCGGGTTTGTGAATCCGAGGGTTCTGAAATGCCACATTGAGTAAGTCGATAGGCGTGTCCAAAGGTAGAGTGAGGTGGGCGTAATATGCTAGTAAGGCACTATCTAGTCCACCAGAGAATAGAACTCCAAGGGGAGATATTGGAGAGTCCGGTAGATTCTGGGCTCGCAGTTGCACAGAGTGGAAAAGTAGTGAATGCAAGGTTTCTATACATTTTGAAGTAAGCTGAAGAGAAGGCGGCGCTTCACTTGGTATCTCATCACAAAGTGCGGGATATGGCACTCTCTATGAAATTTTAGCTCTATGTTCGGAATGAAGGCTTGTTACTTACGATAGTTTCAGCTTCTACTTGCTCATTTTCAAGAGACAAGGGAATTCGATTAATCACAAAAGCGTTACTATTAAAGTCTTGACGCGGACTGGTTAGTGAGAGAACATACATGCCATCAGCTTCAACTTCTGTCCAAAGATCCTGATCCTGATGGTACGGAACACTGGAAATGACTATATCGCCTTCAGAAGTTGTTGTCTTAACCAGTGATCTACGACCTAGACAATCTCGCCCAAAGTAAAGCTTTTCTGAGGATTGATCGAGGAAAACGCAGGCAAATGGTCCTCGAATCTGCGAAAGAAACGATGCTATACTGGATCTAGCATCAGTTCCCGAGGCCGCATCTCGGAGCTTCTGGAAAATGAGTTGAGAGTCATTGCCTGTCACTGCTTCATCATTGATCTTCCATGCTTCGCCATTCCAGCAGAGAACTGATGCCGGATTTTCATCGACAAGAGGTTGTGGGACTAGATCAGAGCCACGCAATGGTAGAACAGACGCGACTAGGGTGATATAAACACCAGACACGACAGTACGATGCTCTTTCAAGGAGTATGGTCCGCGCTTGGCCAGAAGATCGTTGATCGTACTGGGAACAGGGTGATGGCCATGACGACTAATGCGACAGTATATTCCACACATTTCAACGGCCCGAATGAGCCGATGGAAATGTCTTGTGACCAGATGAGGATGTATTGTTGGAGACTTGAGGCACAAGACTTTGGAGATGAAGTAGAAATTCAAGGGGTCCGTGCGCAATGAAGCTCTGAAGTCTTGGCATTGGATTCACATCATCGTGATTCGTGAAGCTATTCCCAGTCTTCATGCACCCATACAACACCCTCTTATACATATCTTGACCGACTAGACAGGCGCATGAGCCATATATCCATATATCGAGGATCTTATGTCTCCTCCGGACCCGCCAGTATCCTCTGAACCACCTGTACCGAACTCTGAGCTCATCCCTTCCCAAAATAGCAACCCCGCACTCGATGGTGAACAGGCTCCAGTGTCTGAGGATGGTTCAGATTCAAATCTGACGAAGCCGATACAAGATCACAAACCTGAGCTATCTGTGGACACATTAGCTGAAGGGAAAACATCACTGTCAGATGGCCCTCAGCCGAGTACAGGTGACGGGCTAGAGCTGTCGGACACTTCTGGCGCGTTATCGCCCAAACCAGTACCACCCGCATTACACATGAATACCGCAAAGAGTAGCAAAGAGGCCTCACCTCCGCCTCCGCCTCTACCGCCGAAAGACGAGAGATTCGCCATCGCATCGGACTCCAAGCCATCGAAATCCCCCAATCTAGATCCGGAGAAAGAGGCATATAAGCTGGCTGATGCGGACCAAGATGCTTCCGATATCACGGAAAAGGCACGAAGCAATGGAGGAGATGATGATAGCCGGTCAGAGATTCAAAGTATCATGGACCAGTTCGCAGAAGGAGGACCAGGGGCTGACGAGATCATGTCTCCACGAATGGTGATTGCTGGTCCAATGCTTGGATCTCCACTGCTACCTCATCCACCCCGAAAATCAAGCCTTGAGCCATTGCAATCCGGATCGCAAACGTCTCTATTACCTAGCGATAACGCTGCACATTCGCCTAGCTCCAGTCAACAATTACCACCTCGATCATCATCACTCATAAGCTCATCACCCACTGGTCTTGGTATCGAATCGATACCAAAAGACAGTACTCCAACGCCCACTCCCTCATCCCCAGTCAGCACTCGCCACCTCGCTCCAGCACCTCCTCAACCCGACCCCGATTCAGACCAGCCATTCGACTTCCATAGATTCCTCGAGCAATTGCGACATCGTAGCGCGGACCCCGTGGCAAGATTTCTAAGATCGTTTCTTCAGGAGTTCAGCAAAAAGCAATGGATGGTACACGAACAAGTCAAGATTGTGTCGGATTTCTTGGACTTCATATCGAAGAAGATGGCGCAATGCGAGATATGGCGAACGGTTTCAGATGCAGAGTTTGATAACGCTTGCGAGGGTATGGAGAAACTGGTCATGAATCGCCTATATTCACAAACATTTTCTCCCGAGATATCACCTCCAGATCCAATTGCTTCCAGGGGTAAGCGGAGGACTGGCGGAGCACCTCCACCAGGTCGACGGGGCCAGCATCAGGAGGATATAGAAAGAGACGAAGTACTGGCACAGAAAGTAAGAATATATAGCTGGGTGAGAGAAGAGCATCTAGATATCAAGTCTGTAAGCGACAAGGGACGCAAGTTTCTCTCATTAGCTCAACAAGGTACGTTGTCTTCACAATACTCTGACCACTAGCTAATCAAATTAGAACTACTCAAAATCGGCAACTATCGCGCTCCTAGAGATAAAGTCATTTGCGTCCTAAACTGCTGCAAAGTCATATTCGGTACGATTCCATGGATCATATAGTTGTCCGCTACTCACAAGCATAGGCTTCTTAAAAAACGCCCAACACGACCAATCGGCCGACTCCTTCGTTCCACTTCTCATTTACACCGTCCTCCGCGCCAACCCTCCCAACCTTGTCTCCAACGTTCAATACATCCTACGATTCCGTAACGCCAACAAGCTCACTGGCGAAGCGGGTTACTACGTCTCCTCTCTCGTACATATTCCCCTCACGCTCCTCTCTTACCTTTTACTAATAACTCCAGGGTGGCGCCATCGATTTCATCGAACGCCTCGATCGCACCTCCCTAACCATTTCCGACGCAGACTTTGAAAAGAACGTCGAAGCTTCTGTCTCCGCCATCGCCGAGCGCCACGCCGCCGAAGAGCCCAAACCTCCAGTACCGCCACGTCCCCAACCATCTGATGGTCCGCCGCCCCTTCCGCGCCGCAACGGTCGGCCGGCTAGCGATGATGGCGAGGATGAGAATGCCGCTGTCGCAGGCCTATTGCGCACGATTCAACGACCACTATCAACGATAGGTCGAATTTTCTCGGACGAAGGTGCACCTCCGGCACAACCACCGCCGCAGCAGCAGAGCCATATGCCGCCAACAACCCCACAGCCACCGCCTCGATTGAGTCCAGCACTGAGGGGAGCGGTGAGCGCGGATAGTCCAGCGGGCCAGCGGACAGGACAGGGCAATGCGGAGGATATGGCGGCGCGACAGGCGAGTAAAGAGGCGGAAGAAGCAAGGCGGTTAAGGGTCAGGGAGGAAGGCCATGTAGTGGAGACGTTGTGTGGGATGTTTCCGGACCTGGATCGCGAAGTTGTGGTGGATGTGGTGCGGGCGAACGAAGGACGGTAAGATTTCATACACCCCCAAAACAGGATGACAATACTAACGCGAGCAGAATTGGGAGTGCAGTTGATGCGTGTCTAGCGCTATCGACTTGAGATGATAATATGCATGGCAGGAGATAGTTTATTCGCGAGAATACAGTTTATCACTGCACTATCCATAACGCTCCATGTCTCCGCTTGGGGTACAATCAAACGCTTCCACTCAGAGCATGCACATCATTTTTCCCCACATCTATCTCCAAACCTACTCATTACACCACGCATAAGCTATTCAGATACACATTAACCGCCTCTAGTCACATACTCTCCTGAACAGCCACCACCACCAATTCTCCACTTATGCAGCAATCCATCAGACACCACAACTACTCCATCTAGACGCGCGTGGTGCTATTATCGCCCAAGCTGTGACTATTCTCTATCCCCGTCACATCCCCACTGTCCGGCTTATCTTCCACACTCATCACATCACTGTGCAGACTCTGGCGATTCCCTTCGCCCGCTGAGGCCAAGCCTTCATGCCCTTCGGCGGCTGGTAGACCGTCGCGGGATCCGCGAAAGGCGCGCATGAACCAGGGAGCGGGGCCGGCGATTTTGTAGGACCAGTATTCGCGCTCGTCTTCGTCGATGGGGATGAGTTTGCCGCGGGTGAGTTTGCGGGTTAGGTAGATGGAGCCGTTGAGGAGGATGTAGGTTAGGAGGCCGCTGGATGGGGGATGTTAGTGGGTACAACAAGGTTGCTAGAGAAAAGGGAACAGTGGGCGTGATAGGGTGTTGAGGGGGAAGACTTACGCGATGAGGCCGTAGGCGATGGAGTAGCTGAATGGCATGAACATCAAGGTGACGAAGGCGGGAACTGTGTCGCCGATGTATTTCCAGTTGATGTGGGCTACCTGGCGCATCATCATGCATCCGACCTATTTAGCTGTAAGTAACCATTCAATCAATAGAATGAGATGAGAGATCACTTACAAGAACCAGTGTGCCGCCTGTCGCCCAGGGCGGGATCGAGGCAAAGATTGGCGCGAAGAAGAGCGAGATGAAGAAACACACGCCAGTGGTCATGGCGGTTAGACCCGTCTTTCCGCCTTCCGTGATCCCGGCTGCCGACTCGATGAACACGGTTACCGGGCTGCAGCCGAACAGGGCGCCAATCGAGATGCAGATCGCGTCGGTGCAGTAGGCTAGGGTGGAGCGTGGAAAGTCGCCAGACTTTTCATCGACGACACCGGAGAAGCGGGCCATGCTGTAGAGAGTGGCGGTACAGTCTATGATGTCCACGTACAAGAAGGTGAAGAGGGCAAGAACGAACTGCGATTTCGCTTTGCCGATGTCCCAGTCTACAGCGTTGAGGGTGTGTTGGATGGGATGGAAGGTGGCGACATGGCGGAAGAATTCGAAGCGGTCGTCGCCTTCTGGGGTGTGGGGGAAGTAAGTGAAACTTGTTGAGCGTCTGCGCGACTGGTTAGGAATGAAAATGGGTAATGCGGTTATCATCGACTTACGGCCAGGATATGATGGAAACGATCGTGATTCCCACGATGATGGCAATTTTAACCTTGTATGCCATAAGATAGGCGGTCAGTACACCTCCAAGAATAAACCCGATCCATAGCTAATAGCACAGTCAGTATCATTTCTCAGTCTTCTTCGCTACAAGGTACTTGCGTTAGGACTTGTCATTTTGTGGCCCGTACAGTGTCCAGTGACAGGGTCTAGGTACTGCTGGGGACAACCGGCAATGTCGAGTGGTGTAGCATTCGCACCGCCCGAAATAGCACCAATTCCCGAGGAGTACGAAAGACCAACCAGGGCCAGGAAAAGGCCGATGCCGCATCCACTGGCCACCTTGACGGAAGTGGGGAGCAACCGAACGAGCCATTGTCGCATACCGAGTAACGAAAGAAAGATGAAGACGAAGCCTTCAATGAAGACAGCCGCCAACGCCAAGCCATACGGCACACTGCCAGAACCATGATATCCAACAACTTGGTAGGCAAAGTAGGCATTGAGTCCCATGCCCGGACTAAAAGGAGAATTAGAATGCTTTTTTGTCTCAAACCACACAAGAGACTAACGCAAGAGCGACTGGCATGTTGGTCAAGAAACCAAAAAGGAAAGAAGCGAGCCCGGAAATTGCAGCAGTCGCCGTAATCAAATCTCTCTTGACACCTAAATCGAGGTTAGAGAGTCATACAACCAAGAGGTAGAAAAAGCAAGGCTCACCTAGGAGGCATATGTTGTACTGTTGAGCATGCTCATTGTTCATGTTGCAAGTCGGGTTTATTTGGTCACCGCAGACACATGTGGCACCAGAGTCGGTAAGGACACTCGAGTTGACGGCGATTATATATGCCCTGTGTTATTGAATTAGTTCCAGGGGCTTTGAGTCTGGTTGTGAGGCGCAAACTTACATGGTAAAGAAAGTAGTCAACCCTGCGCGGATTTCAGTCAGAAACCGGGCTTTTTGGATTTCTTTCTCCTGTGTTGTGTGTTAGCAGAAGTTCGATGGGGATGTTTGGAGATTTGTTGTCGGACAGTGATAACTTACATGGCCACAACCCTCGAGACGGAAGATACGTCCAAAGGTCGAGCGCCCAACGCGCTGGTCGACAGCATGATAGAGCTCTCGAACTCTATCCATACTTGAAGTAGTGTGTTGACGAGGGCTTGGAGGTTCAGACATGAACATGTTAAAGAGAGGGTAGAAGAAGGCTTGCGGCGGCTAGGGAAGGTATATATTCGGCAGCCTCAAACCGTTGGTTCCCCCGCAAAGCAGGCGCAATTATGCAATTAAGGGAATTTTAACGAGTGTGAAGAATTTGTTGAAAGGTGAAGAGAAGAAAGAGTGCGACAAACGAAATGAGAGCCAATGAAGTCTGAATATCAACGCCCAACTCGGAAGACACGGTAGAGCAGTCGCACAGGGATACAGGTCCATGTTTAGGTAGGACGATGGCCACGACTTATCCCTCGCAGCATATCTAGGTATACATTACTACTGTAGGAGTCAGGACTTCTGTCGCGCATGGCAACTACTATATGGAGCGATTGGACAATACCAAGTGTATCAAGAGATACAAACAAGGCGGTAGCTACTTCCCGACGGGACCCCACGATACTTCCTGGTTAGTCTATTTAGCTTCCATCGTGGGCCGTTCCTGCGGTATCTGCACATGGGTTCTGCCAGACTGCCATGCTCATGCCATGGATTAAAATGTCTGTTTATACCTTCTTTCTCAACGTGGAAGGCGACATGCAAGGCTGAAAGGAAGTCGATGGTTGGGCCACCGTCTGCTAAGGCGACAGCAATTGATCACAGGCCCAGTTGCTACAAATCAATCCACCGCATCAAAGACCACATGGCTTGTGTCAAGTTGACGGTACGGTTATCTACCGTAGTTTCTCTCGCCTTCCAAAGTCCATTGACCTGAGACTATACACGCATGTATCAGTCACTTCAAGCCAGCAACCGTGGTGCACTCGACTGCCTGCAGCACGATAACCTTCCATGTCGCCAGTGGTTCATAAGTTACTTGTCTCCAACCACTGCAAGGCTGTTCAGCCAGCTAGGACCGGGCTCTTCTGCTGCCACACCATGTTGTTGCAGAAGAGACTGGGATTGACAGCCCACGTTGTACAAAAACTAGTACCATTGTCCCATAAAGGAACACTGAACGCCACAGTCTCGAAAGAGACCGCACCCAACCTTGGAGCGCGAGCTAAGATACCCAAATACTCAGCTTTTCTAGAGTACTAGAGACAGCAATGTACTTGCAGCCAGGTACATGTGTTTACAATTGAGTCCCTTGAAGTGATGCTTCTCTCCCAGGGCGTAGTCTTCTCCCAGCGTTCCAGTCTACTCAGCAGGGTCACATTTGCCTTGCAGAATATTGCATGTTTAAAAGACCTTGAAGCATTTGAATCCAGCTGTGCTTTGCACCTTCTCTAATCTGCAATCATTTCTCTGTCTTGCCGTTTCATTGTTCGGAAGGCGCCTCGTGCTGTGCCCGCTATCCCACTTCCTTCCATTGTAGCCTAACACCCTCTGTTCCTCGACCACTATCTTTCTTCTCAGTATTTGGGTACTCGACTGGATTTTCTCACTATCTATTGCGTGGCTGGCGAGCTTACTGCTCCACAACGTGGTAATCGCTGCCATTTAGGCTCTCATATTCCAGTTCATTTGCGCCATGTTCGCCGCCGATTTGTCCTGGAAAGAGACGACCGAGGAGCGAGTTGGAGAGAGACGTCAAAGAAAAGCTCGTCAAGCTTCAACTACGCCGGCAGGTAATACCTCCAGCTCTAGTGGACCGAGCAGTGTATCATCTAGTCAACCAGGCCACAGAAACAACCATACTCACTCAAAACCGTTCTCGGAGAGAATATCTTCAGCATTCAAACGGCCTCGCTTGAATGGAAAGAAAAAGAAGCCTATCACCCCAGAAAAGCCGGTCTTCAAGATTGAAAGAGTTCCTACTCTTCTCCAGCAAAAGGATAGAGAGCCAGTCTACTTCCGTGGCCAGTCTCCATTCGCCTTGTCCACCGAGCGCCTGGAAAACCAACCTGGTCCCGTATATCAAGACTTTGCACAAAGCTTCAATCCGGCCATCTCCACGGATAGTGTCCTGTGTATGTACTAGCCTCTCCTTCGCAGACTTTACTGACCGAGAAAAGTGGAGCGCGGTTTGCGAGACTTGCGTCTCTTGGCCGAGAATGATGCTAACGAACTTTGTCAATCATATGATGATGTCAAAGAGAGGATTCTTGCATTACAAAGCTCACAGTCAACACCTGTTCAAGAGCAATATCCCGAAAGATATTCTCCCTTGTCGCTACAGGTATTTCAAACCACTAAACCACATCTACGATGCTAACTTTACTAGCATCCTTCACCAGAAGCTTCTACCATAGGCGAATCTGTATGGGAATCTGATTCCCAATATCAAGAAAGAGAGACAAGAAATGTTCGAATATGCTCGCCTAGTAAACCGCGCATTATCGATTATACTCCCAAGACTCCTTCAAGATCGAAAAACCATGAATTTCCTGCAGTCTTGGATTATGTAGCTCCTCAGCACCAGCATATGGGCCGAACACACTCTCCGATGCCTCCTTCGTTCGAGTATAACGACCAATATCTCCAACCGCCACCGCCAATGCCTCAGACTTCATGGGAGATGGTGAGAACTGAAGCATATCCTTCAGCATCCAGTCCAGCTACTCTGGCAGGAGTTTCATCGCCACTCAGCAACATCAACGAAGTACGGGAATGGCAGGCTACGCCTACTCAGGCTCTCACTTCCAATGCCGACCACTTTCTGCGTCTCGTTCGTCGGATGGAAACTGCAAACCCAAAGGTCATACTCGATCGCCTATGCGAAGACTGGCGTAGCACGGCCGACCCTGTTGTCCGAGACGAGATGCAGCTAGAAAAGCAGCTCTGGACAATATATGCCGCCGAGCACTCCATCCTCGATCGTTTCTCACGGACCAAATCGAGTCGTCATCCAATCACCCCATCCGCCTCTCTCACACAATGTCGCAATATAATCGAACTCGACGGCAATATCGGTAAGTTTCGTCTTCGTTTTTTCATCACACGTTCTAACACTCTGTCCAGCTGAGCTCTACCATGTTGCAAACATCCACCCAGACGCCCGAATCGTCCATCTAGTCCAACCAGCCTCCCATCCCGACACCCACCATCCACTACCCCCAACCGCAACCCAACACACCCTCCCAACGATAACCTACCCAACCGCCTACACCAACACCTACAACACCCACCCAACCTCCTACCCATCCACCGGCTACAGCCCCCCGCCAGCAACCCACGGCATATCCCTCTCCCTCCCCTACGCCGCCCGCTCCGTCCACCACATCCACGCCGCGCGCCTCCCCTCTCTCCTCCCCGCAGCACACCTCCCCGCACTAGTCGCAGACTGCCGCCGCGTGCTCAAACCAACCGGCACTCTCGAGCTCCGACTCGTCGACGCCATACCAGACCGCGGCTCCACAGGCCCCCGCCTCGCGACTTGGCTAGAACAACACCTCCTACCAAACCTCGAGCGCGACCTCCGCTGTCTGCAACCAACAGCTCTCCTCCCAAACATCGCACAAAGCACAGGTTTCCCCGGTCCCCTGCAGATGACCCGACATCTCCGACTTCCAGCCGCCATCATCGACACAAACACACTCAACAGCGGACATTCGAATGGCGCCTACTCAAACGGAGCCGCCATAACAGGCAGTGACGTCCTAGCGCACGAAATCGGCACCATGGTCCTCCGCGAGCTATGGAAAGATAGTTGGGGCGCCTACGTCAGTGTCGGCGAAGCTGGTGTGCTAGAATGGTGGTGGGAGGACAGCGAGATACTAGAAGAGTGTGTAGAGTGGGGAACGGGATGGGATGTCGGTGTGCTTATTGCGGTGAAGGAAGATGAGGGTGCGGAGGAGAGGGCTGGGCGCGAGTTTTAGTGTTCTCGTGCGAGGGGGGATATTTGGTGGAGGAGGTGATGTGGATGGGGAGAGGGTGCTGAGAAGACAGAAAGGCGAGCATGGTAGAGAGATGGAGTTGGTGATGGAGAGCGGTGGTGATTAACGATAGTGGAGGCAGAGGTGGTGGGTTGGAAAAGAAGAGTGTATGAGTTATGAGCGTTTTGAATGATGGGCGAGATATTCTCTTGGGGAAATATATCGTAGCCGTTGTTGTATGTAATGGCAGCCTTTGGCTATGTGGCTCTGTATTGTAGACTTTCGGGCAAAGGCGGGTATGTGACGTGAGGGTATTAACTTAATGACAATGTTCAAACAAGACTCTTGCACTCGAGTATTCAGGCGTAGCGTCTTGTCTTTGACAAGAAGCTTGAAAGACTAAAAGATTTGACATTCAAGCCTGGCGCTGTTCGAACAAGGCTTTGAATTATACTAGAGACAATGAATCTCATCCCAGCATCAACCGCATCCAATTATTCATCTGGCGATCTCAAGAAGCCCGGCCTCATCCAAACAACACAGCAAAGCAAGCTCAGGAGCACATCGAAACGCAACAGCCAGCATCGACACTCCTCAACCAATCCACCAAGTCATCACATCCAAAAGAGCCCATTTTTATACATAAATTTGATTCGATCCTACGCAACTACAACTATCAAACCCAGCCATCCGACCAGCCCAAAAGCAGCCAGCCATCCGACCCAAGTCTATCAAACAAACAAACACCAAGGTTGATCCAAGGACACAGTGTAATAAGAACAAAAAAAGAAAAACCGCGCATAACAAGACAAGCCCAATCCTCCGCATATTACCCATGAAAGGTGAGAAGGTGACCGAATTGTTGCTGATTTTTCCGTGGGAATATTAGGGATGTGGTGTGCATTAAAAGAAGCCAGTCGCAAAGTGGTTGTGAGGGAAATGCTGGGGTATTCGTGTGGTAGCAAAAGGTATAAAAAGAAAGAGCAAAGCAAAAACCAACCAACATAGAAGACAACCCAAGAGCTTCGAGCGCAACTCGTATATTCGAGGAGGGGTGGAGTTCAAGGCTCAGCAAGATGCCAAAGATAGGAAATAAAGGCTGCCAGAGAATCCAGGTTGACAGCACAAGTCAAGTCCAGATACAGAGAGGAAGCCAAAATCCAAGTCTTCAGCCATGTCGTCCACACCGTGAGGTCCAAGGTGATTAGAGCTGCAGAGAATGATTTTGCTGATTGACAGGTAGCAATGGGCTTTGGGTTGATCTTTGTTGTAGGATTTTTTGTCGGGGAAAAACTTTTGGTAAATTCTTTTCAACAACGCCACGCAATGTAATGAAACAACAGAATGTCTTCTTGATCCGAATGGAAGCAGAAGTGGAGTATACACAAGTATAGTCTCAAAGTGGGTAATCATGCGAATGAAACAAGTGGGTTGCCGATAAAGAAAACATGGTGGGTGGTGATCAGAAGAGTATTAGTGACTGTGTGGTTCCTTCAACATGTGTCGTAACATCTGCAGCCGAGTGGAATGTTTTGAGAATACCGAGAATAAGAGGGTCCAGTTGCAAAGTGAAGACCGAAAAACGCTGCGAGTATGTTTGATGTAGACATTAAAGACAAAAGGTCAGCAATGCTCATCATGGACAATAGGCGTCCGCTCAATCCAAGAGGCTGCTAGGCAAAAGTGTTGTAAATGTGACATCTTTCCAGACCGTGGCAGAAAAACGCCTGAAAATTGGTCGTCAAGAAAGCCGTAAGATTGGAAAATCTAGTTGCGGTAGCCATTATTGCTGCCGCCTCCACGTGTGGAATTGTAGTTACCGCCGTTGTTGTATCGAGTAGCCGCTGGAAGGCCGGCTGGTGGACCAGGACGGGTATGAGATTGAGGATTGGTGCAGAGCATTGCAACACGAGATCCATATTTGGAACCACGAAGAGACACCATATGTTTACTACAACTGATTAGTATCTGTCAGTGGAAAAGGATTGAAGGACTTACCGAATTTGAGAAATGACCCGATCACGATGCTCAGGACTAGAGTTGGAGATGACCCACTGAATGAGATAGTTGCCGTACTGATCGCTTGCAATATCGATGAGAGCGCTACGAGTACGACCGGTAGCTTGTTCGCAGACTTCGTTCAAGTATTCCTCGAGGAAATCGGAACCGCCAACCTTGAGACATTTTTCGACAACCTTTGAGGCGTACTGATCAGTGGAATAATCAGCAGCATGAGAGAGAATGTGACCGATAGCGCGGTCGCGGTCAGCATCAGCACCATTTTCGCAAATGTGCTGGATGCACCAGTTGCCAAACTGGCCACGAGAAATAGTGTCAATGTTCTGAAGAACTTCTTCAATGCATGGGCGCTTATCATCGTCAAGACAATTCTCAAAGATATTCTGGACAACCAAACTACCCGTCTCTCCCATGGCAACATCGGTCCAGTTACCATCTAGCTCCATGTTGACAGTGATCATGATCTGAGGAGGATCAAATTTCCAACGAAGCTCAAAGAGCTTTTGCCAGACGTGACAAGCATAACGGTGGACAACAGTTTGGCGAATATCTGTGAGCATTTCGTTGACGAATGTGGCTTTGTACTGCTCTGGTACAATGTCGAAAGCTTTCTGGATGACATGACAACCGAATGAGTCTTTACTTAGCTGGACAATGTGAGTACAAAGAGCCTTAGCAACGGCAACAATCTGCTCCGGAGTGCCGTGTTCGAGACAGCGCTGAACAAGAAAGTTTCCAAAGCGGTTGCTAGCCAACGCAAGACATTGACCAACGATGGCTTCGCACATACGATATTTCTCCTCGAAGCCTGCAGATTTGATCTTTTGTTGCATAAAGATGGATTGCTGCTGATCGGATGCTGTGACAATTTTGTGGACAGACGCTTCCCAGTCGTTGTCAGCAGTTGGTGTGGCCGGGGCACGAGCACCATAGTTTCTACGCATGGTGAGCTGACCCTGAGCAGAGCTCATCTGCGGTGCCCAGTTGCCACGCCCGTTTGCATTGAACTCATTGGCAGTCGGAGACAGACGGTACTGACCCTGGCTAGGAGTCATTGGAGTGTCTGGCATTCCTATGCCTGGATAGAGTCCATTGGGAGATGGTGCCGGCATGTTGAAAATCGAGTTGGGACCAGCAAGATCAGTACGAATGGAAGGAATGACCCCTCGACGGGAAAATGTCTTGGCCCCATCGCCAGCATTGATGGTGCCATTGCGAGTGTTGTTCGTACCGTTTTCGAATTGCATGTTGTAAGCCTGCATATTGCTGGTATATTGAGAGCCGTTGGGAATACCTTGAAGGGCATTACGAGAATTGATCCAGGATCCGGGAGCCATGCCCGGATTGTTTGACGGATACATGGCTTGACCATTCTGGGCTGAACCAAGAGATGAAGTGCTGTCATTGGATCCATCCCAGATATGCTTCACAGAGTTGAAATCGCGACCAAGTGGGGAGGGCATGGGTGGTTCAGGACCAGAATTACGGAAATTGAGGTTGGCGAACATGTTTGGTAGAGTCTCGGAAGCAGATGGGTGACCAGTTCCAATTGGATCTGAAGGACCTAGGAATGGAGCCATAACGTTTTGATGAATGCGAGCTTGATGCACTTCTCGATCTTTCTTCATCAATTCATCTTGCAGCATTTGCTTTTCACGCTTTTCATCCTCGAGCTTGCGACGTAACATGACAAGCTCATCTTCGTGGCCGCTATGGCTTGAGTTGTTGGACTGAGTTTCGAACGATCCACCGTTGCCGATCCCAGACAAGGAACCAGTAGCAGCTTGGGCTGGAGTAAGAGAAACTCCACCGCCGTTGGGCTCATAAGGTGAAGCCATATTGTTGTACTGTCCGAGCATAGATTGAAGATTGTGGAGGCTGGAATCCCGACCAAGACCAACTAAGCCCGATGGTGGAGTAAGATCAGCATAGGCGCTGTTGTTGCGAGCAAACGGAATGCGGCGACGCTGGTCTTTGCCGCGTTCACCCTGAGAGTCAGAGTTGTTGTCCATGATGATGGCAGTCAGCAATCAAAGAACACAATGATACTGATAGGCAGTGTTAGTTTGATTATGCTTGTGGCTGTAGTATAAAAAGTAGACAGTGATTGTGGAATTAATCGGTTGCAAAACCTTTCGAAATGAGCGGGATTGGATCCAAACAAGAGGTGGTGAATGTAGTGCAGATGATGAAAGACAAAGATTGAGAGCAAGATGAGGTAAAGGGAGAAAGATTGACAAACAAGATGTCAAGGAAAGGTGAAGGTGACGGCGCACGCGAGTTGGCTCGGACTTACAAGATTTTAGGAAGCTGCTGGGTGAAAATGGAGTTGGATGTGAGGCGTTTTGGAAGTCAACAAGGGCCCAAACGGTCAGAATGAAGGCGGAGGCAGAGAAGCCCGTACCCAAATGAGAGCAGGTATGTTGACAGGTAGAGAAATGAGAACAGGCAAAGAGCAAGAGGATGATGGCAAGGCAGAAAGGATGGAGATGGAAATGGATTTGTAGGGAAAGGTGGTGTGAAGAAGAGCAGGATGAGCTCGAGTTCAAGGACTGAAATACTAAATCTCGGTGGGAGCTCGAGCACCAACCGGGGACTAGGCAGCGCTTGTGACTTGACCAAGAGCAGGTTAATGCCACGAGAATGGCAAGAGCAACAAGAGCAAGAGCAGTCTAAGGCAAGAATCCAGTTGCGGATGGCAGATAGGGTGCGATTTGAAGGTAGAGTGATGGGGAGAGGTTGGTGATAGCAAGAGGCAAAGGCGGACGGTGACCAGAACTGGAACGCGACCAGGCCAAAACACCAAAGCAATCACAACAAACTCTTGAACGGCAGGAACAGCATGATCGCGATCTCGAGGTGAGGAAAGAACGGGTGTTGTTGCACCGGGTGTTGATACTCGCTCCTTCCCCAAAGCTAACGCACGGACTGTATAAGGCTGAGATTCGAAGGAGCGATGTCCATGATCAAGATCTAGTTACGTCAGAAATTGATGTGGAAGCAAGTGCGCTTGGGCCTTCATCAACTGAGCTGGGAGCGTGGCCGTGTTGGTGACAAGTATGAGAGCAGTGTTGCGAGAGTCGGAGACGGCGAAAGAGTATCAAGTCGCAATAACTCTTCATTCTTGAATCTCCCACCAAGCATTGAACCAGCCAACTTCGCAACCATCAAGTCCTTTCCACTTCATCTCTTTCTGACATAATATCCAGTCCGGTTGACCTGTCCCAGTGATCATTGGCACGAGGCGAGCGGCTTGTTCAGCCAGTCCAAGATTCGATCCCCAAATCACCAGTTCCAAGCCATGCTGCTTGCTTGGCCGGAGAAATATTGCACCCACCTCCCCTTGATCTGGGACCGCAGGTCGCCATCGGCCAGAAGGGGACCGAAATTCCAGATGAGAGCTATTCCGCGGACTGACGCGAACTGGAAACTCTACACCCTCGGGAAATTGAAAGTCAACTGGTGGAAGCTCCGATCCAAGGGCTAGAGTGATCTTGTGTCCATTGGGGGTTGATCGATTACCGCTGGAAGGTGTTTTGATGTCTGTGTTGGCAGCAAGGTAGTTGTTGAGGTTCCGGGAGACTTGCAATGCAAGATCGAACAGCATGTCGTTAACCGCATGAATAATGAAGGGCTGCTTTGGACCACGCAGTATTGCCGTTAGACCACCGAATTGATCGAGCGCCCGAGTTGGAGGATACGCTGGATCGGTAGAAACTGTCCATACACCAGATTCGCGCTGTCGTCGAAAGACTCTCTTGCCGCCACTCTTCTCAAATTCTCGATCCTCCGGGGTAGAAAAGTCCTCAATGAGCACACTGCCAATTCCCGAGTCGGCCTCAATCTCCATCACCATAATATTCTCTGGTACAAAGCGCCATGTATTGCGTATCTTGTTCCGGCTGATTTTCAACTTCCCAAGCCGTCCTTGCTCTTGCAAATACAAGACTCTGATGCCAAACCTGCCACTCATTTCGCCAGGGTCAGCCGCAATAATCTCGAAATGTTCCACCTCCTGCAGAGTCGGGATTCGAGGATTGGCCAAAACTTTGTTATAGAATTTCTGAAGATTGGTCTCAGTGGCTATTCCATCCCACCAATGCGGTTTGCCTTCAAGGACATCATAGTCGCTTGATGTACCAGTCTCGTTGATGAGCTGATACATTAGTGACGAATGATATACAGGGACGTTATCATCTGAGCCCCCGTGCTGTTGCATAATTGGTATGCCTGCGAAATTCGCCGCCAGCAGCTCATTCCGGTACGATGCTATCGCAAAGTCTACCGCTGCCTTTTTCGAGGGGTCTGCCGGACGCCACAGCGTTGTTGGAACATAAAGCGGGATCGACATGTAGCCAGATAGAGGCGCGCCTCCAATAATCTTGCCTGGATGGTGCGTGAGTGCCCACCATGCTCCTTGGCCACCGTTCGAATGGCCGCCAATGAGACGCTTTTCGGTGTCGACTCCAATGCCTTCCCATGCGTGGTCCTTGGTCCATACCTTCACAGCAGCTATCGTGCTTTCAACGTCCATATATCCCCATGTATGCCAATCGTCACCACACCAGCTGGTGACACCGCTGGGAAAGATAGACCAGGCACACAAATTCGGCGCGGCTTCCAGGGTTTCCTTGACGGCTGGATTGTCTGCATCTATGCCTGCTCCGTGCAGGAAGAGCATAATTGGCGCCGATTGCTGGCCAGCAGAGCAAGTGGCATTCTTGGATGGCGGACGAAGAATTGAATAGGAGACTATTCCACTTTGATGGAGATATGTGATCTTATGCGGAGCATAAATCGAAGCATGAATCAGCTTCTTGGTGACATTAACACTGGACGTTTTACCCGACTGAAGCGACTTTGAAGCAAGTGTAAAAAACACCTCCTGGAGGGCTTTATCCTGGAGGGCGGCATGAAATACTAAAGGTCGAGTCTGCCCAGGTGCAAGTCGAGTAAGCGGCGCTTTCTGACTCTCAGGCTCATCAATTGAGGAGATTTGTACCTAAAACAGCAGTCAGCAAACCTCATTCCACCGACATCAGGATCGCTCACATCATTAGCTGAAACCTCAACATCCACCCACTCTTCCCCTGAATTCGTCACCGTCACACTGCCAAACCCGCTCGCAAACTTCCCCGCAACAACATCTGGCATCAAAACCTCCCCAATCTCCAACCCTTCATCCCTCGCAACCTTCGCTTCCATTTTGATCTGTATACTCGGCTCTCCCACGCCTCCCATGGCCCGCACATCCCTCACCAATCTCACATCCACCACATGCGTCCCAGCCTTCAACTTCAGTACCGCCGGCGCCCGTCGGTACGCAAAGAAGTCCCCGCCAAAGTAACGCTTGCCATCAACCACAAACTCTAGCGCGTTCTCTGCGTAGATCAGCACAGTGACCTCTCCCTCGGTCTTCGCTTGCACAGTCAGTTCTCCACGCATCCAGCCTTGCCATTGCATGCCTGCCCAGCCATACACCTGCTGCAGAAACTTCCAGTCTGCAGCATCAGGAAGGTTGATATCGAGGAAGGCTTTGGATGCATTACCGCTTGATGTGATGCTCTTGGCATCGAAGCGCGACCAGCGAGCTCGTCCATCTTTGCCTAGTGCGCTGGGGAATGTGGCGCTGGAGCTGGGCTTGAGTGAAGAGAAGCCGCCGTGATATTCGAGCGGGTCCGCGCCCCATGAAGCTTCTGGTATGGCTGTTAGTATGGCTGAAAGGGTTGAAGGTTGAGCTAGGGAGAGGTACCTCTGGTGCCTATCTGGAATGGGGCTAGAACGTCCCATGATTGAGAGAACTGGACTGTCGGCTTTGACATGTTATGATCTATTGGAAGGTTTGGTGTCCAGAGATTAACCGATTGTACGAGGAATCGAATGAGCCCCATGGCGGTCCTCTTATATGATTTAACGAGTCACGTATAGCATGATCAAAGCTCCATGGGTTCGAGACTGTAAGACCCGGATAGCATTCTGAACGACTAGATCTCATTTATGATAAACGCGTTCTTGCCGACTGCGTATCTAAACTGTACAAGTCACGCCAGATCGCCTGCTTCGACAAGAGGTGAAGTTAGAGAATGCTTACTAAGCATCAATATACGCTCCATCATCAATCGCTTCCAAAGTACCCTGTGAATCCTAGCAAGAGATTCGATCTTTATCAATCAAGCATACGGATTGCTGTGGTGAAAAGGCACTACAATAGAAAATGGGGGGAATATGTCTGCAAACATGAATTGCCGCGTCTGAATCTCGCATCCATCCAATCGACCACTGCCGGTATCCACCGTCCAACGAGTCAAATTAAGCATTTCTCGTATGCATTCGCCATGAAAAACACCTTGAATCAACTTTATCGCCAGCTTTCCAGAAAGGCCTAAAAAAGAACGTGTGTACACGGCAGCTGGTTATGATCGCGTCCTTCACGCGTTCTTTCCTCTTTGGGACGCGATCGAGAGTCGTGACGTCAATGGTCAATTGTGATGTCAATTTTCAGCCTCATCCGTGCCTCTGGTCATGCTCATAACACCCACTCCATCAAGTCCCCGTTCAAAAAGACTTCAGCAAATTAACTCAATATCAGTCACTGCAGGAAACCATGGGTAAGCAAACCATATCAGCATAATGGGCAACTATCTTACGCTTTCTAGTTGAGCTACGAGTGAGAAAGGCAAAACCTGGAGAGCAATCTAAGCTCGTGCCGGCCAAACGACAGAAGAAGGACGACAAAGCAGCAGATGAGCCTGTCAAGCGCCAGAAGAAAGACGACAAGCCGGCAAAGAAGCAGACCAAATCTGAGATGGAAACCGATGAGCCCGCCAAATCCAAACTCACGCAGAAGGAGAAGGCTACCAAACCGGCAGCTTCTAAACCATCAGTCTCGAAAAGCAAACCGACCAAACAGAAGCCTGACGCCAAAAGCAACGATGAACAGACACCTACCTCTACTTTGATTGAAAAGGGCGTCGTCTACTTCTTCACCCGTTCTCGTGTCGATCTAGAAAATCCGCATAGCGTGAAAGACCTACAGAGAAGCTACTTCGTTCTTCGCCCAATTCCGCAAGACGTGAAGCTCGAGGATGAGCTGAAAAAAGACAATGGTAACAGCCGGCTGTTTGCTTTACCCAAGAAAGTATTCCCAAAACACCACAACGAAAAATACATGGCTTTTGTGGAAAAGGGTGCAGCAACTGTGGCCGATCTAAGAGAGAACTTCTTTCCGGGCTCAGAGTACACGACCCAGACGAGTGGAACTAGACATCAACAGCCGATCATGCCCGTCGCAGAGGGAGTCTACTCCATTACGCAGATCGAGAGGACTTCGTACCTGACGTACTACCTCACCATTCCGAGCGAGATTGACGAGGTTCAGCGTGAGCTTGGTCTGCAGTCAAAGGGTAGCTTCCAAGTAAGCGTGAAGAATCCTGAACGAAAGGGTCCTGCACAGGCGCGTTTGCCAGAGAAGGCGAAGTATCCCAAGGAGTTAGTTTCTAAGACGTCCAATCGTTGCTGCTCCCAGCGCTAACTTTGCTGTAGGCTGTTAGACGAGTTCGGTAACTATGCTTGGATTCCAGTTCAGAAGCCAGAGCTTTTGGACTATGATAACGCTCAGGTTCTGCTCATCGGCCATGGAGATGAAACGAGTCAGGCCGAAAATGCAGCGCCGTCTCCTGGCAACGGTGAGAAAGAAGAGGAGGAAGACCTTGGCGATCTGGCTGACGAGGATGCTCACCGTGTCCACAAGATCTCTGGTAAGCCTTGACAATTTTCCCTTGGGTACCGTCGAAATACTCATTTACTATAGGGGACGATACCATCTTCGACGACCTCAAGATCAGCCACAAAGAGTATCCTGAGGTAGCATCAACGTGGTGATGTTCTAAGGGCACTAGTCGCTATTTCTGTCGCAGACCGTGAAGCCATCTGGAAGTGACCAAATGCGAGATGGCCAGACTTGATCTTCACGATTCGATCTCCACAAACGTAGTTGGGAGTCGGTCACACAGGAATGGTCACTTTGTACATGAAAGTAGTGATCACTAGTGAAAAGTCCAATTGTATGAATTCATCAACAATTGACTCCATATCAATGCGTCATTATAAGTCCAGCCGGCGCGATGTGTCAAAATCGCGTACTACTAACCGCAAGCTCATAAGTACTGTACTCTTAGTCTAGTGTATTTCTTCACTAAAGACAATGTACTCTATTTGCTGCCGACGCCAATGATTCACCTTATTTTTCATCTATATAATGGGAATGAACGCATTGGTAATCGAGCGTGGTAGACAAGACTCAAGAGCAAGCAAAATCGATGGGACATTATTTATATTGGCTCTTCACTTGCTATGGCATGTACAGTGATTTTACCTCGTAGAATGAGGTAGTACAAGAAACAATTTCATATCAAGTCCAATCGAGGAAATTGCGTTACGATGTAGGCCCCTGTCAGATACAAGATCGTCGCTGCTAGTTGAAGTCAATCTGCATGTACATCTTATCAGTCTATACCAGATAAGGCAATGGGGCACGCGACCCTCGACTATGTCAACAATTGCATCATCTTCGAATCGCTGCCACTGAAAATTCGGAATAACCTCTTTTCACCAGTAATCTGGTAATTCCAATGTGGTCCTATGTGCAATACAGAAACATAGGCGCTTCTGCCTCTTCTCGAGCCCGCAATCGTGGCGGCAATCGAAACGTCTATAACTCAGATAGGTCTCTTAACCCAAGCCGACTCGAAGAATCTAGGAACACTCCTGATAAAGGTCAAATCTCAAATGACGATGAAGCAGAGGCTGGTAGAGCGCTCGAATCCCCAGAGCAGACACCTAATGGCACACCGGACCCAGATACAGGCCATATTGTCGTCGAGACAACAGGAGATGATGATGACTTTGATCCTCGGAATTGGCCACTGACCTCTAGAGCCAAAAACATCATCATCCTCGGTCTTCTCATCTTCACTCAAGCATGGGCTGGTGCTGCTGATTCTATCGCAAACACCAAGGCAAGCCAAGAATTCCACGTTGGAAAAGTTACCCAGAATCTGTCGACTGCCTTGTATTTATTTGGTATTGGATCTGGCTGTCTGTTTGTTGGTCCCTTGTCAGAAACTCTAGGACGGAATCCGACGTACTTGATATCGACATTCTTCTACCTCTTCTTCGTATTAGGCACAGCACTTACCAAAAATGCTGTTGGAATGTACATTTGTCGATACTTTGTTGGACTCTTTGCCAGTGCAACACTGGGTATCAACGGCGCAAGCGTCAAGGATCAGTTTCGGCCCGTGAAAACTTCTTTTGTCTTTCCTTTCATCGCCTGGGTGAATGTGGCTCGTAAGTCTACTACATGCCTGAGAGAAGCATCCTCTCTAACACTTAAGTGTAGCTCCTGTTATCGCACCTATCATCGGCGGTTGGATACTTTCAAATCCAAACCTTAATTGGCGATGGATGGAATGGGTCCTACTTATCATCTCGGCCGCAGCTTTCTTACTGGCACTTGTATTTCTCCCAGAAACCTACCTTCCCCTGCTACTGGACTGGAAAGCAAAGCATCTACGAAAATCTACAGGCGACGATCGATACGTCTCGAAACACGCCGAAAAGCCTTCCCTCCTGAAAGGTTTCAAAAGTAATATCACCCTCTCCAGACACTTTCTCATCGAACCAGTAATAGCTGTCCTCGGAGCTTATCTTGTTTTACTCTACATCCTCCTTTTTACCTTCCTCTCTGGTTTCGAATACATTTTCAAAAACACCTACAATCTCTCCGACGGAATGTATGGAAGTTGCTTTGCCTCACTTGCCGTCGGAGCGACCACTTTCATGCTCACGGTCCCATGGCTATACAATTGGACACGCAATCGCACCCAACATGTCCATGGAGCTCCAGTCACGCCAGAGTTCTGCCTCTGGCCAGCGATCTATGCCGCTCCCTTCCTACCGATATCACTGTTCTGGCTTGGCTGGACCAATGATCCCAACATATCAATCTGGTCAGGCCTCGCAGCTTGTTTTGTGTTTGGCAATGTTTTGATAGCGATGTATGTCAGTTCGTATGAATACATCATTGACAGCTATGGAGACCATGCGGCCGTTGCACTGGCTAGTATCACAATGATGAGATATTTGATTGCAGGCGGGATGGTCATGGCGGCCAGGCCGATGTTTGAGGGTATCGGGGTGCACTGGACCTTGACGTTTCTAGGCTGTATCTCAGCTCTGCTCACTCCTGGACCGTTTTTGCTACACAAGTATGGTTATGATTTGAGGAAAAGAAGTCAATTCGTCATGAACAAGGACTGATTCGGTTTCCTTGTTAGCGTTACATTTGCATATCTTAGCAACACATGTGCATTGGAGTTCTGAGTTATATACCTATCTAACAGTAATAGCATAATAAATATTTTAATTTGGATCGTAGTTTTGTCACCCTTTACACGATGAACGGCGATACTGGGAGGCTGTATCTATACCCAGCATATACTGTGCTTCATCCGCTGTTCAATTTACACAGAGCATCCAAACGATAGACAAGATAGCTGGTGTGCTTCCATTAACCTTGCTAACTCCTTGAGACTAGCAAACCAAACGGTAGAAAATGATGCAAACCTTAGCTTTCTGAGTATCTGACAGCGATTGTTTCCGAATGTATCTCCAATCTGCGCAGAATGAAATGTCCAGAGGTGATAACCTTTAATTCCCCAGCTGATTCTATACGATCATAACTTGGAGTATGAACGTATGAGGCACATGCTCCATGATTGGGGCATATTCCGTAAGACACGCTAGAGCGCATAATTTCTCGATACAATCTGGGTGGTACTACATATGATGAGAAGTGGCTACCAACGCACAAAGGGGTAAGAAGGGGATTGCCGCTTCAGGAAATTACTGAGCCTGAGGAAATGAGATACTCTTCGACTATAATTGCTATCATTCAGTTGACGAATGCTTTATGGCAGGAACATATCTTCGTCGACAGCAAACGGAGGAAGATTATAACTTGATGTTCAGGTGTAATCAAACAAGCTATGAACTTAGTAGGTGAGATGGGAGTGTTTTCCGCGAGCTTCACTGTCACTAATGAAGCTCGCATGAGATCTGGTCTATGATTTGGTATGATCATGGCTACATTCAGACGTATGATTTTGCGACTAAGATTGCGAGATAACCAAGCCTTACATCTCAGTTTTGGGTATCACTCGCATGTTCGAGCGCTGAAGTACATATCAATTGCTAGGAACTAATCACTGGGAACCAATCACTAGGAATCAATCGTTATAGGAATTCCAACGCCCCTTCGCACCAGGTAGGCTTAGAGTGCTGCTTCAACAAGGGGTTACTTTCAAGTCGAGGCCTCAGAGAGTTAAACTTCCCAATACAAAGGTGACGAGCTGAAATCCGTCGCCTTAGCTTTCCTTGCACACAACTACCTACCCAGAAGGTGTTTTCACAGTATTGAAGTGTGACTAACATGCCTTCAGGCAATTTCTTTGCAAATTGAGATAATCTCAATGTCTAGTCTGGAGCTTGGGAGATATTGTGGAATTACATTCACTGGAACCTCAAGCTAATTTGACACAACGTATAGATAATCTTGCCGGTGGAAATTGTAAAGTCAAAGCGTTTGCAAACGCGCTGGCAGAAGAATGAATTGTGAGCCAAATCTATCATAGATAAACTGTTGCTTTGCTGTCTAGATTTCTAACATAGATCCAAAATCTCAAGCACAGCTTTCGGTATTTCTCATTCAGCCAAGACTGAGTCAACACACGAAAGACTTCAGCGCTTTCATATCTACTAAGCCAGACTAACGGACTATTGTTCTGTTGTCTTTCAACCATTACAACTAAGCTTTCCAATCTGACTGATACTTGTTCCTAACACTCCGCTTCTTTGGCTGCAAAATGGTTCAATTCCACCTCTTCGTTGTCGTTGCTCTGTTGTTGAGCCTCTTTGCTGTGGCTCATCCAGGACAAAGTAACTCAGAGAAGCAGGCAGAAGCCCAATTTCGCAGAAGATACTTGGATTCGCTCAAACACACAGATCTTGCTCATTGTGCAGACAAGCTTACTGCTCAGGGAGTTGCCAAAAGAGCCAGTGTTCGTCGACGAGAGACTTTGATCAATCTTAGGCAGCAAGCAGGAATCAACCACAACAGTAAGTTTGCTTTGATATTCAATAAACTTCACTGTCAAGATTTTCGCTAACAGACATAATGCAGGGCTTAATAAGCGCCAGGAATATGCCTGGGACGAGGTTTTGGCCAAAGACCATCATTCAAAACTGAACTTGGCTTCTTCATGGCAAACAGCGAATTGGGACTTATTAGGAGACAATCAGACCGTTATGTTGTAAGTTTCCCGTTATTAATGAGCATGAGAAGATTCCAATTCCTGCCATGTAAGCCTTTACTGACAAACTGTTAGGCATCCTGAGGTGGAATTAGGCCCGTTTTGTAAGCTTCGCACTCTATCTCTGGTCCTCAGCTTCGACTACTAATGATTTATCAGGGGTCACAGGAGAGGATATACGAAAGGATGTCAGAGAGAAAGAACCAGGTGTCACACTACATCTTGATTTCCAGGTCATCAACATCAAGACCTGCTCACCTATAACCGGATCTGCAGTTGAGATATGGGGTTGCAACTCTACCGTAAGACGAAATTAAGCTATAGCTTCGAGCCGAAATTGACTCCAACAGGGTGTCTATTCTGGAGTTGTCGATGGTATTCCCTCCGGCCAAGCTGCCAATATCCAAAACAAAGCACTTCGCGGCATACAGATTACGGATAAAGATGGCTCAGTGCGATTTGACACGATCTTTCCTGGTCATTATAAGGGTCGCACGAATCATCTCCATGGTAATGCAGCGCAGAAACTATCTGCAAATTTGATAACTAATCACTTTGCAGTCATAACTCACCGTGATCAGACCATCCTCGCCAACAAAACTATTGCTGGCGGTGCTATCAATCACGTCGGACAGCTCTTCTTTGATCAGTCACTCATCGATGAAGTCACAAAGATCAGCCCTTACAGCGACAACAAAAATGAACACTGGCCGAACGTTCTAGATGGCGATATGTATGTCGGTACGAAAGGGATGGCTGACCCGGTATTCAACTATGTTCTATTGGGGAACAAGTTGCAAGATGGCATTTTTGCGTGGCTTAACTTTGGTATCAGTGTTGATGCAACAGAGAACCCCGTGCCTGCTTTCGATTGCGGGAAAGATGGATGCAAAGAGGTGGATTGAACGATGGCGAAGACAATAATGACTTGACAACTCCCGGAGAATGAGGAGTTTCAGTGCTAAAGACTTTACATAGGTATTCATTGCTATGTATCATATGGTTAACGTCGCAAGACATTAACATGATTCTGGCTCAAATCGAAAGCTTTACTGACCAACCTTCCCATATTCTCATGCTTCAAGTCTTGTTTCAGCGTTAGCTAACCCATGAAGACTGTTCAATTGTAGTAGATCACAGCCTTATGGTCAACCGGCGACCAATCAGAATCGAGGACTAAACATATCGTCCCGTTCGGGTCCTCGGGCGTAGCCGTCCAGAATTGCGCTACGGGTAGTATGAAAAGGCCATCCCAGCCTTATCGAGTGAATTTGCTGACGGACTTTCAAGTCTTCAATAAAAATACTGATATCGATTCCCGAGACCCATACTGCTCGGGTTCTTATCTATACTAGAATGTGTCCACACCGAATTTGCGATGTTATGCATCAATCAATCCTTGCATACCTGTTATGCCTATACAGCATGGTAAAGGCAGTATGATCTAAGGTTGAACGAACGCTAGATCCTCGTCTACTCCGATCTCTTCTCAACAGTCGGTAGACAATACCAGCAAGTTCCCATAAGAACAAACAACCCAATACAAATTGGATGCAGCACCCACGTTCCCTTTGCCTGCGCAACCAAACCCGTCAAAAACGGAGCCGCTGCACCCCCTGAGCTTCCCGCACTGGAAATGAATCCAATCGCAGTTGTGTGCAAGCCTCTCGGCAACAGCCTCACAAAGTATGCTACACTACATGGTGCAATAGGCCCTAGCACAAAACCCACCATTGCCACGGCTACTGAGTCACCAATAACATTGGGCACAAGCCAGACGAGCAGCTGAAATGCTATTGCTGCCAGACCGAGCGCATGGATAAATCGTTTCTGATCATACTTAGCGCTGAGCGGGGCCAATGTGAATCTGCCAAGCGTGATGCCGCCCCAGAAGCCGGCTGTTGCGTATCCCACTTTGGCGGGATCACCACCGCGTTCGGCGATCAGGAAGGAAATAACCCAGCCGCTGATAGCAACTTCGGCTCCTTGATAGGCAAACGTGAAGAGCGCACCGAAAGGCGTAACTCGGTCGCGCAGGGCTTGGACTAGGAGTGTACGTTTGGGCGGGTTTGCGGCCCGTTGTTGGCTTGCGGTACGTTCTAGTGCAGCGTGGAGTGATTGGCCAGGCTCGGACTCGATGCCATGGAAGGTAATGCCAGCAACTGCGGCGCCGACTGTGCTGAAGGCGAGAGTGATGAGGTAGAAGCGCGACCAGATTGAGCCGTGAGAGACAAGCGTGGTCGCAATGAAGGGACCGATGGTGCCGCCGACGCCATACATGCCTTGCGAGAGGCCGAGAATGGTGGTGGATCCAGCGAGATTGGCGAGGAAGACATTGATCAAAGCGAGGTTGATGGCCATTGCCCAACCGAGCAGGAAGAAGGCGACAACGACCACGGGATATGGGGGTGTAATGGCGATGAGGGTGAAAGCAAGGACTTTGATGAGTTCCGAAAATATGAGCGTTTTGGCTTGGCCAATTTTACTCTTGAGGGCGTCGTTGAAGAAGGCGGCGCCGATGAAGCCAATGGCCTGGGACACGAAAATGAGCGAGACAATGGCATATCCGACGTGATAGTGCTTCTCCATGTAGGGAATCAACGCGCCGGGCGCTGCATCGTTCATGCCGTTCGTAAAGTAAACGAGACAGCAAGCAAGGACTCTCCATTTATTCATGGGTGGGTCGTTGAAGGTTGGAACAATATAGGAGACGTCATGCTGACCTGGGGGCATTGTTCCACTTGGGTTGTTCAATCGAGCCGGTGTCTGCGTTCCGGTGCCTGGCGTGTCTCTGGCAGAGAATGTGTATTGTGATTCAGTTTCATGGATCGGAGCCACTGGTCCATTGTATTGACCTCCAGTCGTATATTCCTCAAGTTCTACTGCTGTGGGAACCGCGGAGGCTTTCGTTCGTGCCAGCTCTGGACCTTTTACTGGTGCCGACTCAACATCGAAGAAGGCTCCGAAAGCTTGAGTGCTCATGATTGTGTTCTCGTTCAACAAAAGCAATGTCAAAATGTTAAAACCTTGAAAACTAGGGCAGAAGAACTGCGAAGGCTTTATCAAGCATTGGCAGTAAGGGCAAGTTGCTACGGTGTTGTTCAAAGACAATGGTCTCTTCTCTTCTCTTTTCACTGTTGTCTTTGCCAGCTCACAATATTCAATGGATCAGGCAGTGAGTCACGTCAGGGCGGATGCAGAAGAGCTTACTAATTGATACGTGCTAGCAATGCTTGCTTGGATTATATATGGCAGGAGGTGGGGTCTATCGTGAAGGAATGTATCCATTCTGGGCGAAGGTTTTCGCGATTGACGTCGGAAACTGCTAGTTTCGGTGGCGACATCATCTGTTTCTCCACAAAGGTGGGTCCAAGTTGCTTGAGGATTGAGGTAGATCATGGCAATGCTATTGGTCAAATGAGCGGTCTATCTCACGATAGCTTTTTGCAAGGGAGGAAGTCGGGAGCGATATCTAAGAAGAGATGTAGTTAAAAGTTCTGGATGACTAAGCTAAGCTTCATCTTCTGTGTTTTGGATCCCATGTCTTGGCATCCTCACCTGTCCTAAAGCTACATTCTATACACACAATTACCGAAAGAGTATAACCTGGACTTGATTTTCTTGCACAAGATACCTCCATAATGGCACCAGTAAAAGTACCCGCCCCGCGGCCCATGCCACCAAACCAAACGTACCAGTTCCTCAACCTAGACTCAAACTCCACTAACGATATCAGATTATATGTACACAATCTCGAAGAGCGCGCCCCCATAGACCATCTCAAATCCCACCTCGAAACAATCTTCTCCCCCTACGGCAAAGTGCTAGACATAATCGCAAAGCAAAGCGTCAAGCGCAAAGGCCAGGCCTTCGTCGTCTTCGAATCCGAATCCGCAGCAGCACAAGCCCTTGAAGATGTTCAAGGCTTCCCCCTCTTCGACAAGCCCATGGTGCTAGAATTTGCGCGCGCACGTAGCGACGCAGTCGTACAAGCTACTGGCGATGAAAAGGAGTTTGAACTACACAAGCGCCACCGACTAGCAGAGAAAGGTCCGTCTGCCCACCATTTGGCGATTTGTGAGCCATACTAACCTTAAGCCAGAGCGCAAGCAAGCTACCGAAGCAGCCAAGAGCGAACAAACAAAACTCAAACGTCCCACCGGCACAGAAGCTGAAGCCGCCCCAGCAGCAGCGCGCCCCATCAAGCGTGCTGGTCTCAAGTCGACTGGCGGAGCAGCAGCTGTCATTCCGGACGAATACCTCCCACCAAACAAGACATTGTTCGTGCAGAACGTTCCCGACGACTACGATGTGGACAGTCTATCTGCACTATTCGGCAGATTCGAAGGCTTCCGGGAAGTGCGGCTGGTACCAGGTCGCAAAGGTATTGCATTCGTCGAATATCAGGCCGAGGCGGGCGCGATTAGTGCAAAGGAGCGCATGGCTAATATGACATTGGGTGACTCGCCACAGCCGCTCAAGGTCACGTACCAGCGACAATGAACTGGCTGGATCGAATAATCAAAGCACAGCATGGCGTTTGGCAGGAATCATTACTCTTTACGAGGATCAAGTGCGAATTAACTTTATGATACAAATTTGGCATGATATGTGCCTGGTGACAATGCATGGCACGAACTAAGTGCTGTTAAAAGATTACATCCTCGTTGTCCTGGTCTCCAAGCATATCTTTCGTCTCTATATCGTCCTCTACCTCGCGTTCTGCTGCAGCCTTCTTTGCAGCCAATCTTGCCTTCTCCGCCACAGCAGCGTCACGCTCTTTCTTGCCAGAAACCTTCTTCAACCGGTAAAACTCTTCTCGATCCAGCTCATCCAGCTCCGAATTGATGTACTTGATCGTGTTCTCCGTCCTTGGAATAATAACGTGCTCACTGTCCCCACACCGTCAGCAACCACATTTCCAGCACATGGGACCAAACTTACATGGCATTCACACGTCGATTCACCACCTTGATCACCTCATCCAAAATCACAAACGCCGTCTGCAAACTCGCCAGCTCCACCAACGTCTCGACAGCCCGACTATACGTCTCGCGACATCTTTGCACTTGCTGTCCACCTTTACCCAGGCCAGTAAGCTGGAAATCGTTGTTGCCTTCTGTCTGGAAGCTTTCAAAGGCGGGGAGGAAGACACCGGAGACGTTTTCTTGCTTGGTACGGACGCGGAAACGGGCGTTTTTGGCGGATTCTTGGATTTGGTAGCCAATGTCACCACCGACGGCGTATGTTACTTCGGCGAGGGAGAAGGCTGCGATTTGCATAACGCGGCCCATCTTGCGTTTGGCTTCATCGATACGGCGAGTGATTTCTGAAAAGGGTTAAGGAGACTCGAGGGAGCTTTTGGAAGGCTATGGGGATGTACCTCGAAAGCGCCTAGGGATGTTAGCTAAGGATCACGATAGACTGGCAAGTGGCATACTTTGTTAGAGCTTCACTTTTACGTTTGAGTAAGTCGTGACCGATTTGAGCACCCTTTAACTTGCTCTTCATCTGACCCAGCACCTGGCGGGTGGGAAAGACAGCTTCGCGAGCCTATGAGAAGCTATCAGCATTGCCTATTTCGGTAACAGGTCGGAGTTGCGATGACATACCCCGGCACCAGACATGGTGAATTATTGAGCGAGTGAAAGACTTGCTTATTGGCAGTGTATTTCGGGAGAGATCAAGCTGGAAAGAACTATATTGAGCTTGTTGCGGGCTTAAGATAAGACAGAGGGTAGTAATTGATGGGACCCCTCTCTGGTTCATCAAAGCTGCAATCTGCAAGACGAGAAAGAGCTCTCGCCCACGGAAGGCATGGTCCAGCTACCGTAGCTTTCGCATCAAATGCAGGATTAATTAACCGCTTTTGGCAATCCCAAATTTGGGCTTACTACTCAGTAATTTTAGGGGACCCTAGGGGACCCTACCTAGCGCTAGCTTTTGTTCACACGTGAAATTAATCCTCTACTTATCATTGGTGAAAGATATTGGTCATCCCAAATTTGGGATTGCCAAAAGCGGTTAATTAATCCTGCATTTGATGCGAAAGCTACGGTACAGGTCTGAGAAAGGAAGGAGTGGTCTGACCGAGCTTTTCCTCTTTCTGCCTGGACTGGTTCACACGCTGTAAGTTACAGCGCCAGTCTTTTCTTGGCTAGTGAACAGCACAGACTAGCTCAATTTCTTCACTCGCAGCCAACCAAAGACCAATGTCATGCTGAAGCTAGAAACCTAGAACCCAAAACAGCTTAGACCAATCGTACGAAAAAGATCTCTCAACGTTTTTCAGCATGCGCCAACCGTAGCGCCTGCCGTCTACTCCGTTTTCTCACCACTTCTGCTCCCTCACCTATCCTCGAACTTTTTACTTCACCTCAATCCTCCACCATCCTCTCCGCCATCTTTCTCTCCCTTCTCCTCCGTCCTCTCTCATCTCACCACGGCTTGTCTTCGGTAGTCTGCCGCGTCGCTAAGCGATGCCCGGCGACCTTCTCGTGGCGAGGCCCCTCGTTCCTCCTTCTCGCTCCTCCGCCCTGAAGTCCATGCCCAAACAAAAAGCTTCTACCACTCGCTCATCCACCATGGCCACCCGTCACCCCGACCTGTATCTTATATCCGACAGCGATGCCGTCTACGAGCAGGATGTGATGCGCAGCCCCGGAAATATCAAGCCATGGTTGGAATATGCTGCGTTCAAGCGCAAGCATGGCAGTGTACTACAACAGGCTTTTGTACTCGAACGCGCCGTCACCATGCTACCGCGAAGCTATAAACTGTGGAAGATGTATTTGGAACTCCGCACTGAGCATTTGAAGAGCAAGAATCCTGCCAAATATGCTGCACATTTTGTCAAGGTCAATTCGCTGTTTGAGCGCGCTCTGGTTTTGCTCAACAAGATGCCAAAAGTCTGGGAAATGTACCTTACATTTCTCATGCAACAACCACTGGTTACTACAACGAGACGCACGTTTGATCGTGCGTTGAGGGCGTTGCCAATTACACAACACAATCGCATATGGGCACTCTATCGACCCTTTGCCAATTCGGCTTCGGGGGAGACTGCTGTAAAGATATGGCGGCGGTACATGCAAATTCATCCTGAGCACGCGGAAGACTTTATTGAACTTCTCGTGGATATGAGAAAATACACGGAAGCTATCAAGCAGTACATGAATATTTTGAACAATCCAAAATTCAAGAGCAAGGAAGCCAAAGGACCATTTCAGTTCTGGACCGAAATGCTGGAACTACTCATCGACCATGCCAAGGAAGTCGAGACTGGGGAAGATGCCGGAATCGATGTCGACAAGATAGTGAGAAGTGGCATCGAACAATTTTCAGATCAACGAGGAATTCTCTGGGTGGGCTTGGCTCGTTACTGGATTAATCGAGGAGATTACGAAAAAGCGCGGGACGTGTTTGAAGAAGGCATCACCACTGTCATGACAGTTCGTGATTTCACAATCGTTTTTGATGCCTATGCAGAGGCAGAAGAGGCACTCATTGGTGTCAAGATGGATCAAGCCGCCGCTCGATCCAACAAAGGAAAGCAAGATGAAGAAGCAGACTTGGATCTGGATATTCGATTGATGCGATTTGAACAACTCATGGATCGCCGTCCATTTCTTGTCAACGATGTATTACTACGGCAAAATCCAAACAACGTCACCGAATGGGAGAAGCGGATTGTTCTCTGGGGAGAGAACAAGAAAGAAATCGTACAAACTTACACCGATGCCATTGCCGCCATACATCCAAAGAAAGCTTCTGGGCAATTTCATGCGCTTTGGGACAGCTACGCCAAGGTCTATGAGAATGGTGGAGATCTACGGACTGCTCGGGTTATCATGGAAAAAGCTGTCAAGGTGCCTTTCAAGACCGTCAACGAACTCGCCGAAATGTGGTGTGCTTGGGCAGAGATGGAACTACGGAATGACAATTTCGAAAAGGCTATGGACATAATGGCAAAAGCAACACAGGCTCCAAAACGATCCAATATTGACTACTTTGACGAGACTCTATCACCTCAACAACGAGTACACAAATCCTGGAAACTGTGGAGCTTTTATGTCGATCTGGTAGAAAGCGTGGGCACCCTTGAAGATACCAAGAGAATTTACGAACGGATATTCGAGCTACGGATAGCAACGCCGCAAACCATCGTCAACTACGCCAACCTTATGGAGGAGCAGAAGTATTACGAAGAATCATTCAAGATCTATGAACGCGGTCTCGAACTCTTCAGCTACCCTGTTGCCTTTGAGCTCTGGAATCTCTACCTGAGCAAAGCCGTCGAGCGCCGCATTGGCATGGAACGCCTGCGCGATCTTTTCGAACAAGCTCTCGAAAACTGCCCTGCCAAGTTCGCTAAAGTCATCTACCTCATGTATGGCGAGCTTGAGGAAGAGCGCGGCCTCGCTCGCCACGCCATGCGTATCTACGAACGTGCCACGCGCGATGTTGCCGATGAAGACCGCATGGACATGTTCCAGTACTACATCACTAAGTCGGCGTCAAACTTTGGCCTCACGTCTACTCGCCACATCTACGAGCGTGCCATCGCTGCACTGCCTGACAAGGAAGCTAAGGAGATGTGTCTCAAGTTTGCAGACATGGAGCGTCGCCTTGGCGAGATTGATCGTGCCCGCGCGATCATGGGACATGCAAGTCAGTTCTGCGATCCGCGTACGAACCCAGAATTCTGGACCAAGTGGGAGTCGTTTGAGGTGCAGCACGGTAACGAGGATACCTTCAAAGAGATGCTGCGTATCAAGCGGAGCGTGCAGGCTCAATACAAGTATGTCCCTCCTTCCCACTTCCTCTGTCAAAAATATACTAACATGTTTTGTAGTACTGATGTCAACTTCATTGCCTCCCAGGCCATTGCGCGCAGCAAGCAGCAAGCGCAGACAGCAGACGGTGAAACACTCGATGGAGAAATCGACGCAATGGCCGCCCTCGAGCGTGCGGCTCGCGCACCCGTTGGCTTCGTCAGTGCTGGCAACGTAGGCGGCAACAAGCCTGAAGACTCTGGCAAAGAAAATCTGCCCGCGAATCCAGACGCTATCGATGTGGATCTTGACGATCTATAAAACCGCTCACCCACGTATGAGCGTGTATTCTGTGTTGTTTTTGGTTATATTTCGTTTGTCAACTATGATGGGGCGGGAGGGGATCAAAATCTCAGCATTTGCCAGGCGTTTCTTCTTTCCCCTTTTCCTCAGGGAAGCATTGCTTGCCTTGATTTTCTTTTTCAGCTGTATATTCTTTTGCCTTTCTTTGTTATTCACTGTTCTCCAACCCGCGATCGATGTGCTTTGCAGGCGAGGAGTTGTGACAGATGTTGTGTTGTTTTGATGGTAGTAGAGGCTCTTTGCCTGGGTGTTTCTCCTATGTCGTAAACTTGTTTCTTGTATGACAGTTAAGTGTGGATGATGGATGGATGGCTGGGACCTGGGTTGGGCTGGATGTGAGAACTATTAAGAATCAAGCAATACCTCTTCATTCAACTACTATCTGACATCATTTCATTCGAGCTACTGCCTGCATCAGATCGGCATTCATGTCCCATATGCGCTTCAAGAGCTCTTTGCTACATATCCTTCATCGCCGGCACCGTTCAACAGCCAAGAAACATATCCTTCCTAGAGTAAAATCAAACATACTTTTGATATCTTTCGCCTACAACTACTCTTTCCAGCCGCATACCCAAAATGCGTGTCAGCCTTGGATGCCGTGCGGATATCTACGGCAGTTCACTCAACATGAATGACTCCTAATAACGCGTACAACTGTAGCCTCCTGAGCTATCACAATCAATGCCCCGATGAACTATGAGAAACTAGTGATCTCGCGACCGTAGATGAGAAAAGGAGGCTCCGACTTCTGCCTGCTCCGAATATCTAGTGCGGAATATAACTACTTTATGGAGGAGCTTTGGCAAGCTTTCTCGAAGTGGATAGTCCCCTACGGTAGCATGTGTAAGATCAGATGGATCTGGGAGCCGAACCAAACCACCGGGTCCCAGATGATAGCGAGACTATTATTCCTGTTCTGTGGAGTTTGGGGCTCTGTAGTTGTCCAACTGCATCTTCTTCTATTCTTTTATCAGTCTAACAGGTACAGCTCACCTATACTTCGCAAGGTATCTCGTGATAATCCTTACACGTTGAGAAGTTGTTCAACATCTAATCATTTATACTCATGCAGATCCCATCGTTGACGTAAAAGCCCTCCCTTCTCTACCCAAGATGATTGGATGCATGCAGCGCGCACATGGGCAGCCTGCGAGACGATGCTTGGACACGCAGAAAACTTTTGAACACAGCCTCCCTTGGCTCAGAGTCGATTACAGCTGGGAGTGCATTTGATGTTTGCGGTCGCGGGCTTGCGTAGTACCCGCATTGGTGTACAAAAGCTGCATATTTGGTGCCAGTTTGTCCAGTCCTCGTAGAAAGATAAGCAAAATGCTTGATTGGAGATCGGCAGGGCCCCTTATAGTGATTGATGTTGTGGGACGCTGTGGAGTTGGGTTGAAGTGATACCAGGTAGTGGAATGATGGTGATTGGCATGATGGTTGATGACTTTTACTCCGCAGAGGGACCTGGTAGAATCGGGGGCCTTTGTATGAGCAAGATATTGTTACAATGCGTCTGATATCGTCATCGTAGAACACGAGAGACGCAGGTGCATTTTAGTCGTGACCTTGGCGATGGTCTAGACAAGGCTTGACAGGGATATTCGCTGCATTAACGTCATAATTCAGCCTTTCGCTCCTTCCCGCCAACCATAGAGCGCAACTGCCTACTCATCGGTTAACAACACGATCGCCGTAGGCGATCGGGGACACCTCAACGAGGAGGACACCTTAACAAGGGCTTCAGCTAAATCCTCTACGCATAGACTAATATTATTCTATATCTTTGCCAATTTTGTATACAAAATATAATATTATTCTATTATCTTATGATAAAAGAATACAAAATTCTATCTATAGATAGAAAGGTATTTACTCTAAAGTATATCTAAATTTTAAAAAGATTTAGTTATAGGCTATAGAGTTATAAAGGCTTTACTCTTTATATCTTTTCTTCGTACCCTTATAAAGGAAGTTTCCTTTAGTTTAAATTTTTTAAAATTTAGTAACTAGATACTTTAACTCTATAACTAACTACCATAAGCTTTTTAGAAGATATTATCTATTTATGGTTGAGTTATAATTAATTCCTTGCTGAGGTGTCCTCCTCGTTGAGGTGTCCCCGATCGCCGTAGATGAGTAGAGTAAGTTGAGCGGAAAGAGCGACTGGCGAGAGAGATGACTGATGAGGCAGTCACGCCCAACCCCAAGCAAGCAAAAAGACAATCTGATCTGGTGAGAATCTGCTTGCCCATGCTGCCTTATCTGACGTATCGCACCTTTTCGCCTCTATAAGCCCGTCATTGTTATATCTATAAAGTCTGTGCCCCGCCTTGCTTCACCATCTGCGACTCCTACTTTCCCCATAATTCTCAGCCTTCTCCATCTATCTACAAATTACACATCAACACCAATTGATATTACGACCACGATCCACATCCGTCTACTACATCAAACCCGTCGCCAATATGGCTTCTGAGACCACACAGCTTGTCGATTCGTCGACCGGTACGTACCTCTCCCTCACCCATACAAACCATCCATTCCACAACCTCGCGCCCCCAAACAAACGCGCAAAACTAACAAACTCCAGAGAACACCACCAAACCCACCACCGATCCATTTGCCGCCCAACGCGAAGGCAATGACTTCGACTCTTCCAAAATCGCCGGCTCCGACGACATGGCCATGCCTCCCGGCGAAGGCGAAGGCTCACCCACCACAGGCCGCCGCGAAAGCCGCGAATGGGGTAAGCTAACAACCAGCCCAACCTACCCACGTTTGCAGTGAACCACGTGCTGATATAAAGACACGCTAGATGCATCCAAGGTGCCACCATCGCAGTTCCAGAAGCGCAAGGGCAGTATCTACTCGACGCCCAATTCGCGCGACGGCCACGTGCATGGCGCGGGCGAGCGCGACAAGGCGTACTTTGACAAGCTCAAGGAAAAGGTAATTCAAACACCTCTTTTGGTGAAGAAGATGACGATGCTAATTTGATATCTGTAGGGCTGGCATATGGTGGATAAGGTCACCAAGGACACGAAATAATTGTGTTCGCGACGCGCGATGATGCTGGATGGCAACACTGATGATGATTGAATGTAACTTTTGTATGTTTATGCTACGAATTCCCTATGATTAGAAGTAGTTGTTATGACTACTACATACGAGAACTTTGTTTCTTGATCTTGCTGTATCCTTGCCACGATTGAAGTGGGCTGAGGCTGGGTTGCTTGCTGGTGTTGGGGGGTTTATGTAGGCTCACTTATAGTGGTCCAATCCAACTATTCATGAGCAACAGGTGTTGACATCGTCTGGCATTGATTGAAAAACAGAACTTTCATAACAAGTAGACAAGTTTATGCAGTCACCAACTCACCGAGATGCAATGCTAGTTTCTTTCTGTTAAAACAGCGCATCCGTTGCCATCAACACTCCCATAATCTCCTCTTTCTTCATCCCTGGCTTCAGCAAATGTGCCACAGAGTGCGAATGACATCGAATCAATCTATCAATCTCCTCTCCACTTGGTATTTCCTTTCCAGAATCCCCAGTAACCACCTCTGCCTTGCGCGCAATATCCAGCATATACCCGTCCTTGATCGCAGCGCCAAACATCCTATCAGTCAGTACATCGAATCCCACTGCTGCCAACCCCTTTGCACAGTCCAATGATCGATCAAAAGAATCTTCGGTGCCAGCTGCCTCCGCAAAGCCAGGCGTATGATTGACAGCTCCTTTACTGTCAATGAAGCATGCCGCCTGCATGGCCGGACAGAAATGAGATACGTTGCCTGGAAGTTCTAAGTTGGAATATCTCCGTGTTTCTATCGGATGATATTCTTACCTTGATCGGAAGCGGCACCGGGATGATCTGTGATCTCAGGAATGCGGTATACAGTCTTGATCCCGAACTGATTCATACGATCTGTAAAGCCATGACACAGGTGACTATTGGAGATCATATCCCAGTAAGCGATATGCGTACTAGGAAAACATCAGTATCGTTCAACCTATCTGTAGCCGTGAAAGTAATCAGACTTCAACAACTAAAAGGATATAAACTCACTCATCGACATCAACAGTACAACCCGCCGCCTCACTACCAGCCTCAAAGCACCGCCTGACCTTCTTCCTCAACTCATCCAATTCCTTTCTCGTTTCCGCCCTGATGCCGTATTTCGCTCTGGTATACGCCGGTATAACATTAGCAGCACTTCCGCCGTTTGTGATTATGCCTGACACTCTGTTTGTTGGCTTCAATTGCTGTCGCAGCGCGGATATACCCACGTAGGAGTTGACCAAGGCGTCGAGTGCATTTTTGCCGTCCCAGGGAGCCATTCCGGCATGGGCATCGACTCCGTGGAACTCGGCGGTGATTCCCTGCGATGCGAGAGTCGTGGTAAATGCCAGTGCTTTGATGCTCGCGTCTTGAGATAGTGGGAGTGGATGGGCCATGAGACAGGCGTTGATGTTGAGGTAGGCACTTGCTTTGAGGAGTCTGATTTTACCGCCGCCGCTTTCTTCGGCGGGTGTTCCGAGCAGTCGTATAGTGCCGGGCTGTTTAGTCGATTTGAGGGCTTGCCAGCAGGCGATGAAGGCTGCGATTGATGCGGAGGCGATGAGGTTGTGGCCACAGGCATGGGCGGGCTTGAGTTGGGGAGGCTTGGAGTCTGGATCTGGAACCATACTTGGGAGAGCGTCATATTCCGCGTTGAAGACAATGATTTTTGAGCTGTCGTTTTGCGGAAGTGACAGACCAGGAGGATCAGCTAGTGTGCTTGCTTGGATCAAGAAGCTTGTCTCTATCCCGTATGCATGCCTGTGTACCGTGTAGTCGGATTCTAAATCATCGAAGAAGTCGCAGATGGTGTCATGAGCTATTGTTTCATGCCACGCCAATTGTGGGTTGCTCCAGATCTATTCTCAAGCTACTGTCAGCATGTCGTATTCTAAGTTGCAAATATAGGAGAAGTCTACCGTATCGTTTATCTTCTTTATTCCATCTCTGTGAGTTTGGATGCTTTTGATGATCAGAGAAAGCAACTCCATTCTGAGCTCTTGGGCCTTTTGAGTGAGTCTCAGGCGTATGATCGGTTGATTAGAACAGTGGATTTATGGAATAGCACAGCAGTTGATTGTGAACATAGATCCAAGATAAATGCTGCTTTTTGTAAAGGAAGCCAGCAGAAGTCGAGGCAAAGTTGGTGGGTCGTCGGCCAGGGCTGATCAATTTCCGAAGTGGTGTAGCTCTGTTCGACGAACAGAATCAGAACTTGATGGTTGCTTTCAGATCAGATGGTATTCTCAATGATCAAGTTCCTTTGCAAAGTCGTGAGCGCAAATTCCATGAACGGTTGGTCGTTAGAATAATTTTCCCGTAATCCAAGTAGTGATCCTGTCGTCAAACAATAACTTATTACTTTTATCAAACAGGAATTGATCCAAGACTGCCTCTGGAAGAATGAAGATATATCTCCAAACATTTCACACTAGTCACGTTATAGAAGCCGCACTTTCTTCCGATCTTCTTGCAAGGCGTTGCCCTTCTTCGGCTGGCAGCTCAGCAGGCTCAGAATGTAGCTCAGCCAGCTGAGAAGTACCTGGCAACTCTGCTACAGCCGTGCCATTCAACTCATAAGGATCCTTTGACTTTGCATCCAGTTCCGTTTTCTGCCATGTCGCATCTTCGGGCTCCTTCTCGGGCGGTTGTCGGCCAAGTCTGCGTTTTCTCCACAGTAGCCGCGCAACTACTAGACAAGCAAATGTGCCCCCCAGCGCAGCTACAACGATACCAGCGATGCTTCCTCCACCGATGGATGGCTTGAGTGAAGGCTGTGGTGTGTTGGTTGGAGTAGTATCGGAAGTTTTGCTCGTAGTCGGCGCGGATGTCACTGACGATGAAGTGGCATTGGGATCTGTAATGTTGAAATAACGGGATGCAAAACCAACTTGATTGCCTGCATTAAGTGCTGCCATGAAGAAAACATTGCCGATCTTTGCGTTTAGCACAAAGCTTGGTGTCAAGGCGACGCTCCATGTACTGGTTCCATTTTGGAAACCGACTGACATACCGTTAGTTGCTCCAGGGGAAATTGTAGTAGGGCCAAAAAGGTGTTGAACCGTGACGTTCACGGTCTGGTTTCCTTGATAGAGGTCAAATTGCAAAGAAGGTATATCCGTAATCCATTGTATATCGAGCGTCTGTCCTAATGTATACACTGGGTTACTCGAGTAATCCTGGTGAGAAGATACATTGGCAGGAGGTTCAATGAAAAAATTGTTATCTGAGTCAGGTGTAATGACCGTTACAGGAGTCTCTTGGCTGACCACTGATATAGCCAAGAATAGGACGCCGATGACTAAAGCACTAAATGCGTATCGAAGGTTCATGACTATAAAGTTTGGGCTGTACAATTGTGTGTTCTGATGTTCGGGGAGACAGTGTCTGAAAGAAAGGTGTAGACTACTCGGGTTATGATACTTAGTAGCTGAGTCCAAAGAGGCTGCAATCGCATGAAGAGCAAAATTTCCGAGGATTGATAAACACGCTCCAAAGAAGACAAACGAGATTCCAAAGTATTGCTCGCCAGTTAAAGACATGAACAGCCATACACAAGGGACAGCCTTACACACAGCACCATACGCATATGGACGACTGCGCATGCCACAGGCGATAGCTGCTTCCGCAAGCCCAATGAGCGTCGTGGAGACGAGCCTTCAACATTGCATTGCATAAAAGGCCTGTTCTACCTCCAATACATCGAAGGACTGGCTAAACGGAAGTGCTAAGCCGAAACTCATTATTTTGCATTTCAAGGCTGTGCTGAACTCAATTATAGACTCGGACAGAACAATCTACTGCACTAAATATAGCATATGGAATCATCGATTATTTTGGCAATTGACCATCCTGGAGAAACTCTTGAAGCGCAGGACATGGCTCAACATCTTGCAAGGCAGGTTGTGTGCACCACGGAGACGTGAAATGAGAAGCCGACGACCTCAGCCTGACGAAAGATATTTGGCTCAATGAATTTTGGCCCTCGCTTTCTGTTTGAAGATCGAGATCTTTATTTGACGACAGGAGTCCAGTCAAAACAATGTCGATCCTAAAGAATGATTGTCAGTGGTGTATCATCGTCAACCGCACTGACAATCGAGGGGTTTACGCTGCGAACAGAATATGAAGCATTCGACTTCAAAGCCTAGCACATGTTGAACTCCCTGTTAACTCGTTTGCATGTATCAGTATTTTGTTCGACGATATCGGCATGTAGATCTAATCTTTAGCTTTCTATCAGGATCACTCCCATTCTGTTCCTTTCAGACGTTGCATAAGATACTCAACCTCGACCACCTTTGTTAGCGGTATCACATAATTCTGTGATTTGTCAGTACCCTCGTTTTCAGTCGTTACTTCAAGTACAATACTGACCTTGTAAGTGTTCACCACGGCATCGACATCAATTTTGCCAACATCTCTACTTCCACCAGATGGATCTGTTCCATAAGTGGCCGCCTTCAGCTTTAACCGATCCAGTACTTGCTGTTCTACCGCCATATTCGTGATAGCTTCATCGATGCCTTTTCGGTCTTCCGCCTTGATAAGTTTTACGAAACGATCTGTTTCCGTGCGGAATTTTGACTCGGCCACGAACTTTCCGAAATGAATGCGGCGTGAGAGACTTTGCAGCACAAGTACATCAATGGTTGCCGCACTGCCATAGTTTTCTTGCTGCTCTGGTCTTTCCTCGCGCTGTGCGCAGACTGTGGGTAGAATGTGATTTATGTACGAGTCTTTGATCTCAGGATTGACGTTGACATCGTTGGCGTGAAGGATTTGTGGATAGTGGAGTGGTTGGAGAATTGGTTTCTCAAGTGCTGAAGGAAAGAAAGGAGTTTCGTCGGGTGACTCGTAGCGACGGACCAGTGCATGAAGGCGTTCTGAAGCGGACATTATCCAGTCGAACAAACTTAGGTCACTGTTGGGAATGGCAATGCCGCCTGCCTTGTAGATCGTGGCATTGAGAGGGAATTGGGCGCGTTCGATCAGATGAAATGTGATGGTGTCTTCTAAACGACTAGTTGCGCGTCAGCCAATATCAAAACAATCTTCAAGGTTGCGTACATGAGTTGGTATCTGATGTTGAAGAGATCGAGTGCCTTGGAGGCATCGGACAGGTCGATTGTGCTGTCCATTGTAGCACTTTTGGTGTTTGGGGGTAATTGGAAACACCACCAGAAGAATCAGCGTTTTATGAAGCTAGTGACTCAGGCAATGGAACAGTGAGTCAATCCATAAAAAATGCCGATGCCGGGGTGGGGATATTTTTGGTGTTGCATTTCGATTGAACCGGGAAACTGGTGACGACAGGAGCTGCCCCAAACAAACACCAACGAGGACGACAGCTTGCATCTTGCATGTCGCCTTCATCCACCACTCCACCCACGCGACCACCGTTAGTCTCAATCGGCGGCCTCATTGCCTCATATGTTGATTTAGGTCTTGCTTGAGCTTCAGTCCATTTTAATCTCCGCATGGCAGCTTAGAAGGACATCCATATCCCCTGCGCATAGCGCCTCGACCTCTCCCTCCTCCACCTAACCTCGATCGAGTATTCTCATGGCCAGCTCAAACGACCCTAATGTGAGCTGGGATGCCGGTGAAAGCGATGATCCTCTTCTTCCCGTATATTTTTCAAGTCATTTTGAAGCTATTCGATGCTAACTTGGATAGACTCGACAAATCGAAACCTTCTCCCGCAAAGTCACCGCAACCGCCTCCCACCTCATAGGTTCTTCTCTCGGAGAAGGCACCGTTCATCAGTACCAGAATGCCCTGGGCGAAATACATCGACAGGTGCGCCGACCGGTGATACAACGTTCTCTCCTCAGCTTCGCCCAGAACTCGCCGCGCGAAATATACAGATCAACTATAAACAAAAATGAGATCCAGCATAGGGCGCTGGTGTCGGTACCTGAAGATCTACTCGACAATATACCAGCGGGAAACAGCATGTTCTCACTTTTTCAAGGATTTCGGGCGAGTTTGCCTGAAGACGACAAATTCAAGCGCAAGCATGGCCGACACGGCTCGCGAGGGAGAAAGCTCTTGACAGATGGCGACAAGGCACTGGAGGGGCCCGATGCCAAAATAACCGACATGAGAAATGATAAACAAAGCCTGACGCATCGTCTTGAGATGATGGCGATACGGAAAAATATGTGTAGCTCAGAGATTTATGAGATTGATACCAAAATCGCAAATCTCAATCATATGCGACAGATTGTGCTAGATCGACTGGCGAACTTGGAGCAAGAAGAAATGGATATGGAAGAGGAGCTTGTTGGCCTGGATAATAAGATTGATGATCTACAAGAAGAACTGGATGATGCAGCTGCGCTGGCAAAAACACCGACCACTCCGACAAATAATGATGAGGAGAACACAGAAAGTGGAGCTAATTTCATGTCGGAATCCATCTACGAAAAGCTTCCTTCACCAAAAATAAGACGGAGAAGACCGAATCGCAGAATATCAACCCCAATTCTACACGAACACCTTCAACCCGGGTCCAAACTCAAAGAAATGCAAGCACATAACGACATGATCACAGCTATGGATTTTGATATACCCTTCGGGACCATGGTGACTGCAGCACTGGATGACACCGTCCGGGTCTGGGATCTTAACGCTGGACGATGTATGGGTATGCTCGAAGGCCATCTCTCGTCAGTAAGATGCCTACAAGTCGAGGAAGACATAGTCGCAACTGGATCTATGGATGCCAGCATTCGATTGTGGGATCTAGGCAAAGCTCGATATGCTCCAAGAGATACCAATAACCGAATCAACAAAGACGACCCCGCTGACGAAGACGATGGTCTGGACTTTCAGAACGAAGGCGATGAGCCTCCAGCACCTCCACCAACATCCATGGAAGACTGCCCACTCTTTTCTTTAGAAGCACATGTGGCGGAAGTAACGGCTCTTCATTTCCGAGGCGACACTTTGGTCTCTGGCTCTGCAGACAAAACGCTTCGACAATGGGATCTAGAAAAAGGCCGATGTGTGCAAACACTCGATGTACTCTGGGCAGCTGCTCAAGCCACTGCAACTACCCAGCCTACATCAGGCCAATGGAAGCAAACCGGAAGACTACCAGATGCTGCAGCAGATTTTGTTGGTGCCTTGCAGGTATTTGATGCAGCACTTGCATGCGGAACTGCAGATGGAATGGTTCGTCTATGGGATCTGAGAAGTGGCCAAGTACATCGCAGCTTGGTGGGCCACACGGGGCCTATTTCAGCACTCCAGTTTGACGACATCCATTTAGTTACAGCCAGTTTAGATCGAAGCATCCGAGTAAGTTGTCCCCTTAAACACATCATCATTGATATCTAACTTTACTTAGATGTGGGATCTGCGCACCGGATCAATACATGATGCATTCGGCTACGACAATCCCATCACAAGCATGATGTTTGACTCTCGACGCATTATCGCCGCAGCTGGTGAAGATGTTGTCAAAGTGTACGATAAAACAGACGGACGGCAATGGAACCTTGGCTCCGGGCTCTCCGCTGAAGAAGACGGAGTTACGCCTTCGACTGTTGAACGTGTGCGTATCAAGGATGGCTATTTGATCGAGGGCCGGAAGGACGGAATGATCGGCGTCTGGTCTTGTTGAGAAAGCGGCTCGCAGGTTAGCTCGAGGTATACATACACACCTGTAGAGATATCGGAATGCACATTGTACACTATCCGAGTCGTTCCATGTCCTAGGTATCTCGCTGCTTTGGACTTCCCGAATTCCGATTGTTTCTTTTCATTTGCTCAAGGATTTGCTGTAAGGATGAGTTGTCCGGATATCTGGGAAATATTCGACCCGCTGCACGCATTGCGCTACAAGCTGAGGAGCTTGTCGCTTACTTGAGGCGCAGAAATCTCTAATCTCCAAGCGAGATGTCATATCCTCTAATCCCACGCCTAAAACTCTGCGTATGCTCATAAAGGCTGGTAGTTACGCATCATGGTTCCATGGAGGTTAAGCCTTTGAGACTGATAATGAGGCTTTGGGCACGACTGGGATATTCCACGCTCGCTCGCATGGCGATCACTTTTCTTATCCTGCAAGGCACTTCAGGCTACGCCTATCCCACCAAAATGGTTCGGAAGGATTCCGAAAGCCCGATTCGTGTCGACCTGAAACGGAGAAGAAGAAGAATCAAGGAAGGCCTGGGTGTCTAGCTGCAGATTTCCGTCGAAACCGCATCGTTGAGTGACGATCGTCTTCTCTGCTATCAAGCCCACGGACACTAGACGATACATCGTCAATGCGTGAAATGTAAACGGTCATTCTACCTGGATTGCAAACCCGTCAGTCAGGCTCGTGGCTACAGCACAATAACTTTAAACGTCTTGATGGATTTGGGCTTCGCATTGGTAGATATAATTTGCTCTATATCGCTACCAATAATGACACTCCAACCTCTTTCACGTTAGCCTCCACGCTAAACATCCCAGGATGCAACGAGGTAAGGCCCCTGTCGCGTGCTTCGCGTGTGCTCCCACGTGGTGTTTAGCGTTAATCGGGAATTCCAACTCCAAGGTTCCTTCATCCAACAGAAACCTGTCTACCAATTCCAACATTCCAACCACCTATCGGGAAGGAAGATACGATTCCGAGAACGGGCGCTCGCGGCTCATTACACCTATCCAGGGGGGATATCAAACGCCTCTCAGCCAATTTCGTATCACCCACATGGGCAGCGCCGTTTACAACCATCGTCGCATTTTGAACGTTGCAAAAACCGTCTGGACAAACCGCCAATGGTGGTCTCTTTCTGCCTAATGTGATATTCAAAGTTGCTTGGCCGTTATTTAAGCGAGAAGAGCTTCTTCGTGCTTTCAGTTGATATCTGCAGTGTGCCTACCAATCGGAGCAAATTCCCAGGGTCTTTGCATGCTTGGTTTGGCTGGGTGATTGCACTGTTGCAGTGATTATCTCCAGACTTAATGTGGCTTCCACGTTCTGGGTTGGCCTTGCCAGTAACTTCTACATGGCTTAGATACCATTGATGTGCTGTGGTCTTTACTTGCTACACTTGAAGCATGGCCCAAAGCACGTAGTGTGCTGAACAGATTCTAGGCGAGCTTGATTTTCAAATGACACGGGGAGCATTACGTAGAACATGATATCAAAAATCGAAGCATTCCAGTTCGAGAGGATGCTAGTCCAGCTGAGGTGATTTTGCTCACTGAATCCCACTAGAGTACGGTTTTCTCAGCATGGCGCATGACGGCTAAATGACGCAAGTTTGAAGTCTTTGAGGATGTTCTTAGAGTGCCTGATCAATGATATCCTACTCATATCTCAGAACAGTCATGATTCATGTCTAGGGATCGACTATGTACGGTTACGCTACCGTTCAACTTCTTGGAATACGTTTTCTCAGCTTCTCGCAAGATATCATGACATTGCTACTGTTCTGCTTGAAAGCGATTGTTGAACGGCGATGTCGCAAAACAGAGAAGGCCTACTGCTTGAAGAGGTTGCGAGTTTCCCACCCTTTGCTAAGAGATAAAGGCTTTGGTCAGAGCTGAACGGCGACCAGTGCTGCGCCATCAGCTAGTTCGACAACTATCCTTTGTCGTCCATGTCTCATCGTTCGTAGTGACGGTTCACCTCGTAAGATGGGTCGCACTCATTTATACCCCTATTGTAGACTATCTGTGTCCCCGTCTCAAGTTCAACACAAAATCCAGCATCCATACTTTAAAAGGTGAGGTATCCCAAGTGTCAGTAGAACTACCGCAACACCCTTAGACAGGCAACACTCTAGACACTTGCACGACTCTAAGATATCATGGGCAAGACATGCGGAACAGACACTCGCCTGGAAAGTGCTCTCGAGCATGCCAGTAGAATCATCAAACCCAATAGCTTGGTGCTGTACGCCCCACATACAAAGATACATGAACAAGCAAAAGCTTGGGCAAAAATAAACGGTAAGATCATTTATGACGATGTGTTCGATAAGAAGTGCTGGTTAGAGTTCTACGTCACCACCTGGAGTCGAGCATTAGCCAAAGCCGCTTCAGGAACGGTATACATATTCATACCACCATCTGGCCTTGATGGTAAAGGTACATTCACGGAGACAGAATGGGGCGAGCTTGTAGCTTACGGATCGGGTGTTGACAAAATCCAATGGATCCCAATAGATGAGTCATTTAATCGTACCAAAGAGCCACCCATAACAATATGGGACTGGAGTATAGGGCCCATGGGCTTTCCCAGACGCACATCGATGAGAGAAATCTGTGCACTGTATGAAGCAAAGAAATCCAAAGCTCTCAAATCGGGAAAGTTCAACCACTCAAAGTCTGCTCGAAGTAAAGCACGTTAACGTAGAAACAAGTTCAACCGTACAGCTGATACTTTCCGAATCTTCGGAAGAAACTTGATGCATTTCGATAAATTGTGGATAAGGCTTGTCACCAAAAGTTCAAGAGCTAGAGCGATATCTTGTAAGAATTTGAATAACTATAGCTTGAAATGTGGTGGAGATTAGAATTAGAAGACAAATGGAGAGTAAGGTGTTGTTAATATATAGTTGTAACTATTCAGTTCGCAAGTAATGAAATCATTCTTCAATCATCTCTCCTCTTTCCGTTCCCTCAAATCGGCCGACTTTTGGCTGCACGTTAATCGTAAAGAGGTATTAATTTGCAAGATAGTTGTAGATTCAGCGAAGTTCGAATGAAATATCACCTTGAATCTTGACCTCAAAGCACCATCATCAACTCGTGAATTGGTAGTGGTATTGTTGAGCATAGCACATGATATCAAACATCAATCCATCGAAAAGCGAGCATACAGTTATGCTAAATCATTTAAGGCAAGCCCTTCCAAACGACTATTGCTCGTTAGTTCCTTACCTTCGAATACGAATCAGCACAAAAACCTGACTTCAGAACATCCAATACCAAGACACAGCCATGCGCCTTCTAAAGTCGGAGCATACTCGAAGAAGCCCATAGTCTCTGCATGTGCAGCTTGGCGAGCATTTAGTTATTTCCGTATCCCCTTACACACTTGTTTTGCACCAATTCGCGGGTTTGACTCCGTAATGGGTGATTGACCTGCCCGTTTGCACTAGTGCCCGACTTCGACATCGAGGCTTCAGCCTTCTGTCGGGGAAGACGGACAAGGCTGAATTATAGTGATAGTGCTTTATCTGCAGCCTCCTACCTCCTAAAATGGGGGTTCATGTTTCGTCGGCCACTTAAATCCACCAGGAAACATATTTTAATGTGATGATATATCTTAGCATGGAGATGATGCAGAGATTTGTGTCCTGTGAGATATTGAAATTTCGCATCTAGGTACGTAGTCCTCAACCCGCAGCTCGGAGAGATACTAGAGCACAGCTTATTAATGTGAGATGCATTAAAGCAGTAATATCTATATGCTTGAGTCTAGCAAGTGTAGAGATGATAGAGTAATTCTTGACTCTAACCCCTTATTTTAACCCAAGCTTCACTTATCTCAGTTTCTTAGACGTAGCAAGCTGCTTTAAAAACAGGTCGCCTTCGGCTCTCTGCTTAGTCAGAGAGCCTTTGGCTCTTGCTGACTAAGTGTCCCTAGCTATCCTATGTAGAACTAGGCTTGCCCTTAGCTAATTAGATATTTTAAGACGTACGTAATTTTAAAGTAGCTTACTACGTCTAAGTAACTTTTATAGAGTTTTAGTAAGGGCTCTATTAACTTTATATAGAAGAATACGCCCTTTTTAAACTATATTATTTCTATAACTATATACGCTATTATATTTATTTCTATATCTACTTACTTATTTTCTTTATCTCTATTATTTATTTTTACTATGTCTACCTAAAAGCGTTATATTAGTTCTAAGTATTAGGCTTATTATAGTTTTAATACTAGTAGGCTACTTAGTTCTATAATGCGACTATTAATATCTTTAATATAGCTATAATAGTAATTTTAGTCTAAAAGGCTATCTAGTTTACCTCTTATATTAATATTACTATTATTATTACTTATTAATACCTTACTATAGCCTAGAAACTCTAGTTTACTTATTAATCCTTACTTTTTACTTAGCTAGATTAGTAATTTATTAAGTAGTAAAGAGGATAATAAAGAATTAGAATTAAATAATACTTACCGTTTTTTACTTATTTAGCGTAGTTAGTAACTTAGTACTAAGTAGAAGCTTAAGTTAGTATTATTATATATTTAGTTAATCTTATAGACGTTTATTAAGTTTTTAGATACTTAGGTTAGCGTAAATAATTAAGATTCTAACCTTATTATATAGTATTAGTATTATCTAATAGTAGAAAGTCGTCGTATAGTTTTAGATAACGTACTTACTACGTACTATTTTATAGACTTAATTAAGAGTAATAGGTATCTATAAAGCTTTAAAAGTAAGTTCTAAGCTCTTTTAAAGACTATTTGCTTTAGCTAATTTAATATTAAAACTACTCCTTTTACTATTAATTTCTCTATAGGTATATAATAACTAAAGCTTCTAGCTCTATAGTAGTTTGCTTTCTATTAAGATATTATATAAAACGATTAGAGTAGGTTTAAATTTTATAAACCTTAAAAACCTTATATTAATAATTAATATATCTTCCTTATTACTATAGTTATATATAGCTATTAAGCTTATTAGAATTCTAACTAATTCTTTATACTATTAGGCGTATATCTCTATTGCGTTAGTATTAAAAGAAGAGTAATATAAACGTTTAGTATATTTAGTATTTACTATAAGTATAACTATATAGTATAAGTTATTAATTAAATTACTAGTTTTTTACTAGTAAGATACTCTATTATAAAATTAGTATATCTTATATTATTTCTCCTTATTCCTTATAATAACTTATATATCGCTCTATAATCCTTCTAGTATTACTCTTATAGTAGAATATAAATATTAGAATACTTATATAAGTATCTCTATATATTCTATATCTATTCTTAATACTTCTTACTAGCTTTTACTTATTAGTAAGTATTATATTATCTATAGTCTATAGAATATAGATACTAGAATACTTACTTAATTATCCTTATATATTCTATAATTAACCTTATTAGCCTTTAGTATTCTATAATTAGTTTATAACCTTAAGCTAAAGTATTTATAGGAATAGCTTACTACCTTTGCCTATAATCTTTAGTTAGTACTTATATATAATAACTTTAACTATAAGGATTAAGTTTAGAATAAGAGAATTAGCTATAGTTATATTATAAGAAATCTAACTATAGCTATTATAGTTAGATATTCTTATTATCTACTTAGTAGTTTAATTTAAGATATATATAATCTAACTTATAAATTACCTCTACGCTTAATTATAGACTCCCTTTTTTATAAAGAGTACGTAACTAGTAAATTTATAGCTAATACTATTAAGAAAGTTTTAATATATAAGAGTCTTATAGTTACCTTTAATACTTAACTTAAAAGGAGGTTCATTAGTAATAAGAATAAGAAGAAAGAACTAATATAGCTATAGCTTAATTAATTTTCCTCTATTAAAACTAAATATTAATAGCTTATTAGTATATTTAAAAATAAGGGTACTATAAATAGTATATATAATATATATTATAAGATTTTTATAAACGTACTTAAGTTTCTAGAACTTAGCTTAGATAAAATAGATATATTAGGTATAAACTTTTACTAATATTAGTAGCTAATTAACTTATTAATAGGTAAACCTTATATATTTATCTACTACTTATTTCTTATATATAAAGATTAACTTAGCGTAAAGAATAATTAAGCTATTAAATTTAAGTAGTTTTATTTATCTTAGGCTTTTAATTAAAAGGAGTAGCTTTATTTAGTTATTAAGTAGTTTTATACTTAAAAGTATCTTAGAAAGAGTATTATAAAGAGTTATTAAGGACTTATTGACTATTATAAGCATGCTTTATATTCTATTAAGTATAATATTACTATTTAGGGTTGTCTAAAGAATAAAATACGCTAGTCTGTCTAGTTATATAAGCTAGAACCTATTCTAAAATAAGTATTTAATACTTAAAACCTAGCTTTATTTAAGCTTACTTTATATTATTATAGATACTATTCTCTAAATATAACTTCTAATATATTAATAGATAATATAGTTATAAGAGATATTATTAAAATATTAATAGTAGATTAGGTAGTTAAAATTATTTAGGATATTTAAATTCTTATATATTAGGTAGAGAGTTAAACTAGTTTATATAAGAATAAAGAAGGTAGTATAATAGTACTAGAGGCTATTAATATTTAGTTCTAGACGTTATATTAATATATATAAAAAATCTACTTATTATTAACTCTAAAGTACGCTATTAAATATATAGATATTAGTTTACTTTATTAGCTAATTAATTCTATAATGTATTAGTTTTATAGGTTTAGTTCTAATAATTATAGTAATAAGATAATGTAGCTTAAGTAGAATATACTAGATATTATTAATAAACTAGAGTTATAACGTACTATATTAGCTTCTAGCTTAGTTAACTAGCTTAGTAAACTATATAGTTATAAGGCTATAGATTTAGACTTAGAATATATAAATAGAAGGACTTAAAAGCATTATTGTACTAAAAGATTAATTTCTTAGAATTATTCTATAAAACTATTATTATTAGATTTATCTTATTAAGACTATTATAATAGTATAACTTTTAACTAGACGTAAGTAATAGCTAGTACTATAAAGATAAATAAAAATTTATAGTAGATAGCTATTATTACTATAGAGGCTATCTATATTAAAAACAAGGTAATATAGAAATAAAAAGATAATCTAAAACTACTACTTATAGAAATATAGAGAGGAATTAAAGTACTATTAAGAAGACTTATATCTAAAGAGAAGGATCTAATATAACTATTCCTTAATTAGTTAATAGCTAATTTTATATAATATTATATATCTTTTATTATAGCATAAGACTATATTAAATAATTAGTATTTTACCTAGCTTTAATTATAAATAGAGCCTTTTTACTAATATACTTTAAGATATATCTTAACTAAAAACTTAATATAATTATAAAGTAGATTACTAAGATTAAAATAACTTCTAACTCCTAAGTAAAGATTATAAAAGAACCTAATTTACTAATTCCTAACTAAAAGGCCTTCTTTATAAGCTTAATAGTTTAAATTAATATTATAAAAATAGTTAAAAATATATTAAAGAAAGATAAATAGAATAGAGTAAAGCTATTTAAAAAGATTAAAGAAACTATTTTATAAGTAATAGCTATTAAGCTACTACTTAGTAAAAACGTTAATATTATAGTTAATATATAATTAGATAAAGACTATATTTAAAATAAGCTATACTAGGTAAGCTTAGATAAGATTTAGATCTTATAATAAAACTATCTAATAAAGATTCTAAGAGCTTTACTTAAACTAGATATAGTCTATAATAAGAATATAGATAATAGTAAACTAATTAAAAAACTAGTTAATAAAAATAAGATAAAGTTTAAATACTTAAAAATAAGAGTAGTTTAGTAACTTTATAAAAACGTAGAGTATAAATAAGTAAAAAAAGAATTAAAAAAGTATAAAAAGGTATATATTAAGGAATTACTTATACTATACTACTTAATAATAGTAATAAGAAATAAGGTTATCTAGAAAAAGTTTATTATTAAGATAAAGAAGCTCTTTACTAAATTATATAACTTAAAATATACTACTAAATAGTACTTTTATTACTAAGTTTAAAGCTATATATAAATAGCTTATACTTAATATAAACTAAACTATAGTAAATATATAAGTAATTATAATACTAAAAACTATACTAAGATAAGCTTAGTTTAATACTCTAACTATAAAGATAATAAAAAAAAAAAAAAAAAAAGAAAGAATAAGGCTAAGGATACTATATATAGTAGAAAAATATATATAAAGTATACTAAACTTACTTTAAAAGTATAAAAGAATTCTAAGTAATAAATAAAAAATATATAAAATAAATAAAAGCTATAATATCTACCTAAATTATATTAATTTAGCTTATAAATAATAATAGATATATTATAATAAATAATATAAAAAAAAGAAAAGTAGAGACTAAGAACCTTAAAAGACTATTAGTATTATAAAAAATAAAAAATAAAATATATAATAACTTAGTCTAGAGTACTTAAAAATTAATTATAAATATATTTAACTTTAATAGAAGTAATAATAGCTTATAAACTATAAAAAATAGTATCTTAGAAGACTAATAAAAAAATAATTATAAAAAAGTAAGATAGGCTATAAATAACTTTAAGCTAATCTCTAATAATAAAATAAATAGAATCTAAATAATAGACTTAAATAAATAGTATTAATATTATATAATATAACTATAAAAAGTTAAATAAAAAAGAAGTAAAGCTATTCTTTAATATACTAAATAATACTAAGTAATTAATTATAATAATTTAAGACCTTAAAGAAATTATAAAGCTAGAAAGAATATACTACCTCCTTAACTATATATTAGTATATAATTAGAATAATTAATTAAGAATATACTTTATAATAAGTAAAGTACTTAATATAAAGAACTAATAAATAAAATATTATAACTAATTTATTTTAATATTATACTTTTAGTATAAGTATATAATACTAATAATTATTAATATATATAATAAAAGCTTAGTAGTAAATAATTATAACTATATTACTAAATACCTAATACTAATAAAAGTAATTAATAAAATAGAAAAAGAAATCTTATTAGTAAAAGACTTTAACTACTATTATTATTAATAAAAAGGCGTAGTATTAGCTACTAAACTCTAAGTAAATACTTTACTTTATAATATAATTAGGTAAAAGCTCTAGCTATATATACTAGAAAAAAAACTAACTTATAAGTTATATAAAAGAAGAAAAGTAAAAGTAATAAAAATAATAATTAACTTTATATTCCTATTCTAGTTCTTTTAAGAAAAATTAGAGTTTTATAGCCTAGTTAATACTTAAGTACTAATAAAAAATTATATCTTAGTATTAATCTAGCTAACCTTAAAATAAGAGAAGTATATACTAAAAGTATAATATAATATATAAAAACTAGATATAAAATAATTTATTAAATATATAAATAATAGCTTATAGAATACTAAAGATATATTAATAAAGGCCCTATATAGAGTAATAATAAAAATACTAAAAATTTACTATCTAAAAGTAAAACCTTTAAAGTAAGCTTTATATAAATAGTTATCTATAACTACTCTATTAATATAAAAAAAATACTATATAAAATAAAGATACTTCTAAATAAGAACTAATTAAGATAAGTATATATATAAGTTAGTTATAGCCTAACTAAGAAAATTTCTATGCTAAAATAAAGTAGTATCTTAGTAAACTTTTATAAAAAAGATTATAAAGGATTATAAATACTATAAAAACTAAGGCTTATAAAGAATAAGTAAATAAATAAGAGCTAAAGCTAATAAACTAAAAAAAGACCTATACTTACTAGTATTTAAATAAACTACTAGTAATAACTATACTTATAATAATTAAGATAAAGTAAATATACTATTTATAAAGTTCTTTTTTTAAATAAAGATAGTAAACCTTAGTAATATAAAGAATACTATTTTATTCTTAGAATTAAAAATAAACTATAAGATAATAATAAAAGAAATAAATTACGTAATTAATAGCCTCTTAAATTATAAGATAATAAGACTTATTAATATACTAAATAAGGTTCTAAAGACTCTTAGGCTTAAGATATAACTAGAAAAGAAGAGTAATAATCTAAAACTAATAAAATTTAGTAAAAGACTAATACCTATAATTAGTAAAATATTAATAAGTAGTATAATCTTAAAATATTTAAAGTAATTCTATATACTAGTACTAAAAAAGCTAGGTAAAAAAGACTACTTATTACTAGTAGCCTACTAGTTAATTATTCTTAAGAATATAATAGTAAAGTTAGTTAAAAAGATTATTACTAATAAACTTACCTAACTTATAAAGAATAATAACTTACTACTTTAGAACTAAATAAAAGCTAGAGTAGAGTAATTAATACTAATAGTAGTATTGTTAGGGGTTGAACCCCCTAAAGCTATGCCCGTTTGGGCTACCCCTGTTGTATATAAACACCTTAATCAAAGAGTCTCTTAACTCTTCTTTCTCTCTAAGTTACCTTCCTATTTAGTAGGCTTACAATATAACTTGTCTCTTCGTTATCTAACCTATAATATTAGGTAACTTTAAAACCAACCCCTCTTTTTACCTACTCCCTCTTCGTCTATTAATAAATAGCTAGAATGGTAGACTAAGATCCCTCTTGCCTAACGATCGCTAGACAAGATAGAGAAACGTTCTCTAAGGGCTTTACTTATAAGAACGTAGAAGCATACTTTACGTATATTAACTAATAATAGATAGAGCTATAGAACTACTTAGACGCATCCTAGGAGGCAACTAATAATAGCTTATAACAAGTAATAGACAATATTTTACTACTTAACGATACGCTTAATTTATCTATTTCATAATTACGTACAACTACTACTAGTTATAGACAAGCCTTATAATAACTAAATAGGTTAACTAGCAAAATTTATATATAATTAAATAAGAATACATAATAGATTATAGTAGTCTATGCTAAACTCTAGGCCTAAGTTAATAGCCAGAATAAATAGCTTACTAATATTTATACTAGTAGTAAGATCCTTATATAACAAGTAAATAACACTACTTATAAGACGCTAACCTAGTAGTAGTAGTAAGAATAAGAACGACTCTAGAGAGAATCTATAACGCCTAATATAACTCTTTCTTTAATATTAGCTATATCCTTTACTAAAGAAACCTCTAACTATAGCTACTACCCTTCTCTAATTTTATAAGCTAATCCTCCTTAGACTTTAATCATAATAGCTAGATTAGTAGCTCTTCCTCTACCTCCTTTAATAAATCCTTTAGCTACCTAATATAAGCTACTTTAACTACTACTACGAAACCTTTAACTAGCTCTCCTAAACTTAAAATAATATTTATACAAGGACTTAATCCTTTATCCTAGTTTTTGCTAAATAATTAAAGCAAAATTACATATTAATAAATAAATTTATATAGATAACTACGCCTAAATCTACTATATATTTAGCTAGCTTATAAGAAATGCTACCTAATAAGTTTTTCCCTAGATTTAGAATCCTACTAGCTATAGCATTATAAGTTTTAGTAAGTTTATAGAATAGATAGACCTTCTCTTTCATAACTCGTATAAAGAAATAAGAGCTTTAGTAAACCTCTAAGGAATCTAATAAGAAGGTAGAGAATAGAGAATCTTTTAGGCTAAGTTTTAGTAGTATCTTATTTATACTAGAGTATAATTTTAGGCTATCCTTATCTAGATATAGTTCTTAGAAAACGCTATAGATTCTAGTCTTAGGATAGCTCTAATTGCTTACCCTTAGCCTAATAATTTAAATACCTTTACCTAAGAAGCTTTAAAGACCTAGGATTAAATAGTTTAAGCCTATATAAGCTATTATAGCCTAAGAGGCCTAAGCGCTAAAATAAGTACTTAATAGAGTTAACTATCTAGGAATTAAGATCTAGATACAATAAAAGGCATCTAAGTTAAAGCTAGCTAAGCTTAGTACGACTATTATAAGTAAAATAACCTTTATTTTTGCTATAACTTAGCTAATTATAGGATTTAGGATTATAAATAGGCGCCCTAAGCATTATTTAGAAGTTAGAATTCTTTTTATAGCTAGGCTAGCTATAGATAAAGATAAGGTAGAGGAAGCACTACTAGAGGTAGATACCTATAAGATAATACTAGTAGATTCTAAGCTAGTATTACTAACACTCTAGACGTCCCCTAGAATAGCTAGCTAGTAAGAGCTACTACTACTTAGCTAAGAAATAATAATTCTTATAATAATCTATATAACGTTATTAATATAGAATTAGAAAACTAGTAAGCTTAGATTAAAGACGTAATACTAAGCTAGAAAATTATAAAAATATTATTTTAAAATAGCATTAGAAGTTCTTTACTTAGAATATAGTTATAAAGCCCTTTTTAATACCTTTAATAGTAAATTAACTTTCTTTATATATAGGCTTTATTAATAGTAGCTACTTAACCTATTCCCTTATAAGTCTTTGCTTTACTTAAAGACGTAAACTTAAATATATACTACTACCTTAGGCAATTTTTATTAAAAAGATAAATAGTAAGGCTAGAGAAATCTACAAAATAGTAATTATAAAGATTAATATTAAAGGCTATAAAGAAACTATTTAAGCCTTTATAGTAAAAGAGACCTTAGGCTATGATATAATCCTTAGCCTACCTTAGATAAAGAAATAGGATATTATTCTTTATATAAAACCTAAGAAGCTAGTCTTTAACAAAATAAGTTATATAGTTATAAGTCTAAAGACTCTTTAGAAGAAGTATAATTATATAGTAATTAGGGCTATAGTATTTAGAATGCTTACTTAATAAGCTAGAAAGTAGGTAAAATAGTCTTAAGAAGGCTTAATACTAATTATATAAGTCTTTACTATAAGTTTTTACGACTTATAAAAAGCCCTTACTCTAAAGAAGTATATTAACCCTTATAGAAAGCTTCCTAAATAGTATTTAGATTACCTTAACCTCTTTTAAAGAGAGCTAGCTAATAAATAGCTACCTATTTAAGGCCCTTTTATAGACTATAAAATTAACCTAATCCTAGACTTTAATAGAAAGAAACCTTAGTTACCTTAGTAGGTATTATACCTTATAAATTAGGACGAATTACTAGCCCTTAGAAGAATCCTTAATAATCTACTAGAAAGTAGGTTTATTTAAGTAAGTAACTTACTTATTAGAGCATTAGTTCTCTTTATTTATAAAGTAGATAGATTAATTTAGTTTTATTATAACTACTACGCATTAAATAAGTTAACTATAAAGGACTATTACCTCTTACTACTCGTCTATAAGATACTAAACGCCTTAAGAAAGGCATAATAGTTTACTAAGCTAGACGTATCTTAAGCATTTTATAAGATTTAGATATATAAAGGTAATAAGTAGAAGATAGCCTTTTAGATACAATATAGCTTATTTAAATAGATAGTAATATTATTTAGGTTATTAAATACTTTAAGTACCTTTTAGAGGTTTATTAACTCTACCCTTTAGAATATTTTAGATAACTACGTTTTTATATACTTAGACAACGTCTTAATTTTTAGCTTAGGTACTAGGAAGTAATATAAGGCTTACGTCTATAAAGTTCTTAAGTAGCTATAAAAAGTAAGACTCTACCTTAATATTTAGAAATATAAATTTATAACTACTTAGACAATATACCTAGGCTATATTATTAAGGTTAGATAAGGAATCTTAATAGACTTAGCTAAAGTTAAAGCAATCTAAGAATAGGAGGCTCTTAAGAACGTTTATAAAGTTTAAGCTTTCTTTAGCTTTATTAACTTCTATCGTAGGTTTATACTAAACTTTTAAATAATTATAAAACCTCTTGTTTAACTTACCTAGAAGGACGTTCTCTTCTTATTTAAAGACCTAAAGAGAGCTATATTTAAGGAGCTAAAATAGCTCTTTACTATTAACTAAATACTAGCCTTATTTAACTATAATAGAGAGACTCTTATCTATATTAACTCCTTTAGTTACTCTTTAGGAGCTATACTAGCATAAAAGGATAAGATAGGTAAGTTTTAACTAGTAGCCTATTTCTTTAAAAAGTATAACTTTGCTTAAAGTAACTACCTAATTTATAATAAAGAGATACTTATAATTATACTTACTCTAGAAGAATAGGACTTAGAGCTATAAATAGTAAAGAAGTTTAAAGTAATATTTAATTATAAGAACCTAGAGTATTTTATAAAACTATAGAAGCTTATAGAAAGGCATATTTAATAGTCTATTAAACTTACAAAGTATAATATAATAATTAAGTACTAACTAGGCTTATAGAATAGCATAGTAGATAGTCTCTCTTATTATAAATAAGATATACCTTAGGACGTAGCTAATAAAAGGATTTAGGCTAGAACTTTTTAACTACTTTATACCTAAGGAGATTAATTACTTAAACTATTATAAGCCTTACTTGTCTATATTATTGCTCTTCTTATAGTAGTTAAAAATAAATTAGTAGAGACTCTATTAGCTAATAAAGCTTTAATCCTTAGCTTACTACTACTAATACTAAATATCTCTAAACTATTAGTAACCTAGTAGAATAAAGTAGTATAAGCTAATAATATCTATTAAGTAGCTTATTAGACGATTAAAGCTAGTAAATAAAAGTTTCCCTTATTAATTATAAGTATTAAGATCTCTATTCTTAATTACTTAATTAATAGTAAGGATTACCTTTGCTAAAGAGGATAACTATAGATTTTAAATTTAGAACCTTTATAGATAGTAATACTATAAGTAGCTTATACGTCCTTAACTTAAAGCTATCTTAGCTATAAAGGTACTTACTAAGCTTTATAGCTATACTTCTTCTAGCTTAGAATTGTAGCTAATATAAGGCGTTTTATAAGAAATTATAGTATATATAGCTAATTAAAGATTAGTTATAAGTAGAAAAGAGGCTTCCTAAAGCCTTTACTTATCTTAAGCTAATAATAGTAAGAACTATCTATAGATTTTATAATAAACCTTCCTCTATTAAATAGATATATAATCTTAATAGTTATTACTAATTAGCTAAGTAAAGGAGTAATCCTAATCTTTCTTGCTTAAAGAGAAGCTAAAGATATTATAGCTATTTTCTTATAACGCGTCTATTTCCTTTATAGTATTCCTAACGTAATTATCTATAATTATAACTTAGTATTTATAGGAGACTTCTAGATAAAGTTCTATATGCTACTATAAATAGAGCTATAGCTATTAATTATATTTTACCCCTAGATAGATAGCTCTATAGAATAGTAGAACTTAGATATTAAAGCTAAAGTATAAATATATATAAATTATATATAATTAAACTAGTTCTTACTAATACTAATACTTTAACTTATACTTAACTTATAGCGCTTATTTATAATAGAACTTTTACTCTTCTTTCTATCTTATAGCTTTAAAAACTTTATCTTTCTAGACTTCTTTAAGTAAGTTTCCTTATCTAAATAAAAGGATATTTTAAAAGAGAGGAAGGAGGAAGCTACTTATATAATTTTAAAAGCTATAGAATAAGCTTAAGATACTATAACCCTTACCTAAGAAAGGATATAGAAATAAGTTAATTAAATAAGGATCTAAACGCCTAAGTATAAAGTTAGTAATTAGGTCTAGCTAGACTTAAAGAATATTAAGACTAAATAAGTAAAGAAGAAGTTTAATTACTATTACTCTAAGTTCTAAGTTATAAAGGTAGTAAGCTTATATATAATTATACTAAATATACTATAAAGAACTAAGAAATTCTACGTTAACTTACTTAGACTAGTAATAAATAACCTATTCCTAAGTTAAGATATAAATAATTTTTATCTACTACTAATCTTAGTTAAGGACTTAGATAGAGAAGAATAAGAGGAGTAGCTAGTAGAGGAGATTATAGCTAAAAAATATAAGAAGATAATAAAGGGCAAACTTTATATAGTCTATATTATTAAATAGGTAGATTATTTAGATATAATAGAAAAATTAATTAACTTTATTAAATAGTTAAAAGCCTACGTAAAGTAGATAGAGAAGATAAAGTATGTATAAGATAATTATAGAAGATTAGTACTAAACTAGTCTATTTTTTAAGTATAACTAAGATTAAAAACTAGCCCTTTTATTATAATAATTAACTTTATAGAGATATAATTAGAGGTGCTATTTATAACTTATATATAGAAATATTTTTTTTTTATCTATACTAAGACCCTCTTTCCTACTAAATAAAACTAGAAAATTATAAAAATATAAGAAAACTAAAGAAATAAGATATACCTAATAAACCTCTATTACTAAGGAAGATAAACTTAAGTAGTACCTTAAGGCATAGGAGGACTAAAGTAGATAGTTAATAGTAGAGGATTCTTATCCTTCTTAGTAACCTTCTTCTTATTATTATAAGAATACTTCTTACCTAAGCTAATATTATTATTATAGACGTAGTTTAAATATATATTATTACGAAATCCTAGAAGCTAAACGTAATCTATATATTATAGCTAATTCTTTAAATTAGAATAGTTAATATAATAAGTATAATGCTACTTCTTATAAGTCTTATTTTGCTTATTTTTAGTAGAGAATTATAAGATACCTATATAATAAATACTTAAGGCTTTAAGATAACTAGCTTAGCTACTAGTTAACTAAATCGTACTAAGAGAGCTTTAATAAATTATAATACTATAAACGTTAGGCTATAAATTATTAGTAAATCCCTTAGAGGAGATATTTAATAAGTTAAGATACTTATTAGAGAAGTTAGAAGGATAGTTAGCTATAGTATAAAGGGCTTTACTCTATAAATACGTTAGTATAAATTAAGAAAGGCTAGAGAAATACGTATAGTTTAGTTAATATAAAGTACCTTAAATAAAGTATAGTTTTGTAGATTATAGTAGTTAATAACTATATATACCTTCTTATATTAGAGAGTAGTTAGTAAATAGGAATAAGGGTTATAAATAATATTATTCTAGTAATAAAGTAGAACTTAGTTAAAAAGGTAAAGGCCTTTATTTACGTTATTCTAATAGGCTTTATATATAGCTACCTTGTGCATAGTAGGCAAATAAGATTAAGGAGCATTATAGTTAGTAATATATATATAAAAAGAAGTAATAATAATAAGGATATAACTATTAAAGCTAATAATATTGTTAAAAGCGTTAATAATTAGGGTAGCTATCTCTATATAGTTAGTAAGGCTATAGCTATTATAATAAATAACTTACTTAATTAATTAATTAATTAATTAATTAATTAATTAATTAATTAATTAGGTAAGGAAGAAGAAACTTAATAAGGACTAATTAGAAGAGAAGAAGCTTATTTAAAGTATAATAAAAGAAGAATAATTAACTTTATAGAATGATATTGCTTTATATCCTTTAAATGTATAGGTAGAAGTATAGTAACTTAACCGTAGTTACGTTCTTTTAATCTTATTCTTTAATATCGTGATAGAGCTCTAACTAAGTATAAATAAGATGACTTGTTAATTAAGTAACCTTTATAGGATCATGACTAAAAAGAACTAATATTATACGCTAAGAAAGGAGCCTTATATTTAGAATTTAGTCTAAAATAGGCAAAATACTAGTATAGAACTAATAGTTAATAACCTAAGCTTTATATTTTATACCTAAAAGTAAATATATAGATCTATACATTATAAATAGAAGTTTCGTTGCGAACTATAAGAATAGTAAGCGTTAGATATAGCTAGATTAGATTAGGATCTTATAATTAACTTAGTATTTTAGCTAGAATTTTTTAGATAGGAGAGGTAATGTTAGGGGTTGAACCCCCTAAAGCTATACTCGTTTAGGCTACCCCTATTATATATAAATACCTTGATCGAAGAGTCTCTTAACTTTTCTTTCTCTCTAAGTTACCTTCCTATTTAGTAGGCTTACAATATAACTTATCTCTTTGTTATCTAACCTATAACAAGTATAACTCCTAAGAAGTACTATTAAGGTAGTATAAAAAAGAAATATAAGAGCTATAGTATTAGTACTTAGCTTTAATTTTTAAAAAGTATATAATAATATTAATCTAAAAAAGCTCCTCTATATTTTAGAAATAAAGAGAGTCTCTTAGTAGCTAATTAATATAGTAATAAGCTTTATTACTAATTATATAACCTAAATTATATTTACTAGGTACTAAAGCTTAGTAATAATAACTAATATAAAGATCCTTTAAGGATCTTTTTTCTTACTTATCTTCTTCTTCTTCTTTATATTAGAACTACTAAAATATTTTTAGAATATAAGTAATAACGTCTTTAAATTTAGCTTTATAAATAATATTATATTAGTTATATAAGGTAATACTACCTAAAAGAACTATATAAGATTAGAAAAGGCTTATTAGAAGTATACTAATTAAGTAAATAAATATAAAGCAAAGTTTATTCTTAATAAATATTAAGTAATATACTTTACTTAGAATATTTACTACTTAGAAGTAGACTTATAATTTATAGTAATAGTAAATAGTATATTTATTAAGTTTATACTAGAAAGTATTAAAGTACTAAATATATAAATAAATAAAAGAATAAACTAGAAAGACTATATTAAAAAGACTAGAATTAAAAGATTTAAGTAAGTAGTAGTACTTTTAAAAATAGTATAGTTAAAATAAAGACTAGTTTTTAGAAAGATAAAGCTCTTTTATATAGTAGTTATTAGGCTAACTCTTATATATAAAATATAAGTATAAAGTCTAAGATTACTATTTCTTAAGATACTAAAGAATTATTATAAATTACTAATAATAGTTTAGAATAATATACTTTATAAAATAATAGAAGAGTACTAAAGAACTTTTATTATCTTATTAAATAAAAAAATAGAAGTTAAACTATTTTAAATAAATACTATAGTTTTAATAAAGAAATATACTAATAAGAATAAAGACTTAATAGTAATATAAAAAATAAGTAAAATTATTACTAAAATATACTAGGTAAACTTCTTAAGGAACTAAAGGATACTTCCCTAGTAGTAATAACTAAGAAGCTTAGTAATACTTAAACTAATATAGATATATATAACTAAAGTTATAGCTTAAAGAATTAATATACTAAAATAATAAAAAAAGAAATTAGAAATAAAGTAAAAGTAGAATATTAACTATAAATAAGTAATATAATTAATAAATAATATACTATAAAAAAAGAAAGAGATAAAAACTAAACTAGAACTAAAAATATTCTTAATTAAAGTATATTACTATAAGTTCTAAATAAATATTTAGATATAGTTTATAAAAATATAATAGTATACTACTATAGTATAGAGAATATTATAAAGTATAAATAATAGTACTTTTCCTTATATAATTAAAAGTTATTAGACTTAATAACTAGCTATATAGTATATAAGTACTAATAGTCTCTTTACTATAATACTTATATAGTTATTAGTAATAAATAATTTACTATATACTACTAAACTACCTATAATATTATAAAGAAAGATTACTAAAATAAGTAATAATACTAAATAAAGCTTATATACTCTCTAATCTAAGAAATACTTAAGTAATAGCTAAATAGCTACTAAAAAGTAAAGCTTTTTAGTAATTTAAGCTAATTAAAAAGATTATAAAAATAAACCTTAAAGCGTATAAAAAACTATTAAGACTTAAAAATCTTATAAATAACTAACTATAATACTATAGTACTAATAAGCTAATAATATATAATTATAAAAGAAATAGCTAAGTTTAGAAATATAATTAATTTTATTCTATATTTATCTACTACTTTTTATTAAATAATACTACTACTTTACTTAATAACTAAAATATTTCTATTAATAAATTTATTTTTATACTTTAAGTATAAAGCTTTAATAAGATAGCTTATAAATAAGCTAAATTAATAACTAGTATAGTTATATTAATTTTTAGCTTCTTCTTTTTTTATTATACTAATAAAGCTATAATAAAAGTAAACTAAACTTTATAGTTAGTAAACTTATTTATTAAATTCTTTATAACTTCTACCTACTTAGTAGCTTTTTTATTTATATTTAATAATATATACTCCTTAATACTTTAATAAGGGTTAACTAGGTTAACTATTACTTTATTAAAAGTATATTAGAGGCGCTTACTCTACTTCTTTAATTCTACTAGTACCTTATTATAATATTAAAAAAAATAGAAAATTAAAAGTAAAGATATACTTATAGCCTTATACTTAGAACGTTATTCTTTATAATAAGAGTAAGAATACTAGCTAAAGCTAGCCTAACTATAGATATAAATAATTACTATAATAAATATACTAGAACTAACTAAGTACTTATTATTAAGTAATTTTACGTAATAGTATAATACTTAAAAATAATATAAATAAATTCTTATATTAAGAATATATATAGTTTATATTATAATAGTTAATACTATATATAAAAAAATACTAAAAGACTTATAATAAAAGCTAGAATAGAATTAGCTAATTTTATATTTAAGAATAAAGTAGTATTTTTAATATCTATAAATAAAGTAGTTTTTACTTTCTTTAAAAATAATAAAAAAAAGGTACTTATAGATATAAAATATTTATTAAGTACCTAAAAATAAGAAAAAGAGAAAGAAAAGAAGCTTATAAAGGACTTATTCTTAGAAAAAGAATTAAAAAGAGTAGAAAGTATAATAGAAACTTAGAAAGAAAGAAATAACTAAAATTATATAAATTTAAAATACTTTATACCTTAAAAATAGACTATATAAACTATTAAAAACTTAGAAGTAGTTATTTAGTAGCTTATTATATAGTATTAAAGAGTATAAATTAATAAAAAAAACTTAGTTAAGAAGTATTATAAATACTCTACTTAATAAATATTAAAAAAGAGGGCTTAATATAGCTAAAGGCTATAATAATATTAAAGTCTATTAAGAGTAAAAATTAATTATAAAAACTTAAAAATATATATTATATATACTTATTATAAAACTATATAAAAAATTAATTATATAAAAATAATAGCTATAAGTTTCTAGGAAGGAAAAAATTAATAAAAACTTATTAAACTATAATAGCAAAACTTAATAATAAAATAATACTAAATAAAAATAGGTACTAAGAAGCTAAATTTAATTTATCTTAAGAGACGCTATAGCCTTAAATAATTAAGTAATAAATAAGTTTTAAAAAAAAAACTAGTAATAAAAATAATATTAAGGATTAAGATTTTAGTATATAGTATAGAATTTATATAATATATAGTATACTTAAGCTATATAAGGCTTTTAGTAGTTAGTAACTACTAGTTACTTACTATATTAATCTATTAACTAGAATTTCTTTAATAAGCTTATAGTTTATAAAGAGATAATATAAGTTCTTCTATTTAAAAGTAATAGACTAAAAGGATATTATAATAATAATAGAATAAGGCTACTAAAAGGTAACTAAAGAAATACTATAGGTTTCCTTATAAAGGTTTTTCTAAAAGTAAGAGTAGCGTCTATATAGCCTATTAACGTAGCTAAAAGATAATAAATAAGATTTATAATATATAAATAGTAGTATAAAACTAGATATAAAGGCTTAGAAGAATTTAATTTATAATATTTATACTACTTTTAATTATATATACTTTATAAATAGTTATAATAGAAAGTTAAAAGCTACGTTAAAGGATTTATTTAGTAAATATATATTTAGTATAAGAAGTATTATTATTATAGAGTATAACGTTAATATAATATATAATACTTTAATTTAAGGTAATTTTATAAAGCATTAGTTTCTAGAGGCTATCTAGATTAAAGGAAATAATTATAACTCTTAAGATATATAAATACTTAGAGCCTTAATACTTACTAATAAGGTAAAGGTATTTAATAAAAAGTATATAGTAATTTTAGGTTAAGTATATATAATGCTTAAAGGTAGTAAAGACGTTAAGCTAGAGTTTAATATTAGTATAGTAGTAAATTATACTTAGGCTTAGGATACTAAAGAAGAAGATAAGTTTAGTAACTTTAGAAATAGTAATAAACTTTAATCTAAACTTTTAAGTTAGTTTAATTATATATATTATAATAAAAGAGCTTAAATTATTAAATTTACTTACTTATTAGTAAAGGGTTATTTAGAGGCTAGTTAGGCTAACTAGGTATTAGTAGGTATAGTTAGTAATTTAGTATTTTTAGTTTATAACTTAGGAATTATCTTAACTTCTAAAGAGCTTTTATAACTTATACTATTTTATTTATAACTACCTTTACTCTTCCTATTTATAAACTTATTCTAATTTAATTAGTTTTAAATATTTCTTTATCTATAAGTAATATAGATATAGTACTATAGTAGATACTAATTTTGTCTCTCTCGTTAACTTATAAGCTAATCTAAGCTTAGTCTTATTAAGCCTAAATATAATATTTAGGTCTCTCTTACTAACCTTTAGGCCAATCTAAGTAACTCTTTACGTATTTTTATTATATTAGATATTGTCCTTTATAAGAAGTATTATAATATTAACAATATAGTAGATAAGATCTATTACCTTCCTCCTAATTTACTTACCTTTAGTATAATTAGTAGTAAGTATTATAATACTAACTACGTTATAATATTAGTAGTTATCTAATTATTCTAGACTTACTTATCTTTAATATAATTAGTAGTAAGTATTATAATATTAACTACGTTATAAATTATAACTATTCTATTATTTTAGACTTACTTACTTTTAGTATTATTAGTAGTAAGTATTTCTAAGTGCTAAAGTACTAAGTATCTTATTAGTATATAGTATTATTTACTCTATATTAGGCTAATTTAGAATTGTTTTAATCTAATAAACTATTTATACTTCTTACTTAAAGCTAGAACCACTCTAGCTCTAAATTCTTTTATATTTAAGATATATTAAAGTTAATATATTATCTTATAATTAAGACGCGTTAAAGTCCTTACTTTATATTATACTAGAGGAAAGTAGTTAGAGTTTAAGTACTTGTTAGATATTTAGCTACCTTGCTACTAATTCTTCTATTATATATAATATTAACTAAGACTACTACGCTATAATCCTTTGCTTAGCGCCGTATCTTTTTAGCCTTAATTAGTTTATTAGTTACTCTATTTATAAATTCCTAGAGTCCTAAAAGTTTGTCTATACGTTAGTTATCTAAGCGCTAGTTTTTAATACTAATAATTCTATAAATCTTAAATAGTATACTTATATACTAAATTTTTTATATATATATATTATTAATAATAAGTATTAGACTCTCTATAATAGCTACTCTTATCTTAATAATAATAAAATTCTATAGATAACTAACTAGAAGTTAATTTATATAAATAGTATTAAAGGCTCGTAGGTCTTTATTACCTAAGTTATTTGTAATTATTTGTATTAGCTGTTTTTATTAGTAGGAATATATAAGAAAATATATAGAAAGACTTATTTTTATAGGTAGTTTATTAAACGCTACTCTTATATTAGAAGCTTTTATTTAATTTAGGAGAGGAGGATTTAAGTACTAAATAGTAATAATAATACCTACGGCTTGTATATTTATTAACTTTATACTATACTAGATAAAAGTAGTTAGAGTTTAAGTACTCTTATCTAATTTAGAAGGAAAGGGTTTAAGTACTAAATAGTAATAATAATATTAATAACCTACTAGAGCCTAAATAGGATACTTTTATAGTATTTAATATTCTTTGTATTATTATAGATATAATTTTAACTATTAATAGTAATAATAATTAGCTAGCTAAAGTCCTTACTTTATACTGTATTAGAGGAAAATAGTTAGAGTTTAAGTATTTATACCTTATCTAGGAGGTAAGATTTTAATGTTTAATTTATTTTATAATGCGCTAATTTATTAGTTTACCTTATTATAGTATATATAGGCTAATTATAGACGAGGTAAAGAGGAGTAACCTTATAAGACTAGAACGTTTTTTATATATATCTTAAAGTAACTTAATAATAAGTATAGAATTAAGCGTAGTAAGGTTCTATTAAGAATAAGTAGTATTATAAGTTGTGTTAGCATATAGGTATTAATAAACGCGTAGATTTTTATAAGCCTTTTAGGTAGTAGGATTATCTAGATACTAAATTAGCTATCTTGCTTAGAAGGGTAGGTTTATTAGAGATACCTTCTAATTATAGTAAAGTTCTATTAAGAACAAGTAGTATTATAAGTTATATTAGCGTATAAGTATTAATGAATGCATGGATTTCTATAAGCCTTCTAGGCTATAGGATCGTTTAGATATTAAATTAGCTATCTTTCTTAGAAGGATAGGTTCGTTAGGGATACCTTCTAATTATAGTAAGGCTTTAATTAAAAATAAGTAGTATTGTAAGTTACGTTAGTATATAGGAATTAATAAGTATATAAGTAAACTATTTTACTTAGAAGGATAAGTTTGTAAGGGATACTTTCTTAATACTATATATTGTAATAAGTATTAATAACTATTAAGGATTCTATAAGCTTTTTAAACGCTAGAAATATTTAGGCACTAAATTAGCTATCTTACTTAGAAAGACGAGCTTATTATACTATCTTATAAGTCTTTCTACTATTAGTAGCTACTCTTAGCTTTTTAAAATAAATAATATCTCTTATTATAAGTAATATAGGCAATGTTTGTTATCATTTTAATTAAATGCCTTAGTAGTAGTTCCTTTTATTTATAACCTATATATTAGGATATATATAGATATATAGGTATTAATAGGTTTTAGTAGGTATTAATAGATTCTAATAGATATACTTACGTAAGTAGTATTATTAGTAGTAAGAATAACTCTTAGTTAAAATAGAAGTTTATATTCTATAAGATAGCGGATTTAATACTATAATATAAGTACTCTAGTTATAAAGCGTATAAAGAATACTATATTAGTTAGAAGATTAGTAATAAGGGTATAGTAATTCTTAGAAAGAATATAAAGAGTAAGTTTTTTTAGTAGGTTTAAGTACTTTACTATCTTAAACTTTAGCTCTACTAGATTAGGATAGAAAATTAGTAATAAGGATATAGTAATTCTTAGAAAGAATATACTAAATTAGTTAGAAGATTAGTAATAAGGATATAGTAATCCTTTAATTTTTTTTCTTCTTCCTCTTCTTCTTTTCTTCTTTCTTAGTATGCTAATAGCTTTAGTATTAGTAGTAAAGTATACTAGTAATACTTCTTACTACTTTTAGTTACTATCTAGTTTTCTAGTTTTTAATAATTCTTTTATTATTATCGTTTCCTTAACTTTAAGGACTTAACTATTTTAGTACGCTAATAGCTTTAGTATTAGTAGTAAAGCACGCTAGTAATACTTTTTACTACTTTTAGTTACTATTTAGTTTTCTAGTCTTTAACAATTCTTTTATTATTATTACTTCCTTAACTTTAAGGACTTAATTATCCTAATATACTAATAGTTTTAGTATTAATAGTAGTAAAGTATAAGCGACATTTCTTACTACTTTTAGCTACTATTTAATCTTTACTATTTAGCTCTTAGTATATTTTTAATCTTAATAGTTTTTTAAAAGCTATTACTTCCTTAACTTTAAGGACTTAACTACCCTAACATGCTAATAGCCCTAGTATTAGTAATACTAAAGCATGTTAATAGCCTTAGTATTTTAGCTTAGGCCTAGTATATTAATAGTAGTAGTGTTTTTTAGAAGTCTATTATAAGTATATTCTAGCTACTTTTTAAAGAGACTAATACTACCCTTATAATATTAGGTTTAAACTTGCTTAAAGAGGAATTCTTAAAGGCTAGTAGGATATAAATATCTTTTTTTCCTTATTTATCTTTCTTTTTTTCTTCTTTCTCTATATTATTTACTTATAGCGCCTTTACTAGGGTATAAATAAGCTTTATAGAACTATAATTGCTCTATTCTGCTAAATTAATAGTATAGAGTCTACTACCTACTTTAGGCTAACGTTAGAGTATAAATAAGCTTTATAAAACTATAATCGCTCTATCTTGCTAAATTAATAGTATAGAGTTCTATAGAAGTTTAGAAGCGTCTACTACAATGTTATATATATTCCTCTATAGCTTCTAGTACTTAAAATTAATACTCTTAAGGAAAGCTAGCTTGCTTTACTACTTTTAGTAATACTTTTACTATAGTTTTTATTATAGCCTATCTAGATATAGCTATTATAGAGAAGGTACTTATATTAGTAACTACGATGGCTTCTATTACAACTTATTTAGATATAGCTATTATAGATAAGAAAAGAGCTATTAGAAGTATTAATTAGTTAATTATATTAGTATTAAGTAACTACTAGATTAGCTTAACGTATCTATTACGTTTAGTAGCTATAATTATTCTTAAAGCTTATATTATAGAACTAAATATTAATTTAGTCTTTTATAATACTTAGAATATAACCCTCTTCTCTTCTTCTTCTTTTTATTAATTTAATAGACTTATTCTTACCTCTAATTTATAAAGAAGTATAAAATAAAGTAATTAGTATTAAGTATTTACTACTATATACCTTATTTAGCTTTAGATAAGAAGATATATAAATACGACTATTAGCTATTTATTATAAAAAAATTATTATAATATAATTAAAATTAGAAGTAAGCCTTTAACCTTTCGTTATAGTATTAAAAGTAGATATAATAAATAGATACTTCTTTCTAAGCTTATAATAGTAGGTAAGATCTTATAGACTTAGTTAATAAGACTAGCATCTTAAATATAAGAGTTTATATTAATATTAATATTAACTTAACTTTTTTATATTATTCTTTTATACTATTAGTATAGCTTAGTATATATAGTATTAATCTTTCTTATTTAAGGTAACATTATAAGTATTACTTTAGATTAACGTAGTAAATAAATAGAGTAGTAGAAAGTTAAGCTTTAATTAGTATATTCTAATATAGTTTTATAGTATATATTTAACTACTTAGAATAATAGTTAGATAGCATTACGTTTAAGGTAAGCTATTAGATAAATAAGTAAGGTAGTAATAAGGTAAATAATAGTTGTATATTATAGTATAGATTAGTAATTAAGATATATAAGTTAAACTAAATTTCTATATTAAAGTATATATATATTATATAAGATTATATTATTTAAGAAATATATAAATAGAATATAATTCTAAATAGTAGTAGTATATAAACTAGTATAAGTAAATTTTAAATAATAATTAGCTATAGAATAGGTAGAGATATAATAGAATAAGTAGGTATATTTATATTATACCTAAATGTAGTTAGTTATTTTATTAGTTTATAGCTCTAAAAATGCTTTATTTTAAATGTTTACTAAATATATAGTAGTTAAGGTATAAATTATATTAACTTAATCTAACTTACATTTTTTTTATTTCTTATTATTAAACTATTAGGCTTATCTTATAGATGTATTCTTTACTTATTATATTAAGACTTATTTACTTAATTTAGTTAATATCTTTACTTCTTTATAGTAACTTAAAATAGTACTACTTTATTATCTTATATTAATATTTAGTAACTAATCTTTATATTTTAACTAATAAAGAGCTTAAGAACTATATTATAGTAATCTATATAATATCTTTTAAGTTTTATTAAATAATATATATATAGCCTATTAATTATAAATAGGTAGCTTAGGTATCTTAATACTATATTTAAGAAACTATTTAGACTTAACCTTTTTCTTAATATTATAAACTTATATAGTTATTAATATAACTTAAGTACTACTTATAAAGTAACCTTATCTAGTAGATAGCTACTTAGTATATAATTAGGTATATAAACTAGTAATAGCTTATTAGGTTGCTTATAACTCTTTATTTTATTAGTAGATAATATATAGCTATCCTAATATAAGTAAAAAGGCTTTACTTAAAATATATAGCGTCTTTAGGCTACGTTCTATACCTACTTATTATAGGCTAATAATTCCTTAAATAGAATTTATAAAGAGCTAATAATTAAACTTTAAGTATCTATAATCTTAGTAGATAACGTTTAATATAAGCTAATTTTAAAAAGATTATTATAAAGTATTTAGCTATATCTAGGTAAGGTAGGGTATATATAAGTAAGGTAGAGCAAAGTAGGTATACTTACATTATTATAATCTAATTATAATCTCTAATATTTTATAATAAAATCTCTAAGTTACTTAACTCTTTATATTCTAAACTTTACTAATTACTAATATTTACTACTATTTGCTACTTTAAGCCTAATTCTTATAACCTTATATAGTTAGCTTATTTAAATTTCTATTATTAGTCGTAATAAGCTTATTAAGCTTTAGAATAGTAGAGGAATATTAATTAAAATACTTATTAACTATAATAACTAGATTTACGTATTAGTATTTTATTTTAGTAGTAAATATCTCCTTTTATACTTTAAAGATAAGACTATTTATTAGTAAAATATTTTATAAGAAGATACGTTATTTCTATAGCCTATTAAAAATAGCCTATATAGATAAATATAATACTAGTAGATAAGACTTAAGAGCAATAGGCGTAAGCTAAAACAATTTTAGCCTTATCTTAAGTAAATATTTATTTATTAACGTAGTATTAATTAATATATTTTACTAATTATATAATTACTTTATTCTAACCCTAGAACCTTATTAAAAAAGGCGTAACTTTAATTAATAAATATAAGAACTTTACTTTTATAATCTTAGTTAAGTAAAAGGCCTTAAACTTATAAGTCTTTAGTATAAGTAGCTATTTAGGTCCTATATAGCTTAAAAGTTATTTAATAAAGCTATCTAAAGATACTATAACGTTTAAATACTAAACGCTATAATAATATTTAATTAATATATATTAATATTTATAGAAATCTTATAGTATTATATATTTATAGACTCTACTACATTTAGAACCTAATAATTATACTATAAAGTATTTATAATATAACTAATTTTTACTAGCTACGCGTAGTAAATATTTACTATTCTTTTAAAGATTATTTAATTATAGACTTTAAAGTTAACATTACTAATAGAAACTTAATAATCTAAGTTAATATTAGTATCTTTTACTAAAGACCCTTTTACTTCTTAAGAACTATATAGTCTAATCTTCTACTTTTTAAGAACTATATAGTTTAGCCTTTCTACTTCTTAAGAACTATAATAGTCTAGTTTAATTATAAATTTATATACTATAGTTTAGTAATAAGAGTATATATCTTAATTAAGCCTTTATAAAGTACTTAAAGGATTATAATATTTATATTTTACTACTTATTATAAGTACTTATAGGATATAAACTTATCTTATTCTACCTATTTCTTAGCCTTATATTATTCTAGGCTATCTTATTTATTAGTAATAATATATATTCTTTTAGCCTAGATATTTATACTTACTATTATTACTAAATAGTAGAACTAATTATTACTAGCTATATATAGCTAAAATATTACTATATAGATATAATATAGTAGATTACCCTTTAGTATTAAACTATATATCGTATATACTTATACTAATTTAGCTATTACTTACTACTACGTTAAGAGTAATAATACTTACTATATTTTTACACTTTTATTATTAAGTTATCTTCTTAGTTTTTTTATTAATTAAATTAATAACTATTCTCTAATTTAGCGTTCTTATTTTTTAGTTTAATAGTATAACCTAAATATATATAGTAGAGGCTAATATACGTATATATTAGTAAGTATAATAGTAAAGGTAGTTTCTATTTAATATAGCTTATTAAAAGTTAGTACTAAAGCTAAAAAAGGATATAAGCTATTTATTATCGTTTTCTAAATACTTTTAGAGAATAAAGCGAATAGTGTTCTAGTATTAGTAGAGCTATAGTTAATAAGAATATAGGTTTTAGTAGTAAGAGAAATAGATAAACTAAAGATAATATAATATATATAAATCTTATTTATTATCTTTTAGCTATGCTAATAGACTATATAGATACTACTCTTACTTTTAGAAAAACCTCTATAAAGAAACCTATAATATTCCTTTAGTTACCTTTTAGTAGCTTTATTCTATTATTATTATAATACTCTCTTAGTTTACTACTTCTAAATAGAAAGACTTATATTATCTCTTTATAAACTATAAGCTTACTAAAGAAATTCTAGTTAATAGGTTAATATAGTAAGTAATTAATAGTTACTAATTACTAAGGGCCTTATATAGCTTAAGTATATTATATATTATATAAATCTTATACTATATACTAAAATCTTAATTTTTAATACTATTTCTATTATTAATTTTTCTTTTAGGACTTATTTATTACTTAATTACTTAAGACTATAGTATTTCTTAAGATAAATTAAATCTAGCTTCTTAGTACCTATTTCTATTTAGTATTATCTTATTATTAAGTTTTACTATTATAGTTTAATAAGTTCTTATTAATCTTCTCCTTCTTAGAAGCTTATAGCTATTATTCTTATATAGTTAACTTTCTATATAATTTTATAATAAGCATATATAATATATATTTCTAAGTTTTTATAATTAATTTTTATCTTTAATAAGCTTTAGTATTACTATAGCTCTTAACTATATTAAGCCCTCTTTTTTAATATCTATTAAGTAAAGTATCTATAATATCTCTTAGCTAAGTTTTTTCTATTAATTTATACTCTTTAATACTATATAATAAGCTACTAAATAACTACCTCTAAGTTTCTAATAGTCTATATAGTCTATCTCTAAGATATAAAGTATTTTAAATTTATATAGTTTTAGTTACTTCTTCTTCTCTAAGTTTCTATTATACCTTCTACTCTTTTTAATTTCTTTTCTAAGAATAAGTCCTCTATAGGCTTCTCTTCTTTCTCTCTTTCTTACTTTTAAGTACTTAGTAAATATTCTATACTTATAAGTATCCTCTTTCTATTATTTTTAAAGAAAGTAAAAACTACTTTATTTATAGATATTAAAAATACTACTTTATTTTTAAATATAAAATTAGCTAATTCTATCCTAGCTTCTATTATAAGTTTTTTAGTATTCTTTTATATATAGTATTAATTATTATAATATAGACTATATATATCTTTAATATAAGAATCTATTTATACTATCTTTAAATATTATATTATTATATAAAGTTACTTAATAGTAAGTACCTAGTTAATTCTAGTATACTTATTATAATAATTACCTATATTTATAATTAGATTAACCTTAGCTAATAGCCTTACTCTTATTATAAAGAGTAATATTCTAAGTATAAAGTTATAAGTATATCCTTACTTTTAATCTTTTATCTTTTTTAATATTATAATAAAGTACTAGTAAAGTTAAAAAAGTAGAATAAATACCTCTAATATGCTTTTAATAAAGTATTAACTAATCTAGTTAACTCTTATTAAAATATTAAGGAATATATATTATTAAGTATAAATAAAGAGGCTATTAAATAAGTAGAAGTTATAAAAGGTTTAGTAAGTAAGTTTACTAACTATATTAAGTAAGATAGTATTATTATTTAATAAAAAATAGTAAATAAATATAAAATAAAATTAATTATATTTCTAGACTTAGCTATTTCTTTTATAATTATATATTACTAGCCTATTAGTACTATAGTATTATAGTTAGTTATTTATAAGATCCTTAAGTCTTAATAGTTCTCTATATACCTTAAAGTCTATTTTTATAATCTTTTTAATTAGCCTAAATTACTAAAGAGCTCTACTCTTTAGTAGCTATCTAGCTACTACCTAAGTATTTCTTAAATTAGAAAATATATAAGCCTTATTTAGTATTATTATTTATTTTAGTAATCTTTCTTTATAATATTATAAATAGTTTAGTAGTATATAGTAAATTATTTATTACTAGTAACTATATAGGTACTATAATAAAGAGACTATTAGTACCTATACGCTATATAGCTAATTATTAAGTCTAATAACTTTTAATTATATAAAAAAGAGTACTATTACTTATACTTTATTAAGACTATTATAAAGCTTAATTAATTAGTTACTTTATAACGTTCTTTATACTATAGTAGTATACTACTACGTCTTTATAAGCTATATTTAAGCATTTATCTAAAACCTATAATAATATATCTTAATTAGAGATATTTCTAGCTCTAGTTTAATTTTTATTTCCTTCTTCTTCTATAGCGTACTATTTATTAATTACGTTACTTATCTATAATTAGTATCTTACTTCTACTTTATCTCTAATTTTTTCTTTTATTACTTTAGTATATTAATTCTCTAAGCTATAACCTTAGTTATATATATTTATACTAGTTTAAATATTACTAAGTTTTTTAATTATTACTACTAGAGAAGTATTCTTTAGTTCCTTAGAAAGTTTACTTAGTATACTTTAATAATAATTTTACTTATCTTTTATATTACTATTAAGTTTTTATTCTTATTAGTATATTTCTTTACTAAAACTATAATATTTATTTAGAATAATTTAACTTCTATTTTCTTATTTAATAAAGTAATAAAAGTTTTTTAGTATCTTTCTATTATCTTATAGAGTATATTATTCTAAATTACTACTAATAGTTTATAATAATTCTTTAGTACTTTAAAAAATAATAATTTTAGACTTTATACTTATACTCTATATATAAAAGTTAGCTTAATAACTACTATATAAAAAAGCTTTATTTTTCTAAAGACTAGTCTTTATTCTAACTATATTATTCTTAAAAGTACTACTACTTACTTAAATTCTTTAATTCTAGTCTTTTTAATATAGTCTTTCTAATTTATTTTTTTATCTATCTATATATTTAGTACTCTAATATTTTTTAGTATAAGCTTAATAAATATACTATTTACTATTACTATAGATTATAAGTTTACTTCTAAATAGTAAATATTCTAAATAAAGTATATTACTTAATACTTATTAGAAATAAACTTTACTTTATACCTATTTACTTAGTTAATATACTTTTAATAAGCTTCTTCTAGTCTTATATAGTTCTCTTAAATAATATTACCCTATATAACTAATATAGTATTATCTATAAAGCTAAATCTAAAAACGTTATTACTTATATCTTAGAAGTATTCTAGTAGTTCTAATATAAAAAAAAGAAAGAAAATAAATAAGAGAGAAAATCCTTAAGAAATTTCTATATTAGTTATTATTACTAGGCTTTAGTATTTAGTAAATATAATTTAGGTTATATAATTAATAGTAAAGCTTACTACTATATTAATTAGCTACTAAAGAACTCTCTTTATCTTTAAAATATAGAGAAGCCTCCTTAGATTAATATTATTATATACCTCTTAAAAATTAAGGCTAAGTACTAATACTATAGCTCTTATATTTCCTTTCTATACTACTTTAATAATATTTCTTAGAAGCTATACTACTATTAGTATTAATTACTCTACTCTAGCCTCTATCTAGTTCTAAAATAGTAAGTTATTATTTTCTATAAGTTAAGTAAGTCTATTAGTAATAATCTTTTTAACTAACTTTATTATTATATTCTTAAAGATAATTAGCTAGTAGGCTATTAGTAGTAAATAGTCTTTCTTACTTAGCTTTTTTAATACTAGTATATAAGATTACTTTAAATATTCTAAGATTATACTACTTATTAATATTTTATTAATTATAAGTACTAATCTTTTACTAAATTCTATTAGTTTTAGATTATTATCCTTCTTTTCTAGTTACGCTTTAAGCTTAAGAGCCTTTAGAACCTTATTTAGTATATTAATAAGTCTTATTACCTTATAATTTAAGAGGCTACTAATTATATAATTTATCTCTTTTACTATTATTTTATAGTCTATTTCTAATTCTAAAGGTAGAATAGCGTCCTTTATATTACTAAAATCTACTATTCTTATTTAAAAGAAGAACTTTATAAATAGTATATTTATTTTACCTTAATTATTATAAATATAGTTATTACTAATAGTCTATCTAAGTACTAGTAAATATAAGTTTTTCTTTAGTTTACTAGCTTTAGCTCTTATCTATTTACTTATTTTCTATAAACTTTAATTCTTATAGCGTTTATAATTCTCTATAATTTCTCTTATAAAAGTCTACTAAAATACTACTTTATTTTAGTATAGAGATTTTCTTAATTAAGCTATAACTAACTTATATATATACTTATTCTAGTTAGTCTTTATTTAGAAGTATCTTTATTTTATATAGTATTTTCTTTATATTAGTAGAGTAGTTATAGATAACTACTTATATAAAGCTTACTTTAAAGATTTTACTTTTAAGTAGTAAATCTCTAGTACTTCTATTATTACTTTATATAAGGCCTCTATTAGTATATTTTTAGTATTCTATAAGCTATTATTTATATATTTAATAAATTATTCTATATTTAGTTTTTATATATTATACTATACTTTTAGTATATACTTCTCTTATCCTAAGGTTAGCTAAATTAGTATTAAGATATAATCTTTTATTAGTACCTAGGTATTAACTAAGCTATAAAACTCTAATCTTTCTTAAAGGAACTAGGATAAGAACGTAAAATTAATTACTATTTTTACTACTCTTACTTCTCTTTCCTTACGTAACCTATAAGTTAGTTTTCCTTCTAGTATATATAGATAGAGCCCCTACTTAATTATATTATAAAGTAAGGTATTTACTTAAGGTTTAGTAACTAATACTACGCCTCTCTATTAATAATAGTAGTAATTAAAGTCTCTTACTAATAAGATCTCTTCTTCTACCTTATTAATTACCTTTATTAGTATTAAGTATTTAGTAATATAGTTATAGTTACTTATTACTAGGCCTTTACTATATATATTAATAATTATTAGTATTATATACCTATACTAGAGGCGTAGTATTAAGATAAATTAGTTATAATATCTTACTTACTAGTTCCTTATATTAAGCGTCTTATTTATTATAAAGTATACTCTTAATTAATTATCTTAGTTATATACTAATATATAGCTAAGGAGGTAGTATATCTTTCCTAGCTTTATAATTCCTCTAAGGTCTTAAATTACTATAATTAGTTACTTAGTATTATTTAGTATATTAAAGAATAGCCTTACTTTCCTTCTATTTAACCTTCTATAGTTATATTATATAATATTAATACTATTTATCTAAGTTTATTATTTAGATTTTATTTATTTTATTACTAGAGGTTAGCTTAGAGTTATTTATAGCTTATTTTACTCTTTTATAATTATTTTCTTATTAGTCTTCTAAGATGTTATCTTTTATAATTTATAAGCTATTATTACTTCTATTAAAGTTAAATATACTTATAATTAATTTTTAAGTACCTCTAACTAAATTATTACGTACTTTATTTTTTATTTTTTATAATATTAATAATCTTCTAAGATTCTTAGTCTTTACTTTTCTTTTCTTTATATTATTTATTATAGTATATTTATTATTATTTATAAACTAGATTAGTATAATTTAAATAAGTATTATAGCTCTTATCTATTTTATATATCTTTTATTTATTACTTAGAATCCTTTTATACTCTTAAAGTAGATTTAGTATACTTTATATATATTTTTCTACTATACGTAGTATTCTTAGCTTTACTCTTCTTCTCCTCTTCTTTCTTTCTTATTATCTTTATAGTTAGAATACTAAACTAGACTTATCTTAATATAGTCTTTAGTATTATAATTACCTATATATTTACTATAGTTTAGTTTATATTAGATATAAGCTATTTATATATAGTTCTAAACTTAGTAATAAAAATACTATTTAGTAATATATTTTAAGTTATATAATTTAGTAAAGAGCTTCTTTACTCTAATAATAAACTTTTTCTAAATAACTTTATTTCTTATTACTATTATTAAGTAATATAATATAAATAATCTCTTAATATATATCTTTCTATACTTTTTTAATTCTTCTTTTATCTATTTATACTTTACGTTTCTATAAAGCTACTAAACTACTCTTATCTTTAAGTATTTAAATCTTATTTTATTTCTATTAACTAGTTCTTTAATTAGTTTACTATTATCTATATTCTTATTATAAACTATATCTAGTTTAAGTAAAGCCTTTAGGATCTTTATTAAATAGTCTTATTATAGAACCTAGACCTTATCTAAGCCTATTTAACGTAGCTTATTTTAGATATAGTTCTTATCTAATTATATATTAACTATAATATTAATATTCTTACTAAGTAATAGCCTAATAGCTATTACCTATAGAATAGTTTTCTTAATCTTTTTAAATAGCTTTATTTTATTTTGCTTATTTTTTTTTATTATATTTTTAACTACTTTTATAATATTAATTTAGACTATTAGGCTTATGTAGGGAGCCTTTTAGTTAGGGATTAGTAGGTTAGGTCCTTTTATAATCTTTACTTAGAAGTTAAGAGTTATTTTAATCTTAGTAATTTACTTTATAATTATATTAAGTTTTTAGTTAAGATACGCCTTAAGGTATATTAATAGAGAAGCTCTATTTATAGTTAAAGCTAGGTAAAATACTAGTTATTTAATATAGTTTTATACTATAATAAAGAACGTATAGTATTATATAAAATTAGCTATTAGCTAATTAAGGAATAGTTATATTAAATCCCCCTTTTTAGATATAAGTTCTTCTAGTAATACTTTAATTCCTTTCTATACTCTTATAAGTAGTAGTTTTAAGTTATCTTTTTATTTCTATATTACCTTATTTTTAATATAGGTAGCCTTTATAGTAATAATAGCTATTTACTATAAATCTTTATCTATTTCTATAGTACTAACTATTACTTATATCTAGTTAAAAGTTATACTAGTATAATAGTCTTAATAAGATAAATCTAATAGTAATAGTTTTATAGAATAATTCTAAGAAATTAATCTTTTAGTATAATAATGCTTAATAATATAATATAGTAGCTTAGTATACTAGGATAATTATTAGATTAAAAGAATAAGGTAGAAGATAGTATAGTAGATTAAGTTAATAGATTAGATTATTAGCTTATAGGTTTATATTATTTTAATTGTAAGAGTATAGTAATAATAGTTAGTCCTAAAATTAATATTCTTTAGGATTTTTAATATTACCTAACTATCTTTAGATATTTTATATTCTACTAAATATACCCTTCTAATACCTAACTAGTTATAAAGTTTAATAAAATACTAGACTACTTATTTTAGGCTAGTATATTTTGTAGTTCTATAACATATATATTAGCTATATAGATATTATATATTTTCTAACTTTACTTATTTATAACTAACTATTTACTAATATTAATATTTATATTATAACGTATATAATAAATAATAAGACGATAAGAATAATATAATTAATATACTTTATATAATTAATTTAAATAACTATAATATATTACTATATACTTATAACGCTTATAACGTACGCCTTATAAGATATTTGTAGCTTTTAGAGTAACTCTTATTTACTTTTTATAGGACTTAATTAAACGATATAATTATAAAGATATTAGAGAATATTAGATATATTTATAATCTTTATAATATACTGTAAGGAGCTAACGGGCACGATTAGGCGAGTAGAAAGTAGCTAGTATTATAGGATCTAAGTATAGAGAGAAGAGATCTAGAGATATAGCTATAGATACGAAGAAGTAGAAGCCTAGGATATTCTTAGATATACTAACCCTAAATAGGATAAAGAGATCTTATTTATAGGATTAAATCTTAGTATCTAAATACTATAATACTAAACCTATAAGGATTCCTTATATAACTCCCCTCCTCTAAAATAAACTTTATAGGCTATATCCTAATTTAATCTATTCTAGTCTAGTCTAGGCTAATCTAAGCTAGGCTAGGCTAGTCTATATAAATATAAAACTTCTTTATATATATTACTACTAAGGGATGTAATAATATGCTATCTACTTACCTTAGTACTATCTAAATCTATTTAATAAAGAAGAGGATGTTTATTTAAGCTAGTTTATAGTATTCTATAATTCCTTTAGTAGCGTAAATTAAAAACTAAACTAGAGGTATAATACTATTAGTAAAAATAAATAAATATAACGCTTTTTATACTATATAATCTTAATCTATAGGTAGTTTGTTAGTATTATAATCTTCTTCTTTAACTTTATTTACTAATAAAGACTAAGAAGAGTATAGGCTAAGCTTCTAAGGATAAAGCCTATAGAATTCTAATATAGTATTAGATACGTTAACAGCATCCTTCTAAAACTGCTAAGTTTCGTTGTAAAATCCTATCTATTTAATCTTATATTTAAGCACCTTATTCTTACTCTTACTATCCTATTTACTATTAATAATAGTATTAATAAGCTATTTTTCTTTGCCTTCTTTTTTATTAATAACTACTAGGAGCAAATTTAATTCCTATAATAGGTATACGTTATTATTAATTAGATATAATAGCTAAGCGTAAAACACTAAGTACATCTTTATTAATTTAGAAAGATCTAATTTATAGGTTACTCTATTAATCTTATACAACACCTTAAAGGAATTAATACTTTTATTATTAAGTATTTTTAAAGGATAAGTTATATTATAATTTTAAACGTTAAGTTATACCTAGTCTTTAAGATAGAAATCTAGTGCTAGACGTTAATACTTATTAGTATAAAGCTTTTGTTAAGCTTAAGCCTATACTAATTACTTCTTTAAGAACTTATAAAGCTTCTCTTAACTATCTTATACTTAATTAGTAGTAACAACTTCTTTACGCACTATAATAAAAGTATATAACGCTTTAAGTAGTAAATAATAAGTAGACTTAAGTCCTAATTTTAGTAGAAAACTATTTTATACCTCAAAAAGTATGAAACTAATAGTAGCACTTATGGCGGAATTTACTATAAATTTAGTAAATAATAATAGAGCTACCTAATTATCCTAATCCTAATTAATAAAGAATCTAAGATACTATTTTAAGGTAGTAATAGTTATTTTAGTAATACTATTAAACTTTAAATACTATATAGTACTTAATCTTAATATAACGCCTATACGTTCGTATAGGTAACCCTAAAAAGTAGATATAAATTAAGTTCTTTAATTTAAAAGAATAGAGTTTAGCTAACTATATAGCTTTTATACTTAATTAATAAATGCTATAACTATTATTTTTACTAAAAGACTTAGAAGGATAATAAACTATTATAATTACGTTAAACAATTAATAATAACTATAATATATTAATAAACTATACTTTAATAAGTATAGCGTAGTAGTAAAATAGTAAAGTTTATAAAGATATTAGACTAAGCCTAATTTAGTAGAGAAAACAAGTAAAGGAGCCCTTACTTCTTTTAACGTACTAGCTTTAAAAAAATATAGTAATAACCTTTAACATATTTCTTAATATATTCTAATATTCTTAGCTACTAATAATCTTATTAAAGGTAATAGTAGGTTATTATAGTTCCTCTATAGCTTATAACTTTATATTAATACGCTTATTTTATTACTTTATTTCATAAATGTATTATTAGTATAAATAACTTTTATTAATAAAGAATAGTGCTATTTAGTAGAGCCTTATAATTTATTAATTTAATTTAATCTTAATCTAGTACTCTAAAGGGTAAGAAGTAGTTTTTCTATACCTTTACTAGTTAAATCGTAATTAGTAACTTATCTTTCTTACTTACCTTTATTACTTCCTATATAAACTATTCTAAGTTAAAATCTAGGGATTTAGTATTAACTAGTAGCAAATTATCTAAACTAGTTAAAACTCTATTCTAAGAGCTCCTTATAATAAGTTCTAAATTAGACTCCCCTATTATAATAATATCTAGCTTATTTAATATAAGTATAGCTATCTATATAAAGAATAAAGTAATTAGGTTAATAAGAATTATAGCTAGCTTAACGGCTTATTTAATACTAAATTAATATAAGAATAAGAGTAATTAATACTATTACTTAACTCGTAGGTCTTTATTACTTTATAGTACGTCCTATAATCTTTAGGTTAAAGCGTTAGCTTTGCTATTATCCTTACTAAGATAGTATTTAATTAAAAAGTAGAATTATAATAGGAATTTAGCCTAATGTATTTAATAACGTATAAGCTTCTTAGTCTTTATAAAGGTTTAAAGATTCTAATAATCTAAGAATATTTTTATAATATCTTTAGTACTAAATAACTTAGGTTCCTACTCTTTAAAGGCGTAGACAACAATAAGTAGTTCTTTATTGTAAATATTATAATTATATTCTACTAATAATATTTTCTTAGAGAGGAAGGCAACTAGTCTTAGATCACTATTTGCATCTTTTTATAATAATATAATAGCGTAAGCCTAATCTAATACGTTTATCTTTATCTAAGTTTCCTTAGTATAATTAAAGTATTATAGAATTAGTATACTAGTAAAGTCTACTTTTAGCTTCTTAAAAGCTCGTTCCTTAGGCTTATTAAGGTCTTAGGGGAATATAGCTAAAGTATCCTTCTAAATAAGATTTATTAATAGTGCTATTATAATAAAGTAATTAAAGATAAATTATTAGTAGAAGTTAGTAAATCTAAGAAATACCTATATATCCTTAAGATAACTTAGTTATTCCTAATTAACTATAGTATTAACCTTTAAAAGGTCTATCTTAATGCCTTCTATAATAATAATTAGACTAAGGTATTTTATCTTTTAAATAGCAAACTCTAACTTCTTAATATTAAGGAATAAGCCTATACGTTCTAATACGTCTAATACTAAATATATATAGGCGTTATATTCTTCTAGTATCTTGCTAAATACTAGAATATTATCTAAATAAATAGTTATAAAATTATCTAAAAACTATATTAATATATAATTAACGTACGCTTAGAATATCCTTAGTCCCCTTATAAGGCTAAAGGGCAATATTTTAAACTTAAATAGGCTATAGCGTATTAAGAATACTATCTTATATTTATCTTTAAATTTAATATGAATGCATTTAAAAGTAGTAATAACGTTAAACTTAGAGTAATACTTTACCTTTATAAGGCATATAAGCGTCTTACTAATAAGTAATAAAACGTTACTATTTTTAATAGTAATGTTATTTAATCTATAGTAATTAATATAGACGTAGATACCTTCTCTTAACTTACTTACGCAAAGTATAGATATAGTATATTAAGATTTTAAACCTATAGTAAAACTACGCTAAAGTAGACTCTTAATATATTATTTAATAATTAAGGCTTATTTTAGTAATATTAATATAAGTTAACGTTTTAAAATTTTAATATTAAGGATAAAATTAATAGCGTAGTTATATTTACTACAATAAGGCGTAAGGATATCTAAACGCTTTAGATTAAAGACTTTAAAATATTAGTAGAAACGTTTCAAAATAAGTTTTAAGATCTCCTCTTTTAATAAATAAGAGTAATCTTACTTATCTTACTATTTAAAATAATCTTCTTCTAATATAATATATATAGTAAGGTTTATAACAAATCTATCGTTATTATCTTTATTGCTATTAGGAGGTTTCTTTTCTTTTTTATTATTAAAATCTTTAGGCTAGAATATATTAACTATAGCGTCTTTATGCTTTATTAGTTTCTTAAATATCGCTATAAATATAAAAGTAATATCTAATTCTTTAGGTAATTCTAAGTTTATAGATTGTTCTTTTAAGTCTATAATAATTAAGTATTATAATATAATATAATTTATAATATATCTTATGCTATAGAAGGTTAATATTCTTAAACCTTTATATAGGTTAACTTTATATTAATCTAGTTAAGGTACTCTTAAGATTAAATCGTAAGAGGCTACTTTTATAATAAAATAGCTAATCTACTTAACGTAGTATTTAATATGTAGGTTAAGGATAGTAGCTTTATTAACTATAGATACTAACTTACTATTAGTAAGTATTACTAAGTATAAATATATAAGTTAAAAAGTAGGAATACTATATTATTAAAGATAATAAGGGTTAATAATTTCTATTACGCTGCTACTAATATTAATTAAAATACTAGCGTTAGAGTAGGTTAAGTACTATAGCATAAATACTAAGCTAATAGTAGTCTATTATAATCTAATAATAAGATCTTTCTTTTTAATATCTTAAGGCTATGCTACTAATATAATAGAGGCTAGCAAGATATAAATAGTATATAAATATATTAAGGAGATACGTCCCTTATAAATAGTATCTTTATACTTAAGGTGCTAAATATACTAATAAAGGTAACTAAGTATCTTCTTAGTCTTTTCTTAAGCTTTTTCTTTAATATTCTTATAGTCTTCTTCTACCTAATAAAATATCTCCTTAGCTTTCTTAGTATTTTAGCACTATTCCTTATTATATTAATAAAATATTTCTTTTGCGCGCTTAATTATAATATTAAAGGTATATTTCTTTCTTTTATTATATGCTTTAGTCTTATTTAGCTTCTCCTTATAGCTTAGTAAAAGAGCGTCTAGTTTAAAGACTAATAGTCGTTATTCTTAATAGTATCTTTTATAAAGGGTTACTATTCTTTTTAAACTTTTGTAAATATTACTACTAAAGGTATAACTAAGGCTTTAATCTTATTATTAAATAAAGGTTCCTAATCTTTATATAAAGTGGTCTTATTAAAGTAGTAGTAACTCTTTTAACTATAATAAACGTAACGTTTGTCTATTTTTAAGGCATTAAAGATATCTATAGGATAGTTAATATTACTAATTTTATTATTTTAGGCCCTCTTATTAATAAACTAATTATTATTATAGCTATAAAAGTTATTATTTATAACTATAGGCTTATAGTTAATTTAGCATATAACTAAGTAAAGTTAAGCGTAAAATATAATAAAGCTACTAAAATACTAGCCTACTAATAAGTCTATAAACTTATAGTTAATAAGATCTTATAATTTAATAATCTTCTTATGCTTAGATAGTTCTATATTTACTAAATTTATTAAGAAGCGGCTAATAAAGGCTTAAAGACCTTCTATATCTTTTATCTTAGCATTTAAAGACTTTAGCTATACTTTAGCATCTTTAAAAGCGTTCTTAGAGTAATAATATCTATCTAAGTCTACTTATATCTTTTCTATAGTATAATAAGGGTCTTTTAACTTATGACCTCTATATATAACTATAATACTATAAATAAGGCTAGTATAATAAATATAAATAAACTTAATCTTCTTCTTCTTAATAAAGATATAAAGGTATATATTCTTATTAAGAAGTATATTTAATATCTTTTCCTTCTACTATTTATAGTACGTAGGTTTACTTTTAAAATTACTAAGTTCTTTAAACTTTATAAGTATTATTAAAAAGCTACTATTAGCTACTAATAATAGCAAGATATAATATATTCCCTAAGCTTAGAGCTATAGGTATAAAACTACTAAATACATTACTTACGATGTAGAGCAACCTAATAAAAGGTTATCCTTTAAATCTTCTAGATTAATATAGACTTAATTTAAATTTATCTAAAGTCTATCCTTAAGCTCTTAAATTTAGTAGCAAAGGTTAATAACTAACTTACAATACTATAAATTAGTATTATATTTCTTTATTAATTTAGTAAGGGCTACCTATTCATTTAAACGAATAGTAGTTAATACTAGCTTATAGTTATAGTGAATTTAGCTAGTAAATACTTTAAGATCTATTATTATCTACTAATAGGTAGCTACCTCTTCCTATAGTACTTCTACTAATTTACCTAATTAACTTACTTCTATATTAGTATCTATAAGTTCTTCTATTAGCTAATCTTAAAGTTTTTAAGCAGACTAGTAATATAATGCTATAGTTTAATTAATTGCCAACGTAGTATATAGTTATTTAAAGAATTAATCTTCTTTTATAAACTTAATATATTAATCTAAATGCTTATTATTAGACATTAATATATAATATTTCTAAAGAGTAGTAGAATTATTAGGATTATCCTAAAGAACTACTAATATTTGCTTTCCTACCTCTAATTCTACTCTATATAATGTCTATATAAATAAAGACTTTATGCTAATAAATAATATAACTTTACTATTAAGGTTTACTAGTTCTAAGGATAGGTAAAATAGAAATAATATAGGAATATTATAAGGTTCTTTTTTACGTACTAGTAATTCTAACTAATGGCAAATATTAATAGGTAATCTTACTTTTAATGCGCTTTTGTCTAAACTACTAACGATAGTACTAGAAGTTACTACCTCTTTGCTTTTTAATCCTAGCTCTTTTATTACGCTTGCTAACGTAATAGGTATTATAATTAATAATTTAGTAATAATCTTATAAGGTTATTAAATATTAATACTAACTTAAGTATTTTAATAAAAGAATTCTTTATCTTCATCGTCTAAAGCTACTTTAGGTAATAGGGATAACTTTTTGATAGACTTAACTACTAAGATACTCTCTTGCTATAACGTTAACGCAATGATAAACTATTAATTAGTTTTTATATCTAGGATAACTAGCTTCTTAGCGAAATAGCTATCTCTACTATAGTAAAGTAAAACTAAATAGCTTTAAATACTAACGCTGCTACGCTTACGGATAATATAAGAGTTACTTAATACTAGTTTAAGATTAAGAATAAGTAGCGCCTTACTTATAATAATATACGGCTAAAATAATGTAGTATTTCTTAATAAATCGAAACTAATTTAATAGAATAATAAATATAGATTTAATAAGAAATAAGGTAAGAGTATTTATAGTTAGTAGAGAAGAAGTAGTATAAACGCCTCTATGGATCTAAGAAGAATACTATAGGGCAAAGCTTAGGCCTCTAAGTAGTCTTTATTCTAGCAAATGACGCTAAATTCGCATTACTCTAGTTAGTATTTGCAAATTTGCTAGCACCTTTAGTAACGCTAATCCTAATCAAGAGTAATATTGCTAAATACTAATTAGTTGGATCTATAGCACAACTACGATTAAGATAGGAATTAATAAATACCTCTACGTATTTATTAATAATACATAAATTTATACACAGAGCGTAAATTTAGTATAGAGGTACTTAGATTATATAAGGAGCTAATAGATACAATTAGGTAAGTAGAAAGTAGCTAGTATTATAGGATCTAAGTACAAAGAGAAGAGATCTAGAGATATAGCTACGAATACAAAGAAGTAGGAGCCTAGGATATCCTTAGATACACTAACCCTAAACGGGATAAAGAGATCTTATCTATAGGATTAGATCTTGGCATCCAAACACTACAACACCAAACCTGTAAGGATTCCTTATATATACGCCTTATAGAATACTTATAGCTTTTAAAGTAATTCCTACTTACTTTTTATAGGACTTAATTAAATAATATAATTATAAAGAAAGTATAAAATACTAAATACTTAAATAGTTATTATTATTACAAAAAGTATACATTAATACGTTATTTTATATTAATTACCTACTCTAAATTATTATTCTCTAAATCTCTATCTTTTAACTAGTCTATAAATTAGATAATTTATTTAGAGTCTCGTACTCTATAACTTTATTCTTAGATTTATAATAATTATTTCTAAAAGTATAGTTCTTTAAATATATAATATAATAAGTATAATAATTTCTAAAATTCCTTTACGTAGCCTTTACTTTCTTTATAAACTACTAATATTCTTATCTATACTTAATATATACTAAATATATAGTAGTATCTAGTATATATTTACTAAAAGTTATCTTTATTATATAGCTAATATTACTATATAGTTATTTTTTTTTAGATATTAAGGTATCCTACTTCTTAATAGTCTAAAACTATTATTTATTAAGTATAGTAGGGCGCTTTATATCTAGAATTAGCTTTATTTTTATAGAACCTAGCTAGCTAAGGTTAATTCTAGCTATTAAGCTAAAGTTAAATTTTTATACAAGTATATTATACTTAGCTTTAGTAAAAAGAGGAATAGGAAAAGGGAAAGGGTTAGAATTAATAAGAGTCTTATTATCTTCTTTATCTTTATTATTATCGTTACTATTATTATTTATTAGCTTATTATTACTAAAATTAAAGGGCGAACCTAGAGAAAGAGATAGCTTAGGCAAGTTAGATATATAAGAATTTAGAATAAAAAGAGAATTCTCTTCTTACTTAATAAGCGTAACTAAAATAAGCTTAGTAAGTAGCTTAGTAAGTATTAAACTTAACTTACTAATTATAATTATTACTACTAATATCTATAAGTAATATACTAGAACTTATAGATTATTAAAGTTATAATGCTTTATAATATAACTAGAAATCTTATTTTCTAGATAAGTATATTTACCTTTTTAATATAATACGCTATAGGGAATTAATTTTACTATTATAATAAGTTAGAATAGTAAGAGACTATTAAATAGCTAATAAGTATAAATAATATATACGTTAGGCGTAAAATAGTATTAAGAATATATCTTTTTTTTAAAGGTAGTAAAAGATATAAATATATAAAGTTATAAAGTTAAGAAGTTAAAGTTTAAAAGCTAAGAGATATAAAAACTTTAAAAAGACTATAATACTATAGTCTTATTATTTTAAATACTTAGTCTAACTAAGAGTATTAGCTATTAAATAGTTATAATTACTTAATTTAGTAATACTTAGTTAGCCTATTATATTTTTATAAGGCCTTTATCTAATAAAAGAAATAGAATAGAATTAGTTAGTATATAAGAAGTATTAAAAGCTTAGGAGTTATATTAAAAGGGTATAATAAAGACTTAAGGCTATACCTCCTTAAAAGTAGTCTAGTTAAGTATAAAGAGAATTACTTAAGAGAAGACCTAAAGATATATAAAGATAAAGAAGAGAAAAGGATATATCTAGTATAGTAAGGAATATACTATTTAGGTAGTAAATATAATAGGTAGTATTTTATAAAGTTCTTACTACTACTAGATTAAAATAATATAATTATAATATTAGTAGCCTTAATTAATTATAAATAATTATAAATAATTAAATATATAGTAAAAATCGTTATATAATTTATACTTATTATACTTAGACTAGTAAAATAGATATATTATATAGTATTTTATTTATTAATATATTATAAAATACTAATATAGAATTATATAGTATTATCTCTTAGACTAAATATTATACTAAAATTATAATTTCTATAACTTTAAATAACTATTAACTTAAAGACTAACTTTCTACGCTAATAATATATAGTGTTTTTATATAACTTAATAGTTTTAATCTAAATAAATATATTACCTTTAAAGAGAGTTTAGTAAAACTCCTCTCTATTTTTATAATAAAGATTTAGTAAAGTAGTAATAATATTAAGAAAATATATATAAGAAAGGTTCTTAATAGAGAATTACTATAATATAATAAAGTACTAATAGTAGAAGGTAATAAGCTACTTAGCTATCTATATTATATTTCTTCTAATATTTCTTAATAAGTATTAGGGTAACTAAGTTTACTACCTACTTTAGGCTAACGCTAGAGTATAAATTAGCTTTATAGAACTATAATTGCTCTATCCTGCTAAATTAATAGTATAGAATTTCGTAGAAGTTTATTAATATTATAATAATTTATAAGAAAGTTTTTATTAAAAAGTAAGACGTACTACTAGAGAATAAAATAGATAATAAAGATACCTATTATTAGCACTTTTTAATATACGTTAGTATTAGTACGCCTAAAAATTAATTTACTAAAGTTTAGCATAAATTTAATACTACTAGCAATACTAACTCTATACTCTAAATTATATTATTTTTTAAGTAGTACTTTAACTATAGCTATATTTTCTAATATAGCTTAATTACTATTTTTATAATTAAGAATAATTAATAGTCTCTTAAAGGCTAGTATATAAACTATATCTTCTAAGTAGTTAAATAGTAAGATATTAAATATTCTTTAATACGAATTTTTAGTAAACTTGCTTAACTTTATGTTTTTATATATAACGTTAAAAAGTAAAGTACTTAAGCTACTAATAATTAGCTATATTAGCTTTATATACGAGAGATTAAAGTATAAGCCTTAGCTAAGTAGGGTCTACTTACTATTAGATTTTTTAATATCTAGTTCTTATTATAGTATCTAGTTTTTATTACTTAACAAAACTAATAAGTAGGCAATATTAAGTAACATAGAGAGGCTAAGCATTATAGTAATATTAAGTAACATAGAGAAGCTAAGTAATATAGCGATACTAAGCAATATAAAGAAGCTAAGTATTATAGTAATATTAAGCAACGTAAAGAAGCTAAGTACTAAAACGACTTTCCTACCTAGATATATATATATTATATTTAAATAGATTTAAGTTAGAATACTATCTAGGTTTTATTAATACTTATAGTAATATCTTATTACGTCTTAGGAATGCTTTAATATACTTACTAATCTTATATAGATTAGTAAATTTGTCCTTATTATTATACTTATAAAGAGCTTCTTCTATAATATATATTATAATATATAGGCTATATAATAGAGCTTAATGCTTAGATGTCTATTTACTAAAGATATTATAATAATAATAAATAGGTAAAATAGGTATAATAAATTAATAAATATAATATACTATAAATATATATAGAAGAATATAACGCTTATAATAAATAAGAACTCTAAATACTAATATCTATAAACCTTTAAACTAAAAATGTAAAATATAATACTTATATAACTATATTTACCTACTTTTTAGAATTCTATATAATTCTATAGAGTTCCTTATAATACCTAGGATAATAAAATAGTTAAAAAACTAAATATTTAGGATTATATACTAGGTCTAGCCTACTTTAATATTAAATATAATATCTTTTTACTTATCTTTAATCCTTTTCTTATTAGTTAAGGAGAATACTTCTTTATACTCTTTCTTATAATCCTTTTAATAGTAGTAATTAAACTATTTCTCTCTAAAGTTATAGATAAAGACTATTTTATACTAACTCTAATCTAATAATAACGTAGTATTAACTAGCTTAATAGGTTTTAGCTTAATAAATAACTTTTTTATTAAGTATAAGTTAAGTAATAAGTATAGAGAGTAGTAAATAGAGTAATACTATCTTTATCTAATATAGGTATTAGCTAATTAAATAAATTATTATCTATATCTTTTTTATTATCTTTAGAATTAGTATTATCTTTAGAATTAGTATCTATAAATCTTTTATATTTATTTAGGATATTATTATTATCTAAATCTATAATATTTTACTAATACTTAGTAGATAGTAAAATTAGAATATTTATTAATATAGAAATTTTAAATAAACTAATGAGAGTAGACGTATATTTAATAGGCTAACTTACGAATAAATAAACTCTTTTATCTTTCTTTTATATTCTATAAGCCCTTTCTTATATTAACTTATTATTTATTAGTTTCTTAAGAACTTAGCGCTAAAGATTACTAGTTTAAAATAATATAGGTAGCTATAATTAAGACTCTAACTATAATGCCGTAATTTATATTTTCTTTAAGAGTTTTACTTTTTTAGCTATAAGGCGTACTAATTAGTTAGCCTTATAAGCATTTTTATATAACTACTTAATAATAGTTTCTAGTTTTTAAAGGATAAATAATAACTTTCTCTTTAATATAATAGTATTAGTTTAGTTAACTAAATTAGGAATATATATATATAATTTATTCTAGGTAGAATACTAAATATTAGAAGAGAATTTAGTAGTATAGAAATAGACTAGCTATCTAATTAAATTATTATTTAGTAACTAGTTCTTACCTTAAGGATATTTACTCTTATAATTATCCTTTATATATATAGCCTCTTCTACTACTAAGGACTAGATTTATAATTATATTCTTATAATAGCCTTACAACTATTCTTATTTAGAGCCTACTTACGTAATAGAAACACTAGCTAAACTAATTTATAAAACTTATCTAAATAATATTTATTATAATACCTTAAAATTAGTATAAGATTATGATTTATTATTTAGAATAGAAATTTGCCTAGCTTATAGAGGATAGCTCTTTAGAAATAGTATAAATAATTCGTAATAATAAACTATTTATATAGGACTCTATTATAGGGTTTAACCTTAGCTCTAGATTAGAATAAAGAAATTAAACTAGGTATACTATTTAATAGTATATTAGCTTCTTAAGTTTTTATAACTAATACTTAAGAAGTAATAGATATAATAGTAAATATTTATAAAGTAATATTAGCTTTGCTTTTAATATTACTATTATCTAATAGCAATTTAAGCTATAATATACTTAGACTAGCTCTATCCTAAATATAGAGTTATTAATATTAAAGTAGCGTATAATTTTAAGTCCTATATAAAGAGGATATAACCTAGATAGATTAAATAGTTAGTAAACTTATCTAAATGTTTTTCTATAAATTAAGTTATTCTTATCTAAATATATTAAATATTTAATATAGAAGAAATACTATAATAATACTAAATAATCTATAACTACGCCTATTATAACTAATACGCTACTATAGATTTATAAGACTATATAGTATTAGGAATCTTTAAATAATAATTAATATAATATTTAATATATTAATACTAAGTCTTAGACTTATAATTACGATTATAATTTAATAAAGTAAACTTAAAAGCTTAAATTCTTAGTACTAAACCGTCTTATTATAGCTAAGAATAGTAAAGGTAATTTCTTAAATAAGGTTATAAATATAATATATACTATTCTTATTAAAGTAAGTATATTACTAGTTTTTTAAAAAGTTCTTAGTTAAACTAACTAGAGTAGCTTAAAAATATTTTAACGCTATATAAATCTTTAATTTACTATTAATATATATAATAGTCTTTTTAATTAACTTAAGAATAGCTTTCTTAGCCTTAGAGTTAACTATAGTATTTAAGATTTAATAGAGTCTATTAAAAGATACTAACCTTTACTTAAGTATAGGCTTAAACTAGATTATAATATCCTAATAGTTAATAAAGAAGCGTATAATAGTAGTTTATTATTTATATAGTTCCTTTTCTTAGAATCTATTATAATAAAGAATAAATTATTATATAGGTAAACTTAGAATACTAGTATAACTAAACTATATAATATCTTAATATAGTATTATATAAAGCTTATAAATTATAGTAAATTAAGACTTAAAATCTTATTATTATTTAACTAGGTAGTATTTATTAATAGTAACTATTCTAATCCTATTCTAAAAGATAGAATTACTTAATATACTATAGAAGAGTTTACTAGACGTAGTCTTTAATAAAATTAATATATAGGTATACTAACTAGATATAATATTAGTAATAATATTCTTTAACTAGGTTATTATCTTACTATAAATAATAATAGGCTTAGACTTAGAGATAGCTAAGATACTATTAAATTATTTATTTTCTAATTAGTTTATAGGAATTAATTATAAAGTAATCTTTCTTATTAATATAAAAAAGTTATATAGTATTAAACTCTTACTCTATCTAGTATAAGTAATAAGTAAGATATTATAACCCCTATATATAAAGAACCTTAAGGCCCTAACTTATTTAAAATAAGAGTTATAGCTAGTTAACTTTTATAAGTATAACTATAATATATACTTTTATGTTTTAGCTAATAGCTAGATTTAAATAAATTATATAAGGACGTAAATAGTATTAACTAATCCTAGTTATAGAATAGTATATATAGCTTTAAGTAACCTTTTAGATTTCTAAAAAAGATAAGGTTTAGGTAATTATAAGAGTAGGTAATTAGGCTAGTTTTATTATAGTAATTATAAGTACTAAGATTATAGTAGTTTTAGTCTTAGTTTTAAAGTTTAGAGGTATTAGCTTATTTAGTTCTTCTTTTTATTTATAATACTATAAAGATAATATTAGTATTATTGCTAAAATATACTATATAACGACTTATATCTAACTATTATACTTACTAACTTATAGATAATGTTTACTAGTTAAGAAAGAAGTATAAAGAGTAGCTAAGAGTATATAAGGGTTCTATTAGGTTACGTAGGAATGCTTACGTAAGCTAGATATACTATTAGTATCTATAGAGAAGTAAGTTTTCTAGAGATACTTAAAATACTAAAGGTATTAGAATATTAAAAGTATTGAAATATTAAAGGTATTAGAATATTAAAAGCATTAGAACTCTAATAGTATTAGAACTCTAATAGTATTGAAATATTAAAGATATTAGAATATTAAAGGTATTAGAACACTAAAGGTATTAGAACCTTAATAGTATTAAAATACTAATAATATTAGAATATTAATAGTATTAGAATACTAATACTAAGTCTAAAAGACAAAGTAAGGAGGATAAGAACTATATTTTTAAGCTTATAAGATTTCTTAGTTATAATAAAACTATTACTACAACTTACTTAATAGAACTAAGTAACGTAGAAATTAGTAAAGATATTATTAATATTTTTATATAGTTATTTAGTATTAAAGTATTAAAGACGTTAGAATATTAGAGCTACCTAAATATTAGAGCCTACCTTTTATATAAGATTTTTTTAGTTCCTTATCTACTTTTTGCTAGAGCTACTAGTTTACTATAAAGAGTAAATAAAGGACTAGGAGGGTCTTATAGAGATACTTATATAAGCCTAATATATAGCTAGAGATATAAAAATAACTAAGGAGAATACTACTAAATATATAAAAGGTAATAAAAGGTAAATATAAACTATTTAGGAACTTATAAAGACTTATAGGAATATTTACGTAAGTAAAATAGAGATAGTAGTAAGAAGTCTTAGTAAAAAGAAGGCCTAGTTTAACTAAATATAAGATTAACTAAAAGATAAATAGGAATTTATAACTATACTATTTTATAATAAAAATAAACGTACAAAGTAATAAAGTAGCTAATTATAAAGTACTATATAGTATTTTAAAGTAATAAAATTATATTATTATTATATAGTTAATAGCTAATAAAAAAGAGTAAAAGTTAACTAGATTAGTAATTTTTTTTATTATATAGGAATTATATTATTAAAATAATTAGAAGCGTTAGTAGCTTAAAAATATATTTATTTAAAAGTATAGTTAATTCTATATAATTTCTTTTTAGTAGATTTAAGAATTTATATACCTATCTTGTAAGAAAACTCATTATAGGTAAGTAAAGCCAAAAAGTTAAACTAAAATGCTAATAAATATCTATAAGAGTTACTTAGACGTTATAATAAAAAGTTAGAAAAAGTAGAACAAGCTCTAATTAGCTAGAGTATATCCTTATATATGCTAGTAAACGCCATGATTTTGCTGCAAGTCTGACTAAGTAAGATAAAGCTTCACAAACATCTACAAAAGACCAGTTCACTTTACAAATCTGAAATCAGCAGTGCTTTCCTCACTGAGCAGCGGACAGTAACCCCACAAGTAAAACTCTTGCGCGTGTGAAGAAGCTACTCCTGAGAATGTAGTCTCCCGAGTCCAACCCCTTTTACCCCTTTTTCGTCAAAACATTGGCATTCTCGTTTTTGAGGAAAATGTAGAGCTCAAATTTTCATGGGAGAGCAACACCATTCTATAGTGAGCATCTGCTGTTTGTGTCCCTCAATGCGGACTGTCAAACAGTGATACCTAAATCATCTACCCAAAGATGCTGCTCTACGGAGTAGTTACTGTCAGATAGCGAGGCAAGTTTGTCCAAACTTTCAGTTTTCGGACACAAACAATTATAATCACGCCATTGGAATGAACTCTTTCATTTCTGATAGGCTTCAAAGCACATCATCTTCGATATCACGGTAACACAGCATTCAATATTGACCACAACCACCCCCAGATGTTACCTTCAAGCCCAGGTACCGAGGAATTTGATACCTTTCCTTATACCCGCCAACCCGCCTGCTGTTGTGTAACTTCAAAATATTGATCATCCCACCCAGCGTCGTACAGACCAACCAAACCCCACAGGCAATATTTTTGTATGCTCTTCATCTACACAGGTTACAGGTACATTCTCTAAAAGAATGACAGCAGCCACACAGTAGTGCGAAAACAACCCCGAAAACAACCCCGATGACAACGCTACGCTGCTCTTCTTGTCGATCACCCAGCCTCCACGCTGCGATCTGCAATTCCACGCGCCGCGTCAACCGCCAAGTCAAAGCAGTGGCGCTTAGCTAACAACGCAGGAATGTGCTGAATCGCTTAAGGTCTTTTTTTTATAGCACCGTTTATAGTGGCGCGAGTGGTTGAAAAACGAACATCAAGCAGAAAAAGGAAAACGCTGAAATGCACGTCGCCCTAAACAGCGATGCGTTAAGAATTCTAAGTGTGCATAAAAAGTAACGGCTCCTCACCGATTGGCTGATCGAAGGACCGGCTTTTCTTGTCCTTTTTGCTACTCGGAAAGCCAAACAGTGTGGTGGAGGAAAGTTCAAGGGAGATGGGGTTGACGTGGAGAAATGGAACGGGAAGTTTCTGGTATAAAGTGACACGCGAGAAGCCAAAATAAACTGGTGAATTAGGTCTACGTGGATGGGGAAAATAGGCGAGTTGATGGGCCTGAAATGGGGTTGCCTGAAGGGCCCAAGGGCGCGGTGGAGAAACGGCGCTGGGCCAGACAGGTGGTCACGGTTGGATTCGCCAAAAGAAAAGCCTAATGGGAGATGGGGTGAAACACATGCAGAGATATACTAGTAAAGCTTTAGGCGTTGTAGCGAGAGAGAAAAGAGAGACTCGGTAAATTGAAGGCTTTGAAATGGAGAAAAAGGTTGTTATTACTCTACGAACTCATTGACGTCTGAAAAATGACGGATTGGAGGCCAATGCCTTCAAAGTAGAGTCGGGGTATCTATCAACAGTCTGACGCAAAGCAATGCAGCGTGATGCATCTTCCTTATAACCGAAGGGACAAATCTTTCTTTCCACCTTCTGATGTGTACTATAGAGTTCGACGGAATGCTCGAGTGAACTGCAACGCTATGCTCCTACAATCGTAGCGGTAGATGTTGTAAGAAAATGATTTGAGCATCATGGTCGGATTCGTCGTGACATTGAGGGAAATGAGCGAGAATTCTTTAGGAGTACCCATTTTGTGAGTAGCCTCCCGTGAAATCTTGCTGACGTATAAATTATGAAGAAGAACGTATTGTGCTTTTGATATTGAAGATTGTGAATGGGAAACTCGTGCACTGTGTTCATTGATCATTGTGACTGTGCACACAATCATTTGGTAAGCTAATTCAATAGCTTAGCATTGGCCGGGTTGGCACTATCCGCGCCACAAATGTGATCCAGGAAGTCGGAAGTTTTGGATTAGATGGGACCCCAGAGATGGAGGTGGTAATAGTCGAACGTAGTCGAACGAGTCATGGCTGGTGATGTAAATAGTTGCATCAAGACTGAACTCGGGTCAGTGGTGCAATTTCTGATTTTGAGCGTCTTGACCTGTTAGTTATTAGTTTACGTATGAGGAACCCAATGTGAAAGCTCACGACTTGCGTACACACAAGTCACACCGCGTGTGCTTGCAAGTGGGACAAGTCTTCTCGCTAGGCTGGAAGACAGTTTTGCATTCGTGGCATGCCGATTTTACCCTTTGGCGAGGGCTTTTCCATACGCGCTGAGTTTCTGAGCGTCCAAAGAAATCACCGGGCAGAATCACCTTCTCACTTGGATTTTCTGGTGGGAGCACTAGATCTGCTGGCTTCCTTGGACAGGCATCACACTTGCGATGACCGCAGTTGGCGCAGTGTTGAGCCGTTCCTGCAATGAAGAGACTTTCGCAACTGTGGCAGGTGTATTCAATCCGTGCTCCCTGCATCCCTGGGGCCTGAGTGCTCCGGTAGAGTATGGGAGATAGGGACTGCTGATCATGTGCGTCGTTGAATTTGAGATCTGTATTTTGAGTTTCAGCAACAATGGATTCCCTACGTCGAATGGATTGATTCAAGTCGGACCTTTCTCTGTTCCTTCGCATGGGATCGCGTGGACATTCTCGACACCGTTCGTGCTGGCATTTACGGCAAGGTTTATTCTGTGAGAAGCTGGTTTCGCACTTGTGGCATTTGTGTCGGATTCGCATCCTGATCTTCTTCTCAACACGAGGTCGATTGAGCCGTGGGCCATCGTCGAATAGCTCGAGTCCTAGGCTTTTCACATCGAGGTTGAATTCGTTCCCATGCATCACAGCGCGCGTCTGTGCATCGTGCCCTCGACTGATAGGACCGGTAGAGACAAAAGGAGCTGCTGTATGTTCTGCTTGTTCATCGATTTCAAGTAGCTCGGGCCCAAAGAAGCTATATCAACGTAAGATTATCTGCATCATAACATAGGAATGAGCGTACCTGATTGGTCCTGCTTCAGGAAGGGTAGAGGAGGTAGCTGCTGGAGCAGGTTGTGTGGAAGATAATGCCGCCGTTTTCGAACTTGATTCTCCTGATATCGATGATCGTTTCGAGAATGATTGTCTGATTTTACTAAAGGCACGGGTCAAAGACGCCCGTCGACCTTGGTTTTCACCAGAAGATGTTGGCTGGGGTGCGCTCATTTTGATGCTGATAATGCTTTCGACAAAAACGATGCAGGTTATGCGACTAGTGGAAAGAAGCCTTGTAGCTGGCGAGCCGAACTAACTGTCCTCTAAAAGAAAGAGTATGTAGATTATATCAGGGACCAGTTGAGAGACCAATCTCGAACCTAGAGTTGGTGGCCTTTGAAGTGACAACTTAGCACTTGGAAGGCCAAGGAGCCGATTGATGACAAGGGGAATGGATTGAGTGGCTGAGGTTGGAATAGTGGTCAAGGTTAGAAAACTGGTTTGTAGACTGGTTGCGAGTGGTGAATGTTGACGAGTTGAACCGGGAGACAGCAGCGAAAGGTGGAGAGAGATGAAGATGGAGAATCCAGCAAGTCGGGACGGGGCAAGGCAAGATGTTTGCTGGGACGGATGAAAAACGGGACTGGGACTTGGGACTTGGGACTTGCTTAAGTTGAGCGAGACAGCGGCAGCAGACGCAAGGACTGGGATTTGGTGGATTGGGGACTTGCCAGGCTGCGGGTTTGGTTGGACAATGGAACGGGCACGCGGGGAGGACGGTTCCCTTTAAGTCTTAAGAGAGGGTCAAGTTGGGTCTGCTTCAGTTTTCACTGTTCACTGTTCAGAGAGTGCCTCATCCTCTTTCTTCTTTGAGTTGGAAAGCCCGCTCGGCGCTGGCAAACAAGGGAGAATATTGGTTAGATAATGATAGTTCAGACTGTTCATTGCCTCAAGGCTCAAGCCTTGCCAGCGGTCAAAAGCAGGGTGAACCCATCTTGGAGCCACTTTGACGCTCAGGTTGGCCTGTCTCTGCGACCCCTGCTAAACCCCCCTACTGGAAATGGCCTGTCTTGCCTGTAAAGATACAGTTGAGGAACGAACTGACGAATCCGCGTTGCTGGAGCCGTGGAAGCCACTGTTGGCAAGGGGTCCCTGTGTGGGATTTATCCAAGCCAAGCACTGGCAGCATTCTGTGCACTGCCAAACCAGCAACGGCTTGGACCTAAGACCGAGCTGTGCCTGATCTTTGCGCAATGGCCAAAGTTGAAAAGAAGTCGATTTGAATTGGTGATAGATAGCAAACGCGCTTGGGCGCCAAGGTATGTGGATGAACATCCGTCCCCTTCACCACTGCAATTGATCCTCACAGGCGGGTTAGGACTGAAGATATTGACTTTGATAATCTGTTTTATTCCCAGTAGTGAAGATGGGCTGTTTCGCTCGTCAAGGCAATCCCCGTTCACTGGAAAAACTCGAATCCTGTCTAGAGCATAGACTTACGAACCGTGTGTTCCGAGCGAGTGTGCATCTGAAGCAGCCAGTGAACAACCAGTCCCAGCCCAGGGCTTGCAAGCCGTGTGGGCGTGAGAGAGTGGCGACCAACGAGAGACATGGAGCATCCACGCTACATGCTCTTAAGCGGAGAGAAAGGTGGTCGGGCGCGAGCGCCAACTACAAATCGCCTAGTTTCAAGACAGCTGCCGCTGTTTCTGAGCACGGAGAAACCGCGTACTTGGGACAGGCTAAGCGATTGGTAAATTGCTTGAAGACTTGATCACTTTGAATCTTTTTGACTGGAAAAGGACACTGATGTCACTGTTAATATTCAAATCCAAATGTTTCGGATATTTGTATAGTCGTGGCCTTTTCGGACCCATTTGATATTTACAGATAGCCTCGCGAGGCTTCAAAGTGCTTTGATTGCAAGCCATGGTACCTGATAGTTCATGGCCAGTGATTCCACTCAAATCTGGATAAAATCGCGCTGCCAAAGACGATAATCAACATTTCATCGGTGTTTTAGCTTTATAGATTAGAGTACATCCTGCGGTCCAAACCTGTCTTTCACTTGAGACTACAACAATTATACAGATTTTAAGGTTATGTCGGCATTTCGGCCCGTATTCTTGGCAGGATCTGCTAGTAGTGAGCGCAATAATTGGCCGTTTCAAGATGGACGAAGTTTATGCTCTGCTAACGGTTCAGTGGAATTGGTACTGTGGTTGGAGTTGAACCGTTGCCAAATCGCTCAATCGTTAGTTCGTTACAAAGGAAACTATCATAGCATTAAACTGAAGACTTATCAACAGTGCCTCTCGATCATCAATATGATGTCTCAAGCTCGAGGAGATGATCCTAGATCGCATTGTTCTTATTGGTTGATGAAGTATCGTCCCGATTCATCCTCGCGAGCGCCACAACCCGTCACTGAGTCTTTTCCAAGGAACGTGGCCAGCTGAGATCAACAGCCCGTTTTCCGTATATAGAATTACCAAGGAAAGGCAAAAAGTACCTGTCTCAAAGCAATCTCGCTCCCACTACGGATGCTGAGACAGGTTCGGCGTAAAAGAAGCTTCCGGTCCTCCGTCCCGGTCAAACATGAAAACTCTCAGGAGAACCACAAATTCAGTCGTTTTGTAAGCTAGAATATGGACTTCTAGAATCAAGAGCAGGGACAAGATCTGGACAATGTTGGACAATGTCAAAATCTATGCCAGTTATCCCTGTCGAAGAATCCTTGACTGTAAATATTGTCGTACGATTCGACTCACTTATCACTCTTCCAATGCAACCTATTTGACGACCTTTTGTGGAAAATCCGAAACCCCTTTCATGATTCAATTCTCTTTGGAGCTTCCGTCGCACCGGCCCGTGTACGGATGATGCCGGTCGGAATCGTTGTTCTGGAAATCCCGCGAGAGGGGATTCAACGTCGAGGTCCCAGGAACCAATCTGATCTCATCTTTGGACAGACGACACATTTGCTGTTGCACATTGAACCAACCAGTTGGGAGAGATGCCGATGACAGATGAACACTCGACCGACTGACATGACACGGTGAGCCTCATGTTCTCTTTTCTCTCCACAATATAGAAGAATGATATTGCATTGTGCGTCTTTCTCTTTAGGACTGTTGGTATGACATGCCTTGAAACATAAGAGTCGGATTGACCGAGAACGTAACGCTTTCACTAATGAATATTTTCTTTTCATCCAGCAAGCATAGCCAACATTCCCTGAATTGCTTCCTACAAAGATCACGGGGAGAGTGGGCGGGACATTCCACACCCTGTTGGAGGCCTTATATTTCCCAATTTGGTAGCTCCGTACTTCCACTGTTGAGCAGATCGTGGGATAACGCAGAACGGATCCTCCATGATTGTTTTTCAAGAAAACTTTCACTTTCAGCTATTCACCAGGCGAGGCGCAGACATCAAGGAACAAGAAGCTGAAGAAACATCGTGCCGCAAACGATCGATCCTTACCTCCGCGATGTATCTCAAGGTGGATATCCTTGATTTCATGCGCACTGTTTAGTTGTGTTCCTGTGACAGTATACACCGGCCATCCCTGACTTCCGCGTAGCGCTTTCATCTCTCTGCATCGCAAGATTGCGGTCGGCGCAGAGTTGAGTTATGCCTTTGGCGGTGTGAACATGGCGTTCTCCATGAATCAACGGTCGAGCGTTAACCTGGCGAAACTGGAACACGACTATCACCAATAACCTTACGAGGAATTACTTTTGCATGCTCCACTCTTCTTCCACGTTGTCACCGTCACACGTTGTCGCGTGGGATTCAGGATGATGTGCCAAGCTGATGGTAACGAGGCTGAAGAATCTTACCACGGCTGCTCCTTGACCAATATCGGATTTCATACTGTGAGTGCTGGAGTGGCTTGCTATGGTGGTAAGACAGTCTAGATAACCCGGAGCCGGGATTCTTCAGCCCAAATTGTGTAACGTACAATCCAGTGGCTAGGAACCGAGTCCTCAGCCTAGACAATGCTTCTCATCCACGCGTGATATCGGAACTCTGCCGCCGCCGTACACCGTAGCAAGTCGTCAAAGCGCATGTAACCAGCGGAAAGCAACTGGCCTCAGACCCTCTACCACATACCTAGATTGCTTCTCTCCTTCCAGGATAAATCATCTTCGACATCGGAAACAATTCAGTTCCCCGATACGCATATCCGCATCAAAGCACACCCAACTCGGGCGTCATTGTACCCATCAACACCGAGGCCCAACAACTTCTTCAGGTAGGTACATCCCATTCCATCTTCCCGCGCCCACCGCGCTCTTTCGTCCACGGACAGCCTATGCCAGTACGCGCATGGATCAACAAGCACGCCCATAATCTCATGGCCCCCAGTCATCTACGGGGCATGCATCTAGCTGCGCGCAGCCACCAGACTGGTGGGCCAGACAAGATGCTTGCCGCGGATCGTGCTGGAAGCAGCGACGTGCAGTATGCGCGAATATATGTCCTTGCGTGGCGCGGTGCGTCTTGCGCGTGGCAAATGCCCTTTGCGCGGGAAATGTCTAGCTCGACGACTTATTACATTCCAAGTGGAGTTGAGGCTAAGTGATAGAGTACTCTGAATACCAGATAGACTGGTAAAGTAAGAGAATACAAAAAGCCAGGTCCACGCAGGTGGGACAGCACTAGTGAGAAAACAATCAATCGTACGCGCACGGAGACAGAGCGAGATGACTGATGCGATCGACCTTGGAGCCGGGACCTGTACAAAGCACTCTAGGGCAGCACAGGGAAAGTGAGTATTCTCGAAGAGCGCGGAAGGCCCTGATGCCGCATTGATGCGGCTGACAGCTGTACAATCCAGATGGGTGGGATTCTAGGGCAATATAAAAGTTCATTATTTACGGGAGGTGAAGAGCTTGATCCTTGAGCTCTGGAGATTGATGTACGGGCGCTTGGAGTAGGCGTGGGCAAGTGCGGCTCAATATGACTTCACTGCGTACTATAGTTAATTGAGATGAATGCGCCGATGAGCTGTTGTTGCGTGGGATTTCTGAGCATGTTCTTTGGGGATGGTATTTGTATCGGATTCACTCTATAGACAGTAGGTCAGGATTTCCACAAGGAGTAGTCTTTGGAATGTTCTAAAGATTAATTGCACTAGAAGATTTGCACCAGCGGACTATGGAGCCATGCTACTTCTTCGCTTTGTATCCAGATTGCTCGAAGCACAAAGTCATGAATAGTGATATTTGGTAATACTAGCAGAATCGACTGAATCGGTGTCGACCGGATAAGCCGACTCACGAATAGACATAAACCACACCCGCTCGGTCTACCGAAACGACCATGCCGTACGGATACTCGAGCAAGGCTACATCCATGATGGTGTCCTTGTGCCCCCGTAGCAAACTCTGCTGCTGAAGCGAGACTATCGCGCTCTTGGAGCTCTTGACCTTGCGTGATGGTGTCGCTGGGTTGCTGCCACCAGCTCTGCTACGCGAAGTGGTATTGCTTGCATCCACATCCGCAGGCAGCGCACCAGCCTTTTCAGAGAGCACAGTGACATCGCCGACGCTGTCGAGTGTATAAGTGGGCTTGGGTTCGTCCAGGTCGGAGCCGCTGACGACGCAGCACAGGTCCTTGAGACTGGTGTCCCAGAAGCGCACTTTCCAGTCTGGGCCAGCGGTTAGCATGAAGCTGTACTTGGACTCGGCCCCGTTGGAGCCAATGTGTGAGCCGACTACGACCGCGCGGACGGCTTTGTCAGTGCCAGCTGGGGCTATTTCCATGGCAGAAGATTGGACGAAGCGGCTGAGTACACCGCCTGGTTGTTCCTCATCAAGCAGAACGAGGGAAGGGAGTTGTGAATGGTGTTTCAAGGAGGAGTCGCGAGTTGTGGATATTGCCGTTTTGTACACTTCCTTAATCTGCCCCTTTTCAACATCGAGAGTCACCAACTCCCCCTGAAGACCGCCACATACTACTACTCGGGACCGCTTAGAGCCTCGCTGTGATTGCGGTTGGACTTGATGAATAGGCGTGCCGCCTGGGAATCCCCATGTATGGAGTCGCATCTTGAAGCGCAGGTCCCATAGGTCGAGAATACCCTGTGATGTGCCTAGTAGTAGCCAATGGTTTTTCCTATCAACACAAAAGCATGTTGGCGTGCCATGGCGCAAAGGATTCTGAAGCTCGTATATAACCTTCATGGTGCGCAGCTCGATGCCATAGACACGGGACTCATTGGTGGCCAATATAAGTATCGACTGATTGTCAACCTGCTGATGGCAAGACCAAACAGCATACTGACCAGCTGGAAGTTGGTATTCGCGTATTAGACTGATCGGTGCATAGCGCGTCAAGTTCAAATGCGGTTGTTCGATACATTCGACCTTGACAACGTGGACGCTGCCATCGGAGCCGGTGCTCACGAAACAGTGAGTATTTTCGACAAAGCATAGACTGGTGACCTTCGTTTTGGCGCCTTGGACGTGCGTAAGCCGTGCCTTGTGAGTGACATTACGCTCCAATCTTGCAACATCCCACACCTTGACATTGCCATCGTCGGAGCCAGTGATGAAGAATCTATGGTCCGGAGCAGGAACTACTCGATTGATAGCTGCAGTATGCTCACATAACATAGCTACGAGAGTTCCTTCAGGCCGCCAAAGCCCATTGAGCGTTGCGGCTGAGCCCACTCTGCGTTGCGGCTCACCTCTAGTGGGCGTAACGATGTGACCAAATTCTATAAGGCCAACCGGATAGCTGTCGACATACAAGGAGTCCAATAGTTTCAGAATGTTTGGGTCATTTCCAGGATAGTTGTGGACAGGAAGAATTTTACGGCCTCCTACCATGATACGATTCTCAGCAGCTGATGAAGCGGTCCTCTTTATTGATAGTGAATCGTGGGTTTGAGTTCGCTCAACTTGGCCCATGGCATTCGTAGTGTCGGTTGCAATTTCCGCAGCGGCCTTGCCTTTGTTCTCTCTAAGACCCATCAAGCTCATAGCGCTGCCTTTTCTTTGAATCGCTGGTTCATTGACTCTAAGGGACCTTTTGGAGTCATACGAAGAGGCCTCTGGTAATGGCTTACCGCGTCTCGCCAGGGTTTGCTCCTCAGTTCCTGTGGGTGATGTTCCGGGTTTTGACGCTCCTGGTATATTCCTTGGCTCTGTTCGCATAGAATCAGTAGGAGAGGTAAGTGCTTGCGCCGTTGGTGTTGTTGGACTGGCAGCTTCCTTTATCGCCTCTGCTATGGTCTTGGGTCGCATGTTCTGTTCCGAGTCGTAAGCCATTGCTTGGTTTGCTGCTTTGTTATCGTCGAATATAACATTCTGCAAATTGATTTCCATATCTGTTAGAGGCACGATGTTGTTGAATTTGCTTGGTTGTACTCCGGACTCGGCATGAATTTTGCGTTGTGTTGACCGCCAGATGTACTCTTGGAGCCCAAGAAGTTTAAAGTCATCCTCAGCATCCATTCCGCTATTCCGAAGTCTTTTGACCCAGTGTTCGTCGTCTTCAGACTTCTGTACTTTCTGCAGCGAAACTATCTTTGAACCCTTAGAATTTGTCAAGATGTTATCGCCGAAGGAGAAAGAAAACAGGCGCTCTTTTTGAGCGTTTTTCCAGAAGACGCTCTTTTCGCTCTGCCTCGCCCAGTTGGAAGTCAATTCCAAAGTCATTCGACTGAGAGGTTTTTGTAACGTATCCAGTACAGTCGGCTCTTGCAAGTCGCGTGGCAAAACTTTGAGATATGGTTTGATGATAGGGATTATAATGCTGAAGCGATCAGCTACTGTTGTAAAAGTGGTCGTTGCAGTAATGAATTGTGCTGCAGCCTCTCTTATCCATAAATTGGGATGCATGGTAAAGCGAACGACAATAGTGAGAAGCTCCCACATTGTTGGACGTTGGAAGAGACCCAGCTCGGCCATTGCTGAGAATGACCTGATCACTCTCTCAACAACACGTTCTTCGGGATCGGTAAGTGCCTGGACCATGAGTGGAAGAATAAACTCTTCAAGACCAGCGGTGCCGACATATGCTGCAACACCAACGATAGTGTCAAAGAAAGCACTTTTCAGTAGCCATTCTCGATCATTAACGTAAGTGTTCAAATGGCTAAGGATGACATCGCTGGCTTTCTGAGTCCCGAAAAAGACACAGAGAGTTCCAACAGAAGGTAAGAGAGCTCTTCGAACAGATGCATCACTGTCTGTAAACAATGCTTTCGTATGCGTTTCGAATTGGGCTATCAAATCGTCTCGTGCAACATCAAACATGTTTTGGTACATCGACCTAGTAATAGTACCATCTTCAGCTTCGGGGTCTGTTGAGGCGATTGAGTTGTTGCCCGTGCTAAGAGCTTGTTTTATGTCCAAGAAGCGACCCGCAGAGGTTGCTAATGAGCCCAAGCAGAGGGCATAAGTAGCACGTACCCATGAACTAGGTCTGTTATCCGATGTGCTAACAAAATCTTGAAATCTCGGCATCAAGTACTCGGGAAAGATGTATGAGTTTGTAGGTGATACTACGCTGACCAAGGAAAGCTGGAAATTGTTAGACTCTTACAGATGTGGATACGATCGACAATGAACCTACAAGTTGAGCAACTGTTCGAAGAGCCGCAACTCTGACCACGTCGGCTTTGTCTTTCAACATAGACATGAGATACGGAAGTATCCGATCTAGCTTGGCTTCATCTGTTAATCTTTCGGCAAAGGCAAGCAAAAGATCACAAGCTTTTACTCTGGCAGATGCTCTAGCAGTGTATTTGAGGGAACCGACAACTATGGTAAGGAAAATCAGAGTTCCATCATCCTTTGGTCGAGTCGTTGAAGCAGAGGCTTCGTGGCGATGATTCGCAATATCAATAGTCAGAGGAAATAGTTGGTTATCCGAGTCGAGTAGCTTCTCTGCCTGTGTTGATAGCTTTGCCTTTTCAGAGTATCCCAGAAAGAATGAGATCTTATCAAAGTCGTTGTACACTCGATCGATTCGGTCGTCTGCCTCCCCTAAATTTTCCTTGCCAGATGTTAGAGGATTTCTTCCAGAGCTTGGATCCGTGATCAAATGCATATATTGGTGCAGGAAACTAAAGAAATACTCCGGAAAAGCCTTGTTCTTCCAGAAAGCTAGGTAGTCCTCGGCTCGATATCTATCTTGAGGATCCACTTGGATCATGTGTGCAACCATTTCACGGATGTCCTTGTCCGCTATCTTACTCAAATGGGTCTTCTCGGGGTCATAGTCTTTGTTAAGGCGATATCGAAATAGCTGACTGAGAGTAAAAATGGGAGTCTCCAAGAACAGTTCCGCAATGACACAACCAACGGAGAATATATCCATGGCCCAGTTGATTGGCGATTTGCCTGTACTTTCTTCTCCGGGATTCAGAAACCGCTCGGGAGCGATGTAACAGGTTCGTCGACCGGACGTATCAAAGAAGAACGAAAAATCTGCTGGATTGTCCTCTGGCAAGTACGTTGGTTTAAATGAAGATGAAAAGTCGCCAAGGTAAACCCAGTTCCAGGACGTGACCATGATATTTTCGGTTTTGATATCGCCATGGAATATATTACGAGCGTGGCAATCACGAACTGCACATAGTAGCTGGAAGGCTATCCATTTCTTTTCGATATCTTCGAGGAATGGACGAGTACTTGAACAGTCAGCAAGAACGCGGCATTCGAGGGTATGTTGAATTACCTCATTCGATCATATAGAGAGCTATTGATGTACTGTCGTACAAGATAACCATTTGTACCAGTCTCTACAACCCGATGATATGGCAGCGCATTTGGTATTTCGGCAAGTTCCTTTCTTTCCGCTGGACAATTTGTCAGCCAGATAAGTCCAACATAGAGCGCGCGTCAGCTTACCTATTAGTGTCTTGAGGTATTTGTCCAATTTGAAGGTAGGATAAGGCTTCATGACAACTTTGGCTATGACCAGACCATCCTTGTGACGGGCTCTAATACATTTCATGAATCTGGCATTTCCCAGAGATTTCTCATACGACAAGTCAGCCATCTCTGGTACATCAATACCAGCCGAGCCTGCCGAGAGGGTAGTAATGGAGTAGCCTTGCCCCATGATGGCGGTCCCAACTTTCAGACTCTTTTGTGGTGGGGGATATCAGATCGCGAATTATGCGGTGCAGCTAGGAGGCTAGCAGGGCGATTTGAAGGAGACTGAAAACGGGATCATGGTCGCTAGTGGGAAGGCGATAGCGTCCTCTTGGAGGTCTTTTGTTGTTTCGTGGTTGTTCTTGGGTGGCCAGGCAGCGGTAGCTCTGAGTATGACAAGGTGTTGTCGTCGACAGTTGAGAGAGACAAGCAAGCACGCTCCAACTGCACCTAGCAAGCATTACACAGGGATCAGGGGTTCAATACTTGGGCGGCCTCTTATTGCAGGGATACGGCGTTCTTGACCTCAGGCCCCAGGGCGCTTTCATCCCATCGTGAAACTTGTCAATAACCTGTTCTGATTACCCAGTACATCTTCGAGCCATCTATTTGCGATCGCGGAGACTGTGATGGCCAAGAATAAACCTCCACGAAATGTGGTCTTCTTCCATCCAGATCTCGGCATTGGAGGAGCTGAGCGCCTTGTCATTGATGCTGCCGTTGGCCTGCAAGAGAAAGGCCACAAAGTCACCATATTCACATCGCATTGCGACCCCGCACATTGCTTTGATGAGGCTCGAGATGGTCAGTACAAATTCTCAAGCTGATACTGACGACTGACTGTATGCAACAGGCACCCTCGATGTTCGCGTTCGCGGGAATACAATTGTCCCTCCCAACATCTTCGGTCGTTTCGCCATTCTTTGCGCCATCCTGCGCCAATTACACTTAATCCTGCAAATCGCATTTCTATCCAGCGAACTACGACAACTGAAACCTGACGTCTTCTTCATCGATCAGCTTAGCGCTGGCATCCCTCTCCTTCGCATACTCAGCTACAAAACAAGGATTCTATTCTACTGCCATTTCCCAGACAAGCTCCTGGCGCAAAAGGGCGGTATCTTGAAGAGTCTATACCGCATACCATTTGACGAAGCGGAAAGCTATAGCACGGGATGTGCTGATCGGATAGTGGTCAATAGCGGATTCACAGCTTCTGTATTTGCTAAAGCTTTTCCAGACTTGAAGGATCGGCGGCCAGATGTTGTCTACCCATGTGTGGATACCAGCAACGACTATATTGTTACAAGAGATGATCCGCCCTATTTTCCAAAAGAGAATCTCATCCTCTCTATCAATCGATTCGAGCGAAAGAAGGATATAGGATTGGCTATCAAGGCATTTGCTCAGCTCCCGGAGTCATGCCAAGCCGGGGCCCGACTTGTTCTTGCTGGTAGGTGCCATTATCACCGTTTGCAGTGCCTCTTATAAATTGTTGTAGGTGGTTATGATACGCGAGTCACAGAAAATGTCGAGTATCACAAAGAGCTGGGTGCTCTTGCAGAGTCCCTGGGGTTACAACATGCTACCGCTAAAACTATTGTCAGCGCATTGGCTATCCCAACTGAAGTCAAGGTCCTGTTTCTACTATCTGTACCAAATGCAGTAAAGACCGACCTCCTTCTGTCCGCAAAGCTTGTCGTCTACACTCCCAAGAATGAACATCTCGGAATTGTTCCGATAGAAGCAATGCACCACGGCACTCCTGTTCTGGCAGCCAACGAAGGTGGACCTACGGAAACTGTGGATGACGGCACAACTGGATGGTTGAGAGATTCCGGGGATGTTATTGCTTGGGCCAAGGTAATGCGGGACGTTCTAGATGGCTCATACAGCAAAAAACGACTGCAGAAGATGGGTGAAGATGGTCAAGAGAGAGTCAAACAGCTTTTTTCCAAAGATGTTATGGCTGGAGTATTGGTATCCGTGATCGAAGAGACGTTAAGGGCCCGATCGCGACCCTCTCTGTTCAATCTCAGGTATGCTTTAGCTGCACTTGCTGTGGTGGTGAGTATAAATACTGCGTTTTTCTTCACTGTAAAGCGATAGAAATAGATCGTTTTATCAATTTAATGCCTAGCGTTTGCATGTGGAATGAGCCTTTTTGCCAATTCTTCCATGACTAAAATTTGTACCAGATAGCATCGATTATTTAAACCATGGAAATAAGGGTTGAACCCATAGTCCATTATCCTCAATCATCACCACGAACTATATCAGCGCACGGGCCAAGATCGCGGGTTGTGCATCGTGAGCTTGTAAGCTCCGCTTTGCTGCACTCCCAATTGTCTCTTATCGCAGCTCATCACCCTGCAGATCCTGTCAGACATCCAAACGCATGAATGCTATATTCCAGCCTCAGCTCTAATTCCCCTTCAGCAACTCCAAACGCAGAAACGTTCAAGCTTTAGGTTGGCTTAGCGTTGGAGGCGGGGATCCAAAAGATGTGAACAACTTCAATAAACCCTCCCAATGGCCCTCCCAACCCGCGACACCGCCCCAAATCCCCTCCGCCGCTTCGGTACCGTCCAAAAGCTCTGCAGTCTGCGCACCCACGATGCCAACACTTTCAAAGACGACATAATCTTTGACCTTAACAAATTCCCCGAACTCAGCGCCCACCCTGGCGACCTCATACACATTGTCGCTCTCGCCGAATCGTCCTCCAGCCTTGATGCCTCCAACTCGAATCGTAAAAGTGGCAGAGATGCGCGTCATCAGCCCAGCGGCTCCGAGTCCTCTAGACCATCGACGCGACCATCTGCTGGGCGTACTACGACGGGGGTCACGACGTATGATGAGCAGGGGCGGGTGGTTAGTCCGACGAAGGTGAGGGATAAGGCACGGTCGTACGTGTTTGTGGCGAGAGAATTGAGTGCGGATGAACGTGCGAAGTTACAGGGCGCGTGTTTGAGTGTTAGTGCGACGGTCGCGGGGACGTTTGGGTTCAAGATATGGACGCAGGTGCTCGTGAGTGTGGTTGAGGAGGAGGAATATGCGGCGTCCCATGTCGAGATAACGTTTCGAGACCAGTATTTGTCGCGTGCAGATATGTGGCGGCTGGCCATCGCAGAGTTGAGCCAAAAGACGGTATATCGGGAGCAAAAGCTGCTGTTTCTGGATACGATTCGAGCGACTGTCAAGACGATATATCGGAACGGCGAGAAGCAAAAGAGTGGATATTTTGGCAGTAATACGAAGCCAATCTTTCGGAGTGAGTCGGCAAGATACATCATCTTCATTGAAATGTCAAAGGAGATGTGGGAATTTGACGTTGAGGGTGGAGGAGAGATTATGTTTAATAAGGTGATCAATGGCTTTCTGCCGGAACTTTTTAAGAACTGGTCTGCGGTACATGCCAAGCACCTTATTTCCATTGTCATGTTCTCAAGAGTTGAGTATGAGGAGTCAGATCCTCGACATGTCTCGACGCTCGACACTGAAGATCAAGACCCAAGAGCTGGGTCGAGAGACTTCTACAGAGTCGTTGTCAGTGACGTCTCGTCTAATGACTGGATTTCGATTCTCAATCAACTAAAACGAGAATTTCTGCATTTCCTACGAGACATTACGATTCAGCAGTCCGCGGCGGCAGAGCAAAGCGCTTCATTTCCATTTGGAAAAAGAGATTCAGAGCCAGAGTTTGTGATAGTTGGTAAACCATCGACTGCTGCAAAGGGCAATATTCTTGAGGCTATAAACCTTGCCTCGTCACAATTCTCGAGGGACTACATTGACAGGGACTTGGTTCGGACTGGCATATCAGTGGTAGTAATCACTGCTGGATCGGGCATTTACGAGGTCGATTACAGTCTCTTGAAACTTACGACAGAAACACTAGTTGGGAGTGGGATTGGCATTGATCTCGTCTGTCTGGCTCCAATGCCGTTGCATTCTGTTCCCCTCTTCAAATACCGAAATCCTCGAACCACGGGTAAAGCGTCTTCGATACTACACACTAACCCCAACTCTCTCGATAACACGCCAAGACAAAGCGATATGCTACTACGCACAACATCCGTCCCTGATTCCGAACCCACGCCTGGAGATTGGAGCTTCGCCATCCCTCACTGGATCGATGTTTCCTTCTGGAAAGGCGCCACTGACGATGCTTCATTGAGTCTCGTTGCCAAAGGCCCACGCCGCAAGAAATCACAGGATAGTCGTGCGGTAGCTCGGCCTTTCCATCTCCGCTGCGTCTTGTACGAGCTAGAAATGATGGGTTTCATGGAAAATGAAATGAGTAATATTGCGATTTCGCTCCTTCATGAGCACCCGCTACATCCCTGGCATAAGCTACGCCACCGTATCGTCGGGCGACCACCGAATGAGATCGACAAGTCCGGCGTGGAAAGCTTAGAGCGTGGATGGATGGAGGACTACGACGAGGATGTCTTCAGGCCGGTTGACAGTCGACTTGCAAATGAAGCAGCGGCTCGCAAGTTCTTCCGTGCTAATGCTGCGGATCGCATGAACATGACCAAAGAGCCGACAATACCATCTGAGGGTACGTTAGAGCTGGAGAAACGAAGTCGACCTGGTGCCGCGTTCTCGGAGAGGGAAATGTCACAAGGCCCACCAAGCAACACAGCGCGCCGCAAGCAGAGTATGAGTAGTGTGATGTCTAATACGGATCGTGCTAGTATCATGTCCAAAACAACATCCCTGCTTTCGAGACAGATTAGCTATAGTACAGCTACTTTGGCAGCCCCGCAAGGGACGTTTGACACTACTATGGTTAGTCCCGTGTCTGCAACTTTCGCTACGACGTCCTCGGAGGATAAGCCTAAGCAGTCGGCAACGAGATACCTTGATCGCTTTAAAGCGGCTTTGGCTAGGTCGGCGGTTCCTAAAGAAACGGTCAAGGAAAAGGCTGAAGGTGACATAAACGACGTTGAGGAAGACATTCCCAAAAAGGCCATTGACGGGCCATCAAAACCGATCGACATTGGACCCTCAAGAATCAACCATCATAGTCGCTCCTCGTCCAACGATGACAAGATCGGATCAACCGGAACAGTAAAGGCCAAAAATATATACACAAAGAAAGGATCACTTCCCAGGAGAGAGGATGGGGCAATTCTAGCCATCAGTGCCATTGCATCGAGTGCGAGAAGACAAGTTCTGAAGCCACCTGCAGGTCTGTCTACCAGTGGCGAAGGCTTACGAATTCCACCTACAATTTCCCCTTTTCGAGGTATCGCGCCTTGGTTGGTTCTTGTCAACCCATCAAATCCCAAAAAGAACAATTTCAACGTCAACAACCAGTTCCGTCGCTGGAAACATGTTTTTCCCAAACAACTCAAAGTCTCTTCGATGAAGTGGAAGTCACTATCTTCCCCAGCTTCAGTCCCTCTGACTAATGACTTCTTTCCCTCTGCACAGCAGCTTGCGGAGGAGTTTCAAGAAAGCACTTATAATATTGCACAGAACACAGAAGAAGACACCGAGGAACAAATGGGTCGAGAAGTACTCGTTCGGGAACTGATTGCATTTCGTCTAGCCCATGGTTTCCAATTAATAGTCGGTACAGCTGTAGCTGAGTTTCTTGGTCGTCATGGCCCGGAGCTAGGAGATATCTTCGACAAAAACTACATGGCACGAGATGGCTCTACCGTTTTCATGTCCATGGGCAATACGATTCATCAACTGCTCTGTCTTACGGGCGGCGAAGTCGAAATTCGACGCTTCCGCCGAAAGCCTACGGCAGAGATTGAAACGCCCGAGGGACGTAATGTTATGAGCTATAAGCCGTGGATTAGGACTTCCCTCTCGGCAGATTATCAACCACGTGAAATATCACTCAAGAAGCCAAGCACAGAATACAACTGGAACTACATCGATACATTTATTGCTGGGTACCATGATGAATTCTCGGACAATCTTAGGTTTTGGAGAGCTCGATTCGTGTTCATTCCTGTCGATGTACCAGCACAAACACGCAGAGAGTTCCCCCAATTCTCAGAGGAAGAAGCACAGATTGAAGGTATCCGGAAAATGACCCAAATATGGCAACGCAATCGTGTACTTCCATTGGACGAAAACACCTTTCAGTCTATGCGTCGACGAAAAGATCCAAATCCACTACGAATTGAACATCAAACTAAAGACCCATCAGTCTTTGTCGCTACAGGCGGAATGAATTTGCCAGAAGGCGACCAACAATCCAGCCTGATATTTCCAGACATTGAGAAATATAGCACCAACAACGTCGACTTGCCTAAACTCGCCCAAGACCTCCAAGGCGAGCACGGCGTGCCCATGAAAGATCGTTGGTGGCATCTCAAACTCTACCATTACTCTTTCACTGGCTCTGACCTAGCCAACTGGCTCGTTGACCGCTTTAGTGACGTTGAAACAATTGACGATGCCGAAGATCTCGGCAACGAGCTAATGGAAAAGGGCCTCTTCCAGCATGTCTCCAAACGACACAAATTTCAAGAAGGCGTCTACTACTACACACTTACCCCCGAATACCGCAATCGTGCTGAACCAAAAGGCTGGTTTACTTCCCGCACCCGCGGCTCCGTCCCACCGACTCCGTCCGCCGATGGATCCAAAACACCCTTCACACCTAACAGTACGCTTTCGTCACGTCCAACCACCAGTTCCTCTGAAGCATCATCCAGTAACGAGAAAGCCGCCAATGAGAAAATCAACATCACCACCACCAATCCTACACCGACCATCAAGGATGCGCCGCGCCGAAAAATGGTCCTCGGCCAAAGCATGCGCTACAATGTCGACCCCAAGAAACACAGCTATCGACCCGAGCTCGTAACCCTGCATTACGACCGCCTACACTCCCCCGATAACTGCTACCATTTCCGCCTCGACTGGATGAACGTCACTCCCAAACTCATTGACGACGCTATCGCCTCTTGGGCCACACATGGCCGCCGTTACGGCCTTCGGCTCGTCGAACTACCCATCGCTGAAGCATCTGCCATCCCCGCCACTCACCCCTTCCGCGCACCATACCCCATACAGCTGCCACTCCGCAACCTTCCGCTGAGTTCAGCCTCACCTACAACGCACCTGTCTCTCGCAGCTCAGCATCCCGCCTCTTTCGCAGCCTCACACGCACACGACCCGCTCGCATTCCATAAAGCTGTACTCCGCAAGCATGGCTTCGTGCTAGACGTGGAAGCAGCTTCGAGTTTTCCAGCAGACGTAGAAGTGAAATATAGCTGGGGCGCGCCATCCTACGAACACACCCAATACATCCACCGCTCCGGCAGCACACTCGCACAAATCACACAAGCCGGCACATTCCTCCTCCTCTCCAACCGACTATTCTCCGACCGCGGGCCACTGCTAACCAGCATGCCGCACAAAGATCTAGTGGAGCTACGCGCCCGATCGCGAGCGGGCGTCAGTCCAGCTGGATCGCCTGCGCTAAGACCAGTCGCAGATCCAGATACAAAGGACGGTGATGGGAAAGAAGGAGGTGGGAAGGGCGTGGAAGTCAAAAGCGCAGAGGAGATTTGCAAAGAATTGGAAACATTCTGTACGAATGATGGGGCAGTGAGAGCGCTGTATGAGGAGTTGATGAGGCCGGTGCCGAGTCCTAGTCCGGCGCCGGGGCCGGTGAGTGGAGCATTGATGGGGTTAGATGCTGTGCCGTCACTGCGCTTGCCGTCGAGGGTTGTGAGAGAACTGGCGTTGGAGGGGAAAGAGAGGCTTTAAACACGACCAAAGCATTGATGCTTCCAAACGAGACAGGGCCTGCTCACAAGGTTGAGAGTTGTATACTTCAACAGCCAAAGATATCGGTATATCTGGTGTGCTTCAAACTAATGTAGAATAATCTAATCGTACCTTGTAGTTGTAGTAGAATATGTAATCTAATGACACAAACCATATCAACTTGACAACTTCTCGAAACACAAATAAATTTCCGCATTGAGTTATCACGAGCTTGTACCATCTGACGTATTTCGTATATTCCAGCGCATGGACCTAATGTCTCGTGTTCTTTCTAGAAGCGAGATGGAAGCTTTCCAGGGTTTTGTCCAAATATAGGTTTCCATGTGGCTAGCAAGGCGTAAAATTGCATGGTCCTGACGTCGTGGACCGAGGTCAACTTTCTTGAAATCACTTCAAACGGGTTCAAACATGGCTTCCATGGATACGTTTACCGGGTATTTGTAGCGGTTGTGGTGCAACTGTCCGCAACTGTCTGCAACTGTCTGCAAGAGAAGGATTTACCGATACTTACACGCCGTGGAAGCTTGGGTTTGTCGGGAAACATGAGCATTTGGGTAGTTGGGAGCTGGGAAGGCTGCATTGGGAACGAAGCCGGGATCTTTTGTGCCGCGCTGCCACGTTTTATAGATGATGGGGTGTTGAGACGCAAGCGAGTTGCTGGGTCCTAGATGGGGATCTCGAGAACTTTTCGGGACGTTCAGCCTTGTAGGTGGTTTATGAGATGTGTCATTGGATGGACGCATTGGAAGCTCGGTAACATGGTGTGGTAATCATGGAGGTTGTTTGTTTCATGAAGCCTTGATGAATGTAACCATATAGTGATCGAGGTTACTTTGCAATGGGTTGACGATTCAGTTGGCGCGGCTGTTACTACCAAGTATGTATGGACGATGATAGGCATTGGAATGGGAAAAGAGAAAACTTGAAGGATTCGGCTTCACTTCCCTTGTGGTAGAATGGAGGCTCAAAATGAGCTGGTTAATGCTGGAGCAGGTCTCTGAGGTCAGGTCACTTTACAGTCGATGAATTTGATATCATGTACAAAGAGTCAGGATATTCCCTGATATTCAACTGGGCAACCCGCTGCAGTCGGCAGACGTGCGATGATAAGCAGGGCAGGCAAAATCTGGCGCTTGAATATTGGCGGCTCTAAAGGATCTGCTGGAGCTGACGCGATAGCGAAATTCCAAAGAAGCAAGAAAATGGCCATGATGCAGGTGGAGTGATAGAGCTCGTTTTCTCAGTTCTGGTCGTTGTCTCAGATCCTCATCCTCACCGATGAATGCACTGATGCAGTTCACGGGCTAAATTGCGCAGCTTTGGCGACACCGACAGGTTGGGTTGGAGGCGTTGTGGTTTTTGCTTTTTGGCGCGGCCGTCGATCCAGCTTGACGGGCTCGCGGTGCGCTTGCCGACGGAAGCGGTTGCTTTGCCGGAGGTTTTTTCTTGTTTTTGATCTTGGGATACTTGCCGATGTTTTACTTTTTCTATCATAGTGTCGTTGGGTATCCGGCGCCTGATTTAAACAACAGTGGGGGAATTAATAGGGATTGATAGTCTGAATAATGATAGACTTTGTATGTGTAAGAATGTAGTGTTGATGATAAAGGATTAGGTACTTTTGTGCTATGTGCCCTGGTGTGCTTGTAGCCGGCAAGGTGGTAAACTGGGATAAAGCTGGGAGTTGCTAGTAGTATGATGGATGATGGATGATGGAATGCATAGGAGGTACATATGGGTTGTACATGTAACTTTTCGAGTGGTTCAAGGCTGAGATATAACCATGATAATCATAGGGACGCAGTAGTAAAGCCTTGAACAGACCGCCTTTTGCCGTGCTGCCATCAATTGCTGGGAAACCTGGGAGAGGGATCCTGGCCTTGCATCAATCAATGCATGATATCTTGTTACTATTACTTACTCTACTATTTGCTACTGCGTACTCCTTATACTACTTCATACTCTACCAATACCAGCAAAGTCCAATCTCCTTCTCAAAACCTCAATCTCGACATCTCCTGCTCTTCATCTTTCTTGATCTTGCTCCGTACTCGGTACACCCCATTGATTCCGCCAAACTTTCCTGCTTTCGCCTGTACTTTTCCTAGCAAATATTCTATTCAATAATACCTGCCACTACCGACTTTCTAACTCTCCTGGTCCCAGTCTCGCACTCGAATCGCCAATAAGTCCGGTTCCACAAACCCTGATAAACCAACAAAACATACCGAGTATCCTCGACTCCCTCTCAACTGCTTCGTGTCAAAACATCTCCCTTCCCCTTTACTTACTTCCTCCATAAATCCTGCCAACTGCAACTGCAATTCTTACCTCATTTCCTCATTTCCAAAACCCGCCCACTCTGTTACTTAACACCACCACCTTTAGCCTCTTCTAGACCCACTCTTCCTCGCCCTTTCCGCCCGCTCTTCCTAATTTGGCTCGCGCTTCCTGCTGCCAAAGTACCCTGACCAACTTATTGCTTCAAACCAACACCTTCTCCAACTCAATTACTCACCTCCAGTTTGTTCCAGCCTTTACATCGTCTGCAATTGCTGTCCATTTGTCTTGCTTTGCCTCTCTGTTTCGCAATCTTGTGCAATGGGCCTGGCGCGTGCGACCATTGACTTTGGTACTGCTGCCTCTGCTACTACTGCGACCATGTGCTCCGCACCAGCCGTGTGCACCCATTGCTGAAATCCCTCGTCACTATCTGGCCAGTTTCACCCGGTTTCCGAATTATTATTTAAATCAACCTCTTGCCTGAGCGGTATCTGTATGGCTGACCATTCAGTGCCAAACAACTGCAACCAGGCGTAATAATGCTGGGCCAGCTACTGCATTCCCTTTCATCTAGCAGCTCCCGTCGCACAAATACTCGAAATACACCCCTCGATTCGGCCATTGAAGACACCCACACACAGGCTCTTCTATTTCCTGCATCTCCCTTTCACCTTGACCATGATGGCCAGTCCCAAGTCTTTGCTGACACCCCGGGTCCGTTTCCACGCGCCTCTACCGCGTATGGCGACCTACCAGGCCACGAAGCTCTCGACCTCGAGTTTCCGCGCGACATTCGGATTCTTATAGCGCAGGCCGCCAGCCATGGGTCTATGCAGCCTGAACTTCTGTTCGACTCCAAACCTCCGCCTGCATCTGAAAGTCCAAAACCACCCCCAGGACGACATTCGCGTGCACCTAGCAGGACAGAAAATATAAGTGGCAATGCAACAACAGGAAGACTACGTGGCAGCGCCGTACCACCCATCCCAGAAGACTATCAACATCACCGACGAACCTCAAGCGCATTTTCTACTGGTGGCGCAATCGAGCGCGCAAGGATGCGCCGAAGTTCTATTTCATCGGCGCATAGCGGTAATGAAGTATTTCCAGAGCAGGCAGATGCCATTGAGAAAATTGCGCTGGGTTGCATGTTTGAGAACGCTGCATCCAATTACAAGGGAATGAGCAACAAAGTACATATTGTACCGTTGGCCTCCAAGCCCAACGAAAGCACATATCTGAGCCAATCTCTTGGAGATGACTTGTCTGCCATGGCTAAGACACAGGCGGGGCGCAAACCGAGCTCTTTATCTAGATCTATGATACCTGGCGATCCATCTATGCCCCAGCTGAACAACGACTCTTCATTCCGGGAGCAACAGAATTCTGCGCAGAATACGCCTAATCGACGGACCGTCTTGGTGACTCGCACATTCTCAATCACCTGGGTGGATGAAGAGCCTCTAGAAGATCAAAAAGAAAATAGAAACCTTGGAGGATCGCATGGGCGGGCTTCTGGACAAAGAATAAACCTTCCTCACGTCAACGTCAATTCCCCCAATGGGAGACGGCAACATGGAAGTCGAACATTTCGATCTCCAATGTATGCTGTTACGCTTGTTCTTCAACTACCAATCGCAGTTAACGAGACTTCGCCTCCAATATCTAGGACGAGTACTTTTGGGCGAAAGACCTTGCGTAAGGACTCTAGTTCGCACAGCCACGTTTCACTGGGCTCTTCTTTTGAATCGGATCGCAAATGGCAGGCAACAGATCCCTTTTTCGGAGACTCCTTTGCTTCCATGGCAATAAATAGCGATGTGGATGATCGAGTTGATCTTATTGGACAACATTGGGATATTTTATCTCGTACTCTAAGCACACTGCAATCTTTGGCACAAAAAAAAATACTGGAAACACTCAAGTCCGTAGCCAGGATTCCAAGGCCGATTCGATTGGCAGGGCAAGCCTTGGCCGCTGATATGGAGCTCAAGCGCCTGGTCGATGATGCTGCACTTCGTATCATCAGAGGTATGAAGATTCCCCGCGTACAGACTGGGCATAATCGCTGGCCGGCTTGGAGAGATGAAGCTAGGCGACTAGGACAATGGGCAGGAGGCCGCGAGGAGAACTTTTTACTTTTGATTCTCATAACAGCGTTCCTTGGCACTCACACTGAATGGCTACAATCTTTGGCACCAAGAACATATCGTCGAAGATTTCGAGAACAGCAAAAGCTTGGACACACCAATAAGCTGTCTATACCTAGTCGCACGGTGATTATATCGTCGGACAAGATGGCAGCCCGAAGGCTTATATTTCTCCTTGCTGTCTTCCTTCCCCCGAATCAGGCTGTCAGAGGTGATGGATCTCCTTTACGGCCAAGCACGTCTGCATCATATAGAGCATATTCTCAATCGCCGCCAAGTCATCTGCCACTTTCGAGACAGGAGTCTCTGCGTAGAACAATCAATCGACGTGCAAAGTCAGCAACATCTCGCACAAGAAAGCCTCCATCAAGAACCTCAAGCATTACCGCGGGCGCAGATTCGATTGATGATCGAACAGAAACCAGTACCATCAAAGGCCCTGGAAGCGAATCTGCTGGCGATCGTCGACCATCTGATGCACGTTCAGTACGAACGAAACTGGGCATAGTCGAGGGTGATGCGTCTGCTCATAAGAGCACAACCACGACTTCGAGTATCACGCCGCAAGCAATTGTGGTTAAACCACATTTTGCACGTGTGCCGTCGTTTGGTCCACCCTCGCATCCATCCCATTCCAGAAACAGTAGCACAGCCTCGGCGACTCTTTTATCGCCAATACAACGTACTGCCTCAAGTGAGTCTCAGAACAAGGCCTGGAGCTTGAGAAATTTGTGGGGTAGTGCCCCACGACGTGGCTCCGCTTCCGAATATTCTGATGTACTTCAGACCACTGATGAGGGACTTGGCATTGTTGGAGTGCGTGCTGTCGATTCGCCGTCGAAGTTACAGCAAATGGTAGATGAGACACACGGCACCGACGAGACTCTTACCCGGAAGTCAACTGATGGGTCCCATCTGGTCATGTTTGCGCCATCTCCGGAGCTGCGAGCCGCTTCTCCTGAACGAAGTGAGGCTACAGATGCTTCACGTCCCATTGACGTACCTCTCAAGATGTCTCTGAACAAAGAAGATGGTGTCATTGACGTTGAGATCCCATTTGCTGACTTTGGTTCTCCTGCTGTACTTTCGCCTGCCTTTCACGGTGATCACTCCGGCTCTAGCTATGGCGAATCGAGTCTTGGGCAACGGTCTTTTCTGACCATGAGTCCCAAAGAACCGGAGCACCCAATGAATGTAGGGGGATGGCTTGACAAGCTTCATCCTGATTTCACTCTCCAAGCCGTCAAACCATACCCTGACGTTCTTAACCTCAAAGACATCAAGGCCGCCATGTCTGCCGAACCCAATCCACCTCTTCTCGAGCCTTTTCCTGACACTGCCGCTACCATGGACAGATGGCTCGATGTCTGCACCACTCTCATCGTCGACACCGACTCTTTCACCGTCAAGCGCATTAAACTTAGACGTCTCGTCCGCTTCGTCCGCGGCGCGACTCAAGCCCCTCCTACACCTTCCTTCGCTGGCCTGCCCCTTCGCTCTCAATACGGCAACCCCTATCAACAACCCGCCCTAGTCGGTCCTACTGGCTCCGCCGCTGCCGCCGTGACTGAGCTCACGCTGGACGAAACCTTCCCTGAGGAGCGCGTTGCCGACACGGACCGTGACTTCATTGAGGTCGTCGAGCGTGTCATCGGCCTCTCCACACCCTCTCCCGATAAATCTCATGCCTCCTCATCCTCCTCTCGATCCTCCTCGTGCCGCGGCCGGCCCACCGGCGACGAATCCAGGGGTGATGACCTGCGCGACTGCAAGCGCCTAATTCTCGGCTCCCTCGAAGCCATTGTCGCCGCTGAAGCCCGTGGACGCACTAAGAACGACACAACACCCCACACGCGGGAGCGCCTTGCAGACACGGAAAGCACGTTGCGTGATGGCATACGGCGCTGGCTCGACGAAGTAGATAGCAAGACACCAGTAGAAGCCAAAGCCGTCGACACCTCCCATCTCAGTGCCGAAAATACCACTTCAGCAACACTTCCAATGGCAACAACACAATCGTCAACCGTAACTATCGTGCCAGCTGTGAGCACGCCAACAGGCGATTTTGATCGAACACCGACACCGTCTCATCCTTAATAATGAATTCATGCGAGAAACTCGAATAATCGTAATACAGGGCGGAACCGGAATTTGCTAGATATCCATTGTGTTCTAGAAGCGGGCGTTTTGTGGGATTCTTTTGCATTGAGATACCATTGGTAGTTGTTTTTCTTGCTTTGAGATGTATGGCTGTAGGACACTTTGTTCCACTTTCTTTTCTGTTATTATAATTCTTTACTTTTAAACAGGGCGAGCGGGTGATGAAGATGACGGCGATTAATCTTGGGGGTTGTTGTATGATTATTTAGCGAGCGATGTGTACATGTGGTTGAATGCTATAATATTCCGAAGTACTCCATCTATTCTCCTGATATCTACTGCTGATCTGTCCCAACCCCTATCAGTATCTGATTGCCCACCCTAAGCACCCGCTCTCACGACCCACATATCTCACAAAACGTCCTTATCCCCTATAATCCATTAGCCCAACCCAGCCCAGTCCAGTCCACCATCTCCCCAATACATACCAAATCCCTCCCCGTCCCATTCACACATCCATCCGCCAGCGGGACCAACCGCTGCAATCCGCCCACCACGCTCTGCGGTCCCGCATTAAATACCATCGGTGCACTAGGCGCGTATTTCCGATATGTTTGTATTATATCTACACACCATCACACCATTAGCTTCCCTTCTTCGCTTTGGAAGGGATGTCGTCAAACCTTCAAAGCGGGTCGTAAGTTCCTGGCTCTTACTCCCCCGTACGCCGAATCCTACTCCTGTGCCTGCCCATTCTATGTCGGCGAGTTGGGATTCGAGGAGGGTGAGGGGTTGTTCGGGACCTATTAGGACTACTGGGGGGTCGTTAGTACTGGGAATGAGGAATACTAGGATACTGGGAGTGGAATAAGGGGGGATATATGTACGGCGAACATTGTAGCCAGCTTTGCGCATTGCGATGGCGTCAGCGCGGATGGCGGTGTCTATTATGGCGGGATTGAATCCTTGGGACTTTGTCGTGGGGTGGTAGGCGGAGATGCCGGTCATGAAGATGTTGGTGTTGCAGAGGGCGGTTGCGTGGTTGAGGAGAGGGAGGGATAAAAGTATGGAGGAGGTGGTGTGCATGGTGTTTGTGAAGAATGTTGTTGAAGGTTATGGGAATTTATATGGAGGGTGGTTGTTATGTCATTGTAAGGTATAGCAGTACTTTTGTAACGTTAAAGTGTATTTGTAGGAGAGAAGATATGTCATATAGGTCCAAGGAAGTTATATTAACTGCCAGTGTTGATAGTATTTCTGGTAAGCAGGATATTACAGCTCGTATTGTGGGTGAGCACTAAGTGGCCTGATATAGGCTATGGGTTCAGAGTATTGCCTTCTGTTCGAAGGATGTTTGTTCAATTGAGAATAGCTTTGCTAATGTATCAAGTCGTTGCAATCACGTAGCTAGAGAATGTAGTCTTCTAAACGAAAGGTCTCGCAGAGTATGATTTGTTTACGCATGGAGAAGTTTACTTAAACTGAAACCCCATGTACCATAGAGCTGGAATGTAAGATTTATCATACATAGTTTTAAGATATCAGCAACTAAGAGGAGAACTGAAAGATATTCGACGATGAGTTGAATTCGCTCATATCTTCTACTTCGTTGAGTTCCGGCATGCCAAAATCAATCAACGGAGAGAGATTCAACGCCTCATGAGCTCCAGCAGCTGTAAAGTCACTATCGCCAGAGCTTTCAAGGAGATATTGGAAAGGATCTGACCCAGACGTTAAGGTTGATTGGCCACTAAAGTGATTCTCATTCTCATAGTACTCGGGTATCCGGTTAGCAAGTCGAGTGCTTGCTAGGCTTACATGCGTAACGCTTATGGTCCCAAAGTAGGCAATTGGCAGAGCCATGCGGCCCTCTTCTTTTGCCATTTCGTGATTGTCGTCTTCAATGGTAATTGAATAGTTGGCGCCGTGTGCCGCGTCGTCTTCAACCTTCATCAACTCCTTCAGCATCTGCGCGTATGATTTGCTCGATTTGTCATTGTACAACACGGAGATCTTCTCCAAGGACTTTATGATCTGATCTATGAGAGCCAGGTCTCGCGGTCGCTGGTGTTCAAACATGTTAGCAGCGCCGAATTCGTGACCTTGGAGATGAACCACAAGGAGAGTTATGGATGAGATGAGAGCCTTGTTATCGAGCCCTCGGTATGTTGGGCCGACGTGGAACTTGCGTAAGGCCAAGAATCGAGACAGCATCTCGCGACTGGCATACAGAACCGCAGACTTACAGTATGTTTCGTTGTAGGTAGCAGCATCCCACAAAAGGTAAGTCTGATGAAGAATGACTACAAGAAAATGGTGGTGCATCTGTGCAAGGATAATTGCAGTTCTTTCTGCCATCTCTACCTCTGATAATGAGTTGTCCAGATCTTTGTAATTCCACCAGCTCGACGGCACTAGCCGGGCAACTTTTTTAAGCTCCGCATCAATACTTTGGGTCTCCTGGTATTCTTCGATCCCATTAGTCTGGCCACCTTGATTCTGTGGGCTACGGCGGCGGCGCTGTATGCGTAGGTTCCGTGCGATGATACGTCCCATGATAAGGACGTGCCAGCAATCCAGTTTCTGGGCGGGCGAAGAGACGACGATGAGGCGTTCGTTGACAAACTCGTCGTCTACAACGACAAAGGGGAGACCCAACATCAAAGAGAGAGTGCGGTCGGCCAAGATGAAACAGAACCACAGCCGCTGCTCGGGAAGACTGCGCGAGTTGGGGTAGCCGAGCATCTGCGCGATAGCGATGCAACGACGAAACAGCAGCCACGCGGCGCGTGTGCTGCCTTCGTTCAGCTTGAACAACGCTTCCAGCATCAGAACTTCTAGGCCTTCGAGGCAGTTTACTAAATCGTCCTGGGATGTCACGTAGCGAGACACAGCGTTGGCGTAATGGCGCATTATATCGTGCACCGGCCCACCTAGCTGAAGCCTTGAAAGCTCTGCCACACTGGCAGCATTTAGCTGCTGTAAGCAGAGGGCCAGCTGAATGAGCTTACGGGCGAACTTGATTGGATGGTCAGTGGGTGACGAAAGTGTTATGGTCTGCTCCTCTCGATCTGAGGACTTGTTATTTGAAGCACTGTACTGCTTCTTCGTCAAGTAAAGCACATGGACGGCCAGTTTGAGGGGGCCAGAATATCGTATGATCTGATCGATAGTGGAAAGCCTCGGGAAAATTGAGTGTAGATGACCGCTCAGTCCAGCCATTGAAGATTCCGTGTAGAGAGGGATTGCCAATAGCTGTTGTGATGGCCATCTGCCCTCCCCAATTGAACGTTTTGATGCAGGCCAACAGTCTTGCGGTCGAGCTCCGCTTATCGTCCTTTGCTGGATGACCTCAGTGACCATAGACTCCAAGTGATCAATGCGTGTCTCCGCATCGTTGCGGACATTATCAGGATCAGGGAACTCCTGGCCTATGCAGACGAGGCCTCGTGAATGGCAGGAGGTACACACGACGCTGGATGCAGGATTTGGTACACAGCGGATTTTGCGGTGCTTGCACTCCCAACAACTGAAGGTGCCTTTCCGGATCTTTTGACGCTTGACCACTGCATTTCGAGATGGTGTACGTGAAGTAGGTAGCGAGGACGACATGCGCCGCTCTTCCTTTCTTGCATAAACCTGGGTCACTTGAGCAGCAGGAAGTTGCGTTCAGCTCTTCAGATCCAGGTGACTGGGACAATTTGGATCAACGGGGGTGATGAAGCTTACCGGAAGCCGTCAACAGCTCGGAAGAGATTTGCATTTGTTCTTACGTCCTCTACAGCTCAGTGCTGTGCAGCCGCGGTCGTAGAATGGAGTAAAGCCTCAAAGCTACCGTACCCTAGAATAGGAGGTAAGCCAAAGCCATTTCGGCGGAGTTACCGGCGGATTTAAAGATGCGGGAGACTGTCAACCAGTCAGATCCCTAGGTTCTTGGTTCAGCCTTATACATACTTGTTGCTTAGACTGAGTTGAGTACTAGACTCGGCGGTGGTACTGTAGGTATCTACTGGTGAAGCATATAAAAATGGACGTGTCGAACGCTGACGGGTAAATGCAATTCAAGTTTCTCTACAGTATTCGCTACATCCAACACGAGCTTCTTCAACAGCAATTGTTACGCTACGAGTCTCTATGGCTGCTTCAAATATCCCTCTCCGCCAGCTTGGTAAAAATGGCCCCATACTACCACGCCTGGGTGTCGGTTTGATGGGAGCTAGTGGGGTTTACGGCCTGCCAGCGTCAGATGCTGCTCGGCTCGCCTTTTTGGATGGAGCATACAGCATCGGGGAGACTTTCTGGGACACAGGTATGAGACCCTTAGACTTACCATCTGACTGGTCTAACAAGGCTAGCCGATGAGTACAACGATTCAGAAGACGTCATTGGAAAGTGGTTCGCGGCAAATCCTGAAAAACGTGAAGATATCTTTTTGGCGACCAAGTTCGGCATCATATCTGATTTCCACAACCCTGCCGGTGTTCCCGTCAACTCATCGCCTGAATACTGCAAGCAGGCCCTGGACAAGTCCCTGAAGCGACTTGGACTACCTTTTGTGGACCTCTACTACGTCCACCGGCTTGACGGCAAGACGCCCATCGAAAAGACGATAGAGGCTATGGTCGAGCTCAAAGATGCCGGGAAGATCAAGTATATTGGCCTCAGCGAGTGCAGTGCCGACTCTTTGCGGCGGGCACACGCCGTGCATCCAATCACCTGCGTTCAGGTCGAATATAGCGCTTTCTGCCTGGCCATTGAATCGCCTGAGTTTAACCTTCTCAAAACCGCGCGTGAGCTCGGCGTAGCTATCGTGGCATACAGCCCGCTAGGAAATGGCATCCTTACAGGCAGCCTCCGCAAAAGTGAAGATTTCTCCAAGCCTGGCGACCTGCGTCACCACATGCCCTGGCTCAAGGACGAGAATCTACAGACCAACTTGGGCATCGTTGACAAACTGACAGAATTGGCTGCGTCCAAAGGAGCGACTACACCGCAGCTTGCTTTGGCCTGGCTCATGGCTCAGGGCGACGACATCTTTGCGATTCCTGGAACCAAGAGCCTCGATCGCTTGAAAGAGGATCTGGCCAGTCTTGACTTCAGTATCTCACCCAAGGAAGATGAGACGATCCGCAAACTGTCCGGCCAGGTCGCCGGCGAGCGAGTGCAAAATATGACGGGTAGGGCGTTCGGCGACACCCCACCGCTGTAGTAAAAACCTTTGAGGTGAAAATAGATGTCTGTAGAAATCAATGAATACCTTGTTCTGTGACCTGTCCCAACCATCTTTGATGACGAGATTATGCTTGAATTAGTATGAATCAACTTACAAGCCCATGAAACCATTGCAAAATTCTAGAAAAGGCTAGATTATAACATTCATGTGTAGAGCAATCGACATAACAGATATCAATCCGCTTGTCGAGATTTGGCATGTAAAGTCAGGGAGAGAAACTGAAGCGAAAAAGATTTGAATATGACATGCGGCTTCATTCCGTCCATCGCGATTGAGTTCCGCTCTATGATGCTAATGTCGACAGGGGAGCTGGGACTCGACCTCTACGATTACCCCAAGGAGCATGACAACTACATCTAAGCAACGTATATCGTAAATCAATTCCTTTGAGAAATCAGCATTCTAGAACTTCCTGAAATATTTCGCAATCGTATTGGAAATGCCCATGCCATTATAAATCTCAACCTTTTCATAGTCAAGCGAACATAAAAGGCTTAGAATCAAAGATATCCCACAACGAATGTTCAGCATTCTCACACGAACTCGAGCTATAGCAACCCATTTATCTCCAAAACCAATTCATATAACCTCACGAGCTCTTTCCAACATGGTATCTCACCCTCTCAGTTCTTCATAACCAGATTTTCTAACCTGTCCCAGTCCTCCAAGCCCGACATCCTCAATTGGGTCGACCCAAAAGACAAATCCGGCGAGTTCAAACGCCAAGTCTCATCCTTCCGCTCCAAAATCTCCAGCGATCCAGGCGCGGAGTTTCCACCCGCCAAAGACCGGTATCATCTCTACGTCAGCTACGCCTGTCCTTGGGCCCACCGAACACTACTCGTGCGCTCTCTAAAAGGTCTCGAAGACATCATTCCTTACACTTCCGTGCACTGGCATCTAGGCGACAAGGGCTGGCGCTTCGCCGAGAAAAATGAAAAAGTGGCCGGCTCAAACGTGACTCCAGACCCACTGCATGACGAAGCATTTACGCATATCAGGCAGATATACTTTGAAAGTGATCCGGACTACAGCGGCCGCTATACTGTCCCAGTGCTATACGATACACACAGCAAGCGTATCGTCAACAATGAGAGTGCCGACATCATTCGCATCCTGTATCACTCATTCGACAGCGTCTTACCTGACAAGGCTGCCGCGATTGATTTGCTGCCAAAAGACCTGGAAAGCGCGATCGATGAGGCAAACTCATGGATCTATGACGACGTGAACAATGGCGTTTACAAGTCTGGCTTTGCGACTACGCAAGAAGCGTACGAGAAAGCGGTGACCACTCTGTTTAGCTCGCTAGACCGTATCGAGGGACATTTGAGCAGCCAGAAAGATGGCCCGTTCTGGTTCGGTGAGCGATTGACTGAGGTTGATATTCGCTTGTTTACAACAATCATTCGATTTGATGTGGTGTATGTGCAGCATTTCAAGTGCAATATCCGCGATATCAGATCTGGATATCCTGCTCTTCATAAATGGGTCAGGAACTTGTACTGGAATGTGGGTGGGTTTAAGGAGACGACTCAATTTGAGCATATCAAGAAGCATTATACAAAGAGTCATGCGCAAATCAATCCCCATGTAAGTACTGACCTGATTCATTGGAGCAAGAGACTAACTCACCCACAGGCCATCACGCCAGTTGGGCCATTGCCGGATATCCTGCCACTGGATGAGGAAGTTAACGCTGTAAAGGCGCTGGCAAAGTGATTGGATGACGAATATTGGACCAACTATCATTTTCTTATGGAGGATGTGCGGGAAAAGACCGAACTGTCGCTGATGTTATTGACTCTTACGACTTGAATGATATTGGCTCGATTTGATACTTGAATTTACCCATACCCAAGATTACAATTTCATCCTGAAATTATACACCTTTACATGCAGCTTTAAGGAATCCCTTTGACCTTTGCGCCTCTCTGGAAATTGCTGAAGTAAATACACTGCAACGTCTCTCCATATGCCGAAGACCTGTGGACAGTAACAAGTCGGTAGTAACAAGTACAAACAGCAGCACCATCAAGACTAGCTCTGTCAAGGTGTACATGAGAATGATATGGAGATAAATTCCACTCGATAGAACTGCAAAATCAGCCCCGGACTCCGTGCTAGAAAGATCAAGAATTATAAAGCATGAACTCCGGTCCCTACTCGAAAAGCCCTTGCTGTTTCATTCGATCCATCTCAGCCTGCATCGCCCAGTACCGCTCCATCATGATTGCCTTCTCGGCATCAGTAAGGCTTTGCCCAGCAGAGTTGCTAGCCTGGTTGGAGGCAGGGAGATCTGGCTGTATGTTGGATGGCATGCTAGGAGAAACACTGGTTTGTGGGTTCGCTGGCTTTGGAGCAATTGCGCGTGGTCGTGGGCTGCGGGCTGGCAGTGGCTGCGAATGCATAGCTGGATCAATCGGCATCATGTTAGACTGTGATACCATTGACTGCACACCATGCGCAGCTAGCAGAGGAAGAAGTGAATTGTCGGTGCCTGGAAGTGGTTGCTGAGGGACAGATAGGTGGGACTGTGATGGAGTATCAGCAAGTCCTGAGTTGTCAACTTGTGATTGAGAGTCCATCATAGTTGTATCTTCGTCTTCGGCGGCACCAGCCATAGCTTGCATATCACCATAGGTCTCGCCTTCGATTATAGGTGGACAAGGCACGGGGCCTTCCTCAGTATGATGACTACCACTGCCCCAATGCTCCATCTTGATTTGATGCTCATGAAGAGCCAACAGGCTAGGAAACCCCTTGGACTTTTTCTTGCGGTGGCAACCTTTTTGAGGGCAAGTGTATTTGCGATGAGAGTGATCATGTTGTCGGCCTTCAGAAGCAGGATGGTCAACCTTGCGATGCGCCATAAGAGCCTTGCCATCTGGAAAAGAGCGATTGCACCCTTTGAAATTGCAAGTCTTCATAGCCTTGTACTTGTCTTGTTCCTTCTTGATAGAGCTAACATCAATCCCAGGATAGAGCTTGCGCAAATGTTGTGAGAAAATATTCATAATCTCGCGACGCTCCAAATATTTTCCACCAGCTTCAGTAAGCATGTCTCGGCCGTTGACGAAATGGTCTGGGTCACGAAGGTATGCCATGATCGTAGCTGGCTCCCAGGAGTTGAAGAATGGATCAAGCACCAGTGACCGTACTCCTGAATTGCGCTTGATAGAATCGATATGATCAAGATCATGGCTATGTCCTTCTTTTGTAGAGCGTTCCAATATACGACTCCCATCGGGCAACACAGTGAGCTTGAACTTGGCTGTACATGTGCCAGTAGGTCGTCGGACTCGGTTCCGAATGCCTTTGGCTGGAGGGTTGGACGAGGTATGGTCCCATTTGCGCTGCAGACGACATCCGCCCCAGAACTTTTCAGTATGGCCGCGAGCTAGCCCCATAGGCGCATCGAGGCGATTGTGCAAGCACCAGACATTGTCGATGAAACTGCGAAGTAATCAGCACAAATCATGAAAGGTGGTGAAGGGTAGAGAGATTTACGGCCAGTATTTTGCCCAGGTCTCTGCGGTAAAGGTAGCAGGCTCCTCTAAGAGATAGACCTTTTCGCGATACTCTTGGACATCATCGGGGATGCGAGTGAGGACGGAAAAGGGTTCCTTGGAGTTGGATGAGGAGGAGTTTAGAAGAGCATCAGCAGAGGCCTCAAGGACAGCCCCGGAGTCCAGGTCATTGATATCCTGAAGCTGGTCGGGCTGCTGCTCGTGCTGCTCAACATCGGTAAGAGTGTCGTCGTCCCCCGGCATGCTTATTATGGCAAGATTGCTCTGAGGGGTGGAGATGGAGGTGTGGGTGATGATAGAATGAGGAGAGTTTCAAACAAGCTCTGCCTGGCTGGAGCTTGAGGACCCTTGATTTCACGTGATAGCGCGTCAAGTCTTGGCAGTCTATGAATAATGAGGCTGCTGACTAAACAAGGCTGCCTCCTCAACCTCAGCCCCTTTTCAACATTTAATGTAGCCAAAAGTCGGCAAAATAACTAGCTTTAATTGGTGATGGAATGCTCAAAAGAGATCTCTCGACATAGCGCTAATTCCATCGAATTAATTATTGTATCGTCGCGACTATGAGTCCAGGACAAGGCAGACGCCGCTTAGCCCCTATCAATTGCAGAAAACACAGCCTTCCTCCCATGATAAAAGACGACTACCCAACCTTTGAGGAAGAGAATATGACCGCTTCCTTCAGATCTCTTCCTCATCATCTGATACAACCGATTAGCAAAGACTGCAAAATATCTTCATCTTAGTCAAAAATGCCTTCAGCAACACCATATTCATACAACCCCCTTGACCGTTCCACACAATCCATCAGGCTGATAGAGATATTACCTGGTCAAAGTCAAGAGATAGCATGTAAACTTCACGCTCACGAACTCGGCCCCGATGCGACTTGTCCTCCATTCACAGCTCTTTCCTACACATGGGGACCACCAGAACCAACGACCGCAATTGTTGTTGATGACCAGAATTTGTCGGTGCGAGAAAATCTTATCTTGGCGCTTTCATCTTATAGAAACAAGGTGAACGATGGGTCATTTCAAGGACTTCTTTGGATTGACGCCATAAGTATCAATCAAGAAGACACACTTGAGCGCAGTCACCAAGTCAACATGATGGGTGAAATATTCTCTCGCGCGGATACCGTGCTGATATGGCTTGGACCAGAGCAGGACAACAGTTCTAGTATTCTACAGTATCTCAAAGCCATGCCTTCGCTCGTCTGGGAACCAGGACAAGACCTCCAAACTGCACCCAAACTGGCACGTTTACCGCACAAACGCGAGTACGGCGATCTCAAATTCGTCATTCCAAAACCCGAATTCACTATTGAGGACATGTTTCAAGAGCTGTTTGAGAAAGAGCTGAACGAGGCATTTCTAGCCTTATTCCATCGAGACTACTGGAAGAGAATGTGGATTGTTCAGGAAGTCCTACTCGCAAGAAAACTAAGCATACTCTGCGGAGACGAGGTCTGTGAATGGTCCCTCCTGGTGTCTATAGCATCCGAGCTGGATTATTTGGGCCAGTTTCTGCGACCAAACGGCCTACGAGTTAAAAATGCTTCCCCGAACCCGGTTTCCAGATGGAAGTTCAAGGACTTGCAAGCTCAAACAGGTGCCAGTCGTGCTTTTTTCATATTGAAGGATGGAGACGACTCAAAACGCCTATCGCAAACATGGCAGCTAAGCCAGCTCATACAAATATGGAAACAGCAAGAGTGCGCCGACCCAAGAGATCGCGTTTATGCATTATTAGGACTTGCAAAAGACAGCATCAGCGCGGACTATGACAAAAGTCTAGAGCAAGTCTTTTGTGACGCTGTTGTCACTCAATTATATCAAGTGTCAGACACGCAATATGCCTCTAAGCTGTCAGATCTGGATTACTCCAATTTTGTTGCCGCCCTCACTAATGGTCTGTACGGTGCTGAGCCATCACCGGAGACGCTGGAAGAGTTAAGTAGGATCTCAGGACTCGATGTGGCTGATGAACTGGTATACTTCCGGGACTTTACGATCATGCCTCCTTGGCCAACGGAGGAAGAGGAAGCTGCGGAGGAAGAAGAGCCAGTCGAGATATTCTATGGGTCAGCTGAAGAGTTTGTCCAAAGCGAACGTGAATGGCAGGAGGAACGTGAGGCTCTCCCGTCCATACTATTAGAATAGCTCTAATACCTAGATGTCATGTTTCCTCTCGCAGATCAAAACAAACTATTAGTGCAAAGAAGGAATCGTTGCCAGACACGGTCTATGTCAATTATGGTTTCGAAGTACTAAAATCTACGTTCCTATACCAGCGATGATCCGGTCGCTAAATCCGTACTCCCTTGGAATTCAACTGATCGCTCTAAATCTGAGGCGAGGTTGTTTCTCACATCACCATAATGCTTCAATTAGCATGCACTGTAGAATCGTGAGCATGATATCTCCGATCTACCTGGGCAAACAATGAGCTAGTTGATACCAAATTGACGTGATTGGAATTTAGCTGCTACCTGAATATATCGCCTTCATCTGAATCTCACTAACAACAGTGATCAATTTCGTCCACTCAATGAAGGACATAGCAAACATCGCACCGCCGAAAATGGTCCTCGGCCTATTCTCCAAGTCTCATTTCCAGGTTACGGCCCCAATCGCCAATCTAGTCCTGGATAAGCGGCTCCAAGATCTCCAGTCTATGCAAGGAGTTTCCCCGAAATCCATCTCCAAACAGAAACCCAAAACGAGCCGCCAATCTTACCACAAGTCCCAGCTACAGCCTTACCCAAAAGTATACCCAGCAAGTTTCAATTCGCCTCGAGCCACGCGAGCCTCACAGCCGTTCATTACCGTAAAATGAGAAGGCGCGCAATCGCCCTATTTCTTAGTAAAGATTCCGGAATCCGGCTCATCCAAGATCCTATATCAAGATGAAACAAGCATCCAGGAACACTGCTTATCAACAAACCAGCGCAGCGCAGACCAGCATCTCCCTTAAAGCAATAATAGCATTTACCACCATGAACCAAGTGCACTAGGAAGTAAAAGGCACTAGGAAGATGATAGAACAATTGAATCCCATTGATTACATTCTTCCCATCGGCACTACAGGCCCGACTACCAAATTAAGACCAGAGCACATTGAGTCCACCACCTAACAAGGGCATTCCTATGCGCTGATCAAGGTGTCATACCTGGTATAATTCGAACAAGATACACACATCATCTTATTTTCGCACAGAGCTCGAGCAACTATTAGCAACGGAAAGCCCGTTCCTGGAGGCAAAGAACCTCCGAGGCTCCATAGCCGTGAATTTTGTACCACAGGAAGTGGATCGTCTAGGGCGTGTAACGACAGTGTCTAGCCGAACTTATTGGCAAGATCTCCAGAATTAGCAACGACACCTTCGTATTTAGCTCATGATACACAAGCAAAGTAACATCCAAGCAGCGTAGGACAAAACACACACACAAAAAAATGTCATACAAAATCCACGTAGCACAAAAGAAAATTGTCACACAAAAAGACAGGAGTAAGCGAAGCTACAAATTGGTAATTTCAATGACTTGAAAAGGGTTTTATTCATTTCATGTTTCTCGCTCACAGCAAAAAAAGGCTGTCTAGGAAAAAAAAGTATACCTACGGGTTCGTTGTTTTTCCCCTTTGAGAAAAAATTCACAACGCCAATGTTCCCGATATTTGGGACGTTCTTCTTCATCCCTTTCTCATCAAAAGTGTGCTTTGATATGTGAGAGTAAACTGTTCTTCACGTTCTGTCCCGTGTGACCCGCGGCCCATGTAAGAAGCACAGAAAAAGAACACTGTTCATACGCAAACAGGAAACATGGGAGCGCGAAACCAACGAAAAAGAGAGCTGCAATGTAACGTTTTCCATTGTCCATCCATCATACATCAAGACTCGCTTCTATCTGAGCAGTAACTGGCATTGTCCAGAGATGCTTTGAGATATTGAGCCAAGTCAGAAGACCAAAAGTTCGCATATGGTAAAAAAATCAGAGCATAAAAAAAGATGCCGCCAATTTGACATAAGAAACATGAAGCAAGAAAAAAAGCTTTGAGAAAAAATTCTCAGATCATTGTAACACCGCAAAGACCCATTTGGGTATCCTATTGTACAAAAGGAAATTTGAACAGCAAGAAAACAGGAAGCAATTCGGCGGGAGGTTTGAGCGCGGCTATCGGGACAATGCCAGTGTCCCGATATAGCTGGCTGGTATTATTAGCGAAAGGACAAAAGTCCTCGCAAAAGCCGAGAAGGAGGTTTGGTCATCAGATGGTGTAGTCGTATAAATGTCCCCAGCTTAGTTCACACTGTGGACCAAGTGAGAATCAAGTTATGTCGGTATATTTGATGCATTTCAGCTGCCGTTAACGTGTGTACATCATGAGGTTGTCGAGGTCCTGTTCTGGGCTGATGCCTCGGAATAAGGAGCGCTGGAACTTTCTGTGGAGATATGGTGTGCCCATTTTTGTCCATTTAGGAAATATCCGTGTAATCTTGTGCCACGTATTTAAAATTGATTTCTGGGATCGAAAGTTGTAGGAATCACCAAATGAGTTCCGTCATCAGCAAATGTGGATCCGGTAAGCATAGACCATTGGTCAAACTGTGCCGCCTGCGGTTCGTTTGCGTTTTGATTCTGAAGCATTGTCACATCGTTTTCTTGTGGAATTGGTGGTAGGGCCTTTTCGGTAGGATATGATGACATTTGTGGAGCACTGGACATGAAGTTGGCGTTGGAGTACATGCTATCGTTGAAGCCGTTGGTTTGGAAGCTGAAGAGGTTCTGCATTTGGCTATTTTCCATAAGCATAGGCGATTGCGTTAAATCTGGTTGTGATTGCGAGGTGAATTCCATTGGGCTGGAGACGAAGAATTGCTGGTTTGATGCTGCACTGGGAAGAGAGGCATTTTCCATGGAAGGTGAACCCATGACAGAGTCCTGTGGCTGATCTGGAGGAGAAATGCTGCTTGAGCCGCTGTCAGGTTCCTCCTTAACAGTGTCGAGCTTGATGTCTTGGGGGCCATTGCGAACACCGTTGTCATAAGCCAATTGAACAATAGTATCAATGCTTCGGTCAATAGCACCAAGTTCCAGCAAATCTTGTAGCTGCATGTTATCGCCATGTGAACGAGCAGTCGTATCCTTGCTGAACTTCAGGCAGAGAGGTGGATTGGGATGGTGCCCGTGTCTTGAAATGAGAAGGTTTTGCCAGGCGGCATCGATGCCTTCTTGACGTAGCAGACCAACTATGACCTTGGAATGCTCCCATTCAGTTCGTTTCATACCTTCGTCATAATGCTGAGAGATGTGATCACATCGCTTCTCCCAATCCTCAAGAAGACTACCGCAGAATCCACAGCCCCATGCTGTTCTTCGGCGACGTGGATCGACTTCTTTGGTGACTTCTTTAGCGTGAGTGCATTGTTGGCAGCCATGGGCATCTCGGTGATGAGAACGGAAATGAGTCTCGGCATATAGGATCTGGTTGCAATCCGGGCAAGGGTATTGAAATTGTTGTTCATGGTAACGTTGCTCATGGACCTTCCAGTCGTACTTGCGTGCAAAGCCTTTGTTGCAAGCAGTGCAGAAATATCTCTTTTTGACTTCCAAGTCATTTTCTCTTTGACGAGCGGCTTGCTTGCTATTGGATATTGTGCTACTTCGGCTTGCGGTGCTGTTTCGGTTTATCATGGGATTTCCGTCTAGACCGATGGCTTGGCCCATCAATGGATTAGGAGACATCATTCCATCTGGTTCTCCATTCTCTGAGATCATGCTGTATGAGGTACGAGATGATGCAAACGAGTTGCGTTCATAACCTTGACCCATGGAGAAAACACTTGATGTTCTTGATGTACGGGCAGATGAGGCCATTGATGGTCGATGCATGTGACTGGGTACTTGTTCTCCTTGACCGAATTGCATTGATTGGCGGCCGAGCTCTAGAAACAAAGTTAGAATCAAAGCAAACAACCAGACTGTTTAAAGTTAAAACACTACGCACCAGCCTGACGATCTAACTTGAGCCAATGGTGCAAATCGCGGTATGAATATCTCCGAAGAACGGAGTTGAAGACGTCAGCGACATCTGGTGGAATAACTGAAGCAGAAATGGGCATCTGTTGTTGGTGAGTAATAAAAGTGTCCTGGACAGGTTGGCCGGAGCCTAGTAGTCGGTTCTGCTGGATATAGACAATCTCTCGACCCGAGTTGGAGCGCTTTGGGGCCTGATTGTTGGGGGATTGGCCGGGAGGAGGACCGAAGACTCCGTTCATAGTCATAGTGGTTGCCGCGCTCATGGACGAGGCTTCAAACGGTTGTGGTGTTTTAATATCAGGTTGGGTTGATTGTATGCACGGGACTCAAGTTGGGCAAGACGGGACTTAGAGAGGAGGAAGTTGATATCGATTGTTGCAGTGGCAGCACTTGTGCTCGACAGCAAACCAGTAGTCGGGAAGAAACGAGTGGACGGAGAGAATCGACAAACCAGCGGGTGGTGAGGACGATAGATTCTCCTGAAGCGCAGAGACAAAGGCAGCAGGTAGTGGGACGGCGCAGAGGAAGATGAGACTTGAAAACGAGGGGAGCACGAGGGAGAATAGGCGAAAGGGAGAGAGGAGGATCAAGAGAAAGCTGGGGCGGGTTTCGTGGATACAAGTAGCGGGTCAGCGCGGGCCTTGACCAAGTCGACCCACTCTGGCACTCTCTTTGGTTTCGATTGGAGGTCGCCCACCCAAGTCTCTACGCACCCAAGGCAGGCCAGCACTCGCACGGAGCCTCTTGGGGATTTTGGGCAATTGGGGGGGTTGAGTACAAAGTAGTCTGCGCCCAGACACCGATAACTTGCTCCGTAGAAAGTCCGTACAGGCAATGGCGGCTTCACAAATCCATACTGACCACAGAGGTTGAGATTATTGGGGGGGCTATCATACAGGAGATGTGATCAGGAGCGAGCAGCAGCAGCAGCGGGTTGGCAATTGGGTGCAAGGCTTTCAGCCCAGTCAGTCAGGCCAGTATCAGAGAGACTCACGAAGCGCGCAGGGCCGCAGACCACCAGTAACTTGGCTTACAGGAGCACTGGAAAGGCTTGCTTGTGTGCTGTGTGCTTGCAAATTGCAACAGGTTCTCGAATTGGGAGACTGGAAAAGAGAAAGAAGCAGGCCTTGAGTCCTTCCGTCTCGTCTTGCGCGCTCACCTTGCACCGCTAGCCATCCTAGTCCTAGCGTACTTTCGGACTGACAGGGGTCTGCATCTGAAACACCCCTTGGACAAGGATGCAATGAGTCCCTTCCGTGATCAAGTCCTTGCTCTCAAGCAGCTCTTGTCCACAACAAGACTGTCAAGGACCATCCGGCGGTCCTGCCCAGCATTCAATCTGATGGTCAGTGATCACTGGTCATTCAATTTTCAGATTGACAGTTGCAACTTGTAATAATCATCAATTCACAAGCACTGATCTTCTCCAGAAAGACACCAAACCTTGATTGATACCACCAAACTACGCAACACCACCTCCTTTACCTCCTCGGCGCATCTAAACTTTGAGCTACTCTCTCCTCTTTTAATGTAAGCTATCGCCCAAAAGAGAACGTTGCTCGGGCCGCGAAACGCTCTTGGCTGCCGCTGTTAGCTGTGAACTGTCTCTCTCGAAACAAGTGCTCAGCATCTTGTTTCGTTTCCAAACGCAAAAAAGGCGCTGTGATTCTCTCACTTTCCCCTCGCGCTCTAATCCAATGTCCAATGTCCAAGCTGCTGCCATGTTACTCCCTACATGTCCATAGCGTGCCACTTTCAACGCCCTCCTGAGTTTTTGGTCCTGTCCGGCGCCAGTTGGCAGTAGCTTCACCAGACGTTGCAAGCTTGCAACTGCAGTGCGTGCTATCAACCGTAACCTGTCAATTGTCAAAAAACCCTACGGGGCTTCTGACAATCCATATTTTGTTCTACGTAAAATGTCCATGGCCAACAGCCTCTTTCTTGGGAACACAAAACGCCATCGTATAATTGTAATCGCCTCTCTGTGCTGGGCTGCTTCGTGTATCTACAAGTCCGATTGGAGTTGCGAGCTGCTGAGTCTAGCATTTTTGCTGCTGTCCCCCACTTCTATTTTCGATAGTACACAATGCATCAGCTCGAATCAAATTGCCCCAATCAGGGATATCCTGCAGTACCCAGTGCAATGTTATGCACTTGCTGTGCCTGTCAATTGGACAATTGCACCTCCCAGAAAGACTGGCCAAGCTTGCGCCGGCTCCAGCCTCACCCCGTAGATTTATCTTGAATGCGGAATTCGATAATATCCATTTTGAGTTTGTGGAGCGGAGAGTTTAAAAAGTAGCAGTGGCGTTCGGACGATCTCCTTGTCCAGATCTGACGAATCCTTGGATGGAGAACAGAATCCGACTTGTCTGGGGGGCGCACACTCGCTTGAGTCTTGACAGGAACAACAGGGCTAGACCTAAAAATACAAAAATCAACGAATCTTACTGGTACCACAACGATATCTGGCGTTGGCGCGCCACGGCCCTGGCTGGCGTAACTCGACAAGTGCTCCACCCAAACATTGACCTAGAATTGAATAATAAGGAGACATCAAGCCATCGTGGATTCCAAAAAATGCCTTGCTTGCTGTCAATTGATCAATCAATTGGTCTCTAGCACGTCGCGCAAAACAAACGCGAGGTTCTGATTCTGGCTCATGTCATTGCAGTGCAAGCGTGCGTCCGTAAAACGTGCTGGGCTAAGAACGACACTATCGATGAAGACTGGAACGAGCCGCTGTCCCGCGCTTTCGGAAACAGGTTCGGAGCCCATTTTCTGGACTTCTGCCATTCTGGAGACAACGGGTTCCGAAAGTTCAGCTTTGTGGAATGATCCTAGAGAACCATAAAAGCTGCTAGATATGCGTGGGCCCGACTTCGTATCGATTCGCGCTAGGAACATTTTGTGTTCTGTGGACGCACTGGAAGCCCAGCCAAAACTGAGAATTGTCAAAACCGCAAAGCCATACTCGATGATTGGACCTCGTGACTCTCATCGACACTATTTCTCCTGGATGTTGTCGCTTAAGAAGAAAAACTCTCGCGAGAGCTAAGCAGTTACTGTAAACGAGCAGACGAGAAACAATTGAAGGTTGACATCCGAATAATATCAGCCACGAAACAAGGAATTCACGAATATTCAGAATCGATCTTGTCGATATGACTGGCTCTTCTGCATCAGCCTGATTGACCATTTTTGAAAATAGAGCCTAAGGACCGAAGAGCTGCATTTATCTTTGATCCACAAACACTGGATGAAAGAACCAACCGATCACAATTATATTGACTTTGATTTTTAGAGTCGTTACCGTCCAGGAGATATAATTGGTCTGGTTATGCTGAGGATTATAGGGGGTAGAAGTCCTCATGGCGACTATCGTGTACTATCAAGACATGTATTCTCCTGACATCCAAGAAACTCCTGAGCGACAGAGACTTTCCCATTGTTGGATTTCCATGACATGATTGACTTTTGAGTATTGAAATTTGACTGCTGATCGAGCTGTTAGGTCATCTTGGGGTTGATCTTTTCATTGAGATCTCGATATCTCGGCGACTATTCGGAGAGGAAATGATGGAGAACTCGTAGCGCGTTAAAGGAGTAACTTCACGTTGCCTTACTCCATCGGGAAATCGCGATGGCACGTGCGTGGCATATCTTCCGATACTTTTCTAGCACAACGTCTGGCGTACCACTTATCAAAATCTTTCATTTACACCTCCTTACCTAATGACGAACTCAATTGCTTAGCCTCCACAGGATGGAGTACAATGTCACCCTCCAAGACCAGCATGACTTGAACATGCGACTCAGGCAATCGTCCCCATCTTTTCCAAGTCCATGGATTACTATGGATGCCTGCCACTTTTCCATTTTTCTTTACCCTGAAGGGCCGCTAGGCTTTATCTTCCGCTGGGACCTTGCGCAAAACATGGAGCAAGTTTGGTTTAATATGCCGTGTGTTCCATATGTTTCGACACACACGTGGTTCTGTTTCTTAGCTTTGCTGAACATATCATCATTCCAAACAGTCGCACGGCCGATATAACACGACCAGATATTCCCATATTCTCTTTTCTAGAAACCTACTCTCAATTCTTCTGCTCCACTACATGCTTAGCTAAACCTCCAGGGTCCGCAGCGCACATCCTAGGCTTGCTCATCAGGGGTGAGCAGAGAGAGCAAGCTGTCGATCATCATGTTTCAATATGCCAGGCACTTACACAACAGCCTGGATACACCCCTCAAGTAGATTAATGCGGGACGGATCCGTGGTTTCAACCATTCCTATTGTAGGGAGCACTTCCCTCGTACCTTTATCATCGACAGCAAGGAGATCGAGATCCCTATCCCAACTTGCGCCGCGATGCGGCTGTCTAGTTAATATAAACTCTTCCAGGAACAGACCTGCTACCGAACAGCGGATATGGGCAATAATAAGCTGGACTCTCTGCTGGGATCCCAGTCTTGTTATTTGCCCATAAGCTTATATAAAATCCTAGTACTATTCCGCTTTTCTTGAGATTCCCATTGGTAGGTATTTCGTCCAACCCTCGTTGAGGTCAGACCTTGCGGATATTAACAGAATTTATGATTTCCAGGCATTTGTGATTATTTTGCTGCAATTTTGCGGGATTTTCGCAGCGGATCGTATCCCAGAAATACATGGAATCGTCTGTACCAGTGTACAGGCAATCCAATTCATTTTGTGTTCCTATCTTCCTGAAAAACCCCAGCAAAGCCTGCTAATATCAGGATCCCGCCTCGGCTTTCCCAAGACAGCCCAAACTGCATGCCTAGAAGTCGTAGACTTTGTCATACGGGTAATCCGATGTTGGTCTTGATAAGATTAAGGGAATGGGTTTTGACGTCAGAGATCTTGGGATTAAGGAATGCCCAGCTGCTAGGTTGTTCAACCTCACTCGAATCATGCTGTAACATGTAATCTCAATCTGCAGTGTACGGAAGGTGATATTCTTCGTACCATTCTCTTGAACTTCGGACAAGTACCAACTGTCGTATGTTCTTACGTGCTCAGCTATATGGAGCACCTTAATGAAACAATTGAATTTCGGATGAAAACAGCGCTATTTCGTTGTTTTTGGTTCCCTTCCACGGGATGACGTTCACGTAAGGCTTGAGCTTTTAATAATCGATAGGTTAATAAGACTTTAGCACAACGCAGTGTGATGTACTCTCACTACTTCTCTCTAGCTCTCTCTCTCTCATGCATGTATGCATGCCGACTCGGCGACTCGATGTGGCACCTTATGCATCTAGCGCGGCATTGAGCAAAGTAATTGGATCATCGCGAAAACCACACCATGAAAGACATTTTATCCTTAGATCTCGCGATGTAATTTCAATTCTAGCTTGACGTTTTTCAGGTACAACCGTACAAGTCAGGGGCAGGATCGGAAAGTCCATGCTAGAGAGAGAATCGTTCGGAGCTCTAAGCAAACCTGTCCTGTTTCATGTCTATTCACCTTTTTTAACTTCGCACATGTGAAAAATTAGGATCTATCTTATTACAGCGTGATATGAAGGAGGAAGTTAATTATGCTCAATTGAGCACAGTTCATCCCTTGCACACTTGACGCTTTGATCTATCAAATTGTTATTCCCACTGCCTCCCCAGCCTCATTTGGAAAATGTTCAATGCGCCGCTTCTAATATTCTAGCCTTGCGGCGCTAATGCCTGTTATCTGTATAGCCACGATTGGACTCGTGGTAGGCGCCTCTCGTGTGAAAAGGGCGTTGTTGTTTGTCTTCCCTCATTGGCGGCGGCTCTATCTTGCCCCTGAATTTGTCGAATGTTTTCTGAGTGTAGACGCGGCATACTCACAATTCATTATTTTAGCGGTTAGGTTATCGATTCGTAAAACGCTGTAGTAGGCACAAAATACATCATTCAGTTTTGTGATATCGTGATTGACGCCTTTGTAAAAAAAATTCAACAAACAATTCTAGGTGGCTTCGTTTTCCAAGGTCGTTCTTCAGCTTGGAGTTTTGCCTTTTCGGAATGAAGATTTTGGGTGAATGGCCATACCGAATATGGTAATAAAGAGCCGGCGGATACTTTTTCTTTTCTTTTCTTTTCTTTTCTGGCTTGTTTGTTAGCGAAGAGAGCTGAACTCGGGAAAATTGTGATATTGAGACATGCATGCATTTTGAGCGCCGCCCTACAATCACAGAGCGCACACGTTGCAAATTTTCAACGACACGAGCGCGTCGCGAAGCATCAGGAAACGTCTCCCTAGATCAAGGCGTTATTGGCATCATCATACATGTGCTAACACTAAAATTCTACGGCGCGCAGATGCCAAATCTGTAAAGTGTAAGGCTGACTCTGGGAGTGTCTGAGCTAAAAACTTAAAAAGAACGCGATTCAAACCAAATTACAATAAGGTTTTGCTAGAGACAGGTCCGGCTGTTTTACCACGTCAAAAGGAGAATTGATTTACACTTTTCCATGCACACAACTCGGATTGTTCTTTTGCGCCAATCTTTGCCCGATCTGTTGGCTTTTTTACCGCTTACGGTGCTTATCACAAGCGGCTCTGTTAGAAGCAGATTGCTCCCGAAAGATGCTGCTGCATGGTGAAGCGGCCCAGCGCGGCGCTAGGCGCATATCTCTTGGCTATGATATCAAAATCATATTGCGAAAGGAATCAGAATGGGAGGCGCAGATTTTATGCATGTTGATACTACAGGCGCTTATGAAGTGGGGGAAGCTATTCATGGAACGTATTCATTTGTGATGGAATTGTGACTTTACTTTGGTCGGATGATGAAGCCGCATATTAGTTGAGAGTGTTCGCCGCAAAAGATGGGGAAACGTCAATATAATCTGCCTGCTAGTTGTCGACGTGAAGAACCCGGGCCGTGGAGGAAAAATTCTATTGTAAACTATGGAGCTCCGTGGGAACAAATAGTTCTGCTATGTTGATCAAGAAAATCATATGGATCATAGAACTCATGACATGTGCATATACCACGTTCTATTCTGAGATTGGAATAGTTAAGGTTGATCCGGTCGTTATCCGTTCCTCTTTGAGTTCAAAGTTTAACTACCCAGATTTGATAGTTGCCACGATTTCTGATTCTTCGAGTACGTGTGGCTTCGCCCACTTTATTGCATATGGTTCGTTGTATATCACCGCTTATCGTAACTAAACTGATCATCAATCATGAAGGCTGTTACTTGCGTAAATTAGCTACTGGCCTCAATGCTCTACAAATGTGTCATATCAATATAGGATGTCCCGAACCAAAAAGAGTATCCTTCGCCTGTAATGCTAGAGTGAGGGTATCCACGGACGATCCGCCTTGAAAAATCGAAACCGACCTAATGCATATGTTTACGAAGAATATCCAATAAAACCATGTACGACCAGCGATTGGATTTGAGCTTTTATGCTGGTCATTGAGGCTTAATTCTTTCCTTCATGCCAATCATATCTCATTGCTGACGGCTCGGAGGGTTGAAGACAGCGTTGGTTGCGTCAATGGTATGCTGGATTCTCCCAATTCCAGTGGTTTGCAGCGATTTCATGAGTTCCATTTGTTGCTGTTGATTTAGACCTGCTGAGCGTTCAATGCCTTCGTAAGATGGTGGGTAGAGATAGTCTGTCCAAGGTACGTTTGAAGGTGAACTCATGTCAAACATTGGCGCATTGCCATTCATGTCTGCACCAAGCGGTGGTGCGGGTTCATAAGGAGATAGCGCTGGAACAGTAGTTGATGGCGCTGAAGTGGAAAAGTCAAAGTCTGGATTCCATGATACCATGTCGTTGTAGGTGGCTGGTAACGGGATTTGGGATACAGCATCATACTGCTGGAGCGAAGCATCCGGGTCTCCTAGGATTGTTGATAGATAGCTTGAAGGTCGGCTTGAATCTTGGGATGCAAAACCGTTGTGCTGTGACACTGAAGGTTGACCAGAGAATGAAAGGGGTCCCATCTGACCAAATGGTGAGGGTGACAGGTGTGACCGCGATGCCTCTGGGGCCGATGCGCGGTTTAAGGAGGGTAGTGGAAATGGATCTGGTATTCCAGTCACTGGACTGGCTGTTCTCGAGCGACCAGTAGTATCTGATGGTGATGCTGCTGATATTTCAACATTTCCCGTTTGGTCATATATCCGCATACAGGCAATGATTAGAGTTTTGTAAAGCTCCAAAGCAGATTCCACTCCTGGCCAGCGTTCACTTGCTTTCTTGATGCAATCTAATGCCACGTTGAGGTCACGTTGCACATCCTCTCGTGCATGTTCTTGTCTGATTTCTTCAAAGGACAAACTCCAGAGAATTGTATTGATAGTCATGAACATGGCTTGAGTAAAAATCCAAGTCATGTCTACATTGCCGTGTTCAATCTGGTCACGATGCATGTAGATGTTTGAAGTGCATGCTGGAAAGCATCTCCTCGCAGCTTCGATTGCTGGCGTGGGACACTGAGGTGATGGACGAAACATGTGAACGAGCATAATGTTGTAACGTCCAACGAACCTGTAGATATCTCTGTTAGTAGAAGTCCACTGGGCAGCCAACAGACTTACCAAGCTTTATCAAAACCGGACGCGGATTTGCCGTCAGTGGTTGGTGTTGCATCTCTCCAGTCAATCAGCTTGTCCTCCATCTCCTTGAACCAGGGATCGTTATGGTCTCTTGGCGTTGGTCGTTTCTTCTGGTATAGTTTTCGTCGAATCTCAACTTGAAGTAGACGCATCTTCATGAAATGTATCGATACCCACTTCTTGAGCGACATGGGAGCGTTTGGATTTACACCATCTTTTGTAATGTATTCGTCATCCACGACTCGATACCATTGAACATCTAAGTGGTCTAATGAAGTAGCAAAGCTACTGGCTCTTCCCATGCTGTAAGCCAGAGCATACTCCATGTTCATCACGCACCAAAATAGACGCCGTCGCATATCAATTTCGAGGACATTAGCAGGCTTCCCATTGGGAGATATTGCAATCGTTTTCTCATCGCATAGGCCGAGTGCTTGCGCGAGGCGGCATGACAAGCCGATCACATAATAAACCGCAGTTCTTGTGGGTGTCAGTAGCGAATATGCTCCAATAAGGCAAAAGCATTGGATCGTCCTGACGTTCATAGGCTCCACAGCTTTTTCTAGATACTTTAAGGCGGCAAGGTAAAAACTATCAGCCAGCCCGGCGTATTCCGTAGAGGTTCGTTGCAAACTGATTGCGAAGACCATTCGTACAGCGAAATTTTGATAAGGGTCGGTTGATCCAGCGTAAAGCTCGTCTACTTCTTGCCAGAATGTGGGCTCGTGGAGGAATGGGTACATGGCAGTGACTGGAATGATGATAAGTCTCTATTTGGAAGGCACGACCACGACCCGTCGAGCTTACCTTTGGCATGAAACAGATTGACCAATACATTAGCAAGACCCCGATCTGGCAGGTCCGGGGCTGCAACATCGCTTATTTGAGGATAGACTTTGGAGGTTGGCTTCTTCTCCTCTTCTTCAAATGTCTCTTTTATTTCCTGGGCTTTGTCTTGTGTGACAATGTCGTTGATGCTTTCCGACTGCGTAAATCGTTTGGCCAGATGCATCACCAATCTAGTTATCGCAATACCACTACTTGGTCCTAGGAATTTCGATTCGTCGTGCTCCTGAATGCGTACTGCGGCGCCGTCGCGAACGAGACTTTCTGGATCGGGTTCCAAGTCTTCACTCTCCAGCGCCTCTAGTTGTCTCTCCAAGTCACGAACTTTGTGTTGCAAATGCACAACATAATGACGGGGAATCTTTACGCCCTTGGCTTGATCAAAATATTCGCAATGTGAGTTCGTTCGTTCGCAAGGTCCGCATCTGGGAAGTCCTGTGTCGCATCTTTGCTTCCGCTAGCCCAACTTTTAGCGCTACGTGATCAACCTGATCGCAAGTCGCAACTTACATGGCGGCATCGGCAGCATGCAGTCAGTGTATGAGCAATGCGCGGTGATGTTGGTTCACGGGATAGGCCATTTGCCTTATCCTTAACTCCACGCGGTGGAGTGCGGGAGGGAGAAGGGGTTCGGATTTCAGTCATTGTTTCGTGTGCTCGTTGACTAACTGCAATCTAGAGACAGAAAAGAGCATTTTGCGTGGTCATATACATAAGAGCAAGGAGGCGCATGGCAAGGTCAAGTGTCAATGATAATATCGGACATCGCGAAGACGTTCATTCACGAGTGTCGGTCATGTCCCGACCATTTGAGCGGATGCGCAGGCAGGGGCATGGGGATGAATAGAGACAGCCCAAAGTAGCACGGCAATTGGTCAGACTAGCCGCGATATGGACGGGAAGATCCTGAAGCCACCACCACTCCACTACTAGCCACTCCTTTAGGACCGAAAGCTTTAGTCTGGAGCTCTTTGGGAATGCATGCCGAGACGTCTATTACTGTCCGGGCCTGGTCGCCCAGCGCAGAACAATGAAAACTGCCTCAAGACTTTGTCACCAAGGAGCCAAGGGAATTATGGGATGATGAAGGAAGAAATCCTGAATCGTGGAGCCGCGGCCATCGCGTCGGATAGAGCGACACGAAGCGGCCATCCAAGCCTGTGTTCCACAGGGCTGTCTACTTCCTCACCGGTGGCGCTGGTGAAGCGATTGAAGATTGGGAGCAGAAAGATCCCAATGAGGCGGTGGGCATAATGGACCAAATCGTCATTCGTGACAGGGCATTTACATTGGTCGCTTGGCTACAATTTGATGAGTGGAGGCTGGCTGCAGCTTGCAGCACCGCATCTTTTATGCACGAGTACTCTTTTACCACATACTATCTCATCATCCTGCGTAATAGCTTTGCTTTCTATGCATGTTATTCGAAAGGGTCCGATGAACAGCCACACTCTTCAAGCCACAACCGAGGTGTTTGGCGAAGTACAGAGACGAGATCAGACTTTTTGGTCAATACTCTGCTTGCATGTGGCTCTAATCTTTCTCCATACCATGGCCTTCGTTCCATAACAAGCCAGGACATGCCATGAAGTATTGGCATGAAGCTGCGCATTCCGACAGCCATAGGATATCTGTGCAGGCCAATTTCCAATTTGAGATACGAGGAACCGTGGCAGTGGAACACTTCCACGCCAAGGACTCCAGCAAACCGTTGATGTGATCTGATCTCCACCAAAGCTCATAGGGCTGTCGAGGTAAGGAGAAGCAAGCTGAAGTTATCGAACGCCTTTAGGGAAAAGGAACGTGAAGATTTGTGTTCCGTACTGTGCTTCCTAGCCTACCATTGGCTTTCGTTCATCCACATACTCTCCACCCAGGGATAGGAGACACGTTGACCACGTTGACCACGCGAGACGAGAGATCAATCCATCCCTCAATTGATTTCTTAGTGGCATTGATACGTCGCGCAAGACCGACTCTGGCGAGCATGCCAACTGGAGAGGAATCCTCAAACACGAGGCCGGCTTTGTTGCTCAATTCCTTTCGTATTGCATGTGGTGCTTAAGCATCAAGTTATCCACTTGCGAATCCGTACAAGGGCAATTGTGTGGTACAGCCTCCATGCCCAACTACATGGCTCCTCACTACTCAGGCTCAGAGATCAATCGACATGTGATAGATTACGGGGCATTTTTGCTTTGTCGGAACGCGTTCCATGCCGCCAGCTCTTCTAAAGGTTTGGTTAAAGAAGAGAAAGCCTTCTTGAAGCAGCAACGTTTAAAGCGGTAAGCGGTCAGCAATGTACAAACAGGGGCAGGGCCACACTAAATCTAGGCCAGATACAGGCGGGTCACAGCGGCTGAGCAGCCGTGGTCGCCCTCTCACTGGGCCAAATGTCCGCGGCACCGCGTGGGAGAGGTTTGGCGACCCATATCTTAGACCCACATGTTTCCAAAGAAGCCCTGCGCCCACCAAAACCTCCAACATTTCTCCCCGCCTTTTGTATCTTATCCAAGTTCGTGATTTGCGACTGCGACTGCGCCTCAGGTGCCATCTGCTGTCCACCCATCAACATCTCTTCCTCGGCTTGTCGTTGAAGCTCATCTGCTATCGAGATCTGAGAGCTATCGGACCTATCACCTCCCCATCGGTAAGCTGACCATCCGTTTCATACATCGTTCTTCAGCATTGCCTAGTTTGTTCGCCGGCTTTGGTTGCACATCCAAGGTACTTGATATGCGTCCCTGTCCCCATCCTTTTCGTGTATAAGCTCTTGTGCTCTGTCAAGCTAGATCCCCTTGCCTGTAGCTTATCGCCGTCACCAAAAATACTCTTCAATAGCCCAATCCTTTATATATACATATAAAACCACGCGTCTTTCATCTATCGAAGGATCTGATTACCAAAACTTCGGAATCCGCGATCTTGTTCCTGCATGATCCTTTACACCTCCTCTATATAGTTTTGAACTTTGACTTACCAAGATGCGCAGCGACGACTTTTATCTTCCTGGCGCAGAGGACCTGATGCCACTAGAAGTACCGCTTCTGAAGGTCAGCCGGCCCATTGCTGCGTGTCAGCGGTGCCGCGCTGCTAAGATCAAGTGTGATGGCAAACTCCCTGCATGTACGGCATGCGAAAGATCAGGACGCGCCAAGCAATGCTCAAGTGGCAACAGCCAATTCGCTCCAGGGAAAGAGCGCAGTTATGTCTCAACTCTGGAGGCCAAAGTGGAGAAACTGGAGCGTCGCATCGCGGAAGCACGTAGGAGGCGGCAGTCATCGATCAGCATGCTCGATTTTGGCTCTCCAATAACGCCTTTGTCACGAAGCTCAACCATGGACTCTTTAGGAAGACCAAAAGACAGAAGGGCAAAGTTTCGAAAAGAACTGGGCACAGTTGATGAACTAGTCTCGGATTTCGGCTTCTTGTAAGCTACCATTTTCTCTACCACGGATTTCAGGTTGCTAATTTCCGATAGAACCGTCAATGCTACGGCCAGAGACTATCAGTATGGCTTTACAAACGCCATCTCATATGCAAGACTTATCATCGCCGCAGCCTCAAAGGAACCTTTGCCATCTGGAATGAAAAAGGAGCTTCCACTCAGATCAGACGCTTTACCATTAATCAAAATATACGTGGAAAACTTATTAACTCTACACCCAGTCCTGGAGGAAGGGGAGATTTACCGTGCGCTGGACGCCATGACTGGTCACGACAGGAATAATGCCACAGCGATGGATGCGTGGACTACGCGACTTATATTAGCCATATCGTCTGCAATGCAATCCCGACAACGAGGAGATTCCATGTATACTGACGCGATTGGCCACGTATGTGCCGCTTTAGAGGTTGCCGACCAAGTACTACACCCAGGATCGATATGGAGTATTCAGGCTATGTTGCTCTTGATTCAGTTCTCTATGTTGGATCCCGCACATCTTGATAGCTGGACACTTGTAGGAGCTGCTTCTCGTGCCATGGTTGATTTGGGCCTACATCAAGATCCCTCAAAGTCAGCCAAAACCCCAAGGCAGAAGCTTGAGCTTCGCAGACGCATTTACCAATGTGTATACTGTTTGGATAGGTTAGATCACTGTTTTTTTTTCTTGCTTCGTTACTCACAACTTGCAGATGCACATCAATTGTTCAGACCCGAGCATTCTCCTTCTCGGATGATTCTGCCAACGTTGGTCTTCCATTTTCGACCAAATCGAAATCCCCTGTAACGGCTGCAACCGAGAATGTCTGGTCAAAGTCCAATGAAATTAGTCTCGCATTCATAAAGTGGCGCCAGATCCAATCGTCCTGGTATACACAACTCTTTCAATCCAGCCGTGTTCCTTGGTCTGATCCTTACCAACATATATGGAAGATCTACTACGAAATGGCGCACTGGTTGAAAACACTACCACAAATAACTCCACAACCTATTCGAGACTACTTGGAGCTGGATCTTCTCTACAGTTATGTCTATATTCTTTCACCGAGCTCAAAGTGCCCATCTCCCAATGAGCATGCTCAGCGACTTATTATAGAAAATTCTTCCGCTTATGCAAATATGGTCAAACGACTCCAAACAGAATCAGCCGAAAAGCTCTCTCCATTCACCTTTTATGACGCCCTGCGGGTGTACACAGTGGCCAGACACTTTTTGGACACATTGTCTGCCAATATTGACATTCTCCTACAACCACACATGGACTCCGGAGTTTCAACGTTTACCAACGTCAAGCCCGAGCTCGACACCCAAATGGATCCCCTCGCTCCCGCACCAACCCAGGCTCCACCACCACTAGCCTCTCCTGACATTATAGATCACCAGTCAAATCCAACATCGCGAGCTATCGACACCATCAACACCTTTCTCGCCATTCTCTCCGTTTTCGGTCATCGCTTCGGCCTCGTTAGCGAAGTTTCCTGGCGCGACAAGCTGGCTCAAGAAGCACAGCCACTTTTAACCCAATTGCAAAACCGTCTGCAAGCGCAACTTCGCGGCTCGACAGACTCCTACTTTTGGAGCGGTTCCTCCCAGACTGGACCTGTAACACCCGGCCTCGACGCGTCGTCTCCACCGCACCGAGTATCTGCCTCTTTCTATCCGTCACCTGCTACGACGCAGTATTCACCGGGCTATGTTCCCACCGAAATTGATACTAAACCATGGTCAATGAACGCATCGTCGATAGCGACCATGTCTGGCCTGGTAGGATCAGCACATGATTTTGGAAACGATAATGTGATGAACGAATTCGGCATCAGCAACATGACAGCATGGGAGACTCTTCCTGGTGGGAGCATGAATCCGCGATTCTCTTGAATGATATACTTGGCAGTTGATGGCAAATGTAATATGCTTGGATACGATATGATGTGACGAGCCCATGCTTTGTTCGAGCGGCAAAAATGCATCACGGTTGATGGAGATTGTACATTTATTGGATTCGTATTTGTATTAGCTGAGATACCCCTAGCCTTTCGCTCTTGGTAGCGTCGTTAGCAACATGGAATATACTTTCTCAATCCAAAATCTGCTCTACCTGGTGGAAATCTCGATCTCCCGGTAGGAATATACTTCCATCAAGCTCCTGGTTGGTTGAATGCTTCTTAACGCAATCCCGGGGTCATGAAACTTCGATTTGTAAGCCTATGCACCATTTGAGGATGCCCTTGTTTGCATCAAGTGCTAACAGCGCTGATCGACACCAGCGTCTAGTTGAAAGCGGCCGTAGTGGAGGTTAAGAAGCTCTAGTATCGGTTTGTCAGCCGAGTTGCACAGAAAAGATGTACTCTCATCAGCTTGGTTTACAACGACTATAGGTGCTTTGATTGGCTTTCTTGTTGACATTCTGTAGAGGCGTATCTAACTCGGATCATGTTCGTTCTCCGCTGCCGAGTTGCGATTCAAATGCCAAAAATGGTGCCATTGGCATATAAAAGCGCGCCAGCTACTGATCTCATATGAAGATAAATTCGACATTTCCTACCTCTACTCATACTCTATCTCTATACAGCATCATCTTTACGAGCCGATATGTCTGCGCCTGTAATCTTTGTTCTAGGTGCTGGTCCAGGAATTGGACTCTCAGTTGGCAAAGCATTTGCAGCCAAAGGATACAAGGTCGCTCTAGCGGCGAGAAGCTTCCAAGAAGGAGTTGGGGAAGACGGATTTCTTCGTTTGAAACTTGATTTGGCAAAGACAGAAGAGGTTCAAGCTGCTTATACCAAAGTGACGAAGCAGCTTGGCATTCCTTCTGTGGTCGTTTACAACGGTACACAAAAAACTGGCAGAGTAAAACTTCATATCTAATCATCCACACAGGTGCCGATCGGATCGTACTTGATGAAAACGATCCCTTAGAAGCTGTTACATTAGAAGATGTCAACCGTCAATTTGCCGTCAACTCCATCACGCCTCTCTTTGTAGCGAAAGAGGCTGTCAAAGGCTTCAAGCAGCTCCCTAGCTCCGCCTCGAAGACCTTTATTTTCACTGGCAACAAACTCAATGTCTTAGTGTGGCCGCTGGTCACAACGTTCGGTATGGGAAAGAATGCAACCGCATATCTGATCAAGGCTGCAAGTCAGGCATATGATGGTGAAGGTTTCCGGTAAGTTATATACCCAGACTTCCAGACACAAACTTTGAAAAGTCTTCGCTCACGTTCAATAGCTTCTATTATTGCGACGAACGTCAAGAGGATGGCGGAATCTCCAACCCACCTGATGGCGATGCAGCAGCAGAGGAATACATCAGACTTGCTGAGAAAAGTGATCAGGGGCCACCAATCAACACTTTTGTGAAAGGGAAAGGTTATGTCAAGTTTGATTGATTAGAGAAACAAAGCTCAGCGATAAGGCTGAACAAGGCTGACCAGAAAAAAAAAATACGCGAGTGTGCTCTAGAAAATACCATTCTCATAGTCTAAAATTTGCACTTTTTCCACATGCTGCCGGACGAATTTTTTGAAAGTGTCATGTGCTTCATCGTGGTCGACGTAATGATTCCGATCATCAGCATTGTTGAACTCGACGACGTATCCATGCGTAAAGCCATGCTGAATCACTAATCAGTAAAAAGCTTTTCGAAATCTAACTTGCAAACAAAGGGATCCGTTGTATCAAGATGTCTCGTATCCGTTGCGAACTTCCGAGATTGAGATTTGAAGATTGTGGAGTTCGAGTCATCAACTTACCGCACCATGGGTTTCTGGCGAGTTGTTGAGACCACCTGTTATGGTCTTGATGTACGCAGTCTTCGTGGTTGGGTGTATACACGTATCTTTCAGTGACAGAAATTGATTCGAGATCTGTCTCGAGATTAGACAAGTTCATTTATAACCCAGGTAGAAGTTAGAAGGAAGGTGACTCTTGACAGCCACAACGAGGCTGCCAGCCTTACCTCTTTGATCTCATCGGGGGATGTGCTGGATTTGAATTGGAACAGGACGATGTGAGTGATACCCATCGTTAAGACAGAGAAGCGGTCTCTATATTCTCGACTGAACACTTCAGTTGCAGGGATACGTTAAGGCTAGTACAAAGCTCAGGCGAAGATGGTCAGAGGCTCAGACTTATGAATACTTCAGCATTGAGGTATGAAAGATTTATACAAGAACTGACATGGCTCGAAGGTAATACGAAGCAAGAGTTCATCTGCGAGATTGGGTGGGGTATATCAGACGTCACATGTAGTCTAGCTTGACGGACGGGTCGGGATTTAGTGGACTGGTTGGAATATTTGATTCAATTATAAAGTTTGGTTTCTCTTCGTCAAAAAAGCTCAACCACTTGTTCTTATCGAACTTCAAAACGCGTCAGGTCGCTCTCTACCATCCGCAAGTTGCTATATGCTAAAATATATTTGCTCGGAATTTAACGGCAGTGGCCACGAACGGTCTCGCAGGAATCACTGCAGCACTCATGATCGAAGCGGCAGTCTAATGGAAATATTAGCATCGAGGGCTACTATACGGAAATATCAGGTACTTACTGTCGCCGTGTAGGCCGTGATTCTTGCCAGCCTTTGCAGTGCCTTTGGGGCACTCCGCTCGGGCAGTCAGCTCATGTGGAGCAGCGATAGCCATAGCCTGGGCGAATGCCACAAGTGAGAGGGTAGATAGGATGATGCTGTTGAACTTCATGTTTGTGGATGATTTGTTCTGTAGAGAAGAAGATTGGATTGGTACGTTGTGAAAAAAGGTCGGTGATGATATCTTAGAGTAGCTAACTACGAGGCCTTTTGGCCTTTTATGCTTTCTCTCCCATAGTTTCTCGTATATTATTGCATGTGGAATTCTTGGTAGATTATGATATCACACCCTACGCAATCTACGATCTAGGGTGACGATGGTTCCTGAGCACCACCTTTTTCCTCGTACCTGGGCACAAGAATCAGGATATCCCTCGTATGAATAAATTCGATTTGAGGCTCATTCGCTCAATTAGCGCGCAAATTCATGCACAAATGAAGGGTGTCAACGTCATGACTGAGCCACTGTTCATCGTAGGGCCTAGAGCGAACTTTATGCCAAGTCTGAAACATGGTGTTGAAAAATTGATATACGATAGCTATCATTGTGGCTAGCCCTGAGAGTCTTATTGCACTAAGACTCAATATAAAAGTGCCACTTAAGCTTTCAAAGCAGTCAACTCGGCGTTCTTACTGGATCGTTGCTTTTGTCAATTGAAAATATTAGTTATTTTGCCCCGAAGGCCGAGGAAACTGCCGGGCGAAGCTTTGGGTGAAGCTTTAGACGAAGCTTGGTACAGGTGCCCGTCCATGGCAATGATTTACACGCCCATGCTATGGGTGGAGAAGGGCGAGAACACGTAGCTCATATAATCAACAGTGGTGCCACAGTACTACCGTACCACGCGGGATATTGTTTCGTGGCGGCCATCCACGATTCTGGCTCTCGATTTTCGTCGTCACTGAAGTGGCTGAGCACCGCAAATGAGAAATCCGAACTTTTTAATGGCACATTGATTTCGTCTCAGAAAATAGATCTAGTCCTCGAGCGGTATATAAAATTTCTGGATCGGGTTTTGTGGTCAAGCCTCAGTCACTCAAGGCGCGACTTCTAGCTTTATTTCCACAAATTTTTGGCTTCATCAAACTTGTGGAAGCTGCGTTGAACTCGTTAGAACATTGCACATTATTGCTAAGTCCGCCATTCCAGCAGGCAGTATAGATACAATTACTGACAGAATCTGATGGCAGCTAGTAATTATAGTATTCGCTTAAATCGTAGAGACTTCTAGTATGACGGCCTTCGCCAGAACATCAAATTGTTTTGACACTTTACCAAGAAATTTCGAATCATCATGATATACAAGCAGATGGGTAGTGGTAAGTCTACGTACAGAGTTGACGTGACTACCAGGCTTGCGGTATTTCATGAGATATGATTAATACTCGACTTGGTATGAGGTTTATTACGAAGAGATTGATCCTCCTTCAGCTTCCTGAATGCACCACCGAGTTGAGAGGCTCTAGAGTAGATAATGAGAGTAACTTACCATAATGGTCTGAATTTACACGATTCCCTCTCGTCGGCCACGGTGACTCAAGCTCACTTACTCGACATGGACTATAGCAATATAGTATTCTTTTGACGGGTGCATGGGTGTATCTGTCGAATTTAGGTAGGTAATGAAGTATCTTTGGGGCTTTTTGGGGAATTAGGCTATGGATTCTATCAATCAAGTCGTAGTTTGGAGGACATGTAGAGGTTCTCAGCCGAGCCAAGTGTTTCTCGAGGTCTGCCATTAGGCTGAGACATCTCATACGATAGCGACACCGAAGGCCGGCTACTAACCATACAGATTCCTACGGCGATTTTCACTCCTGTGTCACTATGGATTCGTCAACATCAATCGAGGCGCAGTTTACTGGTTGGACAAGTTTAACTGCCTTGTTGTCCTCAAGGCTGCTACTTGTTTTCATACTACGTCTGAATTCTACGCATGGGTCTAGATGCTTCTTGCAGTATAAGGCTGGAAAATCGGCTTGATTACTAGCACCGTGCAGACCCAACATGCGGATCACATCACTACTCGATCTTTACTGGCTATCTGATCATTCTGATGTAGGGCATGGTTGCACTCATGTTGCAGCCATAAATATCACGGCGGCATTAACGACTATCAATTCAGTTATAGTGCCGAAATTTCAATCTAGTATAATTAAGATAGCGAAATCAAGCAGTGCCTCTATATCGTCCTTTAAACAAAATCAGACACAACTACTACAAGACTACACTGCTAAGATACTCTCAAGATAGAAAAAGAGCCCCCTAACGGGGCTGATTTCTGTGACGGGCCCTGGATTCCACCAACACTTCCCGACTATTTTGAGCCTCATGGCAGGTCTTGAGGAAGCAACACGGCCGCACCGTATTTAGCACACATACCTTGACAGGCCCACGCCGCTATGTCAAGGTTCCGAAGCAATTGGCCAGGTCCTCATACTATGCCAATAGAGCGAGTTGTACATGTGGTATATAAATCAACCAGGGCGTAAAATCGATAGGATGCAAACAAATCCTACCGATTGACACACCTACCCACTTGTAACCCATTTTGATCCTGTCGACTCGTAAGTTTAAATCCTCATAACACAAAGCCCTTTCCAGGTTCCTCTCGTGCGCCTCGCTCACAATTCTTGTGTCCAAGAAATGTCGAGTTATAAGACTCTGGAGTTGAGCCTTTCGGGCACTAGAACTCACCAGCGATGTGGACTGCTACTTCGTCACGAACATTTCGTTCTCGCCAATTACGAAGATTTCTCTTGACTTACTTGACGGCCGTCCTCATCCCTCTACTTTTCATCCTTGGAGTTCATCTCAAGAATATACGGTGGTACTACAATGATACACTCAAGCAAACTGCTCTGACAGAATCAATCTTGTCACAGTATAAACGATCTCACAATGTCTCGCATACACTTGTCATGGGCCGCACACGTAAGGATGATCTCTCGTGGATCAGTCGTGAGCTGCCAGACATCAACACGGCAATATACTCCGTAGATGATCTCCACGCACCCCTTCATACCAGAGCGAACAAAGGCCACGAAGCGATGCCCTACCTCAGCTATATCATAGACAACTACTACAATCTCCCAGACGTGGTGCTATTCTTTCACCCGCACCAAAAGGCAACACACAATAACCTCGTGCTTGACCGAGACACGGCCAAGACTATCCTTCAGATGGATCTGGAGCAGGTGTATAGAGACGGATATGCCAACACGCGATGTGAAAGGGTGCCAGGGTGCCCAGCTTGGCTACGATTCGATTTGCCAGAAGAGAAGTTGAACCGGTACGAAAGAAAGGAAGAGGAATTCCTGACATCCAAGCTCTGGCGGGATTTATACCAGGGCGCGACACCACCAGCATCCATCGGGCAGTCGTGTTGTGCACAGCTCGCAGTGTCACGCAACGCCATTCGTGCCAGACCACTTTCTTCATACGTCCATTATCGAGATTGGTTGATGTCGACGCCTTTGGAGGACGGGATATCAGGAAGGATATTCGAACATTCGTGGCAGTATATGCTTGGAGGGGTGGCCGAGTTTTGTCCAACGGAATTGGACTGTCTGTACAGGAACTATGGCATGCTGTTCCGTTCGGCGGAGGATTTGAAGGACTATCAGAACAAGCTTTGGAGGAAAGCACACTGGAGCTGGCGATTCTGGCAGAACAGCGCTGCTCTGGAAAACGAGTTGAATCTGAGGAAGATCGAGGCGTTCAAGAGAGGATATCTGAGGAAACGAGCGGAAGCGGCGACGCCATTTGCGTTTGACCACAGTGCTTTTCAGCGAAAGATACCACTCAGGCTATAGCGCTGAGCAATAGATAATAATAGATGTCGTTCACGATTGAGATGAAGAATAGAAGTGAAGTGAAGTAATCCAAAATCTAGATCTTGGATGTTCCCGCATCCAAATCCCTGTCTAATCTAGCCCAATGAGGAAGTGGGATGAGGCTCTTTCTGGCAGCATCGCGTCGGTCTTTTGCCCAACCCAACCCCACCTCGCTGCGATATTCTCGCGCGAGCTACTCACTATGGACTCGTTGTCGCGTGTATCGAGTCTTGTAGAGACAGGTACCTACGGATCCTCCTGAAGCAAGTTCCAAAAGCTAACGGCTCCTCCCACAGCTCGAGATCTCACTCTCGAAGCAGCACGCGATGCCGCTGCCTCACGTCGAACCGTCTCCCGCCCTCTCCCACCTGCCGCTCTCAAGAAATTACTAGACTCAAGGCGCGAAGCCGAAGTTCTCGATGGCTTACGGAGGGTCATGGCGCTGTTCTACAGCAATCAATCGGCGCTACCCTATTTCACTGCCGTGGTCAAGAACATTGCCTCGCCAAACACAGAGATCAAGAAGCTCGTATATGCTTTCTTGATACAGCATGCCGAAGCTGCCCCGGATACGGCGCTACTGGCGATTAATACCATACAAAAGGGAATGTCAGATTCCAATGCGAGGACTAGAGCGCTAGCTCTGCGCACCATGAGCTCAATTCGGGTTTCGGTGATATCGCAAATTGTTGCGCTAGGTATTAAGCGTGGTGCGGGAGATATGAGTCCAATCGTCAGACGGACGGCGGCTTTGGCTATACCGAAATGCTACAGAATGGATCCGAGTCAAAGTGCGCTGTTGGAAGAACAGATCGGAGTGCTCTTGGGTGACCGTCAGTATTATGTTGCTGGTGCTGCGGTACATGCCTTCCTGGAAGTCTGTCCTGAGCGATTGGACCTGATACATCCACACTGGAGAGGATTGGTGAAAAAATTGGTTGATATGGACGAGTGGGGTCAGCTCTCGACATTGGAGCTTATGGTCCGGTATTGTCGAAAGTGTTTTCCCAGGAGGACCAAGAAAGTGCGAAAAGGAGATCTCGAGGAGAAGAAGAACAAGGCTTTTTATGAGGATGAAGAAACTTCCACACCCGAAGAAATGGTGGAGGTTCCTGTTCTGGACCCGGATTTGGAATTACTCCTGAAATCAATTCAACCTCTTCTTCAATCTCGCAATTCTGCTGTCATCATAGCCGTTGCGCGATGCTATCTCTACCTAGGGACGACCACCTACCTATCACTTCTCGCTGGCCCACTGATGTCCATATTACGAGCCGGACCAGACATCGCCTCGCAAGCATTGCCTACTATTGCTGACCTCATTCGTCAACATCCGACTTCATTCTTACCATATACGACTCACTTTCTACTTCGCGCGAGCGACTCACCCTTGATCGTAACCACTAAACTTACCATTCTGTCACTCCTCTTCCCACATGTCTCAACATCGATACGCAGCCTGATCTTGACTGATTTGGCCCATCACACATCATCCTCCGATGCCACCCTGGTACGTGCAGCAGTCCTTGCCATCGGGCGCTGTGCATCTGCCGCTCCAACACCAGCACTACGAAGTCGATGCCTCGCTCTTCTTCTCACTCATCTCTCTTCTCCCGACGCAACACTTGTAGCAGCTAGCCTTGACGAAATACGCGTCCTCATTCAACGCGATCCCAGCGCCCATTCCAAGACTATTGTTCGTCTAGCCAAACATCTCGACGCCCTCAAAGCACCAAAAGCCCGCGCCGCAATCATATGGCTTGTCGGCGAATTTGCTGCTACCCCTGGCAGTGTGCAAATAGCCGCCGACGTCTGGCGCATCTTGCTCCAAGGCTTTGCTGACGAGACTGTCGAAGTCCAAAGTCAGATTTTACTCCTCGCGGCGAAAGTCTATCTACACGATCGCCGCGAGCGCGAAAAGTCCGCCAAAGACAACACTGATGTGCCAAACACAGAAATATTGGATAGTGACGACGAAACCAGCCAGCTCGTAAAAATGCTTCATCACACTTTTCTACTTGCTCGCTATGCACATAGCTTCCAACTCCGTGACCGCACACGTTACCTTCGAAATCTACTCCTTGATGTGCCATCAACCGATCTAGCAGCACTGCTCCTCCTCACCGCCAAGCCGTCGCCGCGCGCTGACGATCCGGCAAAGCAGGCAGCACCTAGTAGCGATAGGAAAACCGCAGTTGGCTCGGCTAGTTGGCTGCTCGGCATCGACATACGCGGCGCGCAAAACGTGCCGGCCTGGACGACGATTGCGGTTGGCGCTGCGGAGAGAAATGGTGATGAGGCTGGGGCTTCGGTATCATCTCGCCCAACAAGTATGGTGGAGCGTTCTGGCACGCCGGTGGGAGGCGGAAGTGGAAAGTCGAATGGGGCGGAAAGGACGACGAAGACTTTGGATCAGTGGCTAGACGAAGATGAGGTTGAGGGGGAGGAAGAGGATGAAGAAGAGGACAGTGGGGAGACAGAAAGCGATAGTGAGAGCGCAGAATATGAGACAGATAGCGAAGAGACAGATAGTGACGATGATGGAGAGGAAGATCAGCTTGTCAAGAGCTGAATTGCCTTTCATCAATCCATTAAACACTGTCAACCAAGCAGCTATATCAAAGACTGTCTGTATTCTGTCTAAGAGATTATCTAAAGCCCAGAGACCCTCTGTAATGCAAAATGTAGCAAAACCAGCACACAAGCCACCCACTGTACACCTACAACATCAAGCTATGTCCGTACAGCAAAATGCACACAACAACCGCCCGAGAAGAAAGAACCGAAACTGTTACAGACCGAAAAATGCCCACAACGCTACCGCCCGCATGCCTCAATCGCGAGATTGATATCCATCATGCAACCCATTCCCTTTCACACGTCTAATAATACTTCGCAGCAAAGAATCCTATCCTATCCCATCCCACTAATCCTACCAATATACCACCCGCCCATTACGAATCTGCTTTGTTCATCACTCTATAGCCTTGCTCTCTCGACACCAACACCAGCGCGCCCTTCCAAAATCTCATCGACGAGGCCGGCTACCATATACGCGCTCCCATACGAGCTCTGATATCCGTATCCGCCGTGGCCGTACGAATGGACTACCCACGTCTTGCCGATGCGCTCTTTGTCGACGCGTGGACCGCTTTTACGCATCGGGCGTAGACCGACGCCATGGCGGACGATGCTGATTGCTTCGACGCCAGCGCCTGGTGCGGAGTCGGCGATGAGGGCTGGACAGACGGCTAAACTGCGCTTCAGGATCCGTGTGGCGAGGTTTGGGTCGGGATTGGAGTCTGAGTTGTTAGCTTGCAGACAGCCGCCGAGAATCGTGCCTCCACCTGTGGAAAAAGGTTAGTTCCTAAGGAAATAAGAGGGCGAGGGAGCAAGGTACGTACCAGCAGCACGCTGCATGATATACGTAGCCTCATCATCGCCATCATCAGTGCCGCTCGTCGTCACCATAAGATTACTCTCATTTCTTACGAGTATAATCTGTCCTCTTCCTGGGTACAACTCCATATCTTTGACGCCGCCGAGCGTCTTGGAGCTTAGACCAGTACAATTGATCACAACATCTGCCTTACTACCCGAGGCATGTAGATGTGCGGCATCACTGACATGTTTGACAATACCGCGTTTGACGGTGGCACCGTGTTTGAGACATTGGCCCATGAGCCAGGGCAGATAGAGCGCAGTGTTGATACAGACGCTGGTGAAGGCCATGCCGGATTCGTGGCCGGGTGGGAGTTCGTGTGATTTTAGGAGCCGGAACTGCTCTCCCTGAATCAGAAATCATGGATATTAGGACAGGAACGTAGAACAAATGAAAAGTTGTGTGGTATGGCATGATTTTGGTAGATCGGTATGTGATGATGGCGAGGATGGGACTTACATCTGGGACTACGCCGGCGTACCAGGGGTCGTTTTCGACGAGGCTTTTCATCCATGTTGAGACGGGGCCTGTTTGTTGCGAGTCTTTTTCACGGCGGTAGACTACTGTGTCTGTGGTCTTGAGTTGGTTTCGTCGGTGTGCTGGTGGCAGGATGTAGACATACCTTGAAAGTGGATAGCTGCTTCGGGGACTTCTCTGGCTAATCGAGATAGCTCTGGCCAGCTTTCGCGCTCGAGTTTGGCGAGAAGAGTGCCATGTTGGCCTACACTGATAGAGAGTAAGTTCATGTTTGCGCTTATCACACTCAAATATGGTTGCTGGTCGAGGTTGATGGATGGATTAAGACCACTTACGGAAGGTAGTTGGCACCAGCCCAAGGAGATGCATACTCGATATCATAGTCACCAGGCATATGCTTCGCGATGATTGTTATGTTGAACCGCTTGTCACGAGAAAGAAGCATAGCCGTGGTGAGGCCAATAACCCCGGCCCTGTTGTATGTCAGCCATGTTTCGTGAATAGCAGTCAATTCAATTCGAGAGGCAACATGAGAGGCGTTTGATGCTGTAACAGCAGGTATGTTCTATGATGTGCCCGACACATATCTAGAATCGGCAGGAGTTCAAAAGGGCAAAATAATAGCAGGGGAGCACTCGGATGATGCACTTACCCGAGCACCGTAACATTGACGGGACGACCTGCCATGTCTTCAAGCAAGGCGTAGATATGTTGCAAATCGAAACTAGTTTCCCAAGGTACAAGTTTTTGGCTGTAATCCAGCTGCGTTGGTAATGATAACGACTACTTTGTAATTCAGAGTTATGAAGCGTTTAGCGCATAGTACCCAATCCAAATTCCCAGTGAATGGGAGGTCTCTGACGAAGTGGTCAGAATATGCCATCTTGATTTGAACTTTTGGCTCACCCGACCACTGAGTCACAGGCTCATCAAACACCTGGTTGTTGTCACTGGAGGTCTTTGCTGAAAAAGGCTACAGCTACGTGGTTGCGCCCTGATTTAGCACGTGTGCGGCGAGGCGAACAGATACAAGATAAGCTCCCTGGGTATGCAGGAAGAAGGCAACGAAAGGGAGGCAGAAGTCGGAAATAGGCAAAAGAGGAAAGAAGATTAGCTGTAGATATGCGAGAGAAGAGTATGCAGATGTCGAGGCAAGGGAAATAGAAGAATTACTCTGGTTTTTCTAGGTGCTTATGTGGAAGTGGAGTCGACTTTTTAGGAGCTTCCATTTCAACGGAAGTGCTAGGGCGAAAACAACTACCTTAGAACTAAGAGTCGTAGGCTTCACCGCAACAGCTTAGCTTCTCAGGAAGGTATGAGAGCTAGTTTGGGCGTGCATCCTTAACGGCAAGCAGCACAAGGATGGAGCTCGAGGAACATGCCGAGGATGGTTTCTTGGTAGCATACCATGTATGGGGGATCCTGCGCATAATTTAGACTATTGCAGGTTGGTTCTGGATGCAGACTATGGAGTATCTCGAGTCTGAAGTCTGGACAACCAAAATCACTGCTCAGGCCTGGGTGGTGGACCACTGGAGGCAGGCTGACCAAGATTGGATGTTGGGATCGTCAGTAAGGTATCAAGGCATGACATCTGCCGAGAGAGTATTGCGAGCCTTTCGAAAGTGCCCGAATCAAGAATCAGTTACAGGCGGGGCATTTTAGTGGCATGATGATGAATATTCCAGGGAAAGGATGAAGATAATTGGAAGAGAGTGAAGAAGAAGGTCCAAAGTTGATCTAGTCCAGTCCAGCCGCCATGCATGCATGCAGACGCGACTGTCTCGGGATAAGCATGCGGCAGCAAGAAACCAACAGAACAAGACGACGAGGGGAATAGTTATTATTCAATCTCTGCATCTATAGAATACGGTAGCCTTGTTTGCAATGACCAGATCATCATCAGAAGTTGGATCATACAGCGCATTGGTTTCCAATGCTGATGATGAGTATCGCTGTCGTGCGTAGGACCTTGATTACTGTTTCTGGTACATCGAAATACATACATATGAGACAGGCTTAGTGTGGGGGATCAAGGTTTCAGTGTTTCTTTTGCAAGACTCAAAGGACGATACTAGTATTACATAGGATGATAGATGTAGTTGGATAAAGGAGGAGACGCTGATTATGTATGAACCTCTAAACAGGCTAGCGCTTCTACCGTGCGTTTAAACATACGTCGTAGAATCTAGAGGACAAGAGGATATGAATTAAATATAGAAGACGTACTTAATTTAGCTATATAATATATATCTTAATAATTAAAGTAAGTTAAGATCTTGCCTATTTCTATACCTTTAGATATAGTCTATACTATTAGGTTTATATAGTACTAAGGACTATAAGTTAGTAATCTAGCTATTAACTATTTTATAAATAATAAAGGTTAAGATATAATCTTAACCTTATATATAAATAAACCTTTTACTAATAAATTTCCTATTACTTAATTTCTTCTTTATTAGTTATAGTAGACTTACTACCTTTAGTTTCCTTACTCTCTTCTTTAGTGCCTTTACTTTTCTTCTTATTATCCTCTAATATATTATCTAAAGATAGTTCTTATTTAGGTTAAATAGTTAATAATAAGTTATATTCCTTTTTAAACTATTTCTCTTTATAAGGAATCTTATATATCTTTATATATATTAAACGTAGTATTAGATAATAAGTACTTATATTTAGGTCCTTAATTTTATCTTATTATAAAGTAGGTAAGGATTATAGTAAGTTATAAATAGTTAGTAACGTAATATTAGAAGATATTACTAACTCTAAAGATAAGAAGTCTATTTAATTATATTCCTACTATATTAAATAATATATAAACTAAAGATTATAAAGCTATATATTTTCTTATTAGATTATACTATTATAGACTTATTATATAGGTAGATTTTACTACCTAACTTTATTAAGTAGTTATTTAATCTCTAAATTATTAGAGTATCTATATTCTTTAGGATTATTATAATCTCTATATTAATTATTTATTATAACTTTCTTTATAATAAAGTTATTAATTAAAGTAGATATTTTAACTAGTACTTTTTTAAATATAATATTATTCTTTTAGGATACTATTATTAACTAAGGCGTACTATCTAATAGTTTACTATAGTACTTAGTTTCTTTAGGTAGTTTATTAGTATAAAATTTAAATTAATTATTATAATTACTATCTTTCTTATTATTATTTATCTAATTACTATTAGAGTTAATGTTTATATAATCTTATAGCTATAGTAAATAATTACTATTATACTACTATTTATTTTTATATTTACCTATAGATAGAGTAGGTTAAACTAGTAGGTTATTAAGGAAGTAGTCTAGTAATAGATAATCTAAGTACTTTATTATATAATTTATAAGTTTATTATATTACTACTAAATAGCATTATTTTCTTATAGTAGAGCCTTAATATACTATTAAACTTGCTTATTATATTCTGCTATCTACTTTTAAACTTATTTTAGTATTAAGTTTTAATTAAACTTAGTTATAGCTACCTTATTAGCTATATCTATTAGCTATTTCTAAGTATCTCTAAGATAGTCTAGTCCTAAGTCTTAGTACGTAACTTTCTTATTTTTAATAATAAATATTATATTCTACTAATACTAAAGTAGATTATTATATATAATATTAATAGAGTTAAAGCTCCTTAATCTAGAGTAAATAAATATATTCTAGACTACTTATCCTAGGGAAGTAACTATAAATTTACTCTTAGTATTATAGAATAGCTTTATAATCTTTTTATACTAAATAAAGTACTTAGTATTATTTAGTAGTACTAGTAATTTATTAATAAAATTTAGATTTTTCTTCTTATATATAAGTTCTTAGGTTACTCTATTACTTATATAGACTTTATAGAATTTTAATAATAGTCTAATTAGCTCTAAGCGTCTTATATATATCTAAAGAAGCTTACTAATTATAATTTAACCTTATTATAAAAAATAGTAGTATTCCTAATTCTTATAAACTAATTAACCTTTTGCTATCTTATAGTTATATTAAAGTTAAACTTAGGTTCTTACTTAAGTTAGATACTTAATAAAGATATTTAACTTCTAAAGGCTTATCTTATCTTTATTCTTCTTTAATATATAGTATTATATAATTATTTTAATAGTAGCTATAATTTCTAAGAAAAGCTTTAGTTATAAGAGATATTCTACTACTAATAGAATTCCTAAGTCTATTTTAAGATATTTAATTTTTAAATTAAGTTTATAAAGCTATATTTATAGGATTTTGCTATCTATATAATTCTATAGCTATTCTTTTAGTATATAGTACTTATCTCTATCCTAATTTAGGCTATATATTATTTTTAGTTTTATCTTTTTCTTTAGCTTATTTTCTAGTTATTCTTATTATATTTAGGTATCTTTAAGGGCCTATATAGTAATATATATATCTTCTATTAAGAAGTTTAGTAATAAACTTAATCCTACTTCTAAATTAGATAAGCCTAAAGAGATTAGATTTCTATTAATCTACTCTACTTTCTAATATAATAAAAAGGCTCTACTTTCTATCTCTTTCTATAAAAAAGATTATATAAAGGATAGTAATATTAGATTATTAATCCTAACTAGTAGATTTTAGAATATAGTAATAGTTTCTAGCCTAAAAGTAACCTTATCTTCTTTACTAATAACTATTAAGTTAAATTAGACTTATTTAGCTACTAGTTTAACTAGTAATCTATTTGCCTAAACTTAGGCTTTTTACTTACCTATAGTAATAGAAAATTCTATAATAGTTATATAGGAATTAGCTATATCTTAATATAATTAAGGTTATTTAATCCTTCTTAAATTTGCTACTTTACCTTAAGGTATTAAAATATCTAGCTCTTTTTTATCTTCTTTATATACTTATACTTATAAGACGTATTCTATTTATTAAAAAGAAGAGTTATTATCTTTAAACTCTAAGTTATTTTTTATATTAACTTACTAGTATAATAATAAACTATACTAAGCGTTAAGTATCTTAAGTTAATAATTAAAAGAAATTATATTCTCTATATAGAGCTAAGTATAATAAGTAGCTTCTTTTATATTATTTAAGATATATAAGAACTTATATATATTAGCTTACTACTAATTAAAAATAGTTTTAATATTAGCTTAATCTATATATTTTTATTCTTAGAGTTTAGTAGAATCTAAGTCGTATATAACTATATACTTTTATACTTAACTTTAGTAAACTAGAAATATAAATATTTTATATTAGATAAGAACTCTTAAACGTAGGTTAAGATACTTTTATACCTTATTTAATTTATTTACTAAATCTTAAATATCCTACTTTTCTTTATCTATTATTCTAAGAATAGCTAGTCTTTACTAGATCTTTTCCTTAAGATAGTTTACTATCTTCTCTAGCTTCTACTTATTATTAAGTTTTGCTACCTACTTATTATAATTTAGCTAGTTATATTTTAGAATATTTAGTTCTTTCTCTTACTAAGCTTAATTACCTACGTCTATTTCTCTTACTAATTAATACTTTTCTTTATATTCTTTAATTAGATTTAAGCTAGAGTTAGTTATTAGGAAATACTTTTTAGTTTATATATATTATGCTAAATATAAATAAGTTAAGTTAGCTACCTTTTATGCTTTATATATAGAATTATAGTAATTATTTCGTAATTATTTATTATTTATACTTAGTTTAATAAATAAGCTTTCTAGGAAGTTTTTTAAGAGATTTTCTAGCTAAAGTACTACGTTAGTTTTTAATATAAGTTATTATTACTTAATAGTATCTACTAAATCTACTATTTTTAATAATAATACTAAAATCTATTAATATATCTTTATATAGTGTCTATTCTTATAATCTTAGAATATTTTATTATAAAGTATAGTATAAAGAAAATAGAGTAATCTAATTTAGAGAAGTAGAATATATATTAATAAGTAAATAATTTATCTCTTCTTTAATTAAATATTAATACCTACTTAGGGAGGTTATACTTAGATCCTTAGATCTTTAAAGCTAAATATTTTATTAACTCTTTACTAGCCTTCTTAAGAAGTAATTATAGCTTCTAAAATTAGAAGCTTTTAATTATATTTAAATATATAGAAGTAGTAACTTTATCTTCTATAGTAGGAGATCTAAAGCTAGCTTCTAAGTTATTAAATTTTTAAAGGTTTACGTTATTAGATTAGACTTTTATTTACTTATTAGTATTAATTACATTCCTTTATAAGTATATTATTAAAATCTAACTTCCTTAATTTAATATATCTAAATTCTTATTATATAACTCTAAAGAAAAAGCTATTATTAAATAGATAAGGGTATAAAGTATTAGGATTTTATAGCTAAGCTATCCTATAGATAATAAAGGTTATTATTAGATTTCTAGGATAATATAGAAAGTTAACTTTATTCTCTAAGTTACGTAGAATTCTATATATATCTTACCTAGTTAGAAATAGTATATTTAAAAGTATAATAGCGCCTAAATTAGCTATATAGCTTTTTTTAAGAAAATATATTACTATAGCTCTTCTTAAGAATCTTTATTACTACGTTTAGCTAAACTATAGATATTAAATAGTATCCTAGCTAATTATAAATCTATTAATATTTATAATATAAAGGTACTATATTTAAACTAATAAGAGTATAGGGTTATTTATATACTTCTTAAAATATTATATTTAGAATATCTTCCTTTATTAGAAGCATAGGAATATTTATATATCTCTTAGAATATTATATTTAGAATATCTTTCTTTATTATAGAAATATAATCTTCTTTACTAAAATATTATTAAACTAATAATAGTACTCTTAGTTATTTTAGGCATATCTAGTCTTATAGAAGAATACCTTATCCTAGGTTACATTATAAAAGATCTATTAATCTTCTATCTTCTCTATAAGTTTTTATAAAGTATTTATATTATTTTATACCTAGGTTCTATTTTTATTAGGTACTTTATAGCCCTATTATTAAATAAATAAGTATAGTCTATTATGTTTTCTAGGTACTTAGGATTTATCTTATTATAGCGTACGTTAAAGTATATTTAAACTTATAGTAAATATATATATAGTATTTCTATATTTCTATAAGGCGTAGTATTATAGAATAAATACTTCTTTATATAATACCTAGTATTATTTTAGCTATCTATCTAAAAAGTAATATTCTAAATTATATATTATAAAAGAAAGATATTATATTTTAATATTTATTATAGTATATTTAAACTAATAGTAGTAGTTTAACTTCCTATAGTCTAGAAATTTCTTAATAATCTATTAAAGTAGAAAATAGCCTACTAGCTCTATCTTTAAATAGATAAGTATAGGTAATTTACTAAGCTAGGATTTTTTTCTAACTAGTTTTTTAGTCTAGTTATTATATAATTTAAGTCTCTTTATAGGATAGGAGTAATAGTTTAATAATAGATATATATTTTGCTAGTTAGCTACCCTTATTAGTAACTTACTTATTATAATTCCTATTTAACCTACGCCTTAGGAGCTAAATATATCTAATAGCTTATTATATAGAAATACTAATCTTATTTTATAAACTTTCTTACTTGCTCTATTTAAATCTAACTTATAATAATACTAATATTCTAAGTTATTATCCTCTTTATTATTTAGGCTAGATTATTTAGATCTTTATAACTACTCTTATCTTTATTTAAGAACTTCCTTATCTTTAAGCTCTTTAAACTTTAGTAGCTACTCTTATTTTAATACGTTCTACTAAATAGGTATATTACTTTATAATTCTTTTATCTATTTTTCTAAATCCCTTAGGATTTAAGAAGATTCCTTCTTTTTTAGATAGATCTTTAGATTATCTAGATATTATTATATATTTTTATAAGTTTAACCTAGGAAGATTCCTTTTATTATAACTATTTAGCTATTATTATTAAGAAACTCTACTATATAGGGCTTAGCTTATTATAGTTAAAAGGCTTAGCTCTTTTATTTATTTAGGTAGACTTTCCTTATAAGTATTAGATTTCCTAGCTCTATATTATTATTACTTACTAGAAGATTTTTGCTAAGGTATTATATTACTTTAGTAAAGTAATTTTTTATAGCGTATTTCCTAATTTTATTTAGCTAGGCTAGCCTTACTATCTAATTTACTTAAGCTATAGTATTAAGCCTTAATAAGGTAACTTCTTCTTATAAACTTAAATCTATTACTAATTATCTAAGTTTCTTATTAATTATAAAGTCCTATATTCTTTAAGGTTAAAATCTATATAATAGTATTTTAGATATATATTTTTTTACTTTTAATAGTCTACTTGCTAGTATTTTAAACTACTAGTCTACTACTTTATACTAATATTTTAGCTATTTAGAATAATTAAGAATATATTTAACTATTCTTACCTTAACTATATAGACTAGCTTTTTAATAAAACTAGTAGAAGAAGAATAATATAGTGAACTAAAGAATATCTTTACTACGTTAAGCTTAAGCTTATTTATAAACTTTCTATCTTAGAATTAAGCACTATTATCTAAGAAAGTAGTTAGTAGATATTTAGCTTATAAAAGAACCTTCTTATAGAATACTTTCTAGATATAAATATTTTTATATTTTAGTATAGCTCTACTAGTAAGGAATTATATAGTATAGTCCTAAAAGACTATAACGTATCTATTTTTCTTTTTTAATATTAGGAAGATTAAACTTAGTAGGTTAAAAGAAATATAGTCTTAAGGTTATAGCTATAAAATTAAGGTTAGATTCTTAGTATACTACTTAGGTCTAGATAGTTAATAAGTAAGATATTCCTAAGTATATTACTAAATATTCTAAATTTATAAAGACTAATAATATCTTCTAATAATAGACTAAAGAGTTCTATCTACTACCTAATATCTATATATATTATAAGTTCTTTTAAGTACTATATAAAGCTAATTACTAAGAATGTAATAAGCTAACTCTTTATTTCTCTTATAATAAGTTAAGTAAGGCTTAGGTTTCTAGATAAGTTAAAAATACTTTACTTAATATATTAGCTTTTATTAGACTTATTTAAGTATATTCTTACTTATTTCTAAAATTTATTATATTTATTTAGTTAAGAGAAAGAAAACCTTCTCTTTATACTAAGGATTTATTAGCTAGTTATTCTAAGACTTAAAATCTTTATTTATCTTCTCCTAAAGGTTCTTACTTTCTAATTCCTAAAAATATAAATATTTAAGAAAAGTTCTAAATTTATTAGTAACTATATTAACTTTAGGGGCTTTATATATTTTAATATTATATAGAGCTAGATTGTTACTAACTTAAAATAATTTATTTATAATAGTAATATCTTTTTTAGGAATATATATAATTTTTAGATTATACTTAAGTAGTTATTACTTCTAAGAAGTAGTTTAAGCTATACTAACTATATTTCTCTAAATAATTTAAATAATAGTAAAGTAGTTAGTATAGATTATTACTAGAAATTAGGTACTAATAAAGAGCTAACTTAAATATTTTACTACTTTTAATAAGGCTAGTACTTCTTTCTTTATAGTTTTATAGTTTTTCTTAGTATCTAAGAATTATGCTAAATAAAATAGAATTAAAGAGTATTCTTTAATAAAAACTTTATTTCTTATAACTCTTAGAAGGTAGTTAGAAAGCTAGAATAAATATCTACTATATTCTATCTTAAATATATTAGTACTAAGGTAGTATTATAGATTTAGATCTTTACCTTTCTTAGTCTTTATAGTAATTATGTCTTTTATTCTTTAGAATACTTCCTATTACTCTACTTTCTATTTAAAGAATCTAACTTCCTTTTATATTTAATACTTTTATATAATTAAGTTCTAAACTCTTTTTCTAATTACTATAGTAGCTCTCTTAAGAATCTAAGTTAATTTTAATTACTTAAGAATTCTATCTTATAAAAATAGTAATATATAATTAAATTACTTAACTTATTCTTAGTTTATAAGTATAGGATATTTTATAATTATTCTAATTTTAATATTATCTAGTTTAATTCCTTCCTAACCTATTTATATACCTAAAATATAGATTAAAGGGTAAGTAAAAGAATATTTATCTAAGTTAAATATAAGCTTTACCTAAGCTATATAAGGAAAGTAATATTTATATAAAAACTTAATTATTATATTTATATCTTTTATACTTCCTATATTATTATTTATAAAGTTAACTACTATAACTTTATTATAATAGTTTAGAAGTAAAAGTTCTAAGCTAGGAGCTAGTATAAGACTAAATATAAAATCTTTTAACTTCTAATAAGTCTTATAAGTATTTATTAGTCTTTATTTTATCTAAGTTTAGACTATTTAACTATATATTATATTAAAAGCTATTTTATAAATATTATTTATATAAATACTTACTAACTAGTATCTATTAGCTATATCTATCTTAAAAAATATTTTATAGTTAAGCTTATAAAGCTTATTAAGAATAGGCTTACTCTACTTTATTAAATAGTAGCTTTTAATAATTGCTATATTAACTAGTTAAAAATTATAGGTCTATCTATTTATAGACTATATAAGCTTATACTTATATCTTTTCTTAAGTACTAATTATTCTCTTATAGCCTAATTTAAGATATAGTATATTATAATTATTACTTCTAGTAGCTTTAAAATAACTACTATTTAGTAAGCTTTATCTTTCTCTATTAGAATCTTAAGTAGTATTACTTTTAGTATAGCTTTTAAATAAGTTAGAATATAATATATAATAAGATCTATTATCTAAATATACTTTAATAATTTAGTAAAAAGATCTCTTTAAGTATATAATACGTAGTAAAGTTTTCTCTACTACGTACTAGTTATTAGCGTACTATTAATAAAGCCTAAGCTTGCCTTAATTTAAGTAAAGATTTAGGCTATAATTATACCTTTAAGCGTATTTAATATTAAGTAATAAGAATTCTTAGGCTAGTAGTTAGTAGAAAATCCTAGTACTACTTATTTATATATCTTATTATATATATATACTAGTATTAAATTAGTAGAGAGAATTAGTTTTACCTTATTAACTCTTAATAGAGATTTATAAAGTAAGTAAAGCTTCTTATATTAATAGCGCTTTTTTAATAAATTAAGCTACTTCTCTTTCTCTTAATATAAGATCTTTTTTAAGGTTATAGTTTTATCTTTTATTACTATATTAATAGATTTAGACTTTTTTCTACTAATTATTTTATTAAAGTAATATTTCTATATTCCTTATAGCATATTACTAAGATATAGAGGTTTTAGCTATTTAATTTACTATTTTAGTCCTATTCTTATTATATTCCTAGCTATAGAGTTTACTACTATATCTAGTAATAGTGCCTTTACTCTTTATAATTTAGTTATATTAATTATTAATTAATATTTATCTAGTAAGGATTTTACTAAAAAGCTATTAAGTAGTTAATATAGTAGAATCTACTTTATTATAATAAGATCTTAGGAATTTATTCTTTTTAGTACGTAAGTTAATCTATAAATAAAAGAAGCTTCTCTCTAGCTAGGCTTTTCTTCTCCTTAGAAGTAAGTCCTATTTAGTATAAAGTTAATTATATATAGATCTTCTAAGTCTTAAGTAGAATCTATTTTTAAAGCTATATTTAAACTAATAAGTATAATTAGACTCTTAATTTTCTTCTTATAGTCCTCTTTTCCTTTAAGTATTTCGTTAGGGTTTATAATAATAATATAGGTTAATATAAGTAATAGGTTTTTATATCTTAAGGCTAATTTATTTTAATACTATTAAAAAATATATAAATTAAGTAAGTTTAAATATATAGGAGTAGCCTTCTAGGATTTATTCCTTCTTAATATTACTTAAGTTAATTTTTATACTAGTATTATTCTATCTTTAAAGTTAGTATCTAGTCTAAATTTAAAACTTACCTACTTCTTAAAATTCTATAGAAAATTTTATAAGATTTAGGTTATTATTAAAGAAATAGGCGTAGTTTAGCTTTCTAGATTAATATTCTTTCCTTTACTTAAATTATATTATAGTAATAAGTTTTAAAAAGCTTTAATTATTAAAGATCTTAAAATCTTTATACCTCTTTAATACTTTAAATAATATATACTTACTACCTATATATAGTTCTATACTAGTTTTTTAAGTTCTTTAGAAAGAAACTATCCTTTTCTTTATAAGTTCTTTAAGCTAAGCTATATAGTTTAAATAGCCTTAAGCGTAGAATATTTTATATTAAGGTTATTAGTTAATCCTAATATTATTAATATAGTAGCATCTATTAGATCTTATTAATTTAATAAGCTTAAATTATTTCTATGATTTATAATAGAAATATTACTTTTATAGTTTTATAATATTTCTAATTACTTTACTAAATCTATAGTAGAATTAAGTAAAGAAGCTTAAGTAATTAAATCCTTTTATTAAGTAGATTTTTCCTTAACTCTTAGAAATAGTATATTTAAACTAATAGTAGTAGAGATTTATCTATTTTATATATTTAACTCTTTCTTTATTAAAGAAAAGATTAGAATTTATAACTAATCTTCTATTCCTCTTTTTCCTAATTTTTTAAATAATAGAGGGAGTATATTTAAACTATTAGTAATAAGTTCTAAGTAATATTTATATAAGAATGCTTATTTAATAAATAAATACTACGTATTACTTAGTCCTAATATAAGAAGTTCTTAATATACTAAATTCTATAAAGGATTAAATATACTTAAACTTATAAGTAATGCCTTTAGTAAGTTAATATAGGGCTAATCTTTTAGTATATATATAAGGTCTTAATAAGGATTTTATAATAAGTTTTTCTTTAACTTCTTTATAAGTATATCTTTTTTAGCTATATTTAAAAGAATAGGAGCACTCTTAGGCTTAAAATTAATACTACTAAATTCTACTTTATAAAGAAGTTCTTTAGTAACTAACTATATATAGCCTTCCTTTACTAATTATTTATCCTAATTATAAAAAATAACTATTAGCTAGTTAATACTTAAGCTTTCTAGAAGCTTTATAATTAAATATATTATAGGTAATTTTTTTTATTATCTTATATATTATAATTTTCTTTCTTTTTATTTATTTAGGTATACTCTAAGCTATATTAAAGACTTTTCTTTAGATAATAACTTGTCTACGTTTAAATATATTCTCTTAATTAAGTCTATTTTATTTAGTATACTTAAACGTATAGATAATAAATATTATTATAATTAAACTCTCTAGCTAAGTAAAAAGTCTAAGAAGATTTATATTAAATAACTAGAAATTCCTTATATTACTAAATTATTAGGGTAGTAGGCTTAAGTTATTATAAAAAAAGAAGATAAGTATAAATAATAGTTATATAAATTTATTAAATATTCTTAGTATACTACTTTTAAATAAGACTTATAATTATATATTTCTTTATAGTTAATATTATTAAGGTTAATATAATCTTTAGAACTAATCTTTTACTTAATTTCCTTCTTTTTTCTAAACTTAAGACTACTAACGCTTATATATTCTATAATTATACTATATATTATATCTATAGTAAAAGTATATTTTATAAATAAAGTATATATATAAGGCTTTATATATTTAGGTATGTTAGTAGTCTTTAGGGTATCTATTAGCAAAGTACTTTTAAAAGTTATTAAATAACCTTTATTAATATATCTTAAGTTAACTCTAAAGCGTTAATTAATAGTGCCTTTATAGCTTTATAATTCTCTTTACTTAAGTTTTAGATTAAGACTTATTAATAAACTTTATTTATAATTCTTATTAGTTCTTTATTATTTATTAAGTAAGTATAATATTTAGTATCTAAGGTTAGGCTAATCTATTAAACTATTAATAGAAATTATAAGAGGACTTCCTTTACTAATTTATAAATTAAAAAAATAAGTTTATCTACTTAGAGAAGTAAATTTCTTAAGGTAACCTATATTTTAGGCTCTTCTCTCTTTATTTTATTATAATAATAAAAATCTAGGGTAACTTAATAATTCTTTTTATTAACTATTATAGAAAGCCTATACTTACTTTACTTTAGTATATTTATACTTTTAGATTAATAGAAACTTAAAAGAATACTATAGTAAACTATTTCTAGAATAAAATAGTATTAAATACTATAAATAGTATTACTAATATTAAGAATAATCTCTACTTCTATATTTAGAGTAGATTAAAAGCTACTAATAAAAGTAATATATATTAGCTTAAATTCTTACTTCTTAAGACCTATCTTTTTAGCTATATAGATATTAATAAGGTTTATAGTAGAGTCTTTATTTAGAAAAACTTTATATAAAATATATTCTTTTCTAACTAGTATAGTAATATATACCTAAGTATAGAAAATATATCTTAATATATTAGTATCTAGAATTAGATAACTATATAAAGTATTCTTAGTAATAGCTTTTATTAATTACTTATTAGTATCTATAAAGTTTACTTTATATACTATATTTAAAGTATCTATCTAATTTTCTTTTATTATTAATACGTAATAATTAGTATTAGCTAAGGTTACTTATAAGAAAATTAGGCTTTAAATATACTCCTTAGTAGTAGGAATTATTTTCTTAGGCTAGGTATTATATATTACTATTTACTTCTTTATCTAAGCTTTATTTTCTTATTAGATCTTATCTTTATAAGACTAAATTATAAGAGAGATTATTTTATTTTATTATAATGCTATACCTAGTTATTAAGTAAGGTAAAGAGAATAATTTATAATATTTTTTATTATAATGCTATCTTTTAGGCTAATAAGACGCCTAAGTAAGATCTTAGTAATATCTATAAAGCTCTTTCCTTTTATTCCTTTAAAGAGTTAAAATTTTAGAATCTTAGTATCTTTAAGGAACTTAAAATTATTATTTATATTTAGGTCCTAATTATCTAGTTAGGCTTAGGTTTTATAAAGGCGCAAATTTTTATCCTTATTATTATTAATATTATATTAAGTATATTTAACTATATTAGCTAAAGTAGTATTTTTAAATTCTATACCTTCTAGCTATAAGGTTAACTTACTAGCTTTATTCTTACTCTAGCTTAAACTAAAAGTATTTATATTATTAACGTATTTACGCTAAGTAGGCTCTTCCTAATCTTTATTATTAGTATTATAGAATCTATTCCTAATTTTAAGTCTCTAAATATTAAGGTAATAATCTCTAATAACTCTATTTACTTCTTACTATAATACTTATACTACTACTATTACTAGAGGATTTATAAGAGTAGAATAGTTTAGAGAAGGTTATTATTATTAGCTATTAGATTGTCCTTTCTAATAGTAAGTTAGATAGTTACTCCTTTTTATACTTAATACGCTATAACTAAAGTAAGTTAATAGTTAGTATTTACTAATACTATAAGAATTATAATAACTTAATTAGTTCTAATTATCTAAATAGTTATAAGTATTACTAGAAAGTCTTAGCTAGCTAACTCTTTATAGTATAAGTAAAGCTAATATTAAAGGATTTAGATCTTCTTAGTATTATTATTTATTATTAGCTAGCTATATAGGGTAGCTTCTAAGTCCTTATTAAGAATAGATTAGTTAATACTATTACTAAAGCTATATATATCCCTACTAGCCTCTTATCTAGTTAAGCTAGCTACTCTAGTTATATAGAGGCTAAAAATTATCTATTTAAATATTCTAATTATTTTAAGAATAATTTTATCTTAGCTATAGTTATAAAGCTAGAGTTAGTATTATTACTACTTATCTTAATAAATTAACTAGATCTTAGATTTATAAATTAGTGCGTAATTAGTCTTTAATCTTAACTTTTTTAGGTAAGTAAGCCTTATTAAAGACATAAGTAATAAACTTTATAGCTTTCTTAAAAGTAATATTATAGTACTTTACTTAATTAGAGTAATAGTTAACTATAGTTATCTTTCTATAGTTATAAACTATATTAGAATAAATATTCTAATTATATAATTTCTTAATAATATAAGAAAGATTATAAAACTTATTAATATAATTATTAATAAGTATAGCTTCTTTAACTATAGTCTTAGCTTTTTTTAAAGTATTAGAGATTAGCGTTTAATTTTATCTATTTATCTTAATAGTTAAAATTTATATAAAGTTATTATATATATAGCCTTAAGTAATATTATATACTTAGTTCTATTCCTAAATAGGTAAGGTAAGGTTAGTAACTATAAAGCTTCTAGTAACCTTATTTTTTAAGTCTTTAATCTCTTTATTAAAACCTTAATTAAAACTATTACTATAAAGTAAGATTTTAGCTAATTAATAATAACTATTAGTATAAGCCTAAATATCTTAATTATAGAGGCTATTAAATTTATTAATTAAGGTAGATTTAGTAAATAAATAAATTAATAAATCTAAATTACTATATTAGCTTATAATATAGATACTGCCTTAATCTTTTATAATAGAAGAAGTAGTAAAGAATTATTTATTAAATTTACTATCTAAAATAAATAATATAGATAATTATTTCCTCTTCTTAGGAGAAGAAACTAAAGGAGATCTTTTAGGAGACGCTAATACTTTAACTTTAGCTAATAGGCTAAAGTTCTACTTAAAGTAGTATAAAGTATACTATTAGTATTATTTATAAAAGATTTTAAAAGAGTAAGTAGCCTTAATTACTATAATGTTAAAAAATAAAAACTTAGGTATATTTAGTAAAATAGATATATAAGAGCCTTAGATTTCTATTAGTAATAATAATAGAATCTATAAAAGCCTTCTAGGCGTAGTTATTAAGAGATTAACGTCTAATAGAGCTAATAATACTCTTTCTTAAATAGGAGTACTAGGTTAGAGAAGTAATAAATTTTATTAATAGTTTTTAAACTATAGTTAATAACTTTAATCTAAGCTAAATAACTCTTTCTTTCTATTTATTCTTATACTATTTAAAATAATAAGCTAGCTATAATAGTAATAAGAGGTAAGAAGTTTCTTAAAGCTAATTTTAAAAGGTAAAGTAGTATAGTATTAAATTAAATTAATAAGTATAAAATAATATATATAAAAAGTATAATAGATAAAAATAATAAAGATTAAGAAAAGAAGAAGTCCTTAAGGCTTCTAATCTTAGTCTAGTAGTTATAGGGTAAAAGTATAAGCTAATAAATAATCTAACCTAAAGAAGTCTTATTTATAAGATGCCCTTAATAAGGAAGTTATAATAGTAAGCCTAAATTATAAAATAATAGCTTAATAGTTAAACTTACGTAAATTTAAAAATTTTGCTTACTAGTAATCTAATTATAGTATTATTTATAAGTTTAATAGTAACTCTATTCTAGCTAGAAAATTAACTATAATATTAAAAATTATACTACTTACTATAAATAACTAGTATATAGCTATATATCCTTATAGTATATAGGAACTATTATTTTATATAGTAAGAACTATTCTAAAAGTATATAGTTAAACTAATAGTAATAGGAGTACTAATATTTAGCTAGCTTAGTTATTTTTTACTTTCTTATTATATTTTAATAGTTACTATATTCTTTATAAATAATTATTATTTATTAATTTAAATTTAATGCTTTAGGTATACCTAATAGTTTAATAATATCTATAGCTATTTATTATTTTATATTAGCTACTATAAGTATGTTAGATTATTTAAATTTACTTTCTATTAGCTTATAGCTAATATTCGTTCTATATTAATTTGTTATCTTTTAAATTGCTTATTTATTATTAAAACTTATTATTTATTATTTAATTATATTACTTAATTATATAAAGTTTAGAAGTTCTATAATTTAGCCCCTAATTTAATTATATATAAATCTCTAAATAGGCTAGCGCTTCTATTATATATTTAAATATACGTTATAGAATTTAGAAGATAAGAGGATATAAATTAGATATAAAAGACGTACTTAATTTAGCTATATAACGTATATCTTAATAATTAAAGTAAGTTAAGATCTTGCCTATTTCTGTGCCTTTAGACGTAGTTCGCGCCATTGGGTCCGTGCAGTGCTAAGGACCATGGGTTAGTAATCTAGCTATCAACGCGTAGTAGCGGAGTAATAGAGGTAACCAAGTTGTCCCAGCTAAAATCAAAACTTCTCAGTCCGACTGAACCACCACGACTACTGAGGTCTACCAAGACAATTTTGACTCTCCTACGCCATTGCTAATAAAGCATCTTCTGATATCATACATCCCGACTAGTACTAACGCTGACAGCTCGCCTGATATCAAAAACCTCATGTCGTGAAACCAACATTTGTGCCAGCAAACACCTCGCCCAGACTCCAATCAACAGAATCCACCACCAACCCAGGCAAGCAGAGCCGCGTATAAACTCAACTTTCCGTCATACACGATACCACCTCCGGTCACTGCCCATCCAAACTTGACCACAATTCCCCGCAGTAGTAACCACGCAAGGATAGCAGCATCATCTCCAATCACCCAACCCTTTCACAAAACCATCATCACGAACGCAACATTGAAAACCAACCTATGAAAACCAACCTAGTATCAACACATTCAACCGCAAACGGGCCGCGTCCTTTTCCAACCTCCAACCCTATTGTTGAAATGCATTTCACAAATTAACGTAGACGAAAATCCCAACAACAACAACAACAACCAAGCAACCGCCTCAAAAAAAATCCTTCCGTCAGAGCAAATGTTCGTGTTGGGCGTTTTTCGAGCGGACTGCATACATGTATGCAGCCGCTTTCCAGGGACCTAATGCACACACACTGCAACAGTTCTGCAACTGCACTCCTCCAAGTTGGGTCCCATTTGCGAAGCAAGTAACATGCAGTCGATCGCCAATTAGAAACAATGTAACTAGTGACTTTTGTCTGTTTGGCTGGCTTGTTTTTGCCTATTTTGACTAGAAGATATTCATCTTTGGCTCTGATATGGGATGATCTAAGAGCGTTGATGGACGAGGTTAAATATGAAGCGTTGTGAGCGCGAATTTTGATAGAATAGATGGAAGCGTTATAAATTGACCGTGTTGAACCTGTTAAACGAGCCTCCCAGCAATATCCATCCGATAGCGAAGCAACAACTTTCCGTGCATTTCGTGAAGGATTCAGATTTATATCTCCGCCAGGTACCCGCAAATCCTACCAAATCCGCCCAGTAGAACCGGTCAAAGGAACCGCATTGTGCATACATAGTACGTACAAAAGTAGCAGATGACCACAACCAACATATGGCCTACGGCACAGGGCGATAACCAGTGGCGATGTATACACAGTTCAAGCTTTGTCATTCGACTAGTAAAATGTAGACATATTCAATCAACTTTCATTCGTCCACAATCCGTGAACAAAGAAAACACTACAACTACAACCTAATCCCACAAGATCTGCGTCTCAAACCGCCCATTGAAAAGTTAACGCCACCAACTGGTCCAAGGAGACCTGCCTAGGAACCACATGCGAGAATATGTTTTAACAAGACACTACGAATAAAGGCAAGTAGGATGTATATAAACCCTCCAGCAAAACGAGTAAAAACGATGCGATATTTTGCGCCAAAACCAACCAATAGATGACTGAAAGAGGTAGCGGATAAGGTTGGGTGTATCATCCGCAAAACAAGAAAAAAAATATCCGCAAGTTACAGGTATCAGGTTTGTAAAAAATCGCCCCCATACAGATTCGACCAAAAAATAAAAATAAAATATCAGGGAAATAAGCAGCCAATAAAACGCCGAGGAAATGCCCATCAGCGCTGAAGAAAGCCGGACATTGGTCGCGACGCGTTAAATGTCAAAAAAGAATTACTTGTCAAAACTCGCTTTTCGTAAAACTTGCCAGTCTGGGACTATCGAATGGTGGGTTTGCCCCTGCGGCACTGCGGTTGCCAGCTGCACGACGCACAGCTTTCTCGAAGCTTAAGTGAATACTGAGCGGCCTAATCATCGGCACAATTATTGGTACTGACAGGTATGTGCCAGACTCTGCCACGGGACTGGGCACAAGAACCGGCAACATGATGCGGTTTGCGCGTGCAAAAGAATCCCAATGATCCGGCAGAGAGGTGGGGGGTGCCCGCCGTGTGGTAGTCGGCCCGTTTACTGCAGATTGAGTGTGACGGTTATGGGTCTGCGCTCTTTGGGTTCGACAGGTACATCTCAGGCACCTTGGGCACCATTGGACTGCGCTCCAAGTCCATACGGATCATTTCGCGGCGCGCAGCACTCTCCTTGGCGTCGCCGCCGCCGCCTGTGAGACGACGGATGCCGCTGCGGAAGCCGTTGCGTAGACGTCCGGGGCGCAGGGGGGGAGGCTGCATGACAGGCTGGACAGGCTGTGGGGCGTATTCGGTGCGAGACTGCGAAGAGCCGGATGATTGCTGTTGGTGGTGATAAGAGCCATATGGATGTTGAGATGGATACTGACTAGACTGTGGTTGGTTTGCGTACTGTGGTTGGGACTGATAGGGACGAAGGTCAGTATCGAAGCCGGCCTTGTCCCAGGCGGAAGAGGCGGTAGCAGAGCGATAGTGGCCGTTGGCTTCCCAGCCGGTAGGACGTAAGTCTACGGATGGGCGACCGCTGGGAACAGAGCCGTCATCGTCTGAAAGAAAGGCCGAGTCGTCAATGGCGTGATCAGTGGAGATGGCAGTGCCAGGAGGAGAGGCGATAGTCTCGCCGTACATGGCATTAGTGTTGGGGGACGTCTGGGAGCGGGAATGAAGAGCGGGGCGGACATTGTGGGAGTAGGAGGCTGCGATGTTTGTGGCACTGGCACTGGCGAGATTCATCTTATTGCGCTCGTTCATGTGGAAGGCCGTAGGAGTCATGACCACAGCTTCGCGCGAAGGCGACAGGCGTATGGCGTCCGAGAAGCCGTTTTGCAGAGAGCTGACACTAGCATTCCGCATTAGTCCTTTTTGAATTATGGGAAAAATATGTTCCTCATAAAGATTCTCTCTTCCATCACCTGCCGTACCACTGAATTTTCCAGTATTAGGTAGCGGGCCTAGATGTGAGTCCAATTCATCGTCTTCCTCGTCGTTGAAGAAATCGTCGAGGCTTTCGAGGCGGGTAATGAGATCTCCAACGTGGGTATCGGTTCGCGTATCGTCCGACATCATAGTGGCTGTGCGGTAGTCGTTGAAATAAGAGCCATTAAACTCATCGTCAACAAGCTCAATCTTCGGTGTAGCCTCTGGTATTGCAGCAGGTATACCCGGGGCGGCACATGTATAGAATACAGAATGCACATTGTTTCTCGTTGCCAGCATATGAATAGCTGGCATTGGGATTGCCCAGCCAGATTCCTCAGGTATACCGTATAAGCTCTGGGTTTTCTCGTATTCCTTTCTTGTTGCACGACTGCTATTTGCGCCGATCATGCTCATGCGGATATGTTTGTGCTCCAATGGCGTTGCGTTCATACCGACAACGTTGTCAAGGACGTTGAGCGCCTGCGGACAGAATTCAGTCTGTAAAAGACGAAGCAGAGGCGTGATGAGATCGGGACCTTTGCTAGCGATCTCGGATTTCTTCATGTCAATCTGCGGAATAAGGGAGCACAGCATTTCCATGACTTTAATCTTGAACCAGGGCAGGCGATTTGTTAACAGGCTCATAAGGAAGACCAGGCAGTTGAACTCAAGCTGTGGAAAGAAGGCAGGTTTGATGGCATCCAGTAAGCGGGAGAAGAAATCCCTCCCAGAGCGGTAGATCGATCCGGCAAATCCTCGAAGCGTCACGGATATGTCTGAAAAGTTACGAGCATCAGCAATAGCTGCCAGTCGTTCTGCCGTGGCAAAGACGGCAGGATCAGGTTGCCCAGCTTCCATGGCATCCAAAAATCGGGGGCAATTGGCCAATATCGTAAAGACTAAGCCAGTCTCATCGCCAACTAGCTCACTAGGTGGCAGCTTGACTAAAGTCTCCATAACTTTGAGGGTCTTGTCTAGACACAAGGACGATCTTATTCCCTTGTAGACCAGACTGAGCAGTCCTTCAAATTTACCTTCCCACTTGGGTGGCTTGCTATCAAGAAGCCGCTGAAGAATCAATGGGTCAGAGAGATTAAGCTTTTCCAGCGTTCGCTCAAGCATAATCAAGGCCTCCGTGTACTCGCGCTCATGCACCGTGTCAAGGCATGCACAAGTTGTCCAGAAAAGCTGTGGATACTGAATCAAGTCCATGGGCGCAAAGGCGTCAATGATGGTCTTGAGCGTTGTAAGAATTTCCATGGAGAATGTTTGCACCTCGGAACCTTCGTCGGCGATAGTATTAGATAAGCGAGCGAGCATATCAGCGAGCATTTGTTGTTCGAGGGAGCTCAAGATGCTTCGGAAGACCTGGAAGGAACGACATGCCAGATGATGAACCGGACAGTTTGAAGCCCATCGCAGAGTGGTTTTACCGAGCTCTTCTTTGATTGATGGATAGGGAATGCTGAAAATGTCGACGACCTGAGTCGCAACGAAAACCATGCTTTCCGGGACACGAAGATTGCCGTCTGACGACTCTTTTTTGCCGTTAAAGTCATCATAACTCCAAACGACTTTCGCATCTTCCCGTCTAATCATGTCAATAAATTGTTCAATGCTTTCTTTGGAAGGATTCGAGGATGTTTCATCCATCTTTGAAATGACAAGCTCGTGTATGAGATGTACCAACATTTCCCGCGCGCCCTCTTGTACTCGTGGAATATAGTGATCCCATAAGATGAGCACGACTTGTAAAAGAAGTGGGACATATTCCATAGCGAGCTCTGTTGGTGTGACAATCAGATCGACAAGTAGGATCAAAGCCAGCTGTCCTTGAGAAAGCCGCTGCTGGCGGCTCATCATAGGACCAGCCGGAAATATAAGATTCAAGTCAGCCAAATAAGGGAAATTAACCGCTTCTTGTGGTGCTGGTATGAAGCTTTGTCGCTGATCTTTGTCTTGAACCATAGCTTTTGGCGTGATGAGAAGTAAAAGATACTCTATAACTTTCGACTTTCCTCGCGCAACTGCTTTTGAGAGATAAACCACGATTTGGCGAGTGTGATCGACGATATTTTGATCCCGCTTTTCCAGACAGATGTGCATAACAAAGTCAAGAACAAGCTGAACGTTGCCCGGATGGTGGGTTAATGCTCCCCAAAACCCCTCAATCTCATTATATAAGGAGCTGCCAAAGCGCACCGTGATCTCAAAGAGGTTGACCAAAAGCATATAAGAACTCGGTGTTGGACCTCCATTGGGGTCCAATTGCAGTTCAATATGCTGCACCCAAGGTAGCATGGCAGCGACCATTGCTCGCTGTTTGTCCTTTTCCAGATCCTTAAAGTACTTGGAGAATTCCGAAAAGATGTGAAATGCAAGCTCTGGATGGTGCTCCGCAAGGCGCAAAGACATGTCGAATTGAGCTTGTTTGTAAACGCCGATAGTTTTATCCGAGATCTTAATGTCAAACTCGTGTAAAGTTGAGCTTTTGTAACGTCGTGTTTCAATAACTCGGAGTAGACGGGCAGCCTTGATGCGTAGTTGATTGTTGTCGCTGCCCAGCGTGAACAGGCAAGCACAGACAACCTTCCAGAAAGGTGGCTCGATATCTTCCCTCTCTGTCAAGACTTGAGTTACTACATCGAAATAGCATTCCAGGGCCTTGGGTGATTGACAAAGATAGCAAATTTCCAGACATCGGGAAAGGAAATACATATGCTCCTTGTTGTGGGTGATGAGATTTTTGAGAGCTCGGCGCCCAATCGATTGTGTTTTGTCGCTGACATTATTGAAGATTCTATCGATCCACTCAATCAAGCGAAGAACATCAAAGGTTAGGTGAGCCTGAGCCTTGATATCCCCAGTTACGCTGACAGGACCAGCGCAAAGAGTTGCCATAGCGCTCAAAGCAGCCATTTTCAGGTCTTTTTTCTCGTGTTCCATGGCCACAGACATGGAGCCGGGCTTTCCCATGACTTGCTCCTCCTCCACAACCGATCGACGCATTTGCGCCTCACGATGCTGAATTTGAGGATCATGTTCATTTGGTGAGAATCCACACCAGTCCTCCATCAGGCCAAAGGCAGCCTTACGAGCTTGGAAGGGCATCCAACGAGGTGGATCTTTGGATTTCTTCAGACCATCGTAAAGCTCTTCCATGAGGCCGCAATAGTATGTTCGAAGTCTGATAAATTCCCATTCCAGCTGAACATCGGCGTCATTCAAGAACAGACGGAGTTCCTGGGTGTATCTGACTAGGTTATCCAGAATCCACTCATCACCAAAGACTTCCGGTCGTTTGAGAAAATGTGAGGTCAGCTTATAGACGCCTGCTATTTCTGTTCGAAGGTAGTCGTTCTGTGATTTTCTAAATCGACGTGGGCTTCCGAGGGTCCGATTTGGTTGCATCATGTTGCGGGAAGATTCGTTGCAGGTGTTGATTGATGGCTGAAGTGCTTCCAGAAGAGTTCTGTAGAGATTGAAATTGATGGAGCCCAACCCAGCGACGACGGCAGATCTGATAGATTGATTTGCAACCCCCAAAAGTGGAACAATTCTCAAGAAGAGCTGCGAAGCGGTCTTTACCTCGTCTAATGGCGTAATTGGCTTCGATCCTTGTCTAACGTGATTTTGAGGTTGAGCGACCGGACCTTGAGAACCAGTATTGGTCAACGTGGTACACGCGAAAACAAGGTAAAGCTTCCACTGTTCAATAAGCATGTCCGGATGAGTACTGGCTAATCTAGTACCGCCTCTCATCATCGATGAGTCCATGCCTGCAGGATAGGCTACCATGGCACGAGGCCCATCAGAAAGAGAATGTATGGCTCGTTGCATCTGCGATAGCCTTGCGCAGACAATCTCTCTAGTCAAAGCTGACGAATTAGGACAGAGATCTGAGCTCATTCGGACCAGGTTTGGGAAGATTTTGAACCATAAAGTGGAATCATACGCCGCCTCACTACTGCATAGCTCGACGACTGCACTCTTTTCTCCCGTACGCTTAAGGGCTTTCTGCACACGACTCCGCTCGGCTACGCTGAGCTTTTCGTTATCAGCATCTAGGACCAAGTCTGGTCGGCCTTCCATGATTCGGATAACTCGTTCATTGTCGTGGCCGAGCGCATTGTCAAACTCGAGAACCAAGCGCAAAACCGTAACCGCAAAAGATCTAACCCTCCGAGAAGGAGAGCAAAGAAAGAACAGCCCGTGAGATTCCACCTCATCAACATGTGTCCAGAGACTAGAGACCTCAAGATGAGCCCCTCGGTTACCACTGACGTTGTCATTTGGAGACTCGACAACCACCCGTTTTTGCTTTTGTTTTATCTCATCAATCCAGATGTGAAGAAGCTCAACGTAAAGCTTCAGCGTGCTCTCAATATGGTCTGGTCCAAGCATGCCACCATCGGACATGGTTGAGTACCGGTCATCGAAATTGAAGATGAATCTAGCGAATCCCATGGTCACCGGCTGAGCATGACCCTGCTTTGCGATTGATTTGAGAGATTGAACTGATGAGATTGCAATCGTCTTTTGAACATGTGCTGTGCCCGTACAAAGAAGATTCACGAGATTTTTGAAGGGTATGTTAGGTGAGAGGCATCGGGGTAATGCTTGTACTGCGACATGGAGGAGATCATAAAAAGTTTGACGAAAATCAGTCTGGGTTTGGTAATCGTCCCGTCTTGCGAAGCTGAAAGCTTCAGCGATTGGCGTCTTGGGCGTTTGCGAGAACTTTTCATCTAGGACGGCTTGCCCACCAAACGTATGGTCGCAAAATATCGTGACTGCACCTAGCATTTGGCAAAATCGCCCATAGTCCTGCATGGCTGATTGATCGAAGCCAGTGACAACAACTGGTCTTGACAAGCGCTCTTCGCGCAATAGTGTGGACTTGGAAGCCCCATCTCTGGGCGATTGAGGGCTATTGGGTGGTGATGGTATGCGAAAAGGTTCCGAAAGGGGGTATGAGTCGAAATCCACAGGAAATGGTGGTTGCGCTCCATTTTCTAGATCGGTCATTATAGCGAGGAAGGCACGAATGCCTATGACGACCTTCTCAGGCTCAACTTCAGCAATTCGAATGTTGCCTGGTTGATGAGACATGAATAGGTCAGAACCCATCAATGGCCATACAATGGATCGCATGCAGAGCTCGCGATGTTTATATGCTATTATTCTGATGAGCTGGATGATTGGGTCTGCCACATCTGGATCGGTTGAGACGATGGAGCGTTTTCCAGGATTGGCAAAGACCATCTTTATGATATCTGTGATGTTCTTGAGAGTGTTATTGTAGGTGTCAGAGGTTCGAAAAAGGTAAGTCCAAAGTAATCGTGACAAACCGCGAAGTGCTGCGGCACGAGTTTGGCGCTCCTTCAGTTTAGAAGGCAACGGGCTTATGAGGCTAAGCCATTGTGAAGAGAAGGCTTCATCAGGAGAGGCGCAAAGTACCACCACGAGAGACGGAAAGATATCTGCCCAGGCCTTTGGCTTTGCGACTGTCGTGGTCATTCGTGGTTTCATGGTAGCAATAACACTAGCCCACTTCGGCACGTTAAGCTGCGAAGTCGCGCCAGCAGCAATTGGCAGAAGAAGTTCCTTGAACAAATCTGTGAATGCATATTTGACATATGTTCCAGATGCAGTGGCGTAAATGGTGGCCAAGGCGGATAGAAAATCGCATGTCTTGTCCCAAGCAGTTTCTGGTTGAAACCGGACTTTGATATAGCGCATTCCTCGGATCACAAGCACCGCTCTGCTCTCTCGATCGCCCTGAACCTTTGGTGCAGATAACTGCATACGACTCAAGTCATTTATGAATCGTGGAACAATGCGGTCAAAATCCAGTTCACTCATCTTTCCCAGTAATTGGCTGAATATGATCCAGTTGCTTTGTCTAAAAGGCGAATCTGTGAGCATTTCAGGGTCACTATTACTCAACTGCTTGTAGATAATATCTTCAAGTCTGTCGGCAATTTCTGGCGTGACCGCCTGGAGAGTACTTTGAGTGAACACCTCCATCAGCACTCTACACAGAAGATAGATAGATATGGTAGATCTTCGATCTTCCGCGTTGGCGGTCCGATTGAGTTGCAAGGTTGATTCCAGGACGTATGATGAAGTTGGCAAGCTCGCAGTAGACTGGGTGGCTATACGTGATTGGTGCAAATGATCACGAGCCTGCTGCGCTTTGTCGCTTTTGGCCTTCCTCCATACCATCATAGTATCTATCAATGGCTTTGGCTTGAGTCGCGCTATATGGCCAAGAGCTGATATCAATTGATCCAGCGCAGGATCCGCACCGGGGCCACAATAAAGTTCAGTCCGAGGTTCCACCTGCGGTGCGCTCATACATTGGTTGATCTTCTGGTCTGCGAGGGCACCCCAAGCAGTAAAGAGGTGATGTAGAGCATATTCTCCAACTGTTTTGAAATCTTGTCCTCTTGATTGCGAATGAGAGTGTCCAGCGGAGCGCAATCTTGAACTGTTGCTTCCACCTCTATCTAATCTCCGGGTTGGGCCATAATTATGAGAGGAATCACCGTTGGCAACAGTTGTTGACGACGAAGGCGAGTGACCTTTGCTGCCCGTCCCTATGCTTGGATTTAGGACAGGAATTGGCCCACCCTCTTTACCGGGGAGAATCATGCTGTCTAAAGCATGGCGATTGTGGGATTCGGGTATGGTTTGCTGGGATATCGGGCTTGTGGTTGGGCTATTGAAGCTTGTGTTACGAGAGTGTTGGATGTTTCCGTGGACTATGGAGGTTTGACGATGATGACCGTATGCTCCAGCTGAAGGCTTTCGTTCTAGAGTTGGTGGTTCATGTGTGGAGGGAATTTGTGGGTGGGCAGCGGGAGTATTGGATCTTGAGGAGCCGTGACTTGCGTTGACGGTCAAAGCCCGGCCGCGGAAATCTCGAGATGAAGGTAGTTGTGGAGGTGGAGTAGCGGATGGGTTGTCGCGATTATGATGCGATAGGCTTTCGGATCGCTGTCGACCAAGCGACAGTTGGAGAGCTGTTCATGCCAGAATGGTTAGCAGGACTGGTCGCAATAGGAAGGAGAGGGTGTGGCGTGAGGTGAAAAGCAGCGTGCTCGAGGGGAAAGAGTGAAGGAATAGAGCGGCAAGGCCATGAGACGACGATAATAGCACAAGGCGTGTTGCAGGTGTCGAGAAGTGGAGCTAGGGAAGGAAACAACGTACCCATCCCTTATGGGTCGACATGGGTCCTTCAAACGAGGGGATTCGGAATTGCTAGGCGCTGTTATACAGTACAGAGGTACAAGCTGACGGAGACATGGATGCGATCTTGGGAGGTATGATCTTGGGAGTTGGAGTTGAAGTTGAAGTTAAGACAAGATGGATGGATGAAGAGACAACGGCCCCACTCGACCAGGCTTTTTGGATAGTAGTAGTCGCAACGGCGGCTTGTGAGAATGCCTAACAGACTGGCGCTGAGTTTTGCAAGACAGGTCACAAAATGGGAGTACCGTAGACTCAGTGGAGCGGATGGTCATGGAGGAGATGCAGGTCCCTGAATAGGTGCGCTGGGATGGGTTTGAAGTGTGGTCGCGAACCAATTGGCGCGCATTGTCAGTTAGCACCCCCTGGCGGAGCCTCAAAGGGGAAGGTGGAGGTTTATTTCTCACCACCACACCACCCACAATATTCCGCCATCAATTGTCCGCCGCTAAGTCTCCGCTGTCTCTGTATATCATCGGGAGCTAAATGTTGGTCATAGAGCGGAGTTGGCCATGGGAGCCACTCCACTCGACCTGACGAACTATGGTGTTGAGGTTGCTGTTTGCTCAACCACCAGGCTGATCATGGACAGTTGTCGTTGTCTTGTTTACCCCTTATTTAGCACGTTGTTTATTGTTTAAATCCACGTTATGCACGGTTAATTTGGAAACTTTGACGTCAGTCTGATCCAAGCACTTTGCATAAAAACCCTAAGGAACCGTTCTTGAGCTCAGTAATTCCAGGGACCAGGACTGGAAAAGCTCCAAGAATGGTCAAGCTGACTGGACACAAGCATGCCAGTATCGGCCTTTACCGCCAGTTTACCGTGTTGCATCCAGACAACAGGGATACTATGCTCTGCGGCACGCGACATGCGCTCTCTCAACATGTGTTTGCCTGAACCACACGCCATCTGTATGTAGCTGTCATTGACATATCGAGGCTTGATGCTTCGCTCGAAACGCAAGAAATCCACGGATCCATCCGTCGGGAACGTGTAGGTTGTCCTATTGCTAGGCAGCGCGATTGAAGTCTGTTTGGAGCACATCAAGCATTGATTGTCTATGAGGTTTAGTGCTGGATTCGCTATTCAGGTGCAAGCTCACGAGACTCTTCACTACTTGAGACCCTCACAGAATATTATCATGTGCAAGTCAGCATGCCTTCAATCGCGGACACGCAAGCTGGCGTTGTTCACGTAGAGTCGAGCTTGTTTCCAAAGGCGAGCGTTATGGCATTGACGCCTCGCCAGAAATGTGCCAATCTAGTCAGCTATAACACTTATGTTATAGGCACGCCCCTAGACTCTGAGTAGTGGACAATGGTACACAGATATATTTCTCGCATCCGAATGCTTGCCAATGACTTGAAAGCTCCAGACTCATTCCTGGAAGTTCGGCCTGGTACTTCCGCAACGGAATATCGGCAGGAAAATAAGAAGCGAAGTGGACTGACATGCGGAACCAATGTGATGGCATCTAGACGTGCGAGTGGTGCATAATATAATATTTAATATGGCGACAACATAGGGCGATAGGTAACAGGACGTGTGATCAATAGGAAATACTCAGAAGGACATAAGTGCAGCTTCTATAAAATATCAGTCGATCGAACAATCTGGAGTCTCATTCGGAGGCACAGGAGGCAAGCGAGCCGGCTTGAAGATTTGACCGGATCCCGAACATCCGAACCTCCGCGCTACACATCCGCCAAGCGCGTCAGTCATTGGCCAGACCGGACCCGTCTTGCCTTCACCTGCCAAATCCTCAAGCTGTACCTCCGTAATCTTCAGACTTGTCACCTGGCAACTTCACAGCACAGCCAGTTCTATACCTTTTCTTTTTCTTTTCTTGTATCCTACTGTGTCCTCTCTCGCTGTCTGACTTCCATTCTCCTCGTTTACGTCCTTTCGCTCCCCACTACGCTTCAGCGTCCTTCTTACCAGCGACAGCCGCCATCCGGCGCATCTGACTGATATAGGCATCATCATGGCCTCTCAACTCGACACCTTGGACATTGTAGTCCTGGTCGCCCTCCTACTTGGCACTATCGCATACTTTACAAAGGGAACATACTGGGCAATAGCAAAGGATCCTTATGGCAACTCTCTGGCGCTGGCCAATGGCCATAAGAACACCGGTCGTACAAGAAATTTTCTCGAAAAAATGGATGAAACGGGGAAGAACTGCATAGTATTCTACGGCTCGCAAACTGGTACCGCTGAAGATTACGCCAATCGTCTGGCCAAGGAAGGACACTCTCGTTTTGGCCTGGATACTATGGTGGCGGACTTGGAAGACTATGACTTTGACAATTTGGATCTGGTCCCAGAAGACAAGGTCGTGTTTTACATACTGGCCACATATGGTGAAGGCGAGCCTACTGACAACGCGGTTGATTTCTACGAGTTCGTCACTACCGAAGAACCTGCCTTTAGCGAAGGTCAATCGCCCGAAGAGAAGCCACTCGCCAAACTCAAGTTTGTCGCCTTTGGTCTTGGAAACAACACCTACGAGCACTACAATTCCATGGTTCGCAATGTCAACACGGCACTTGAAAAATGTGGCGCCACTCGTATTGGTGAAGCTGGCGAAGGTGACGATGGCGCTGGTACCATGGAGGAGGACTTTCTGGCTTGGAAGGAGCCTATGTGGGCTTCGCTTGCCGAGACCATGAATCTAGAAGAGCGCGAGGCTGTGTATGAACCAACTTTCGAGATCACGGAGCGGTCTGACTTGACCATTGAGGATGACACCGTCTATGTTGGAGAGCCCAACAAGAACCATCTCGAAGGCAAATCACAAGGACCATACAACGCCGCCAATCCTTACATCGCACCTATCGTCGAATCAAAAGAGCTATTTCATGATCCCCAGCGCAATTGTCTGCACATGGAAATCGATATTGGTAATACGAACCTAAAATACACTACCGGAGATCATATCGCCGTCTGGCCCACGAATGCAGGCATGGAAGTCGATCGATTTCTCAAGGTCTTGGGCTTATACGAGAAGCGTAATAACGTCATAACTGTCAAAGGAACAGATCCAACAGCCAGGGTTCCATTTCCATCGCCGACAACCTACGACGCGATAGTTCGCTACCACATGGAAATTTGCGCTCCAGTTTCTCGTCAATTCGTTTCCCAGATCGCACCCTTCGCGCCCACGGAAGAAATTAAAAAATCCATGACAGCTCTTGGCTCCGATAAAGATCTTTTCCACAAGGAGGTCGCTGACTGGAGCCTCAACATTGCTCAACTCCTCGAGACTCAATCTAAGGGCACCGCATGGCCCGCCGCACCTTTCTCCCTGTTCATCGAAGGTCTCAACAAAATTCAGCCCCGGTACTACTCGATCTCCTCCTCATCTCATGCCCAGCCTACCAAAGTCGCAATCACCGCTGTTGTTGAATCTATGCATAAGCCCAAGGCTCCTCACGTCCTCAAGGGCGTCACCACAAACTACCTACTCGCCCTCAAGCAGAAGCAACACGGCGAAGCCAATCCAGATCCACACGGTCTCAACTACGAGCTCAACGGACCTCGCAATAAGTACGATGGCATCCATGTGCCCGTACACATCCGCCACTCCAACTTCAAACTCCCCTCAGATCCCGCCAAGCCCATCATCATGGTTGGTCCCGGCACCGGTGTTGCACCATTCCGCGCCTTCGTCCAAGAACGTGCCGCACTCGCGCGCGAAGGCCAAACCGTCGGCAAAACGATTCTCTTCTTTGGCTGCCGGAAACAATCCGAGGACTTTTTATATGCTGACGAGTGGAAGGTAAGCTCTTCGATCCATATCTTTCCTCTTTTCATCACCTTTGACTAACATGTTTCTCAGCAATACGCCGCAGACCTCGGCGACAACTTTGAGATGCACACAGCCTTTTCCCGCGATGGGCCAAAGAAGGTATACGTGCAGCACAAAATCACCGAGCAGGCAAAAGCTATCAACGACCTCCTTCTTAAGCGCGCATACTTTTACGTTTGCGGTGATGCAGCGAACATGGCTCGTGATGTGAATACGCTGCTAGGAAAGATCATTTCAGAGCAACGCGGGTGGCCGGAATCGAAGGGCGAGGAAGAAGTTAAGCGCATGAGGGCGTCGAATCAGTACCAAGAGGATGTGTGGTCGTAAAGATTGCTAGCAACGAGAGGACGTGGAGTTGGAGGTTGGAGGTCGCGGTCGTGATGTTGTGTGCATATACAGCTTCTGCAGGTGTGTTTGGCTGGAATCAGATCTCGATTCCGGGGTTTTCTTGTTCATGGTACATTTTTCAAACGTGTTATTGCATGGTTTGGCTGGCATTGGCGCGGTTGGTGGGCGTGTAGATTGAAATTATATACTGAGCCCCTCTAAATATTAGAATCATACCATACTCTGACCACAGCATTTTGTTTTCTCAGCCTAGATTTTTTTGATGCTCTGGATTGTCTCAAGAAGATATTTAGGTTTTGATGCTGGCTCACATGGAGGAATGAGAATCCCCCTTGTAGTCCTCGATATGGTATCAGGGTTTGTCTAAAGCAAGGATGGAAAGCTATTACGGTAGTGCTTTTGTGCGTAAGCACGCATTTCATGATAACGTGTGACGGGAACAGCCTCGTCTTGGCCTCGTCCGATTACCATCGTTGTGCAAATGGGGTTATCCGTATTCGTGCTCAGTGAATTGACGTGCCTCGGATGTGACGTCCAAGACAGTGGGTGTCTCTCTGCTGGCTCAATTGCAGGAGGGTATAAATCGTTGAGGATTACAGGCTGTTCGTAATTCAATGTTAGCGCTAGTTGGGACGGGGTATGAGGTTTATATCTTGCCATCATCATACAGGAATATCCAGCAGTGATTGATCCTAAGGTAATTTCGGTGTTTCCGTCTCTGCACGCTTGCCATTGGAAAATTGCAAGAGAAAGAGAGGTTTTGTTATACTATCCTGCCACGATACAGTTCACTAGATCAATGTCTCAATAATAGGTTGAAAATTGTAACTACTCGATCGCTGGGAAGCATCTATTGTGCCACGTCGCAGTCACTGGCTCCTTACGGGTCAGAACATATGTCAAAACGTCTAACATACCTTTGAGATGTTAGGCCATATCTTTTCAAGCGAACCTTCGTTGCTTTTGTATGTGCCCGTCTGTTAGGTTTTATAAGCATCCATTAAATTATCACTCAAGGGTGATGTCCGTCTCTTGGTAGACCGCCCAGCTCCTTGAGTCCTGTGAGCTTGATCAAGGACATTGAAATTTGGAACGAGTTAAACGTAATTTCATCCCCTGGCGCATAAGGACAGCTCAGGCAGGGCACCGAGCTCATGCCAACCGTTGAAAGAATTTGATGCTTGCTCGTTCCCAGGGAGGCCGCCGACCATCCAAGTAAGAAAAAGGGGCATTGTTTGGTGTCACTGGTCCGTGCACCAACCTCTTTTTCCACAGACTTCATGACGACTCAGGAACTTGGACTTGTGCATACTGGTCGACCCGCAGCTATGAGGAGAGTGCTTCTGGAAAAATCTGGAATTCAACCGTGGAGAGCCGCTCGCAAGAGCCATATTACACGATTTCATTCTGCTTCGCAGACTCGCAGCCCCTGGCTCTTGAAAGTGGTACAAGTACGCCCCTGAATGCGACCTTTATGATGTGTCCCAATTGCTCTTCATTATGCCTCGTCCAACTTCGTAAATCTATCCGCAGGTCAGACCGTTAGAGCTGGGATTGACCGATTTGATCCAGCGCTTGACAGCTTTGAGGTCTTTCGAGTCCATTTGCATGCCAACTATCCGTGTCATGGCGTGGCGCTGAAAGGCCAAAGCCGTTCCAGATATTCATGGTAAGTTTCTCGTGTTCAATGTGTCGCGTGGCGTTACATGGAGGAAGGTGCTCAGAGATCTGTTTCACGTACTGTGCGGATATTGGTTTGTTCTCCGCCGATTATAATTAGTCGTTGTCGTTGAAAGCCTGTGGTTGTACAATTCGACTTACTTTCCCTGATATAGGTCACCCAGCGAAATGACAGTATAGCTCCCCTGGTCTCGAAACTCGATGAGCTGTTATCTGTGCTCAAGCACAGATGGATAAAAAGGGACATTCTCAGACCTTCCAGTGAATCGAGAATCCTAGGTGTCCGAGCCTATGTTATGTGGTAGTGGATTGAGATGGAGTAAGATTGACCTCTCAATAAGCATTTGGCTTGTTACCATGCTGTCTAGTTGATCACTACATCAGTAAATATGCCCTGTATTGCGACCAAGTTCTTGGTTCTCTCACCAGGCCATCACACATGGCTGCATGTCGTCAATGCTATTGGATTGTATCGCCTCTCTTTCAAAGCTCGGTCTCTGGTACCCGTCGAATTCGTACACTCGCATCACCGGAGATGTCAACTTGCCTTTTGCGTACCCCTCTGCCCACAGAGCTATCCACGTACCGGTTCTGGCGTCTTTCGTGGGATCCAAATCCTTGCCATATGCGTCGGACCGCTCCGAGAGGCTTTTGACGCAAGGTTGGCCGTTGTTCGGCGTTGGTTGTAGGGCTCTGGGCTTTGGGCCTGATTTCGGTAATGCACTGGCGGGAACCGTTTGCGTTCTCAAGAGGCGGTAAGTGTCGATGTCGGGGAAGTTAGATAACGCGGCCACGGTGGGCAGTCAAAGGATTGGATGAACTAGACGCATGTGAGGCTTGCAGCATACTTTTATGCATGGAATCAGATTCGTCTTGCAGTGCTTTTGACTAGAAGCTGCGCAAGAAGACGCTAGAAAAGACAAAAGCCACATGAAATATGCTAGATGCAATGCAGGACAGATTCTGCTATCGAAAGACAGTCTCTGCACCGCATGGCTGACTTGGTAGGCGTGGAGGTCAAAAACACTGTCCACTTCTGTAAACAGGACTCGAATAGACAAAGGAGAACGCCATGGTGTCGCAGTTCAAGGCCAGACAAATACTCTTTTTGGTTCCCCTCGCGCTCAGAGGCGTTCATGAAGCCAAGAATGAACTGGTAGGCATGGACTGCCGGCAGGACGATTGCAAACGCCGCACTGCCATGGGCTGGAAGACTTTGTGCAACCACTACTTCACACTCATTTTCGCCGCTCCTTCAGTCAAAAGAGTAGAACACGCAGCAGAACAAGGGCCTGGAGCATCACAACTAGCTCCGTGCAGGTCCCAAAAAGGCCCTTCTCTATATTTCTCAATCTGGCATTCTGCTTGCCGAATCGCTCATGGCTGCGTGCGGTTTCCTGCCTGTTGTGTTGTACCTGATCCTATAACACCGCGCGGGAGACGTGGATGCCAGTTGAGAAAGTCTTTACCCTTTTCCTCCTTCCTGCTCTTCCTTTTGAGCAGAGCGTTGCTTTCCCGTCGCTACTATCCGCCAGTCTATCAACTTGCCTGGAATTGGACTGAGGTCAAGCAAGGCAGAGTCTCTTCGGTTCGTGACATTGTTATCTATCAGCTTTTCCTCCAGCATTATATTACCTTCAGCAGCAATTCTACGACCTTCCTAGCTTTATCTGTCACCCAACATCGTACTTTGCCACCAAATCTATTCTAGACCTTATCATCCATACATACTCCACGATCAACAATAGGACTTCCTAGAACAGACATTTCTATCAAGGTACGACTCACAATTTCTGCGCGGTATGGTAGTTGTTTCCTTTCGTTCAAGTTGCGATATCTATCAGTTGCTTCGTTACATCATATATGGCACACTGCCGGAAGTGAGGTTACTGCCATTATTCATTGCATTTTCCAAATCTTCTTTTCTTCAAACACCTCACGCCTCGTGACTGACTCAGATTGCGAGGTGTTCTTACATAATGAAGGGGGAAGAGCGACGAAATGGCAAGAACGAGGAAGAGAATTGGCAGCAAGGTTGATCCTCCTTTTGCCATCATGAACCTTCAGATCTGATGAAGCAGGAATTGTCTGTCTTTCAGCCCGCCATTTAGGCGTTGTCATGATAATTTTCATCTCTGTTACTTGGACCGATGACATCCTTTTCAGTTCCTTCATTTTCAAACTTATTGCTCCAGAGTGAGCGTCTCTGTTGTTGCTGTCCTGCTCAAGTATCCGTTCAGAGGTTCAGGATGGAGCGATGAGCAACTATTTCGTACCTTCCATGTATACTCACGAGCGCTTTACAACAACACTCGAGGCTGATCTGATACTCTTGCCAGAACATTTAGCCGACGATCAGGCAATATCCTACAGTTTGAAGGGCATCTCATCCTCCAAGATTCCTTTTTCTCACCAACTACTCGTTTTCTCTACTTTTCAACATCATCTCTCCACACAACTCATCCATTCTTGCAGCTGTTCCACTCAGACCAGTCAGTCATGCTCGAAAACCCGAAGTAAATTGTCGACTAACTCTTGATCAGGTTATTCTCTGCCTTTGCTGTGCATACTCGGCGAAATTGTCCTATCTGTAAGTGCAGCATTGCGTCGGACTTGGTGAAGCCACAACCCAAGCATGGCCAGCTCATACTGGCTTCACTACAGTCCCATGCCACCAATTCATACACTTGATACTAACAGTACCCTGGCAGAACAGGCCAATCCTCAATTCATCCTTCGATACCAATACTCTGTACCGGTAAGGCCGCCACCTCCCGCCAGAAGCCTCCCGGACAGCAGCCACTCGCTTCTCAAGTCTTCCCTAGACCTCTGAACTGGCATCGTGCCACCCCCTCACAACTCACTCACCTTTTCATCTTGTTCCAAGAGGCTGTTCTCTGTTCTGGTTGGGGCATTTCGTCTATTGTCGGCCACTTTGCCCAAACCTCACTGTGGCGGACAAAAACGGCAACCACTACCCAGTGCCTCAACCCGTTCCTTCCCAATTGGTCTCAATCACACTATTGATTCTCAATGCCTCTTTCCCCATTCCAAACGCTTCTATTGTTGTGTTGACAGTCACTGGAAACTCTCTATTATCCTGAAAAACATTTCTCCGCTTCAGAATTTTCACCACCAACACTCTACACATCAACAAAACCTTTTCTTCCCTCGCTTTGCTTCATCTTCATCCTCCTTCATCCTTTTCCTACATTTGGCTTACCTGCTTCTGCTGCTTTGATTCAAGGCTCCTTTCGCTTTACTCCCGTATCCATCACCTCTATTAGCATTTCCCTCTCTTTTTGGCTAGCCCAAACATCCCACTATGCATCTCTCTCGACAGCTTTCTAACATGCATCGCCAGAACCCAAATATGGCTGGCTACAACGGTGCTCCCGATTATTCCAACCAGCGTCGCTCTGCGTCCGCTACTTACCATGGTGGCTCTTATGGTCATCCGACTCCTCATGGTCACGCTCAAGAGCCGCGCTCCCACTATCAAGCTGACAACATGAATTCCATGAACCAAGCATTCGGTAGCATGAGTGTCTCAAACTCTCAACGCGTTGGCTCACATGTTCCAGCGTACTCGGAGCAGCAGCAGTATGGCGGTATGTCAATGTCTCCCATGCCAGTCATGCAAGGTTCTCAGTCCATGAACTATGGTCCCAACTTGACTCCAGCTTCATCTGTCGGCCCTGGTAGCGTCTACGGACAGATGGGTCCTCCTTTCATGCCTGCTTCGGGCTATGCTGCTGGCTATGTCCAGCAAGGCACAGTCTCGTCCAATTGGGGATCTCGAGTGCCATCTGATGCCACTCATACGACTATGCCACCACTAACCACTCCGCGTCGTGGATCTTTTGGATCAACCGCTGAGGACCATATGCCTGGCACTCCATATGTTCAGTATCCTGGCTACCCGAACAACTTTGCTGTCATGGATCGCTCTCCAATGAACGGCGGCTATGCTAACAGCACCACTCCTTCGCCTAGCCAATACATGCCAGGCTACATGGGCAAGCCTTACGCCATTGCTCCCATCAGCGACAAGATTCAGTCTCTGCTCAAGATGGAACCTCCAATCCCCTCTGCCATTCCAGCGCCATCCTCACCAGTGAAGCCTCTGGATCGCTGCTTGGAGAACAAGAATGGTGAGACTAATGTCTACATTCGTGGTCTCCTTCCCGAGACTACTGATGAGATGCTTCAAGGTTGGGGCAAGCGCTTCGGCGACATTCAGTCTTCCAAGTCCATCATCGACCACAAGACCGGCACTTGCAAAGGGTGAGTCTCATTCTTTTTTTCTTTCACGCGGCAGCTAACTATTTTCAGATTCGGCTTTATCAAGTACCACAACTTTGATGATGCTGAGGAGTGCATTCGCGGATTCCATCACCTTGGCTATGAAGTGAGCTTTGCTCGGGTAAGTTATAGCTTCGTTATCTTTTATTATTCTTTAATTCGCTGGCTAACCTGAACAGGAATCCTTCTATTCGAAGCTCAAGAAATTCGCCGATGAGACTAACACTAACCTCTATGTTTCGAATATTCCTCGCAACTTCAACGAGCATGAGTTGTCCAATGTCTTTGGTCCATACAAGGTTCTTTCTTCCCGTATTCTTCGCGATGACCGCGGCAATGGTCGTGGTGTTGGATTTGCTCGGTGAGTTTCCTTTTTTTTTCTCATGGAATCTTGGGATTTCATGCTAACGGCTTCAAGTTTCGAGTCTCGCGATGTTTGCGAGCAGGTGATCAACGACTATAACAACACCGTGGTTGCTAAGCCAGGCGGCGAGGAGCATACCATTCAGATTCGCTACTCCGACACTCATGAGCAAAAATCACTCAAGCAGCAGACCGCTGCGGCACGCTCCTTCCGCGCTGCGGAGTTCGAGTATGGCTGTTCTCAAGCTCTTCGTGCTGGTATCTTGCCACCTCAGTCTGCTGAGCGCATGCAGTCAATTGCTTCTCCAACCTCAATGGCGCCCTTGGGCAATGAGTTTGAAGCCTATATGCAGCAGTAAGTTCGTTCCTCAAACATTCCAGCCTTCATTTTCTAATCTTGACAACAGGGGATACATGCCTCAGCAAGCCATGATGGCTCCTATGCGCCGTCCGATCACCTACCAGCACGCTGGTCTCCCAACCATCAAGAGCGAGAACAGCTTCAAAGCCGACAATGTTCATTCTCCTGCCACTCCTGGTAGCACCGCCGATGATGGAGCTGCACTTGTCTCCGAGACTCGAGCATCCTCTCCTGGCTCTGGCAATTCGAACTCGGTCCACAAGATCTCTCCAGCCAAAACCGAGTAATCTGTTGGCGTCTTTCTACATTTTACACCACATCGTCACTGTCGTAGCTTATCGGGTTTGTACCGTTAACTTTCGACGCAACTTTGAAAGGTGTTTCTTCTTTCACTTTCTTTTCCCAATGTTTATCAACAACATTGTTTCTTGTCAATTGTTTCTTCACCACAGGCAAGCAAGCACAGGAGTTCAAGGCGTCTTGTCACTCTTTTCTGGACTCCCAAATCTCGATTGTACCATACAACACCACATGGCTGCCACTGTTCTGGCATCCGGTTATTCTTCTTCTGGCACCGGACTACATGTCCTCTTAATCCGTAAGCTTTCTGTTGTCTCTGGGAGGCACATCTCTTATCCATGGCCTCCCGTTTGCCCTTCTTTCACACCACCGAAAATCGAAAACACGAAAAAAAACACTGAAAAATCTGGGGATTGAGGATGATGGAACACACTGACGAGAGATGTGGTAATGAAAAATGAGGGTGTTTTGTTCTGCTTTTAAAAATATACGCTAGCATCGCATCAATTAGCTAATAAAAGTTTTTGTCTGTACTCTAAATCTGCTGTCTGCCATCTTGTGATCTACCACCTCATCTTCTTGCCTCCTCTGTTGAGAGGCTGGTAGATGGGCTTTCGAATGGACTGGCAGGAGTTCATCCGAATTGCCTGACAAAGCGGTTCTTGAGGGATACCAAAGGATCTCCTAACGACTGCTCCATCGAGGATTCAGTTGCCATGTCGCAGTCTCCAATCTGAATCGCATGGACTCCTCCTTCTGCCCATGCAACCACTTATTGGCTCCTTCAAGGTACTGCACAGTCATTGCGTTGCGGCTGTATCACCATGCAACATGCGATTTGAGGACATACCAGATGCAAGAATCAAAATCTGTCGCTCAGACGAAGTGACAGCTTGTCATTTTAGGCTGAAAAGGGCTCTAGCCACGGAATATCGTCGCTTGATATGACATGGCAGCTGAAAAATGCACATTATACGTTGCACATTAGATCTAATGTGGTGGCATCAAAACTGCTGGGTATCATTCTCATCCTATGGCAGCTATATCACGAGCTATATCGCCCATCCCTTTGCGACCTTGACCGGGTTAGCGGGAGGTCGTCTCGATCGCGCTGTTCCAGCTACAGATGGGGCCCCGTGTATAGGCGGGTGTCCACGGATATCGTCCAGTGTGACGGCTGCTAGAGCGGGTTCTAGCTCTGGTATTGATAGTGGCTCGAAGGAATCTGCGGCTTCTGTGAGCTTGGGAAGGGATTCAGGCTCGCCGGTCTCACCAGACTCGGCGCCCTCGACCACTTCAGGCTGTTCTTCGACGTCGCCACCTTCAAGCTCTATTGCGTCTAGATCGTCTTCCTCTGCGTATACCTCTGTCTCGTCCTCTCCTACGACGCTGGCTGCTGGGTCGAACACTGCAGCGCCACTGTCACCTACTGCGCCCACCTCTTTCATGTATGCAGCAAGCTCCTTGGCCATCTTCCTGCTGAAGCCACTGGCTTCTACCTCTACATCCAGTCTGCGTCCACCAGGTAACCCCGCCTCCTTGGCAGCATCTTCGAAAAATGGACCTTCTTCATCGCTCGTGAAGCCAAACCTCCGTTGAAAGAATCGTTTGATACATTGAACATCGCGATTGAAGTAGAATTCCGCATTCGCATGGTCGATGGATATAGCTTGAGGGAAATCGATGACCACAGGATGCAGCAGAATGCTTTCCTCGACGTCTTCACTGGCTGGAACCTCGTGCTCCTCAATTAGAATGTTGAACTCATTGAAATCGCCGTGTATCAGGCCGACAGCTGCAAATCGCAGTATCAGTTCTATAAGCTGAGAGTACAATCCTGCAGGATCCGGTACTTCTGAAATCTGCCTCAATGGCATCGCATCTATCAGATCCATTACCACTGTATGTCGATTCCAGCCCACAGGTCGTGGCACCGGAAAATCAGCTTGATAAAGCGCCTGCAGAAAAGAAAACTCCTTATGTGCTGCCAGCCGGGACATGTACATCCAGCTCCCGGACGATTTCTTTCTGAGATAATCACGATTCGTCTTGACCGAGCGAAAACTGATGCGGCCCAGCCGATGGATCTTGAGGACAAGCTTATGCGCATTACCAATCGCTGAAGCGCTCGCATCTGCGCCGCCAGTGGGTGGTGCGGCAACGACGAAGATATCGGCTTCTTTGCCCACGCCAATCTGGTTGCCAACGCTGTAGACGGCGTCAGCTTTCAGATGTGAGTGCAGTGCGAGATAGTCGAGGCCGCCGTAGGTTAGTCGGTAGCCGTCATAGCGCGCGTTCTTGACACGAGAGACGAGATTCATTTTGGCGAGGGAGGCGATATTCTTGTGTACGCCTGTCCGGTGGGCTATGCCGGAGATGTTGCCTATTAGTTGGGTGGGCACGACTTCATGGTTGCGTGAGCCTTGTTCGACCTGGGGTGAGTTAGAGCCGTTGCAAAGGATTTAGAATTTTTACGGACCGCTGTGAGGACGCGCCAGTCTTCTGCTGTAAGGTATCGGATATTTTTGGCGTCTAATTTCATGATGGGCGAAATGCTAAATTCGGATGCTGGGATAGAATTTCGAACTTTTTTCTTGGTGTAGCTGATCTGATATTGCCACGAGTAGCAGATTAGATAAGATGGTTGCTGGGGACATGGTCTAAGCTTCTGCTTTCTAACCACCACCACTGCCATCCATCGTGCGGAAAGCGACGCGCAGCTCCGTAGTTACCTGCCTCATCCATTACATTTCTCACCCTCCACCTCATACACAACACATTCCATTCAAGCAATCTCTTTTCCTCAAACTCTCACTTTTGAACTCTAGTTGATTTGAATCTCGCCCGTATACCTGCGCCTCCCATCATACGTCCGACCTCTCTGTTGATCCCCTCCGTCGCCTCATCTCCTACCTTCTGCAACCTTCCATAATGTCTGACAAGGACAAGTCAACATCGAAACCTACATCTGCAGCAAAGCCCGAAGATAAGGCCGTCGACAAAGGCAAGGGCAAGGCAACTGATGGCGAAGATGCCTCAAAGTCCGATGAGAAGGACAAGGATGAAACAAAGATAGGCGCTGAAGAAGAGCTTAACGAAGAGGACCAAAAGCTCAAGGATGACTTGGACATGTTAGCTGAGCGGCTGCTAGAGGACGACAAGAGCCTCTACAAGTCATCTTTGGATGCTATCAAGGAATCCATCAAGACCTCCACATCCTCCATGACCGCGGTGCCCAAACCTTTGAAATTCTTGAGACCGCACTATGACAATTTGACGAAAGCTTTCGACTCATGGCCTGAAGGCGATGATAAGGTATATTCCTTTCTCACGATATCAGAGTATTCGCTAATAATGTAAAGAACTCAATGGCGGATATGCTCTCGGTTCTTGGCATGACCTACTCCGAAGGTGATAGACGAGACACACTCAAGTACCGTCTGTACTACCCTTCGGACGACCTCGGATCCTGGGGCCACGAATACATGAGACATCTTGCTCTGGAGATCGGTGCTGAGTTCAATCAACGATTAGACGAGGACAAGAGCACAGACGAGCTGGAAGAGCTGGCCCTGTCGCTTGTGCCATTCTTTCTTAAGCACAACGCTGAGGCTGACGCTGTGGATTTGATTAGCGATCTGGATATGATCAGTAAGATCCCCAAATTTCTAGATGAAAATACCTATTCGAGAGTCTGCCTGTACATGGTCAGCATGGTTCCCCTACTGGCCTACCCGGACAATGACAACTTCCTTCAAACGGCATATAATATCTACAAGCAGTATAAGCAATATACTCAAGCTCTTGTTCTTGCCATTCGATTGAATGACATTGAGAAAATTGAGCAACTCTTTGCGGCAGATGTGGACAAGTCTACAAAACGTCAAATGGCTTTCATTCTTGGTCGACAAAAGATTACCCTAGACTCGATAGACGAGGAGACGGAAGAAGATCCTGAGCTTGCACATTGCATCAACAACACCTGGATACACGAATACTACCGAAACAACCTTGCCAAGGAGCTCAGCATAACAGACCCCAAGACACCAGAAGACATATACAAAACACATCTGGAGAGCTCGAGAACAATGGGTCTCACCAACACCGACTCTGCCCGCCACAACCTTGCCAGCGCTTTCGTCAATGCTTTCGTCAACTTGGGTTTCTCAAATGACAAGCTTATGCTTGTGTCCGAGAATAAGAGCAGTTGGGTTTGGAAAACCAAGGACGAGGGCATGATGTCAACTGCAGCTTCCCTTGGTATGCTCCTTCAATGGAACATTGACGAGGGCTTGGACAAGATTGATCCATACACTGACGTCGACGAGGAGTATATTAAAGCTGGTGCTTTGCTCGCTATGGGTATCATGAATTCGGGTGTGCGTAACGATATTGACCCGACTCTTGCTTTACTTGGCGACTCTACCAACCTCAACCACAAAAACCCCAATATCCGGATGGCATCTATCATGGGTCTTGGTCTGGCGTACGCTGGCTCCAATAAGGATACTCTTCTCGACGTTCTTCTTCCCATAGTTCAGGACACTGGTATTGACATGAAGCTTTCAGCCATGGCTGCTCTATCACTTGGTTTGGTCTTTGTAGGAACAGCACAAGGAGATGTTCTATCAGCAATCATTCAGACATTTATGGATGACGATCGTGCGAGCCAGCTCAAAGATAAATGGACTCGTTTTATGACTCTTGCCATCGGACTCTTATGTTTTGGTCGACAAGAAGAGGTCGAAGTTGTTCTTGAGGCCCTCAAGGTCGTCGACCATCCAGTGTCAAAAGCTTCCCAAGTGATTGCAGAAGTCTGCGCTTGGGCTGGTACTGGTGCGGTTCTCAAAATTCAAGAACTTTTACACATGTGTAATGAACACGTAACTTCAAAGGATTCCGATGCGGAAGAAGAAGACAAGGATGCTAGCAAGCCCAGCGAGGAAGAAGTGGAAGGAGAAAAGCTTTGCCAATCATATGCAGTGCTTGGTCTAGCTCTCGTAGCCATGGGCGAGGACATCGGCCAAGACATGATTTTACGACAGTTCGGCCATTTGATGCACTATGGAGAGCCGAACATCCGCAAGGTCGTTCCGTTAGCAATGGCCCTCGTCTCCCCAAGCTATCCACAGATGAAGATTTACGACACACTTTCCCGTTACTCTCACGACAATGATATTGACGTGGCCATCAACGCCATCTTTGCCATGGGCATACTCGGCGCCGGAACAAACAATGCTCGTCTCGCTCAACTCCTTCGTCAACTTGCCAGCTACTATCACCGCGACGCCAATGCGCTGTTTATGGTCCGTATGGCGCAAGGCTTGTTGCACATGGGCAAAGGCACACTGACAGTCAATCCCTTCCACACTGACCGTTCAGTCCTGTCACGTGTCTCTGCCGCGGGTCTTCTCACTATCATGGTCGCACTCATAGATGCGCGCGACTTTGTGCTCAAAGACGCCCACTACCTATTCTATCTCCTCGCCATGTCCGCCCAGCCACGCTGGTTGGTGACGCTTGATGAGAACCTCGAGCCTCTCAGTCTCAATGTGCGTGTTGGTACTGCTGTTGACGTGGTCGGTCAAGCCGGTCGGCCAAAGACCATTACGGGCTGGCAGACACAGAGCACGCCAGTGTTGCTGTCGTATGGAGAGCGAGCTGAGTTGGAAGATGAAAAGTATTTGAGCGTGGCGCATACGCTGGAGGGCGTGGTAATATTGAAAAAGGTATGTCATTGTTTAACATTCCGAAACGATTGAAGCTAACGAATCATAGAATCCGGATTGGGAAGAGTAGATACATCACTTGTAGCCTCATAGAAATGCATTATTTGTAATCGTACAAGGCAGTTCTCGTACAAAGCGATCAGGTCCAAGAATTTACATACTAAGTTGTTCACCAAACGATACAAACTGACATATAGGCTGCATTTATTGGTAGTAGGGAGCAGTGTAAGTGGTGCAACCGCCATCATCGAGCCCCGCTGTTCGGTGCGAGATTCGTCGCATTCTGCTGGTCACCTACATCAGCTGGACCTTTGCGGTAGGATGCCGGCGCTTGCCATAAACATTAACAAGCAGCAGTGCGGCTACTCTACAAGCCGTATGTTCAAGCCGCCCTGTCTTTGAAGGATACGTTGGGAGCGAAGAGATTCTCAACTGTGACATTGGATCACCGCAGGGAGGAGGTATATAGTAAGTATAGTATCTGATATTCAAAATGTAAATGACTGATTAAAAATCCATGATGTTTTGCGAAAACCCTTCAAGTTCGCTCTATAAATGCTGCAGTAGTTTCCTTGTCTCCGTCGCCTTTCGACTTTGACTGGATGCTTAGACATCTACATCTTCCCAATCTGCTTCATCCATTTCGGCATCCTCTACGGAAGCTCCCACAAATACCGGCTCAAACCGTCCGAATACCAGTTGTGTAAAGTCCAGTTCCACCGCCTCCAAAAGTGTCTCCTCCATCTGAGTCTCCTTCATTTGGGCCGCCTCCATTTGAGCCTGCACCATTGTGGCCTCGTCCATTCCAGCTTCCATCATTTGGGCCCGGTCCATGTATGTCTCCTCCATTTGGCCTTGCACCATCTGAAATGCCTTCATTTGGTCCTCCTCCGACATTTGCTGCCACTCCATTTGTCTTTCCTCCCGTTGGACCTTCATCATTTCGGCCAGTTCTGCTTCTGCATCATAATTAAACCCAGCATAGAACCATCGAAGTGCAGCCATTTCCTGCCACTTTCGGTGCTCCCGCTCAATCTCACCCTGAACATCAGGATTTTCTATCATATGAGGGATGTTGATCCACTCAATAATCTTCCGTGCAAGATTCGTCTCTTTATGATTGGCAAAATAGAGGAACTGGGTTCCAACAGCCTTTTCGAACGCATGCTTGATTTCAAGCTCCTCGTCCGTATTTGGGGTGTACCACGAACACGTATCGAGGTACCGCTCCCACTGAGACTCGGGCCCATCGTTGTTCCGCATTCGGTATCGCTGCCACATCCAGAGCCATGTTGGAGTGCGGCAAGCTTCAACCGGAGCCTCAAACTTGGCCAAGTCCCAATCGATCACAGCGGTGATCTCGCCGTCCTTCTCTAGAAGGTTACGAGGGTAGAAGTCCCCGTGAGCGAACAGATAATAGTTGGTGTTGAAGAGCTCGGTGCGATCATGGATCTCGCAAAGCATCTCCTTGACCATCAACAGCAGACGTGGGGGGACGAGGAAACAACGGTTGAGTATCTCGATGCGATACAGTAGAGTGTCGATGAGAGCACGCGGCTTCGCGATGAGCGGGGGCATTACGGCTGTCAGATCGTTGTCGAGGATTGGTAGTTTCTTTCCGTCGACGAACGGACTTTGCACCTGAAGAAGAACCTTCCGAGTCGTGCGTATCTTGTATCCCCACCAATCATCATATATCAAAGCTCCGTCTCCCGTATAGTTGTTGGGAAAAGAGTCTGGACGAAGTACACCACCGCGGGAGAAAGTACGTCTCATCATCTCTCGAAGATGATTGCCTATATCGGTAGCCACTTTGACGCGTTGCGCGTGGCTGAGGTCTATCCAGGCAGTCTCCAGCTGACGTCCTGGAATCTTGGGCATCAGCAAATATTGCTGCTGGACCGGGTTATTGGTTGTAACGTCAGCCTTGACAACGGTGGGAACTGGTAAAGAGTAAATGCTGCGTGCAAGTTCGAGTTGCACCAATTCTTTCTGCAGCTCAGTTTCGTGGCAAGGCTGTCGAGGCAGACGCAGAACGTATTCTTCGAGTCTAGGTCCAATCACAGCTTTGGAGACCTGAAGTTTGTTAGCCTATGATGAACATGTGGAGGTATCGTTATGGTGCCATTGTGCTAACTTACTTGGTACATTATAGGTTCGAGCTTGCTAGATTTGCAGAATTTGGGAGTCCAGACTTTATGGATCCCAATGGAAGCTACCCGATTGTACGCACCACCAAGCATCTCCCGAATGATGGGAGCGCCATCGGATTCCGGGAAGGCCTGAAGAGCAAGTTCATCAATCTTGTGCTGGAAGGTCTCGAATAACTCCTCGTCGGGGCCTGCATATACATCGACTGGGATATAGGGAACAACATTCGCTTGATCTGCCACTCTAATTGCGGTGACAGGTGCAGGTTCATTGTCCGCGATATCGCCAGTAGTGGCATTGCTGTCGACTTCGAGTTCTTGTCTAGGTTCCAGCGTTGTCGCGGAGGACTCTGGAATTGGTGTAGGAGATGGTGGCTCTACGACCACTGGCAGAGACTCTGCTCCTTTGATCCAGGATTTGAATCGAGGGCTGATCGAGTCTGAGATAGCACCAAACACGCGCGAGGCGAGTCTCTTGGTTGCAGACGAGAGTATTGGATCAGTGAGGACTATCGCGCTTCCAAAAGCGGCCAGCGCCAATCCATCACGCAAACCGTTACCCATTCTGAGCTGAACCTCGAATAGGTAGTGCGAAGAGGCGTAATATGAGATGATTAAACAACAGAAGATGAGGATGAGTTGACGGTCTCTGTTTTGGTACGAGAGGATGATATTCTGAGCAAGAGGAATTGTTTATGATGAACAGATTCAAGAGTTGTTATGAGAGAGTTGAAGCTGGAGCAAGAATTTGGGAATCAAGGATGGGAACAGGTGGGAGAGAAGTTTGAGGAACGTAAACAAACTCCAGCCTTGAAAAAAACGATAACATGCCGAGAAACCATAAAGGTGATGCCCATGTCACTTCTTCGCGAAGTTGGCATGGACCAAGCAACAGTCACTTTTTCCAGGGGCTCAGGAGTCACTTCTCCATGGCGTTTATTTGAGGTGTTATAGGCTGCCATATGGAAATTGAGGTGGAATCAACACAAACCGATGGCGTCTCTGCGAGCTTGGGAATTGGCTACTCGGCTTTTTAAGTGTTATCTCCTAGAAGAACGGTCTACACATCTATCCGCGAAAGACGAGTACAAATATGCCTTTGATTCGTAGGGGACGAGGATGAAGAAATGTCAGTGTCCGGTAAAGGCCACCCTCACTGCGATTTCTGGAGCGGTGAAAGAGACAGGCTAATTATATACTCTAAATGAAAGAGATGCATACATCTTGAAGCTGATATATATCGTATAAGGGGGAAGAGACGGCACTTTACACCTTGATGCATGGTCGATATGCCTGCAGCAAGTTACATCACTCAAGATCACTGCGATATGTTTCGACAACTTCTTGCTATAATCGACTGTGTATGCTACCAACAAACAGTACATGCTCCACGCCTTGGTCTGGCTCCATTTTATCAAAAGCTTACGGCGGAAGCGGTAGGAAGTAGGAGCTAGCTATAGTGTAAACGCCAAGTTGTACGAAGTCAGCAGATGCAATCGATAGACCTGACAGCAGAAGCTTCCGGGCTACTAAAGCGCCGTACCTATCATTTGTCTACAGTCTTCCTGTAGGCTGGAGTTCAGCTCGAGAGTCTCATGTGACACGATCAGCATATTCGAAGGCGCCGCAAACACTAGAGCAAACACACGTTGCAAAGATATGAAATTATGCGACACAATACCTGGGCGGCATGTCTTGATAGACGGCAATGCTTGCAAATCCCCACTTCATCCTGTCAAGTGTGTGAATTACCAATGAGTGCATTGAGGTTTGGACAAATCATGAGCAAGTACGACATTTTGTTCTCTTGCAAAAGGTTCTGTGGTAGAAAATTGCCGCTTGATCGGTCCAGGCCATTGGCGCTACCCTTCAACGGATCGAAGTTTCATATGAAGACGAGTTTGGAGACTGAAACGGGCACTGGGCATAAATTTGAACTCATGAAGTTGGAAAACACCATAGAAATCATCGTCAACTCCATTTTTGGTAATCAGAGTATTTCATGGTCCGTGCACGAATCTCCTCAACTCTCAACTCTTGCCAATACCACCGCCCAACGCGCATAGTGGCCAAAAAGTCACAAGAACCCTCTCATAAAAGCCAAGGAAATAAATTGAGTCTAAAGAATTAGCCAAACCATACCCTAAAGCAGCACTTCCAGAGCCTCCCGCTTCCCCACAACCTCAGCCAAGTCATCGATGCCATCATCACCCAAAATACAGCACCCACTCGCCCTCCCAGCCTTGCTCAACACTATTATCACGGAAGAGGGACCCACAACTCTTATCATATGTCTCTCCCGCACCACCTTCATCCGCCACCTGCTCAATCAACTGCCACCCACCCACACCCTCTTCACGCCCACGTTAGATCTGCTCTCCAACCTAAACCTTGCAAATACACGGCTCGTTTTCTGCCCTTCTGTGCCCGCGCTTCTCGCCTACCTGTCTACTCTGTGTCAGCAGAATAAATCTAGCGAGGAAGGAGGAGGAATCAATGGCGGGAGACTGATGCTGGCATATCCACTCGCGCTCCATGCGCACACGAGCTCTTGGTCAGCGCAAGGGCTGTCGCAGACTGCAGCCGCGCTGGTAATGGCTGGTCGACGGACGGGTATGGAGGTTGTAGTGGTTGAGCCGGTGGCGCCTCACAACATCCACGAAGCGCGAGTTGACGATTATGATGATGGGAGGCCAGATGATGCGGAAGATGAGGATGTTTGGAAGCAGCGAGTACCGATACTCAGCGCGAGTAGCACCAAAAGCGGCGATAGCGGACGACCATGGGTGGGACGAACGGTCGAAACAGGACAGGTGTTTAGGCGATGGTTCAGATTCACTGAGGCATAGCATAGCAAGAAAAGCTCACGATATTCACGGAGAAGAAATCAAATTGTTTGAATCCAACGCAGAGACATTAGGCGTGGATGATTGCATTAATGATGCCCGTTCCAAGGCTGCTGTGCCGCTAAAACTACAGAAGAAAGAAAAGACCGCCATGCATAAGTCCACTAGCTATCCGAGCTGTGACTGCACTTTCCATACCAGGCAAAAGCCGACCTTGCTGGTTCCATGGAGAATAAAAGGGTATCAAGAAGAGTCGAGCTGAAGAGTGCTGACTTGTAAAAAGAATCGAATTGGACCAGAACCATGCCTTCCACATGAAAGAAGATTTGAACCGAAGCTTCAGGGAAAGAAGGAAGCATGAGAGAAAGAAGGAAACGAGAGGAGCTTAAGCTACGAACTTGGATGCCATCCCAAGTCCGCAACAAGCATCACTCAAGCAAAATGCCTTCAGATGCCATGATGATAGGAAGCCGGAGGAGCTTAAGCTACGAATTGGATGCCATCCCAAATCCGCAGCTAGCATCACTCAAGCAGAATATCTTCAAAGTCCATGATGAGAGGGAGCGAGGAGTGATCGAGCTACAAACCTAGGCGCCACCCCAAGTTTGCAACGATCAGCATCCAAGCTGGAATCCCTTTCAACAATAAAAGGAAGCGAGGGGAGCTCAGACACAGATTTGGACGCCACTCCGAATTTGTGATGATCATCACCCAAGCTAAAACCTTTGAGCTTCAGAAACAACCGAGGTACAGGAGAAGTTGGTCTGTTGAGAGCATAATGTTCTCTTGATGAAAATATGTCCCGTTGATGAGGAAATCTCGATGAAGAGAAGACTCCGTGATAATGAGAGGTTGTAATGTACACGACAGGATGTGTTTCTGACGCCAGGGTGTGTTTTTGACAACAGGATGTGTCGTTGAAGTCAGGATGTGTTTGATGACAGGGTGTGGTTTTGGCGAGAGAGTGTATTGATGATGAGAAGATGTCTTTCTGGCGAAAGGATGTGTCTTTGATGAGAGGCTGCGCTGTGACGATAGAATGTATCTGTAACGACATGATGGTTTATTGACGACAGGATTTAGTGATGGCGAGAGATTGTGTTATTGATGAGAGGATGTCTTTCTGGCGAAAGGATGTGTCTGTGACGGTAGAATGTATCTGTAACGACAGGATGTGTTACTGACGACAGGATTTAGTGATGGCGAGAGATTGTGTTGTTGATGAGAGGATAATCTTTGGCTGGCAATGTATGTATGTTGATGAGAAGAGAATGTTGGGTCGAGAAGAGAATGGGCTATCCTCTATGGTAGATGAGCTCTCTACCAATATTATGCTCTGTGAGAAGGATGGTTGGAAACATTTCGTGGAGTTTCCAGATGAAAGCCACCATGCCAGGCCTCCAAGTCGAAGTCGCCTTTCAAGCCACCATGAAGGATGATCGAACCAATCAGTTGTCGCATTGCTTCGCCATGTTGGTCGGGAAGAATATCAGGTGGGTTGTCAGTGTAGAAGGTGGCCCAGGCATTCATAAGGGTAAATGCGCCACAATCTGAAGAGTTTTGTTGATGACCACTCTCTGCTCTCTCAAATGTCCATTCACTCTCGTCCCAAGCATCACCCAACTCATGTTGAAGCATTTCTTTGGCTGAAGCAAGAACAGGTCCTTCGCTGGTGAACAAGGAGTCGTACCAACGTACTTGACGTCGTTGGGGAAGGATGGTCAGTAGGGTCCAGTGACTGCCTCGATGAATTGGAATGAAGAGTTTGTGAACGCTGAGAAGATTCTTTCCACCAATTTTTTGGCGCTTCGTCCAGCGGGCAATCTTTTTGACACCGTCTGGTTGTTGCATCTCGGGGAACCAATGGGTGTTGAGTGCATGATATCGCGGGATGTCGTCTTTGATTGGGGTTCCTGCCGTTTTCATCTGTTCGGCGAGTTTGGACTTGGCCTTTTCGCAAAGCTCGGTAAGAAAGCCGTTGATGATTTCGTCATTGAGCCAATCAAGCGGTTTGAGAGTTTGAAGGTCTTTGACGGTGATTGGAGTTCTGCCGAATTTGGCGATTTGATGGCTCGGTAAGAGTTTGTGAACTTTGGGAAGGGAAGTGAGAATTTCGATGGGAACTTCTCGAATGAGTGGTTGCGACTTGATAGCCGCCTCTTTGGCGAGTCGGAGTTTCTCTTCTTCGACTTGGCGCTCATGCTCCTCCTTGACTTTCCGCTTATAGCGAGCGAGCTCGCCTTTGGATTTGAAGAGTCTCTTTTGGACTGCTCCATCGGACTTCCGCTTCAGGAAGCTTTGTGAGTGTTTGAGGTTGCCAACCCCCGACAACGGCTCCGACCCCACCGCCTCCTCATAGCCAGCGCGAGGGGCCGTCTTCCTCTCCAACCGGAAGCGTGCTAGGGCCGCCTTCCTCTTCGGGCCCTCCACGACGTGCTCGACATACCACTCGTGGTTTCGTGGCGCGGTTTGGGACGGACCGGCTGGTGGTGGGTGTATGGCGGCGATGGGAAGAGCGAGGCCGGCCAGTTCCGGAGCGAGGCCCACCGAGTCCCACCTATTGCTGCTGGCGACAGCGACAGGTGGTGTCCCAACATCACTCGGGACCGACTCAGCGGGCTTGGAGAACGCCCATGAAACCAGCGAGGTCCACGCCCTTCCCAGGAAGGTGGTCGCTTTCGCGACTTTCGCGACCTTCGCGGGACGACGCTGCGATGAACAGATTAGTCAGGTATAAAGAGATGGATGGGAGTGTCTAGTTACCTCCTCGTCGTCCTCCCCATCCCCCTCCCTCTTGCGCTTTGGTGAAGCGCCCGAAGAAGTGGGCGGAGAGGACTGCGTCGACACACGACGCCGAGAGCGATTCGTGCGGGCGACGAGGTTGCACATCGTAGCTGTTGCTACGAGAAGGAAGGTCAGGTGGAAGAACGGGTGACTGATTGCTGGAAATGTTGGCAGGTGACGGGCCAAAAGCGTTGACGATGCTTGAAGAGAAGAGTAGAGGGAGGGGAATGCGAGGGTTTTGAGGACAAAGGACATGGAGGATATTTTGTTGTGGGGGCCCGTGCTGCCAGGTAGCTCAATGGCAGCCTGGAGGCATTGTAGGAAGTTGCGACTGCAAATGGTGATTGAGTGAGGTTTGCGACCGGTGGGTGAGCATTCGAAATGGAAGTTGCGACGAGGTCGACATGCAGTTGCGGTCGCGTTCCTCAACTTTGGCAGGTACGGCGGGCTGTCCCGCTGACGCTAAGCCTAATCCGGATAGCGCCATCGATTTGACCTTGTTCATGCACGTTTTCAGCCTACCATTCAGCCTAATGCAGAAATCACCTCTTCCGCTTCCAGAATCTAGCTTTTGATTTGCATAATGTAATGAATACAACACTTGAGCATTCGTTGAAGTTTAAAGTTCTCAGTTCTCTCATTATCAGTGGCAACATGCCCATTACTCTATTGTCGCGGCTCCAGTCCACTGTTCTTTAAATAGAGAGAGTTATACAACACACATCGTCCATCAATGTCGTGATTTATCACGGACACTCCTGAACTTTCAGACCCAATATTTCCAATATCAGCTTGTGAGGGAGAGTTTCCATATTGAGTCCATCCTGGGCCATTGAAGGGATCTTTTGCAAATCTCGCCCACGCAGCTTGCATGATTTCTGACACTATATGCTCTTCTGGAGTGGAAGGGCGCTTTGACGCCTCTGTTATCCCTTTCCCATACGTGCCAAATATCAGGCGATTTTCAGATGAGTGGAAGACACCAGCGGCTTCAAAAGCCTGGAGGTTGGGAAAGGTCGCATTAAACTGTATATAATTAGCTACTGCAGCAGCACCTTGAGCTTTTTGACCGTGGGGAAAACCTACATAATATCTCCAGGTGGGAATGCCAGCGGCCTTTGATTGCGCGGCATATAAAGCGGTGCTCTGTTATTTACGTTTAGCCTTTTACTACGATTTTGCCACTTGATGAGATCACTCACGCATTGAAACCCAAAGTCTGTCGATATCTGGGCAATCGCATCAAACCCAGTTGGAAATTCAGCACCACCGACAGGGTACGACCCCAACACCTTTTTTGCGAGCTCAGTGCCTTTGCCAAAACTTCTAGCGACGTATTGTTCCACATCAGATTGTCCTTGAACGAACAAACGAGCTTCTTGTGAATTACTTCCAATCAAAATTGGAACTAGCGCAATGTCTCTATTCTGGCGTTTAATCGGAAGATTTGTAAAGAGTGTTTGGTTGTCTACTATGGGACCGAAATTTAAACCATTGGCATGAACAATCGCCTGTATCTGGCTGCTAGGAATCGTCGTGTTTTGCATGCATTTCAAAGGTTGTTGCGAGCCGCACTGAAGCTCAGCAGCGAGTTTTGCCCAAGACATCGATGCCAGTGTTGAACCGGCCCTATTTTGCGACATCTGAAACTAGTCAGTCTTGTGCGGCTCTGCCTCAGGGACGTAAACAGTCATACTCCACCGTAGCTAGTTTGACCGCTCTGCAAGATTGCTGCACGAAAAGGAGGCCTCGAGTTACGACTGTAACTTGTGATCAAAGAATCAATCGATATCGCTCCCGCGGACTCTCCAAAGACAGTGACTTTGTCTGGGTCGCCTCCAAAAACGTCCTACATCATTTAGCCTGAAATCAACTTCAACTCGCGAGAACTTACGATATTCCTTTGCACCCAATCCAGCGCCATTCGTTGATCAAGGAACCCCAGATTTCTCTTCTTTGGGTCCAGCTCCGAGCTGCCTGGAAATCCAAACACTATGCGCCTATTAGCATTTTCCCTAACTGCAGCGCATATCTTGTTCGTATCGAGTACCATTTGTGCGATAATTAAAAGTCACTACGACAACATCCTGCCAACCTGCCAGCACACTCCCATCAAACTCCATCTTGCCCGCGTGTCCGTTCTGGAGTCTCCCGCCGTAGATCCAAAGCATGACTGCGCGTCCACGTCCACTCGCTGGTGCTTGCGGCGCATAGATGTTCATATACAAGCAGTCCTCACTTTCTTCGGCCGGCGGATCATTGAATACGCTCTCTATGAGCTTGCCTTGAGCACCGCTGCTGTATTGTTGTATGCAAGCGGGCTTCCACTTGTTGGTGCGCAAGGGCTCGCTCCATCGTTTCGGTCTTTGGGGAGGTTCGAATCGCGTAGGTTTGGCCGCGTAGGGAATTCCGAGAAATTGAAGAACGGGTGCGGCGGCCGAGGGAAGAGATGTTGTGGTGCCTATTATGGGTCCGCTGTCTATGATGGCGGTTGGTGACGGAGCAAGCAGGTCGGATGGGAGGCCATTGGAGAGAACTGGGAGGAGGAAGAACAACACGTTGGAGGCGAACATCGTATCGGCGAATTACAGGCACACCCGCAAGAGTCAAGGGAACTGGACAATTATGCTGTTGATATGGAGGGCCTCATGACGGGCCGGCTGGAGAGTGCTGTTCTCACTGCATGGGTGAAGAAGTCAATTTGAACTCCAGTTCGTGCAGAAAAGGTCCAGTCAAGGTCAATGTTGAGACTGAGCGCTGGCACATTAAATTTGATATGCGAACATGGATCTGCACGTGGGAAATGTAGTTCAAGATAAAGAAAAAGGGTAGCTGCACATCAAAAGTTGCACTAAGAGATTCACCGTTCTTAGATTAAGTACTGAAGTAATTACTTGCCCACTGTATGAGTAGAAGTCACAAGCAGCCTCAACACCGCTTGATTGGTAGAAAGCATAACATTTGCCTGTTAAGAGATTTGGCGATATATGTCTCTATTATAACAACTAGTTCGAAAACGAATAGATTGATCAGAGGTCGTATGAGGCATCATGATTCAAGACAAGAGATGTCATACAAAAGCCACATGAGCATACAGGGCTTATGCGGAAACCTTGCGGATACTAGAGACTAATATGAGATATAACACATTTAGGAGGGACAGGGTTCAATAACATTCCAAGTTGGAACGAGCTATACATATTATAAAAATATATTGCAGTAAAAAAATGCTGGGTCCATCGAATAATCATAGCTTTCAACACGACGGGGCAAAGGGAAACTCTCCAAGTTCAAGTAATGATATGATTTAAAAGTCTTGAGGAACCATAACCTCAAAATCCAGCATATCGTATCAAGTATTTCTGCGCTCTCATCAATGATCACGGAGCAAATTGCCAACTTTTATTCCGTCCTTTCTGGGTTTCAGGAGCCACATTCATAGGAGCCAAAGAGCTCTGACGTGAGCAATCATACATCAAGGCAGGTAAGTTGCAATTTTCTGTAGACAATCAGTGTCTTCTTCTCTCATCTTTGCTTCTCGATCTATGGCGACTTTGTTGCGGGACGCTGAGACTGTGTGATGACCCAACGTACGTTGTATCCCTATCGCTTCGCCCGCGCTCTCGTCTACTGTCCTCACGCCGAGAAGCTGAAGACGTAGAGCGCCGAATTGACGGGCGAGCCTCTTCAAAAGCTTCGTCCGGGTGAAGATTAGCTTTTCTTGAGGATGACGCTGAAAATGATTGTTGTCTTTCGTCGTGGTATGATGGAAAATCCTGGGCCGTCTCGTGTCTGCTGTTGGTACTGTATGATCTGGCTCTTGTGACGGTCGGTACCTTCAAACCTTGACTGTATTGCCGATCCGGGTACTTAGATGCGGAATATGAGCTCTCTTTTCTATCTCGCCTGATACTGTCGGTTGGAAACTCGGGCATAAAAGAGCCAGCTCGTCGTGGAGCCGTCAATTGCGGTCCCCATTTTTCTTGCAAGCGCTGATTCCTCTGCCAGAAGGACATTTGAACCAGCCCATCAATGTCACTCTATGATGCCCATTATCAGACGATCTCTCATGTGAAAGTGACTCGAGGACTTACTGCATTGCGCATAGCATTGAACCAAACATATCGTGGATCTTCACCCTTCAGGAGAGCTTCTTTGAAACCAGTTATATCCATGGCAGTAGGGTCGACCAAAGAAGCGCATATCTGACCGTACTGATCCTCGCCATTAACTCCTTTCAGTGCAGGAATATATTCTACACCGAAGAAGTTCACATGCACAAGTTCTTCCCCTAGAAACCATATTTCGCCATCAACTTCGTTTCTGGTTAGCCTTCTAGTCGCTAAGTAATCTCTCGAGGGACAAAATAAGTGAGCCGTCTGGACAACTACTCCCATCGATTGCGATGGCTGCCATAACACTTCCTTAAGAGTGAGTACTTTGATTGCCGTCGTACTTGATAACTTAAGATGAATTTTACGACGCTGGTGGGAATCAGAGCAATCACTCTTTGAGAAGTGTTATGGCAGCCATCGCAATCGCTGGGGGTAGTGGTCGAAACGGCTCACTTATTTTGTCCCTCGAGAGGTAATTATAATCGTTATCTTGTCATCACATACCGCTCTTCTTGCACCACAAAGGCTTCCAATTCTTCGCTTTCAATGTTTCGTACAACTCACTCGAGAGCTGACTTCCCGATCCGTTGTAAGTCCAGAATATAGACCCTGTTTGGCCGTACTTTCGTATCAAAGCTTTTTCTTCCTCTCCAGCATTAGATATCAAGCTGAGACCCAGTGACTGAGAGATTCTAGAGCCATCCCAATCAGAAGTCGGGTCTCCAAAGATGAGCATCTGCTTTGAAGCTGCTTCTTGTCCCTTTAACTTCTTGCTCGCTCGTATATCAGCGTCCAGTTTAGCCGCTTCTCTCTCCTCATCTTGTCTCATAAGCAGCTCACTGTATCCGTCCAGCTTTTGGCGTAGCTCGCCATTGTTGCGCTTCAACGCATCAACTTCGTCTTCCATTTCCTTGATACGCTCATTTCGCTGTCCGAGTGCGCGCCTTAGGTCGTCGATTTCTTGCAGAACCTCGTCTTCGTCATCTTGGAAGTCAGAGTCATCGCTGTGAGGTATGCCTGGACTTGAGAAGCGGTGGGGATTACGTCTGCTATCAACGACTCTCGCGCCTCGAGGGTGCTCATGGGATTCGCTCCAATTCCGATTCTGGGCTGGCATTGTGGTATGATTCGGGTAGGGAGGGCTCATTGTGAACTGGAGGAAGGAAAGTATTGACTCGAGGGAGGAGGTTTATATATCCTGTTGAATAACAGTTAGCATAATACAAACTCTTGAGTACCCCGTCCTGTCACACTGATAACAGATAGTTCTGTAGTACGTGTAACCTTCCTAAACCTGCGGTCACGATTCCAGCGACGTGATAGGCAGTAAATCCACGATAGGGAGTACCAGCGAAATGACACAAGCGCAGTTAGTGTATCGAGTATAGGAAATGAACAAAAATCGAAGCTGCTCCCATGAGCCAACGTAAACCGCCTGAGCCTTGACTCGACGTTCTCTCTTATTCAGTGCTATGTTACTAGTGAATTGGGTATATATTCCTCCTCTTTACTTCTGGTTTTCAGCAATCTTCTTGCTCTCCGCTGCCACCTCAGCCTTGACGGCTTCATTGGTGCGCGTCAGCTGGTTCTTCTGGTCAGAACGAGCAAGCTCGGCCCGCACCGTCTATAAGTACAGGTTATTACCAGCTTCAAAGGGACACTTCTGGGTATACGTACGAAGAGATTATCATGAATCTCATCCTCCCAGCTTTCCAAGCACATGGCCTGGAGAAGAAAGAACTTTCGTGCCAGTTCTTTGGGTACGGCAATGTTGTAGGGGATTGTGACGTTCATAGCCGCCAGCTCGGCCTCCTGAAACTGGCCATTGTCGAATAGTTTTTGTGCTCTTTCGAGCTCCTTCTCAAAGAATAAGGGGTCTTTGGCGGTTGGCCGGACCGCCATTGGGGAAGTAGAGAAGCCGAGTTTTGGGACGGAGCGAGGCATGATGGTGGTTGAAGGGAAGGCGGGAGGGAGGGTGTTGTTGATGCGGGTGGTCGTTGGTACTGTAGGAGGGTCGGATGGCTTTGGTGGAAGGAAGTGTTGGTATGTTGCAAACACTTGAGCAGGTAGTGGAGGCTTGAGGAGAGAGTGACGATGTCAACGGGAATTGCAACTGTTTTATAGGACTCAAGGTCAGTCTTGCGATGGATTGGGGATCAATCGTTGTGTCAACACGCGGCAATACTCAGATGCTCATGAAGAAGTCGGTTACCCAAAACTAAAGGTCTATTCAACGCATTAGGAGAGTGAGCGAACATTCAAATGGTCACGATAGTCAGGATTAGCTAGCTTTTGACAGCCCACTGGTGGGAGTCGTTGTCGTGCGGCTCCCGCTTTCAGATGGCATCAGTCATCGTAGCCCCTGCCAGAGCTAATTGCCCACGCGCACAATGGCTATTCCATCCGCCAAACGAAGCGGTTCTTTGACATCAATTACGTTTTTGAGTTTCTTGTCTTGCTCAGTCTCTTCGTGTCGTTACAGCGAGCACGATGCATATCGTTACGGACATACACAAGGGTCTCTGCGTGCTGGACGCGTCCAGATGAAGAACTTTGCAACTATTCACGCGAGCACATAATCGAAGGAGTTAGAGCAGAGGTGTGAACATCGATAGAGTCTAAAGCTGGACTTCTTGCGGCCGCAATGGCTTATAGACAGCCTCAAACAATAGTAACAATGAAATCTTCCATTCTGTACCTGCTTTCAAGGCTTTATGCTACGTGAATTTTGGCTCAGCCTTATCAGGGGACCCTCGCAGGCTAACCCTAGGAGCGCACTCAGGTTTTGTTGGCCCAAAAATCTCAAGTGTTTCCTTTTTAGCTGCCAGCTTCCAACTCCTCCTCAACCAAACACCATCACCACACCCACATTTTGCCCTTCATTCGCCTCTCATCTGTATCTCAGCCTTGCTTAGTCGCGCATCTTGTACAGTTTTATGCTTTACATGGCTTGCTTTCAGTCAACTGCAACCTGGTGAGCACCAAGAATTGCCACGCCACTACAGCTCCTTTCAATGCTGACACCAGCTTCCAGCGACTGTTCAGACCATTAACATTATCTAAAGATAACGGTGAACATCCCTGACTGAACCGCCGATCAAATCAAGGTCAGAAGAAGATGTAATACAGTGGGTGGCATACCTACCTGTCAGCGGGCGAGTTGTCAACCTTCAAAAACGTCAAACCTGTGGGTAAAATCCTGAACTTTCCCTGCGATGAACGATAGCCGTGTTGACTAAGGTCAGGTCCAATCTTTAGTTGGCTTATCGCCTTGAAGGTCGAACAGCTTCTCTGCTCGTTGAGATACCCCTAAAGCAAACTTCGCCCGCAATCTTTATCACAAACTCCGTTGACACTTCTATCAAACACGGCAGCGAACGAAGCAAGCATACTTATATATAAAACATCACCGCGGGAACCATCACTCGACCCAACGCGAGCGAATATCCAGTAGCAATCTCGACAACATTTTCTTTGCTGTGCTGCAGGCAACAATCAGGGGCAGCACCAGCTAGGTTTGTCATTTCTAATCTATAGCGTTTACGATGAAACTGATGATTTATCTAGTATCAATAGCTCGACTAAGTAAACGATTCAATAAGTGGCCACAATGCGTGGACCTTTCCAGCGAAAGTCTAGAACTCGGACCACTTTGTAAGTTTTTGAAGCCTATCTTGATCGATTCCGGTAACATGATTGCTAACATGTATCACAGGTCTAGCTAATGCCTATCAGCTTGATCTTTGCGCGCGGATTTTATGTTGTACACTTACCAACAACAAAATTGAGATTAATTCCCCAAAGTGGTTCAGCAAATGCCAGCACTTGCTCTCTGTTACGCACTCTTGTCAACAACAGAACTTCGAGAAGCACTCCAGCATCCTCTGGACTAAGCTCACCCTTTATTCGATGCGGCTGCGAAGTGGACGCAGAGTGGGTCAAGGCCGTTTCCGAGCAGTCTCCAGAGTCCGAGTCTGCATATGTCGCTGTTTATTTGCGAACACACTTGTTATAAGAGCTCTGCTACTCCTCAAGGCTACGGAGAATCGCCTGCTCCTAAGGCAGGCTGGCGACAGCACTATGCTCAGCCTCCGTCGTTGCGTCGAGCTTCGTCGTGAACGACATCAAAGGCGCTGTTGCTGAAGAGCAAAATCCCGCCAAAATAGCCCAGCGGACACAATAGTTCGCCATAATAGTCCAATCACCAAACATGGGTTTGAAGTTGACGCAGAGTGGACCAAGGCCGGCGCTCAGCAATCGCCCAAATCTAAGTCTACATATGCCGCTGTTTGTTTGCGAACACACTTGATATAAGCCCACCATCCACAGTGCGTCTGGAAGCGTCGTCTTTCGACGGCGCTGAGCACCATGTAGAAGACTCCATGATCCATAATGCGCCAGAGTATCCCGCTATGTCAGCTGAGCAGGTTGACGAAGAGCTGCTTCTTCTGACCCTTGCACCTTTGCGCCGTGCTCGACGCGCCAATCAACGCAGCGGATACCGATCGCTGATGACCGGGCAGAGTGCTATTCGTAATGCCTCTTCTGAGATGAACTATGAAGACTAATTTGTCAACAAGAATTTCACCTTGCACCAATGTCATTCGTCATCGAGCTCTTCCAGATGAAGGAGGTCGAAGAGCGAACAGTCATTGCTTTGACTGTGCTGCGTATCATGGGGACGAAGGAGTCCAACGCGACAGCTATGTACCAGCGAGATTGGGAAGGCCTCGTGACAGAACAAGCACCGCTCGCTTATAATTTGCGAACACACTTGATATAAGACTTCTGGCTGTGTCAGCAACCCCAGTGGCTAATGGTCAACTGCCTCCTCCTCCACCAGGCCCACTGGTGACACACGACCTCCCCGAGGGCCAGTGGGTGGCTGGACGAGCGACTCGCCTAGACGACCGAACCGAGAGCCGCGATCGTCGCAACAGAGCACAGGCTGATGAGCCTGGAATCGTGGCGAAGATGATCAGCACATTGACTCGCAAGCCTCGACCTCGTTTAATTTGCGAACACACTTGATACAAGACTTCTGGCTGTGTCAGCGACCCCAGTGTATGGGGGGCGTCTACCACCTCCCCCACCAGGCCCACTGGTAACACACGACCTCCCTGAGGGCCGGTGTAATCAACGCGGCGAGTACCGATCGCTCATGACCGGGCAGAGTGCTATTCGCAATGGCTCTTCTTCGTCCTCTCAAGGGCAACAACCATCACTGCGCTCTTCATCTTCTCGAGAACAGCTCTCCTCCCAGCGCCCCTCGCCTTCTCGAAGGCCGGTGGCTGGACGAGCGACTCGTCTAGACGACCGGACTGAGAGCCGTGATCGTCGCGACCGAGCACAGGCTAATGAGCCTGGCCTCGTTGCCAAGATGATCAGCACATTGACTCGCAAGCCGCTGCTCGTATGCGAGAGCTTTATTCCAACAGCCTGAGAAGCACGTAGGTATAATTGCAGTGGCTACCGCCAGGCTAGTGAAAACCCGACTCTCGTGCGACCGAATATGCGAGCCATTTGGATGCGACTCCGAGTGACTACGATGTCTGCCATAACACTTCTCGAATGAAGATCCTTCAATATCCTCCATCCGAAGCGGAGTCTTCTTACACCAAATGATCATCCTAGCGATGCCCGCCGATCGAATACCGAGCCCTGACGAATAACGTGATACCGCATTCACGATCAGTAAAGAGGAGGCTCCAGATGGTCTGATGGACGTCAGAGACGTGTGGGCATCGCATCAAACCAATGCGTTTGGCTGATGTACGTGGATGCAATGGAAATCATGATGTCAAAGGTCTCGCCATTCGGAGAAATGAGGGGACTGTACAATTGTCGTTGACGAATTGGATTCTGGATTCAAGACAACGATGAAGAAGTCAACGCCACACGCGAGAGATATAGAAATTCTTACACTGTGCATTGCATGTTTGACGTGGAATATGGATTGTACGGAGATTGTGACATTTCAGGCTTCGCTATGTCGCTCAAGTTCTTAGTTCCAGTCCCTTTCAAATCACGTCAGTACAAACCCGGTACAGTCACTGCAGCGCCACTACTTAACGCAAACATGCACTATCATATCCAAAGTACCATATTGTGCGATCATACTAAGTCTTTGGTTTGTTAGTGATGTTGTAAAAAGAAACCTTCGAAAGGCTTCGGACATCTTTCACACCGCCCCACAGTGCCTGTAATTTAACGCTTTCCTTTGCACTTCTGTAACAGTAGTAAAGAATCCCTGTCAAAGATTTCTATGATTCCGCATGAAAGCTAGCTTTTCACATTAATCAGGACGACGTCGTCGGATGATCTACAAGACTACGTCCAATATAAGCTAAATCCACATAAACTTCGGGGGTGGAGGACCTTGAACAAAAATGGCCTTATCGCGCCTAAGCTCAGTTTGTTAAGTATATGCACATCATCAGAATCTTGGCAATAACAATCCGGGGTAGGATCTAGAACGATCTGGGGTAACTTTAGCATTGACGATTGTACCAGATCGAGGGAGGCCAATGGAGTGCAAGATTGTTTTCTTCAGTAAATACAGTTTGTTGACGAGCTTAGAGACAAGGTTTGACAGCTATTATCCAGGTACTTAGTGATGGCACAAGTTCTGTGGGTCTCAAGGAGGACATAATAGCATACAAGCTCAGTCAAATCGGTCCATATCAATCTCAACAATGCAGCCTCCGCAGCAAAATTGGATTGCTCGAACTTCGAAATACATTCTCTCAAATCTTTTTTCAATGACTTCCCAATGAAGGTTTTTTAAAAGTGAAAATTGCAAGATTCAACTTTCCAAATTTTTCAGCCTTAAGCTAACCGCCAGTTTACGGTTCTACTGTTGCGACAACCTTTTTACGATAGCTTGATTTTTTCCTTCAGAGTTTTACTTAAAGTTTTACTCACAGATTTAGTATAGCCTTATGTTATTGTAAAATGAGAAGGGGATCGCGGTTGGGAAATAAACCTGCAGTGATGTTCTCCAAGCAGTACAGGATACGGATACTCGATAGAGCGACCACGACTGCATGCAGCGAAAGCCTACAACAATTGTGGATTGAATGATTTTTATGCCTATGATACTAATCTTTCTACGTATTTCCAGTCGTCACACATAAGAGTTTCTGTATATTACGTCTGGCGAGTTGTCGCACTAGAACTGAACCTCTGGGCTGGTTGCGTGACAAAATATCAGCCTCTCGCTTTGAAAGTTTACTGATCAAAATCACGTCAGATTGTTAGATGATCAATTCCAAGATTTCCACTTTTGACTTACAGTATGGTATTTACAAAGGTGCATGTGGCGCTCGGTGCCCGTCTCGGTGACCGAAGCATGAGGTCTTGAATTTATATATAGCCTGATCGCACGATGCTCTGTTCTGGTTTACCTCATTTTTCGATACATGACTTGATTTTCCTAGCAACTATGCAGAACTTTGGATCTTCAATTCCCACAACTTTAAGTGCTATTACCCGTGGATCCTACCCCTGAGCCTGTTATGTTGTATACAGATTCCCCCTTCCGCTTCTCACCCCCTATTTGTTTGTTTACATTTCACCTTCATCCCTTGCCCAACACTCAACATACCCTACCAACCAAACAACCATAGATCAAATATCTTCGTTTCCAACGCAAACCGCCCTTTCAGAAATTCTACATTTACTCCTCCAAAAATCTCAACAAGTGGTGAAGTAAGAACAAGCCACATGCTAAACTCCACTAAACCATCCCCACCAACGACCGGGCCGAAGGAACATGCGCAAATCCAGGAGAAGTTTCCACTCCCCCCTCCCAGAGGCCCCCCCTATCCAGAGACCCCCCTTCAGGGATCCCAACGCGCCATAGCTAAAGCTATCTTTTGTATAGAGACGCTATATAAAAGCTAGCTTTAGTAATAGCGTTATTAGTTAGTATTAAATTAGATACTAATCTAGAGGGCCTCTAGAAGAAAGGATATAGATCCTTTAGGATTATATTACGACCTTAGATTTAGTATTAAAAATATATTAATTTCTATCAAAAAGGGTATTAAATAAAGCTTAAAGATACCTAACTTTACTTACTAAAATATACGTAATTACTAAATCTTATAGACTTAAGAATTATGTCCTTTCTTACTATAGGAACTATACTTTTAGTTAACGTTTTTAGGTATAGTATAAATACTACTAACAAGCTTCCTCTTCTTCTATTTTAGTCCCTAAGTCTTAATTTTAAGTATTTTAGAGGGTAGAAGAGAGGAATTAGGGTTAAATTTAAGGTTAAGAACTAAGATAAGACTTATAATACAATTAATTATATCTTCTTTATCCTCTTTAAAGTTAAGATAACACTTCTTAATAGTTTATAAAAAGTAGATTTTATTTATAAACTCTATAGAATCTCTACGTAAATACTAGATAATAGCTATAGCGTATAGGTAAAGGAATAACTTATCCTATTAACGTAAATAGTTATAAGAATAAGTATAAAGATTTATATAATAATCCTTTAAGTTATTCTAATCTTCTCTACGTATTTTAATAATAGCTAAAGCTTTAGAAACGTTACTATTACTATTACCCTAGGAATTAATTATATATAATAGAAATTACTTCTTATTTAACTTAAGATATTCTTAAAATAGATCTTATATATATAATATAAAAGCCTAGTATAAAATTACATAGTAAGTTAATAAACACTTAAGGGAAAGAGTAACAACGTAGGTTTAATCTATACACTTTTATATAACGTAGTTCTAAATGGCGTTAAGTATAAAAAGAGAATAATTCTCTCTTATAAGAAGTATAGTAGTATTAGTAGATTTAACGTAGTTTAAAGTTATTACGTTATATTATAGACTCTTAAAATCTTTAAGTACCTATTATTTAAGAAGATAGGATTTAATTATTAACTAGAATTTATACCTATAGGTTTAATAATCTTATTATAGAAAGAAGTTAAACTGATTTTAGGAGGTATAGCTTACGTATACTAAAAAGCATTTACCTCTAGCTATTCTAACTACTTTAGTAAGATTCTTAAATAGGTAGTATATATACTACTTAGAATTAATATTTTTAAATATCTTAGGGATAGCATTTTAAAGGCCTTTATTATAATCTAAAAGAATTATAAAATAAGGTACTAAAAACGAAGTAAATTAGATAAAGTAAAAAGATATAAAGGTATAGAAAGTGCTATAGAATTATAATATTATAATATTTAATATATTTAATAGGGTATACTAAGGCTACTAAGGGCTAGAATATTTAATATTCTAGCTAATAGGCTAATAGAAAGATCCTTAGGTAAATAGAAATATTTCTTACTTTCTTCTTTACTAATCTTAATCCCTAGCATCGCTTTATCTAAGTACTTATAGAACTACTTCTAAGACTTATTTAATTTACTTTTAAATACTACCTACGTATAAATTAATAATTCCTTATTATTATTAATATCTATAGCTATTATAAGATATAAGTTATAGTCTTCTTTATAATAGCATATATTTAAATAGATAATTTTAAATATATATTCTTATAAAGTTTAACTAACGCGTAAGTAGATAAATACGCGTCTATACTACTCTTCTCTTACTAAATTAACCTTTATAAATACGTTAAGATTAGCCTTCTTTAAGTATTAAATATAAGAAAAAAACTAAAGGTAAGAATCTAAGAAATTATTAGTTAACCTCTTAAATAGCTTCCTTTTAGTCTTATAGATTTATTAAGCGCTTAGTTTATACCCTATTACGCGTTAAAGCATATCTTATACGTTAGTAATTAGCGTTTAAAGTAAGATAGTACTCTCTACTTTAGTAAGTATAGTAGTAATAGTTTTTACCTATAAGCTAATTAATTATAGTAGTAGAGGAAGCTCTCTATAAGTATAAATATTATTAGAATTAAGTATACTAATCTACTAGGTTATAATGCTATTACTATTTACTTATAAGATAGATTTAGCACACTAAGGATACTCTTTAGGGCGTCCTTTTACTTAATTATAGTATATTTTATACCTTTTCTTATTAGTATTAATTATACTTAATTAAAAACGCTTTAAAATAGCAAACTTCCTTATAGCAATACGTATTTTATCCTTTAATCTAAATACCTAATTTAATACTAAGTATATTAATATTTTAACTATCTTAGGGTAGTATTTTTAAAGAATTTAAAGCAAAATTAATACTTTAATAAACTAATAAGACTAATAGGAATCTTAATATCTTATTTATATTGCCTTTAGCTCTCTAAAACTAATTTAGTAGTGTAATTACTTATAAAACTATAGAATCTATAAGTCTTCTTTATCTTTACTTTACTAACGCGTTCTAAACGCGCTTTAGATACTAGATCTTACGTCTATAAAGCGTAAGTATAGATCTATTAGCATACTAACCTAGAAGGCTTTAATTCTAGGCTTTTAGTGGCGTTGCTACCAAAAGCTTAGGCTTAAAGCCCTCTAGCGTGGCTAGGGGGGCCTCTGGATAGGGGGGGCCTCTGGGAGGGGGGAGTGGAAACTGATCCTGTGCGCAAATCTGGGGTAAAGCGGATCAAGAGATCTACAAGCCCCACCTCCACACATCCAGACTCTTGTTAGCTCATCGTGAAGTTTGAACCACGCGTGCCATGGTAACGCCAAAGCAAACAGTGATAAACGCGGCTCCGCGATGGCTCGCGTGCGGCCAATTGGGTGGTGGTGACCCTTGTGGGGTAAAAGTCGCGGGCCTGTCGTGGGCTTGTAGCGGCCCCGCAATACTAGGGTCTGATGTTGAAGCAGTGCGGGCGAGGCTGAGAATGTGGACTATTTGGTTGGTGGGAATTAGTGGTGAGTTATGTAAGTTTACTGGATTGTTCGAAGATCGTGAGTGGTAGATTTCAAATGAAGTGATGTTGAGGGATGGTGGTATTTGGTTGTTACAACAGGCTGCGTTCAAAGCGCATTATTGGCGCAATATGGGTTGTATCTTGGCTCTGATATTTACAGGATGGATCAAAAAAGCTTTGGAACTACTCACATGTCGTACAGGGATTTACGTAGAAACGGGAGTAAAATAGAGCAACTGTTGAAAGCTAGTAGCTGGTGGAGTAACAATTTAATACCGTCACTAGTCCATCGTTGCATCTCCAATGGTCTTTGGGTATTGGTCTATCCAAACGTGTACAAACTTGCCTTTACTCCATCCTTCTTCCCGGAGTCAGTTCCTGTTCTCTTGGTGCCTACAGCCTTGTACAGAAGATACGTTGCGGACCAGGACAGCGGTTTAAATTGGTCTCAAACTGGTGGATCCTTTTTCATAAGCTCAGGTCGAATGGATATCATACCACCGCAATGGTTCCTTGTCAAGTTGATTGACTTCAGCTCTGTCTATAAAGATCTTGGATATTCCCCGGTTCTAGATTTTTGCTATCTCTCACCTTCCAACTGATCTACATCACTCACTGTCTTAAGAACTTACAACGTACTCCAACCTTCTATACAAAACCACAACGATGGCATCAAACGGTAACGGACACAGCAACGGACACAGCAATGGCAATGTGCCAACCCAGCAATGGGCCGCCGTAGCCGAATCCGAAGGCGCACCCATCAAATACAAGCAAATCCCAGTTCCCAAGCCAGGCCCCGATGAAGTTCTCGTCAACATCAAATACTCCGGCGTCTGCCACACCGATTGGCACATGAAGCAAGGAGACTGGCCACTCAAAGCCAGCAAGTTCCCCCTCGTCGGTGGTCACGAAGGCGCCGGTGTTGTCGTTGCCAGAGGCGCGCTCGTCAAGGACGTTGAGATTGGCGAGCATGTTGGTGTGAAGTGGATCAATGGTAGTTGTCTAGACTGCCAATTTTGCCAGGCTTCTGACGAACAAGTAAAACATCAGCACCCCATCTGAGCGAGAGAATCGTTGCTAATTGAAGTGAATAGCTCTGCCAAAAAGCAATCTGCTCCGGCGCACACGTCGACGGCACATTCCAGCAATACTGCATCGCCCAAGCCGCGCACGTAGCCCGCATCCCCAAAGACGTTGACATGGCCGCCATCTCCCCCGTTCTCTGCGCCGGCATCACCGTCTACAAAGGTCTCAAAGAATCTGGCGCCAAGCCAGGCCAAACCGTCGCCATTGTCGGTGCTGGCGGTGGACTAGGCAGCATGGCTGTCCAATATGCCAAGGCCATGGGTCTTCGTGTCATTGCCATTGATGCAGGCGACGATAAGCGCGAGGCGACGAAGAAGTTGGGCGCAGAGTCGTTTGTTGATTTCTCAAAGAGTAAGGATGTTGTGGCGGATGTGCAGGCGGCGACTGAGGATGGTTTGGGTCCTCATGCTGTGCTGCTTGTTGCTGTTTCGGAACGGCCGTTCCAACAGGCAGCTGAGGTATGTTGATCCTAAGAAGCGTAACTCGAGTAGCTACTAATGTGCAAATAGTACGTCCGACCAAAGGGAACTGTTGTCTGCATCGGTCTCCCAGCAGACGCTTACCTCAAGGCACCAGTTTTCCAGACTGTCGCTCGCATGGTCACTATCCGCGGCTCCTATGTCGGAAACCGACGTGATAGCGCCGAGGCTATCGATTTCTTCCGTCGTGGACTCATCCAGATTCCATACAAGGTTGTTCCTCTATCTGAGCTCGAGGATGTATACCAGAAGATGATCAAGGGCCAAATCAGCGGTCGCTATGTTCTCGACATGGACAAGTAGAGGAAGCATCTCAATATCTGATGATGACGAAAGAGAGTGATCATTTCATGTATATAATTTTCTGCTATGATATCAAGCCAATGCATTCGATCTTTTCATATATTTACTGTATGGCCTGTGTTGCGTTGTGTTTCGACGAATACGAAAAAAATCGTGCCAGTATTCAATGTTTTACACTCAGACGTTGTCTGTTCTCGGCTCAGCCTCCAAGTTCTTCTTCTCATTCTTTCATTCGTCGCGAATTCTTCCACAACTACGAACTCTTCCCCCGAATAGGATCCTTGTCCGCGCTCTCAATACTTGCCAAAAACTTCGCTCCAGCTTTATCGTCTCCGTTGAACAAATGATCCACCACCATCTTCTTCGGCGTCTCTCCCAACCACTGAAACAAGCTGAAATCCTGGAACTTATCCGCCTTGAACAGCTCCAGCACCACCAAATCCTCCGTCTCTGACAGATTCTCAATAAAGTGCCCCATATTCTGTGGTACCACGCCTACATCACCCGCCTGATAATTGAACGTCCGAGCTGTTCCTGTTGCGCCGAAAATGGTCATGCGTGCGCGACCCTTGACGAAGAAGGACCATTCGTCAGCGTTCGGGTGCCAGTGCATTTCGCGCATGGCGCCGGGGCCGATGGTGAGATGGGCTGCGGCAATGGTCTTGGAGATCTTGAAGTTGGAGGAATCCACGATCCGGACGAGACCGCCGGATGTCTTCTGCGGTGTTTGCGCGAGCATGTGGTGTGTAAAGTTCAATTTACTTACATGGCCATGCTTGGGCAGCGAGGACTCGAGACTACCCGGCATACGGCCCTGGAAGATATACTTTTCTTTCGGGCTATCAGCGAATGTCTTGGGCGGGAGGCGAAAGTTTGAACCGAGGACGGATTTGGGCGTGTGTGAGAGCCAGTCTGTTAGCAGGAATGTGGACTCTTCGCTGAAGGCGCCGGAGTCGAAGACGAGAAGGAACTCTGTGCCGTTGGCGCCGAGACCTTGGAGAGAGTGTGGGTAGCCGGAGGGGAAGTACCAAAGGTCGCCCTCGTTGAGGTCGTCGATGAAGTAGCCGCCTTCGACGTCGATGGTAGTTATGCGGACAGAGCCGGAGAGGACGTAGGCCCATTCTGCTTCTTTGTGCCAGTGAAGTTCGCGAATTACGCCGGGACCGAGACGCATGTTTACGCCTGCGATGGAAGGACTGGAGGCGAGTTCGCGGGTGGTGGTTTGACGGGTCCAACCGCCTTCCTAAGAGGTGTTAGTTGGGGTGATGGTGATCAGGATGGGGTCGTAGGTACCTCAATGCGAGTGTGAGAATCTGCAAAGCTCCATCGCATGTTTTGCATGTCGCCATGATCTGTTGATGGTGGACGCATAAGATCCGGATTTTGACGAGTTCGTTCCTTATTCTCAGGGCCGAGAATGGTGGCTCCTTGCCCATTGCGCCATGGCAGAGGATCGAGCTTCTCTCCAATGGAGTCTATCTTCTTGTCCCATGGATCCCGCCATTCTTTTGTGTATGGATCACCTTTGAGAAGATCGAGTGGTGTTTGTTGAGTGGTCTTGATGACAGGCCTCGGGATAGCAGAGCAAAGCTCAACAGCCAGCAGGGATATAGCTGCTTGGAGCTTCATGTTTATGCCAAGCTAAAAATAAATAGTATCAAAGATGATATATGCAGAGTAGTAAAATCAGGAGCTGTGCAGAGGTTATCTTGGTTCCTTATATCCTCTTTTCCTGATTCAATGGTCCAGCTGTCGGTCATGAATCAGCCGAGCATAGAGTAAGAGGGGAGCTAAATAGGTGAGACGAGCCCATAACATGACTGAGGACTCCATGATGCACACAATTTGCCCAGCCTCTCGCGCGAGACCTAGCAATATCCAACCGATCCACTTAGGATATTATCGGGTCTGCGAATCTGGGAATAAATATATCCAAGCTGAGTATCCAACACCTGCCTGAAGTTTCACCCTTCTACTTTCAGCAAATTTGCTGTCGAAAATGTCGTCTCCCAGCTATGGCACAACAAACAATTCCCACCCCGCAAATGCCAATGGCAATGACGAAATAACTCCCCTACTCAACTCCTCCAATTCGGGTCGCAATGGGACGAAATCGAGATCAATCGGCCGACACATGCGCCAAAACATCTCTACCCGTCACGCCGACATCGTCCTCCTCGTTTGCTACACCGTAACAGGTCTCCTCGACTCCTCCAGCATATCAATCTGGCAATCCTTCGTGTCCATGCAAACCGGCAACACCGTATATCTTGGTCTTGGTCTCGCGAATCCATCTGGCGGCACGCGCTGGATCAAAGCTGCCACCTCAGTCTTCTGCTTCTGCTTCGGCTCCTTCATTTTCGCGCGCTACCACCGAGCCTTTTCGCCGCGTAAACGCTGGGTCCTCGTGAGCTCACACATTTTCCAAACTTTCCTCATAATGGTCGCCGCGCTTATCGTGATGTATGATCCGGCGGATGGAGACTTTGACAAGAGCGGAGAGTTGAGGTGGCAGGTACTAGTGCCTATTGCGCTGGTGGCGTTTCAAGCTGCTGGTCAAGCAGTAACGAGCCGCGCACTCAAATTCAATGCATTGACGAGTGTCGTGTTAACAAGCATTTATTGTGATCTTTTCTCGGACATGAATCTGTTTGCGGAGCTGACGACGAACGTGGAGAGGAACCAGCGGGCTACAGCGCCGGTCGCGTTGCTTGTTGGAGCGATTGCTGGTGGACTATGGGCGAAGAGCGATTTTGGGATGAAGGCTGCGTTGTGGACAGCGGCGGGGTTGAAGGCGTGCATTGTGCTGGCGTGGATTCTGTGGAAGGGAGAGAAAGAGGAGGATGAATAGATAGCAGACGAGCAGCAAAGGAAGAAATGCAGACGTTTAGCTGCTTAAGTACTTTTTGTAACAATATTTGAGGCCCAGGCCAATAGCATTTCCTCTCAGCCTTGTCAATAGCTTTGATGTACTCGAAGTTCTTGACAGCATTCTGCGTGGAACTGATGGCATCTATAGTCTAATGGTCCCTATAATAGCTATGGTATATAGGTTCTCAAAATAGCTTCCCAAACCTTATGGTGCATTGTAATTGCAGGGTGCATCCGCTCCTCCAGTTCAGCCTGATTGTATGTTGGGCAGCCAATCAAAAGCGCCAAGACCAGCCATTGGATCTTTCGTCTGGAATCCAGTTCAACACCAAATTGTCCATCGCCGACTTTAACAATCCCATCCAACTCCCAACATGCCGCTAATATACCTCAATCGCCTTCTCCGGCCCACCCAATGCAACCTCGCATCGGCCTTCTCCAACCTCTCCATCGCTCGCAAGCAATCGCTCCCATCCCCGATCCGCCAATTCTCTACATCACCCCGTCACAATGCAACCCTCATGCAAGTCCGTCGCGGCTGCCGGAAAGCCCAACCAGCGCGAAGACCAATCTCTCCCTATATGAAAGGCCAACCACACATCAAGGGCGTATGCACGCGTGTAGGCACGATGAAGCCCAAGAAACCCAACTCAGGCGAACGAAAGGTCGCAAGGGTACGGCTAAGCAACGGGAAGGAAGTGACGGCGTATATCCCAGGCGAAGGTATGATACAACTCTTACGGCGGTAGCGACTGCAAGCTATTGAAGTGGACGATTATTAGTTGCGTTCAATTCATCCCGCTTTCGCTTCGGTTCTGCAGAGAAGGCTAATGCATGTATAGGACATAATATTCAACAGCATTCGGTGGTGCTGGTACAAGGTGGTCGTGCACAGGATTGTCCGGGTGTGAAATATACATTGGTTAGAGGAGCATTAGATCTGGTAGGTTGATGCTGACTGCGATGTGGTGTACAATTGCTAATGAGAATAGGGCGGTGTGCCAAATCGAATCACTGCAAGGTCGAAATACGGGACAAAGAAGCCAAAGAGCGATTAGTTGTAAGATATCTTCAATCTTGGTCCGGCTGAGATGATCTCCGTGGCCAGGTGGTGGCATGGCCATACACGTGGTTTCCATGTGATTGACACCCAGCACAGAGGACGGAGACATACTGTTTACGCATGTCTGATAGACACTCGAAGCCTTTTTAATTGGTTTTATGCTGTCATGTTGTATACTATGCGAATATGATACCCTCCTGATTGCAAAGTCAAGATTTCTTGCCATCAACATTCCTACCAGAAAAACTTCGTAACTCGTGAAACAGTCAATACGAGCTCACCAGAATATCTACAGCTTTCAAGTGCGATAAAGAATTCCACTCACGAGCATTCAACAAGCAAGACTCGCAGAACACGACATAGATCAGCAAATTTTAGCTTCATCCAATCAGTCGATCACCAAAACGTTTCCTCGTCGTAGATCACCATCGCCAAGACCTCATACAAGGCAAAGACCTGCTGGCCCCTTGCATACCAACCAATGGACAGTATTTATTTTTGGAAATCTGTGGTTCCGTCTTCTCCACGATGTGCTACCGGATCGCGGCCGTTGTCAGCATCTGTGTTCCGTTACACTGAAATGGCCCTCGTATTCCAGTGCCTCTCTGTTTTTCTTGGCCCCGATTTTATAGTTGCAGGCAAGGGATGCATAACAGATCAGGAATTGTCTTTCAGCGTTTAGTGCTGTCATATTTGTTATTGTTGATTGATATATAACTTTGGTCTCTGCCCGGTTTCCAGGTTCTGTCACTTTCAGCAAAGCTTACCGAACAATCTGGATATTCTCGAATCCCCAATAAAAAGCTACGTGAATTTCTAAGAGTACTTTCATGATTGCCATCAAGAGCTTGGGAGAAATTTCATGATGTGGTATCCATACACTGTGGCACTAGTTGCTACAATGCTCTCGAGGTAAGTAATATCTCTCGGTCCAACATTGCCCCAATCACTACACTCCCAATCGAATGCTATGCCTCGATCTCTTTCCCGGTAGGTACGAGCGCAATGAGTCTCTAGATCATTTCAGATAAACTAATCTCGATATACAGCACACTTGCAGCATGCACTATCACCACCGGCGCTCTCACGGCTTCACTCTCAACTCCAAAACCAAATGCGGACTGCCCCTGTTGGACTTATACTCACTCTTTACGTCCATTTGGATGCCCGCCGCCTGCATCAAGTCTTCAGTGTCCAACCTTTTCATGTCTTGTGACTACAACATCTTATGTTCCTGCATCCAATACCGCCTGCCCAGCAACTCCAACAACCACCGTTTATCTCCCATGTTTGACAGGCTGTCCAGGCTGTTTTGTCACCGTAAGGCATCTCACAACAAGACATCACTAATACTAACTATCATATACAGACTGAATCCATAACTCTTGGCGAGACCTGCTTACCAACCCCAACTCAAACTGCATAGCGTGGATGTTGCCCTTTGATTCCCAACCGCCATCACTGTCCTTGCCTCCGCTCTCTATCCTTTCCATGCCTATCAAACTAATCCCATACCCAGCACCATAGCAGCCCGCTGCCCCTGCTACACCGCAACTCGCGAGGTAGATAATCCGCACTGTGAGGCTCCGAAAAACTGCCCACCACCTCTCCAATGTTTCCGTCTCGGCACAACTACAACCACCATCCCAAGTTCCAACACTGAATGCCCGCATACTCCCACCATTGTCTCCACTCGCGCGTGCCCGACGTGTGAAACGAACTGTCCAAGCACCACGAAGACAGCGTATACCTCGCCAACATGTCATCGACGCCGCGGAAACACGATGATACCTGCATCTCCATTAACGCTCATAACACCAACGCCAATTACACCTGCATCGGAAGCAGCAGAAACCACATCAACACCATCCTCGACCTATTTTGAGATCCCAGAACCAACTCCACCCTCATCGCTGGTGACATCTGTAGTACTAAGTTCCACAGATGCAGCTTGCTATACGTACACGACCACTCCTATGGCGCCATATTGCGACCCGTCGTCAATGCGAGCGTGTATTGTGCCAATGTGTATTATGTTGAAGACACAGACGTTGCCGCCGGTGAGGAGAGAGTGTGGGAGCACGCCGGTGGAGACTGCGACGTTGAGTTGTACTACTGGGTGTCGGAGGGGATGTCAGACTAGTACGGTTACTGTTAGGGAGGGTGAGAGTAGTGCTGTGGACTTCTAAAATGCTGGTGGAATTGACAGGTATGAACAAAAGTTGTGGTTGTGGTGACAAATTAGACATTCACTTGAGAGAGCTAGTCGCACCTGTTTACGATTTCAATTGTCGAGGATTTCGCCAGACTGGTTATGATAATTGAATTTGCAGTGCAATCCAGTGATTGTTCGGTGTCTTTCTTTCCAACTGTCGCTCTTGGGAAGTACTTATCAATGAAGCAACTCATTTCGCCAGTACAGCAGGCTACCATATGAAAGGTCGCATGTTCTTATCCGTTACCTATTTTCTCTATATAAACTCTAGATTTAGATCAGTCCAGTGCTGTTTGGCCTTTGTTAGGATCACTAGGAACGTTCCGTTCGCCCAGTGATTCATGGCTGAGAAGTAACGAATGGTAGAATGAATCATGCCATAGCTTAAAAGGGAGCCTTGGCCATCTTTGAATATGCGTGGCCTCAATTCCTTGCAATTCGCTGCGAAAAGACAAGCCATATAGCGTTGAGTGTTATAGATATGTTTGAAACAGATCTTCGAATCTAGAAATTCAGATCTAGCTATTCGCAAACCGCAGCCTCGGCCAGTAAATCGCAAGACATATTCGCCATTCATAACGTTGCTAATGGTGTATGGTAACATTTTTCAGCAGCTCTCCGCAATTAGGCCTTACCGTACCGTCCAAGGGACTAGATATTGCCACCGCCGACGAGCACGCATTTTGACTGCCAAGCATATTAAAACATTGCTTAAGAGCAATAGTTCAATATGCATATACCAGGGTCCAAGCTTCTAATATATTGAAACAATTCATCTAGAAGGGTGCTTAACATTTAGCCTGTGCGTTTGGCCTACAAATGAATTGTTCTTCCATTCTATGTATCTAGTACACAAAAGTCAACGATTTTGAGCGGCGATTGGTGCTTTTGGAGCCGCAGAAATGCTCAGTGACAATGCGCGTATCAATTAAGGAGGCTTTGACATTCGCAGCCTCTGCCTGGCATTGCTATGAAGCGGCCTTATTATTGGTCCTTTCCGTGCAACTTTGCTTATCCCTGATGGTAGTCATCGAAGATCCTTTGAAGTACAAGGCACAACGACCATTCGGCTATAGCCCCGAAGATTAATGGTTGACGGCAATGCTTGATCGGACGTGTGACCTTTTAAACACAGTGTCTTATGCGAGCTGGTAGGTACTTCATATACATTCTATAGCATCAGTCGTCGGTCTATACACCGCGTCCTGGCGCTATTTAGGATGTGATTGACCGGTCTCTTGTCTGATCCGAGCTCGACCTGTTCGAGGTCCCGCAATTCTCAGAGGTTTCCAGAAAGAGCATCGGCGTATATAGACTCCGCGGACTAGACGGAATAATTCTTCGTGATGTTCGCTGTTTTTGCTCGCTACAACACACTGCGGCATTCTCGAACCATCTCTCTAGAGCAGGCCTAGGAGACTATGTGGTGACAAGTTCAAACTAATACAAAGAGCATCTCATTCGTTTTTTCATCATGCGGCTCTCAAAAATAAGTACGATTGCCTCGCTCGCCGGCGTAGCGATCGGCCTTCCACAGTCATTTCCAACCCCACAAGAACCTACTACCACAATTGTAGCGACCAGTACAGCAATCATTACACCTGTGCCAAAGGCTTCAGTTGCCTTTGACCCTTATTCGCTCGCTAAAAGTGCGATGAGCCTGATTCCTACAATCTCTATTCCTCCAATTGCATACGATGGCACTACTTTGTATTCGGGATACTCATGGCAGATCTCTAAAACCACAAGCTCAGAAGCGCCGAAGGCCACATCGGCGTCATCTAGCGACAGAGATGACTGGGCAGCATTGAATCCACTATCATGGATAAGTGGTGCCTTTCAAAGCTACCGCGCGACCTCCACAACCTCCACAACCTCCTCGACTGCCTCTGCCAGCACTGTAGCAACAGCGACAGCTCATGCCACAGATGCTCATACTTCGCATGCGTTGACTGCTCCAAGCACCTCAACAGCTGCTCCAAAAGCGCCAGCGCCCATCGCTTCAGGACCAGCTGCGTCAAGTGCAGCGCTTAGTTCGAAAACGACCTCCTCTTCCACGTTTGCAGCTGGAGTGCCGCCTCCATACTCATCCACTGGTCCACTACCAGCATGGACTGCGACTTCGTCGCGGAGCTCGACAACAGTTGTCCCAAAGTCGAGCACAAGTTCCAGCTCTACAACATGGGTTTCGATCCCATCTTCAGCGTCGACCGTACCCAAGCCATCATCATCTTCGACAAGTGTTCCAGCGATCGTCTCGTCTTCAACGGTAATACCCACCCCAAGATCTACATCGACGGTTCCTCCAGACGCATATCTAACACTGCTACCACAGTCCCTATCCTCCAGTAGCACCACATTATCCACAGTCGCAATACCGCCACCAAAGCCTGCTTCTTCATCGACGACCGCAGTCATACCTCCCCCCGCGCCAGTGATGACTTTATCCACGACAATTGTGCCGCTTCCAAAGACGACTTCCTCAACAACAGTGGTGCCACCGTTGCCAAAGACAACTTCGTCAACGACAGTAGTTATTCCACCACCGGCACCAGCGACTACTTCATCGACAGTTGCGCCACCTCCTCTAGCGCCGAAGTCATCAAGCTCGTCAACCACAGTAATTGTGCCTCCGTCCGTACCAGCGTGGTCTTCGACCGTTGTTGCGCCGTCTCCTAAGCCAGCCAACTCGACTACCACGGTCGTGGTGCCACCACTTCCAAAGACAACATCTTCGTCTTCTTCGACCGTGATAGTGCCTCCTGCAGCACTGACATCCTCGTCAACCACAGTGATGCCACTCCCTAAAACAACGAGTTCCACTACTACAATTGTGGGGCCTCCAGTTGCCAAAACTACTTCTTCATCCTCGACGACGGTGGTAGTTCCACCTCCAGTGCCAACTTCAGCTTCGACTGTGGTTGTTCCACCTCCAAAGCCGACCAGCTCATCGACAACTGTGGTTATACCCGCTCCAGCGCCAACTTCATCTTCATCTGTGGTCGTCCCGCCTCCGAAGCCAACTAGTTCATCGACGAGCGCAGTTGTGTCTCCTACAGTGCCAACTTCGTCTTTATCCACACCGGTGGTTGTTCCACTACCAAAATCAGCCAATTCAACTTCAGTTGTTGTGCCAGCGAAACCCACAAGCTCATCAACAACTGTAGTTGCTCCACCTCCTAAACCGACATCTTCCTCAACCGTAGTGATTCCTCCCCCAGCAGCGAATTCTTCCACATCAGTAGTGGTCCCGCCTGCTCAAGGCACGACATTCACAATCCCCTTAGGCCCAAAATCGACGATTGCGCCAACGCCAACGGCTACATCTTCAGTGATAGTGCCACCGCCAGTTCAGCAATCCACCACTACCCAAGCCGCTCCTCCACCGAAACCGACGACCACTGCTCCAGCTGCACCACCCCCAGCACCCTCTCAGCCAACAGCAGCAAGCCCTCCACCACCAGCAACAACCTCACCCGCCGCCGGCCCACCCCATCTCCCTGCCTCCACCGAGCTCGACCCAACCGCCATGGACCCACAAATTCAAATTCCCGGCATGAGCGGCTTCATCCTTTACGAATTCGCCCCTGGCACTTGGATCAGCCACGTTGCCGTCCGACCAAATGGCCAACTAGTCCTCTCCCTTTACGACCGTCCCGAAATCCACGTCTACGACCCGCTCGGCCCGCCGTCCAGCCCGCTCCTCGCGCATCGCTTCCCGTCCACCGTACGCATCCTCGCTATCACGGAGTTCAAGCCAGACGTCTACGCCATTCTCGGCACGCAATCTGCGACCGCCAATAGCCAGCCTGTCGGCCAACTGTGGACGCTACGGTTAGACAGTATCAGCGGTATCAGACTCGATTGGATTTCGGAAGTGCAAGATGCAGAGAGCCTGGTTAGTTTGACGGCGCTAAATACGACGACCTTGTTGGCGGCCAACAGTAATGGTGCGATCCACCGGTTGGATATGGAGACAGGTGCGAACACACCGCTCTGGACAGATCCTAGCATGATTCCTGGCATCAGTGCCGTGCATTATCGCGCGCCCTTCGTCTACTATGTCAACTCAGCGTCTGGCTCATTTACACGTCTACCGATTGACGAGGTCACGCTCGACGTGCTCAGCGCGGCGGAAACAGTCGTGAACTCGGCAACGGGTATCGTGGATGTTGCTGTGACCCCATGGAGTGAGCGCGAAGGATACCTAGTCAACTATGAGCAGAATTCTGTTCTTCGCATCAACCCGGATGCCAAGGTAGACAACGTCATGCTCGGCATCAAGGCGCCAACAGCAGCAGCATTTGGACGCACGACCGAGGACGAGCACACGCTGTATGTGGTGACGGGAGCGCCGTTGTCGAGCATAGCAGGACGGGTCATCTCGATCAAGGTGAAATGATATCCATGTTTAGTACCTAGTGTTTTGTAAAAATGCAGAGCAGTGAAAATTGGAAAGAAATAATAATTAAGGAAAACAGCCGCCATGTGCGGCTGTGGCTGTATATACAATGTTTGTCTAAGGAGTATTCATAAGGTCTATCTCACGTTAGTACTGTATTTTCAAATAGTGATCAAATATTGAGGATGCGAACTTACCGCGTCCAAATAACGCTCGTTTGGTCCAATCCATTGCCAGTAAACATCTCGTTCGGAAACTTACGCTCTGAGCGAAGTAAACGCTTCGCCACAGGTACACAGCCCAGAGCTGTCCAGCAAAGCCTTTCCATCCGCCAATATCAAGGCCAGTGCCTTGAATGTCAAATATGGCTGAGTTGCCAACATAGGCTAGGGAGCCAAGATGACGGTACTCGAACGCCTTGTAGACAGCCTCGTCAAGGTCACCATAGTCCACTTCATTTAATTGTAGACCAGGGGCCGATTGCGCCAGCTTGTTGAATTTCTTTGCCAGATATTCGCCTTGTTGATGGGCACGCTGAGCAGTTGCCGGCAATGAAGTCAATTTATTGTCGATTTGACGGAGAAGCTCACTAAGCTCGCCGAAATCAAGTGAGCCTGACCTGTCACGATCGTATTCTGCAAAAAGCTTGTCCAGACGACGAAGATGATCCGAAGCTTGCGGGAAGCGTTGCTTGACCTTCTTCGCGACAGCGCGCCACTCACTGAACGACACCTGTAATGTCTCTGGATCTTTACCCTTCTCCCATGCCAGTGTCCTAAGGAAGGTGACAATATGATCGGACACGTTGTTCTGAACAGTAGCGCAGTCGCCGATGGCATAGACGTCGCCTAACGGCGTTCCTATAACTCGACAGTGGGCATCCGTCTCCAAAGCATGGCGATTGGTTTGTTCAGGTAGTTTGCTGGCTAGCGATTTCGCAAAATCTGTTTGCGAGACTCCAGTTGACCAAAGACAAAATCCCATTGGTAGTTCTTTAGTGACGACGTTACCATCTCCGTCTTTTTCGGTGAAAACCACACTGTCGGGCTTGACTTCCTTCACACGTGCATTGGTGTAGACGTTAACATGATCGGTTTGAAATCGTTTCTGAGGTGTGGTCAGTCAGGTGCTGATTCGAAATAACTATTTGAATCTTACCTCCGCAAAAGAAGACAAAGCTTCATCGTAGGTGTTTAGAATATGACCGCGTGACTGAATTAAATGCACTGATATCTCGCAACGCAAAATCTTGGGGAATATGTTGACCAAGTCTTCGTTTAGCATGTCGTACAATTCAGCAGCAAATTCGACACCAGTTGGGCCGCCACCACAGACCACAAACGAGAGTAAGCGTCTTCGTTCCTCGTCGGTCGTGGTAGGCAGGCAAGCCTGTTCGAGATTGCGGATTACGGTGTTTCGGATGTTACGAGCGTCATGTATATCTTTGAGAAAATGGCAGTTTGTTAAACCTGGCACACCATGTGGGTTTGTCACGGATCCTATGTTGACGTTAGATCTAGAAAGTGGTTCTACAACAAAATCAACCTACCGCACGCGATAAGAAGCTTGTCATATGGCAAGTAAAAGCTCTGTTTTGCTCCAGTGGTATCAACGGTTTCGACTTCGACCAAACGTTCTTCATAAACCACATCGACAGCCATAGCTTTGAGAAAGTGACCATGTACTCGTTGCACGATGCGTCTGATTGGTTCGACCAGACTGCGCAACTCCAAGGTCCCGACCGTGGCACTCGGAAGCATTGGAGTAAAAAGGAACTGGTTACTGGGCGATATGACGGTGACATGATATTCCTCCGGATTGAGGGTCTTCAACAAAGCTACAGATCCCCAGCCTGTACCCAGTACAACCAATTTTGGCTTATGCTTCGAGTTTCGCTTGGTTTCGCAGTCGTCGTCGTCGACGAAATGTTCCACTATGAGTAGGTTTTTGGGTCCTCCTCTGCGGGGATTCAAGGCTAGACTGCTAATTGGTACAGCTTCGATCAAGGGTTGTTCGCGATAGGTGGTGGCATCGTAGATGAAGAAGGCTATAACTAGCGACCCAATGCCTCCAGCTACCACACCAAAGTAGAAGAATGTACGCATGAAGAAGCGGACGACCGGTCTCCTAGGCTGTGGTATTTCCTTGGACATTCTGGTCGCGATAAGGCGAGCTCCATGTCCATTGCTAAGCGTTTGTTGTCGCGGGTTGAAAAAGAGCAACGAGCTCGCTGGACGCTGAAATCGTTCAATAGGACGTGGTGTATTTGAGAAGAAGACGCGTTGTGCCAGCGTGACCTTAGGTTCCAATGTTCTTGTTCCACGGCTCCATGTTGGAGCACCTGTAGTTCGCGATAACGCGGTCAGAAGCTGGCGGGGAACCATGGCGGGCGCGTTGGATAATTAAAGTAGGGCGGCAGCACGCCTAGAATTCAGACAGTGGCCGTCACTGCATGATAGGGGTAGAGCAAAAGAATAGCGATCGTAGGACGTCACAGAGATGGAGCCAAGATGGGACAGGAAGCTTCCGGGACGAAGGATTGAATGCATCCACTGTCAAGATTCAAGAGGCAGGCATTGGACGAATGATGACGTTGAAGCGGTTTGTCAGCGGAAGATCTAGCCTGTTATGTACTAGCGCAAGGCTGAGGCCTTGACCAAAGTTCAGTCAGCCTCGTGGCAATCCTAACTTCATCTCGTTCAACACCGCAAATCTAGTGGACCTGATACGTCTCACATCTTAATACAGCTCTTGTCATTGACCGTTGCATGAGCTCTTAGAGGGCATTTTCCAGATAGAAGTTTGAACCTGCATTTGATTTTACACGAACTAGATATTGTATCTTTCATGAATCGCAACGGTCTGGAAACACCCAATTCTCCTTGCGGGATCTTTGCAGTATTGCCTTCCTAGTCATCAAGGCTATCCACAATGACGGTGCACATCCCAGAGGGATCTATATTCCGTATTTCCTTCATCACAACGCACCCATTCCGACCTCGCTTGCACCAGCGCTGGCGCTCACCCCAGTAGCGCGACGTGTATTGAAGCGTTCCCCGAAGCTCCAAAATTGGCGACCAGACCCAGTTCTTCAAGAGATCCATCCAATAAGTTCCGAGTGTGACGTTGTTGATTATGATTCTACTTGGATGCGCTCGAGATAATGCTTGGATCCAAGAGGCCATAATTTGCTTGCTCAGAAGGCAATTGGAAAACTCAATTTCGTCGATATGTGCAGGAACTTCAAAGTCTGTCTCCACCCAGTTTGCAGCATCCCAGCGACCTCTACCGGCCCCCACCATGTGTGATTTGATGTTTTCTATCTTTAGCTTCCGCAGGCGGATGTTTGAATAGAGTAGTGGTATGAAAAAGTACTCAAACCCTTGAAACCGGTCGTATGGGCCTTGAGTATGGCTGTAGTTAACTTCCTGAACTTTCAATAAGAACGGATCCAATCTGAGATGTTGTTCGATTTCTCGCCACTCCAGCAAGTCCATTGAATCCATTTTGACTGAAAAGGTCTGGATATGGCCAGGTGGTAGGACGCTCAACATCAAAGCAAACATTTGTAAGCTCGTCATTTTTGCGGCTTGGTTGATACCGTTAGTCTCATCGTTGGCCCAGTCCTGGTCTTCTGTTGGGGCGATATATTCGTCATCAAGATCATATCGACTGCTGGTGCTGTTCGTTGAACAGCTTCGAGATTCAAGAATTTGCACATGTTTCAAGTTCGGGAATTTCATGATTGTGGATCGTAGTAAAGACAGAAGGCCCTCGCGTTGCATAGGCGACCAGCTCGTAGTGATGTCCTGCCAGGACTGGCATTTCGACCGCAAGATATCTTCCTCCTTGTGTCTCCGGTAAGTAGAAAACACATCCTCTCCGGGAAATGTGGGTTTGTCGAATGGTAGCAAGCACAGCACGAGCTTTTTGACATGTTGCGAGAAGAGTGGATGATTTGATATTTCGACTAGTGTTTGAATCGATGTCTGCGTCAAAGTCAAACTACGTGACTTGAAGAAAGTTTCCGCAAACTGGATTCTTGTAGCGTATGTGATATTCTTGTCAATAAAGCGCCAGTTTAACATTTCTTCTGGAATTGGTGCCCAGAAGTACTTCTCAATGTCGTCGATATTGATTGCCTTCAGACCTTCGAAAACCGCTTGAGCCACAGGAAGATTGAAGAGTGCCTTGCCCGCAGCAGCAATAACTGGTACGGACTCGATTTCAGCGTCATGCTTATTTTCTGCGCCAGCGTCAGCCACTGGATTCTCTGTCTCCCATGACGGCAGCGTTGCGAATTGGGTAGGATTGTGTCGCCAAAGTGCCCGCGAAGCGAATCGATCGCTTGGACCTGGCTCAACTCGTTCGACCTCCGTTTCGGGCGCTTGTCGGCAGAAATATATTGATGGTGATGTGTCTCGCGCGATTTCTTTGAGAGGGTCAAGTGGACGAAGAAGATATTCAATGGTCGGCTCCCCTACACGGTTAATTCCGTTGACATTGATGTTGTCAATAGAGAATCCCTCTCGATCCAGACCAGTGGACTGATGGAAACCGGTCATGATTTCGTAGCCATCATCGTCGACAAAATAGTTGGAAGTGACTGATTCTGTATCGCTCTGATCAGCAAGCCATTGCGCGCGCCACTCAAGTTCTTCTTCCGCCGTGTGGACTAGTCGTTCAACAGGCTCTCGCGCATTTGGCGGGTTGCATGCTTGTATATGAAGGCTTCGTTTTACTTTTCGCCACTCAACGGCCTCTCGATGCTCGTCATATCGAACTTGAGCGTTGGACTTGGAGAGCGTGCGACCTTCAGATGCACTCATAACTGCGGTTGGTGATGAAGTAGTTGCGGGCGATGTGGAAGTAGTTGCAGATGAGGATACGCTGAAGCAAGCGTAACACTGTCGACGGGGTATAGGAAACTGCTGCGAATATATAGAAGAAGACTTGAACTCGCGTCAACTCATGTGGGAGAGGATCGGTTTGTAAGTTCAGTTTTGCAAATTTTGAGGTTGTGGGTTTAAGGATGGTGTAAGAAAAAGAAGTTGTTGAGAGCAGGACAACAACTTAAGTACCCCAAATATGTGGAGTCTAGTGACTGCCGTGACCTAGACAATCATCGCACTATACCAAATTTGTGCGGATTGGCTGTAAGAACCCCGGAGGTGTTCGGTCAGTGACCAAGAATGAGGTGAAGGTGAACTTGATACACTAGTCGCCACAATAAAAGCGCATGTGCAACTACTGAGGCATTGAATTGCCCCAATAGCCTTTAGGCAGGTTCCTCTTGCACCTGTTAAGATAGAAAAGAGCTGCTGCTGCCTTATTGACGGGACGCTGTCATGGTAGTAGCGAGAAGAAGGCGTAATATCAGTAAAGCATAATCGATCATGCGAATTAAGTACATGTTGGAGCCTCAGATGTGGTATTTTTGATTTGCTCACCCGATAAAATTTAGATTTGTGCGAGTGGTTATCCACCAGTGGGATTAGAAAAAAATGTACCGGATGAAAGTTCTCGAAATTCAAAGGAGTGACCAACTAAACTGAAAGCTGACAGCGCCACCATGTTTCCGAGGTGCCGGTGCCTTCGTTGAGAGCAAGTACTCTATTATGTCACGGCATGTGTAAGAAATGAGCATCTCTCGAGAATCATTCTAAGAGTACATGGTGAGGGCGGTCAGTGGCGCGAAGAGTCGGGGGAAATGAATAAAAAGTCCTCCCCCAAGATGTCAAGCGTGTGTTATTTGTTCTATCGCAAGCATGTTACAGTAAGCAATTGTTTGTTTTTGGAGAAGAGCCTGCCAGCTCCAAGTAGATCTACTTAGTCCATTACTAGATCAAATAATGCAAACCCAGTGGAACCTGCTTTTTGCTGTTGTGAAGAATGATGTTTCTCACAAGGCTGAGAGCAAGGCTGAGGCGCGCTATGATTGGTCAAATGCTTACCGCAATTCCGCATCGAAAGTGAATGTAATATTCTGATATAATTCTGCTTCTTATTATTGTGCATTTGGTCATAGCTCGTTGTGTGGCTCTTAATGTGGTTTAGGATTATATATGTACATGAAAATATACAACTTTCCCACATCCCATCAATTATTGGAACAAGTTCAAAAATGGCCAAAGTCAACAAAACGAAACAATCAGTTTGGATTGCATATACAATATCCACAAGTAAACTCGATTAGCTTTGTTGGTACGCAAACGAAATGTACGTCGCATTATGCCCTTTGCGAAACGAGTGGCACGACGAGCGTCGCCTCCCATCAACGGCGATTGCAACCAAAACCTCTCTTAAACAGTGTATTATGAAGATGTGATATTCGCCATTGTATTCAAGGAGCTTGGAGGTCGGAACAAATTTTATGGTAGGTAAAACACTTGATACGAGAGTGGAGCAGAACATACGCATCTTAGCAGTTAGTATTGGAGTACTTGGTTTGCCATTGTGACAGAACTCAAATCTTTGGTGATAACTTGTATCCCAGGAGCCAAGCAATTGGTCACAGACCACATAATATCTTTCTTTGACATCAATCTTGCATCTTCATCTGCTAAAGAAGATTGCGTGAACCGGAAAGTCCCTCGTAGCTCAAGAACTGGCGAATAAATCCAACTTCTCAAGAGACGGCTCCAGCAATTCCAGACGAGCCAATTTGGAGCATCGTCGACAAGAGTGACATCCTGGAGCGTAATCTTAGCCACTCCTCCATCGTTCGTTTGCGAGAAAAATTCCAGCCATGACTCAAAAACCGGACAGTGGATATTACAATTCGAGAACTGTAGCGTTTTGAGATGCATTGATACTGACAGGTTTCTAGGCCAAGCTGGGGCAAGCCAGCCTTGAATCATAGTGCTGTTCTTACAGCATGATTTGAAATTTTGAAAATGGAACAGGTCAAGCTTGAGATGCGCCTTCAATAACGGAAGGAAGTAGGATTTCAGCGCAGCCGCATCACGCGGGGTGTTCTGTTGGCGGCTATAGTTTATGATCTTGACCTTTTGAAGCCACTCGAGATTTCCTCGCTTTTGGAGATTGATTAGGTCGTGGGCGTTCGAGGACAAGATCTCGACTTGACTATTCTTTCCAAGCGCATCCAGCAGATATCCAAAGATTACCAAACTCATGGTCACCGATTGCCGCTGGTTTGGCTGGTCTATCTCGCTGAGTGACAAAGGATGGTCGTGGCTTCCATAGGAGAGATATTTAGGGTCGTAGGCTTCAAACCCTGCATAAACGTCCTTGCTCGTGAGAATTTCAATGTGCTTTAAGTTCACCAGCTTACCTACGGCATCGCACATTGCTATTGATGCTGAAGCAAGTTTATTGGTATTGCCAGGGGCCGTCAAGTCGTACCATTGGGAATATGTCTCAGTCATGTGCTGCCAATCCTGGAAGTGGTACGATCCGGGATGAGCAAGAACAGTAAGCTTTTGGACCAGCTTTGAGTATCGTGGGTGATTGCAGACGGCTATGAAAGACTCAACAGATTTCTGGGTGAGGACTAAGCTTCTGCTTGCGAAGAATGTTTCTTCGAATATGAGGTCGGTGGCTCATTTGCTGTCGCGAGAAAGCCCGCGCAAGGTAAAGAAATCTTGAGGAATCGGCTTCGATTTGTCCTGAAGCCACTCCGCATAAATCGACCGGAAACCATTGAACAGAGATTGAGCAATGGGAACTGCCAGTCGGTTTTTGACAAGTCTGGTACTGCTCGAATATAGTTTACCAGACTTATTTCGGCAGACACGAGCCTTGCCGCTGTCTTTCAAGCTCAATCGCTCAAACATCTCTACGAGTTCTGACGGAAGAGACATGTTCGCTCAGTGCGTTCAATATGTCCAGTATTTAACGTAGGCGATGCGGAAGAACGCTGTCGACATAAAGCGTCAGCAATGGCGGCCGAAGAAGTCGATGGGGGTCGTTGATGGTAGGATCGCTGTGCCGAATTTAAGATTTTTCGGTTTTACCAGGGCGACAAGGAGTTCGGATTCGAAGGGGTGGTGTGGTGTGCGTGTTGTGGATAAGGAGGGAAAGAATGAGAGGAGTTGTTCTGCTTTGTTCTTGTGTAGTGGTGAGGCAACAATTAGAGGTAGCCGCAGCTTTAAAGTGAAGAATTTTTAGGTGCGACAAAATCACTGTCTAAGGTGATATGGCTTGTAAAGAATATGAACAAAGACTTTGTTTTGGAACATGCCTTTCTCCCGCTAGACAAGCCTACGGCTTGAGCGTATCTTCCCATCGCGTAAGATGTCTACCATGTACTACTCAATGGATGAAGCGCTGTATATATCATTGAAATCGTAGAACGTCTACCTACCTGTTTATAACAAGAGAGGAAAAAAAGCTGTCTTGGCGACGAGAGATCCATCGTTTAGCAAAAACGTTGTCTTAGTAATTAATATCTTCTAAGTGGTTGCTCACTCAATGGCCATAAGCTTTCTGTGGGCTGTTTTATCATCAAGTCGTTACCAGTCCTTCTCTGACGATTGATGCTGATAAAAGTTAAAATTCTACCTAAAATATTAGCCGATTGTATGCATCTATTATCCTAACATATGAACTGTTCCTTCTCGTCCCAATAACGCATCACAGGCCAAAAACGTTCTGACCTCAGCTTTAAGCAAGGCTTTGAGGTGAAATGGTCATAAGGCTGAAGAAGCTTCTGATTGGTTGAACTGAGATGGCGCCGTCCCTTAGCGTGCCAAGCCCCTGCAAGACACGCCGCCAACGTCGCAGATTCCCAACGCGTCCACAACACTCATTTATCACTCCTTCGCAGTTATTCCTCTCCCACTAGGTTCAGTGTTGCTTGCCATTTTGGATTATATGAGACTATTACCTCATGGCTGTGTATTGAACTTTGACCACAAGCGTTTTGTTCTGCCTCTCCTTTTGGATTCCACAACCACAACAAATCATGGCTCCCGCCAGGAGCAAGCGCGCAAACACCAACCAGTATTTTGATGTTGGGCGCGAAGGACGGTCGGTTACTGCAAGGATCAGACTACAGCGGCAAAGAGACTGACAAGCAATAGGAAAACTGGCGTTACTGTCGCTCCTCAGAAACAAGATCAATTTGGACTCGAGTCTATCGATGCCGTCTTTTCCTCCCCTCGTAGATCGCCAGCGCTGAAACCTAGCAATGGCAATGACACACTTCTCTCTAAGGACATGGAAGTGTCGCGTGGATCTGCAGCCGATCCAACCGAAATACTGACTGCGCGGCGCATTCTGAAAAGTACCAACTCACATCTGCCCCCTCCGTCACTCAAATCCCCGCGCAAAACAAATATCGGCTCTTCACCGCGCAGACACTCCTCAGTAGGTGCTTCAGCACGACGGTCGAGCATGGGGCCGCCCATTCGATCCAGCGCCGTGTCGCGAAAGCTCAATTTTCAACCAGATCAGCCACGCCCCAGCATTGAGGGCTCGCCAATACGGAGTCACATCACAAGAGGTCAAAGGCAATCCTATTCCGCCGATGTGTACGATCTACCGCCATCTTCAGAATCCCCTCGACCTGAGCAGGCTACGCACAACATCAACTCAATCGCAGAAGCAAATGAGGATGAAGGATATGGAGACAGTCAAGTTGACCCTGCGACGCAATTGATGGAAGAACAGGCGATGGCAGGGCTGGAGGAGCAAGAGCTGCCGATTCATGACGATCACATCTATCAGGATGGAGACGATGTTTACCACGAAGAACCGCATAATATGTATCCATCTGGCCCCTTGGAGGCTCCTGAAGAAGACGAAGGGCAGATATCATCACCCATTGCGCAGAAAAAGAAGAGAGGTCGGCCTCGGAAGTCTGATAACTCTGTTATTGAGGCTCTAGAGACCATCGAGGATTCTATCGAAATAGCTATGGAGCCGGAACCGAAACCGAAAAAGAAAGCAGGGCGCCCACGGAAAAGCGACCAAGAGGCTGCGACGAATGCCCCGAACACTGCTCGGTCGCGTGCCAAAAACCCACAGACTACTACGAAACGGCAAGCAAAGGGCAAAGGGAAAGGGAAAGCCAAGGTAGTTTCATCTGTTGATGAGGAGCTGCTTGACCCTGAGCTCATGGATGTATCTGCGGCCCGGAACGACTCGTCTTTGATGCCTCCGCCTGGAAATAAATCGTCGCGTAAAAGAAAGCCAACAGAATCTGATTATAAGGTATCGGAAAATGATGACGAAGATGATGAAGACGTTTACGAGGACCCGGGTGTAGATTCTGAGAGTGCTAGCGAAGAGGCGGGTCATGTTTCTGAATCTAGTGTGAGCGAAGTTGGCCCTTCTAAGAAGAGAAAAGCAACAAAGTATTCCGACCGCGAAGAAAGCTCGTCATCTAAGCGTATGCGTACTTCTGAAGAGCGCGGTTCAGCTCCCCCTACAAAGAGCCTCTTTTCACAAAAGTCGCAAAGGCCTGGCGCGCGAGAGCTTCAAATCCAGCGCGAAATGACGCCTGCTGATGCCGCCTATACCACAACGCGGCGTGGCCGCCGGGTAATGAAGCCTGTTGCAGCTTGGAAGAATGAAAAGGTTCTTCGAAATTACGATGGAGAGGTCGTCGAAGTCCTACGCACAGATGAAGTGTTGCAAAAAAAGAACCCACGGAAAAGGGGTGCTGCTCGAGGTCAGAAGCAGCCAGCACTTCTGCAAGTCATCGAAGAGGATGAATCGCTCCAAGAAGAGGACGAGGAGGACCCTTTGGAGGAGTGGGAACGAGAGAGAGGCATCGTTGAGGGCGAAGTTGAGGGCTACGATCCAGAAATTGACACTGGCACTGGCGAATGGATCACACAAGGTATGCTTTCTCTCACGATATCTCTAGCAATGGCATAATCTAACCTCACGCAGAACTTGCCAAAAGTCAACAAGGCATCATCACTGTGGAGAATCTGGGCGGAGACTTCAAATTTGGCCGAATACTCCAAGAATCATTCTTTGGAGCGGGCATCATGGAACTCCCAGTTGGAGGCTCCAAAGGCCGCCGAAATTCGCGCAAGATGCATATGTGTTTTTTCGTATCTGAAGGCAAAGTATCCGTTACGATTGCCAACACGACATTCGCTATCAGCAAAGGCGGTACGTGGCAGATTCCAAGAGGTAAGAATTTCTCCATTTCTGTATTCTTCATATACCCCCATTTCCCTGTCCCAAGGATCATCCCCACCACCAACACTTGTTCTTTTCCCCCCAACCACCACCTTCTCATCACTTGTACTACGGCTGTTCGGGTGTAAGGCTTGAATTCTCGTCCCTGCAGGTCTGGTGGAATAGTCGGTGAGTCGTTAACAAATTCACCTTCACCATCATCACTACACTTTTCTCGAAGCAGCATATTCCCTTCATCCTCGATCTCTGCTAGCCGAACAGCGACTGCCAGCAAAGCAGCCGCGACCGTTGTCTGCCTACCCGTCAGATCTCCATATCTTTTCACATTCGCAAAGACTTTACCGGCAAGCTGCCTGGTCCTGTCTGGGCATTCTCTCCTGAAGAAGACCCGTTTCTGCGTTGCACCAGCCTCGTACGACGTCGGGTAGATGCTCTGCGAAGATTTTTTGTACCCTTTTTGCCTTGGTCTTCTACTCATCTCCTGGTCTTCCGTCGCACCATGATCCTGCTCTTCTTCACCTCTTCTTGTTACCCTGTCCGAGCCCGCGCATATACTGCATGGCAGCGCCGACAAAGTCCCTTGTGCTGTTGCGCAGGGCCAGCCCGTGCCGCATCGCGCAGTGCCTTGATACCGCGCAGTATCGCCGGCGCAAGTAGTCGTACTCGGCGCAATGTGGTGTGTTGATACTTGGTATCACAGACACCCCTTTCCCCTTGAGCAACCGTTCTTCTGCAGTCTCTGTGCAACAAAACTTCTCAGCTATCCTGCCCACGAAGATGTTCAAGCACAGATGATCAAGCAATGAGCGAGATCGGCGCAACAGCTTCTCGCTCGATACTGCTGAGCCATGCGGAGCTGGCGGCGCGGATACCCGCGGCGAGGACCACAGGACGGTAGTGAATCGCTATTTGCCAAACACAGTACCTGCTTCAGCTACCCGCTGTGTTGCGTGACTTGACGATGATGCACGAACGAGAAAGTCGATGACGCTTACTAACGCTGTGAACCTAGGTAATACGTACAGCATCAAGAACGTGGGTGCAAAGACAGCCACTCTCTTCTTCGCCCAGGGGGCAGAGAAGATTTACGAGCCGCCGGCGGATGAAGACGAGGAGGAAGAAAGCTGAACGAGATTAACGAGGCGTGATTTTCCAAACTTGACATTTAGCTTCGCTGTGTTGAATTGCCACACATGTTGGATTAGGAGAGCGAGATAAGATACCCCCAGGCATGGGCTAGGAATAGCGCAATTGGCATGACTTGTTTGTTTCTTCATTATGAACGGTTTAGCTACGTGATTCTTCTGGCCGAACCCCATTTTGATATCTCTGCACCGTATCTATACGGTCCCTTCTACATCTCCTCAAACTCTTCGCCCAAGTCATCCAGCACCGCGAAATCACCCACCTCAACGCGCTCCGGACGCACAAACACACCGCTCTTGGCCGCACACGTAAAGTAGCGCTGGCCGCCGACGCTGCCGTCATTCTTGCCCGTCGGCTCATCCAGGGCTACGCCGACCCAGGCGCCTAGGCCTGGGATTTGCTCGACTGGCCCGACGAAAGCGACAGTGCCGCGGCGTGCGTCGGAGCTGGGTAGGAGGGCGCAGCGGGCGCCGACTTTGATATCTAATAACAAGTGTTAGACGTGACTGACGAAAGGCAAGCAGTAGCAAAGTGGGAGATGGAACAACAAGTTTTCACTATAGAGATGATGGTGATGCTAGTGAGGGACGTACGGCGTTCTTCGATCTCGCGCTCTATAGCGCGGACCTTTTGCTCTTCAATGGTACCAGCATTGGGATCAAAGCGACCTAGATGTTGGGCTTTCTTCCATGCGAGGACGGAATCAGTGCGAGCTTCGTACTCGGGAGCCGGCATGTTGTATTTGTCAACGGCAGAGACATCGTTGTAGTTTGTCTGTTGGTTTTTGGGACGGGTATCGATGACCTGGACACGTAAGTGAGCAGTGAGTGAGGAATAGAGGATTGGTGCTATAGTTTGCATCGTGAGACTTGTGCTGTACTTTGGAATTTGAGATATGTGCGAAGCTCTTGGATATAAGAGTAGAGATGCATATGCTGTGCGAGTTTGACATCAATCTGTGTCTACAAGGCTATCATGCAAGGCTGAGATATCGCAAAAATCACTGTAAACTGGCGGTATGCTCCAGTGCTTGCCCAAGACACACTTCTAGGACTGGACCAAGTTGTCACTGATTCAATACGGCTGACAGTTCTACTCGTCATGAATTTGGCAGCTGTGACATCTTCAACGAGGCGCATCCATCACCCAATAACGCCTACGCCGCGTTCCGGGGTCTCGAATAGCTCTCCAGGCCGATCAGGCCGGACAGAAATCATCGTCACAATCAGGCGGTGCACAACCGAACGAATCCAAATGGGCGGAACACCTTTCGATCGCTCATTCGCCGCATCGGTTGGCGTCTGCTGCCTAACTCTCCGTCATCCATGATCCGGCTGCAGACGACCTGGCTTGGTGCAATTTGCGATTTGAACGGAGAGGCGGCTTTTGACAAGAGGCCCAGTCCGGTCGGCACGACCCTTGCCAGATATGCGCCATGCTTGAAGATAGTTGCGCGCCAATGCGGCCCGTACCAAATTGATGGGATTGAAAATGCAGGTTTTGAGGTGCTCCATCGAACCAACCCAAATGGCGATGGCGAGAGATCTCCGGCGTCAAGGTTCATATCGAACGTCGGGTCGAAAAAGCACTAGTTTCCAAAGAAATTCTACGAGAAAAACAATGAAAATAGTGGACCAAGCCAGGATGACCTGTAGTACGAGTGTCTAGTGTTGTGTCGTTGACAACACCTTTGAAGCAGTCAAACCAGGGCCTGAATTCCAACAATGTGGGCTTTCATAATATTGGCGTCCAAAAATGTCCGGAAACTCAACAGCTTTGTGGTACGAGGTGTTCCTTTCGAATGTTTCCATCTTTGGAATACTGGATATCAAAGCAGTTTGATAGGGCCAGTTAAGAGTTGTGGCACCCCCCGTGACCGGACAGACCTGCGGTCAACCCAGTAGAAAAACAAAGGACCGGATCGCTGTGGTCCAATAGAAGTGGTGCAACTATGTTTGCCAAAGGCCCGGCTAAGATGTGCAGCTTGCGTCCAACATGTGGCACATTGCGATTTGTCGAATCAAATATGGGGCAGTGTTGACTTGCAATGGGGTTGGTCGAAAAGTACATTGGCGGGGCTGTAGGGTGGAGCTCCATGCGTATACAGTTCGGACTTTTTGGTGTTGAGTCGTCGATCAGGCAGACAGGCGATAAAAGAGGCAAATTGTTCAATGAACCCAAACACGCTAGGGCAGAGCAGGGAAGAGATGCAGATGTTGCTAATTGGGTTTCCAGATGCCGGGTTGCGAGATTGAAGAAAGGGGACAAAAGAGACGATGGAACAGTACGAAGAAGCACCTACATGTAACTCAGCATATGGCTGGAGAGAGAAAGTTGACAGCAAGGTGGATTCCTCGTCATTTGCTTGGAGTGGCACAGAGCCAAGTCGCAATTGCTGAGCTGATGCCGGGACCCCCGTGATAGGCTCGAGACGCGTCTTGAATTGGGCAATGGTCCATGCCGGAGACACTCGGCGCTCTGATGAGGTGTTGGGAGATGAAATCATGAGTGGAATATCGTGGCTAGACGCCATATTGATGAGCCGGGCCGGCGCACCGATTGATCCTCGGCGATGGACGAAAGGAGATTGAGTAGGAATCAAGATGTGATAGAGTGGTCAATAATGCCTGAAGCGTATGGGTCAGTGGCTTTGGGGGCCTAGTAGTAACTGGAATTGATGAGTTAGCTTTTTCTATATCCGCGGATAAAAATAAAGACTGTAGCGGAGCAGAGTACCTAGAAGGGCCGTATGGTCACTGTGGTGATAGAAAATTGGAACAAGATTGGTGTTGAGAAACCCTGATATGGTTTCACATTAGCAGATGCTCTTATAGCTCACAAGCCGATTGCAAGTTTGCAACGGCTGTCTTGCGCGGATCTTGGCCGGGTACCCTTGGTGTTGAGCAGAGGCACTGTTCAAAGTACAGAGTTGGACAAGATGTGGTTGGTGCAGAATCCAGAATGCTGTGTGTTATGTCGTGGTAATGGTGTATGGTGGAGATTGATGGGAGACGAGATGGAATCGTATTGTTCCTGATCATGTTGTTGAGATGAGAATGTTTCACATGGTCACGTCACGTCGTATTCTACCGATGTAGTTACGGGCCTGATTTCATCCTTCCTTCTGCCATTTTATTTTATGAAGCCTGCTTGGCATTGCATTCACTGTCGGAATTCATCCTTGCCATTATAGAAGGTTACACGAGTCAGTATATCGCGAGCCCCAACGATTACTCAATTGGGCTAGTCTTTAGGAAGTAGTGGTGTTGTTCCTAGCGCATGAGTTCGCAAGACCCCCTCTACCCATCTGATCAACATCAACATCGGTCCGTTTGACTTCTATCTCAACCTCAAAGCTCCAACCATTAAAAACTACCTATTGAATCATGTGTTCTGGACGTGCACTCGTTCGCAATCGGACCAACTGATATCGCATCGCATCACAGGCCTTATCATTCAAGCTTACCTGAACATTCATGTCATTTCCTTTTAGATCAATTTTCCATGGCTGAGCTTGGCCGCGGAACATACGTAATGTGCTCCGAGATGAGATCTCGGATGTCAAGCCTGAGATGAACGATATCTTCGGCCCCTACCCATAGCTTTTTGCACGCGTGGATACGCGAGCCGCAAGGCGTCATTCCCTTCTGGAAGGTCGATGGAAGCTTAGGTGCACGGATGCGTTTTGGAATAGATGAAGCATTCCTTCTGGAAGCCTGGAGGAGAACGACTCGAGTCAGACAGGCACCACTTAAGATTGCAGGAACGCAGACTACGGGAGATCCTGTTGCTATTCGGACTTGAGCGACGGCAGTCAATGCTACAATGGTAGCTCATGACGAGCTCGAGTTGTCCACTCCTTCTGCAAGCCGACAGTCAATTATACCTCGGATGAACAAGTCTGAGAAAGTGGCATCAGGAATCACAGATTCATCACTTTGAACCATGGAAAGATCTTTCTTCGCACCGAAAACGATGAAAGACTACGATACATCTTGTCTCTGAACTTGTTGAGACTTGCAAGCCCGGCAGCCTTGGGAACTGCCCTTCTATGGTTGTAACTGGACAAACTGATGTTGAAGAACTAGTTTGCAAAAGAAATTACCGCATTTTGCTCTGAATAGAGATGAGTCTATAGGCGTTACCGGCAGGTAGGCCCGAAGACAGGGAAGGATGGATATATTTGCGAGAACGATTGTCAGTATTGGCGATATGAGTCCGTGGGCTGCGAACTGCAACGGACGGAGAAATACCGGTAAACCCCGTTGTAATATTCAAGCATAACAGGGCCACAAGCTTGAAAATTGATCTCGACAAGGCGATCTCAGTGCTTGATGCAGAGTCGATCAGATTGATGGATGGGGTGATGCCTTCATCACCCCCATCCAGCTATCCTCAGCCCCTGAGTCTTTTCGGATCACTTTCTGCTCTCTGCACTGTCATCCAACATCTCCAACTCTCTCCATGGAAGCCAAAGACCAAGTTTCGACTGCTATCGACTTCTCCACAATGTCTTCGTATCTCGTGCTCATTGTAGCCCTGGCGCGTCAACCAAGTTCATCGGCCATTGTTTACTGTGAGCACACGGTTCGCGTTGCACGCTTTTACGCCGTGTTGAGTATTTCTTGCTCGCCCACAGATGGCCTGCCAGCACCCAGAATTTAGTTACGGGCCGGCTGAAAATGCCAGTGTCACCAATTCGTAGCTCATCATCGAATGCGGCAAAAGAAAACAAGCTCGAAAGGCGGTGTTGGGGGAAAAGTGCCAACTCACCACCGACTGGGACGAGGTGAAGTCGGCTGCTGTCAAACTCGAACAACTTCCATCATCTTGCTGCCGCATCCGCTCTCACCGCCCCCCGCCACGCCTTCCTAAGGCTGCTGACTGCGAGGCCAGCGCATTGCATTCAAGGGTCGTACAGTAGTGTACCAGCCTCGAGGATTGCCATTCTCCTACTACTAAGGCAAGTATCTGGTGTTTACGGTGTTTTCAGGCCCACTTCGAAGCAGTGTTGTGTTCCGCGCTCAATTGCCGGAGTAGACGTTGCGATGAACTTCCAAGTACTTGCCCAGTACTAACCTACCTACCGAGGTCATCTCGGAAACTGGATTGATTGAGAGCCTTTCATATTTCTCGTTACTGTGTCAATTGAGTAAATCATCGGTTTCTATCAAAAATCACCCGGACCGGCAAAGCGGCGCGCAACAGCCTGCTTGTAGATACGGACTTGGGGCCAAACAACTGTTTGATGTTGAAATTATGCCAGCATTGACGGGCCGAGGATGCCTCATTCAAGCTGCACCCACGATCATTTTGAATCCCGAACCCGCGATCTGTGCGTTCCGTTCTGGCATGCCTGCACTGCACGTACACCATCCGGTTTCTGACGTCTGATCCTACTTGCTTTTGTCGTTGCCGCTGCAAAACATTCCTCTCGACATCTCCAGCAGCCAGCTTGAGAACTGCCTGGCTGTGAGGGGCCTGACTTTGGTCTGTTCTTACCTCTCACTGGCTACACAATCCAACCAATACCACCTAGAACTAGGCGCATATGCCTTCTACTTGAACAGCCATGATCCTGTCCTAATTACTTCATCAGGAGTCCTCAAGCAGCGATATCCCATCCACGCGTCTGTGTCAATACTAGTTCGTCAACAAGTTCGCCTCGGCTATGTGTTGTGAGAGGCATTGTCCACATCTAGAGGATTGCTTCTATACGAGATAATCCATACCTATCAAAATATCCAGCCAGTACAGTACCTGGCTGAAAACTACCTACTTGACAAGAACAGAGGTAATAATCAGATCTTGCCCTGGTATAATAATCTGGCCGGCCTGGCCCCTGTATGTCGCCCCTATACCCACGCCGATTCATAGTTTGCCCCCATGTCTATATTCGAGACTACTATAATCCACACTATCCAGGAGAATACTCCGTAAGTCCCGACAGCCAGGGCCTTTTCCTCCTGTTTGGTTTTCTCACGTGGGGCAATGACAATTCTTTCGTTGCACAAGGCACCATCCGCGGGAGCCGCACCGTCCTGGACATCTTGTCGAGGTGTGCGACCTTGCCAGGTTTCCACTAAGATCTCATCCCTTCATTAGCCAGTTCGGTAAGCCAGAGATCGCAAAAGTAACCTAACCAGATTGGTTGGCGAACAGAAGCAGATTACCTCCCTATTGCACATTCAAGAGCGTAATTCTTCCGGCTTGATGGGCGTGCCACACCTCCCAGTCAACTAGAAGCAGATACAAGCATGAACTGAAAAGCCACAAGCGGTTTGACCCGCCTAACCTTTTGATATGACAGTCCACGCCATCGCCAGAAGAGCTTGTTTTAGCCTGCTGAGGAATCTACCTGCATAGCACCGCCTTGATGGACTACGAAGACAGGGCGTCAGCTCTTCAGGTTTGTGGAAGCGCTCGAATGAGAAGTATCAAAAACGCAGATCATCGTTCGCCAGCTCATCTTGCTTAAAAAAGTAGCCCTGTATAGACCAGCTCTTCAAAAGGTTCAGACAATTGGTCAATCTGGAGATGTTCACCGCCTCATGGCGGAGCCGCTTGCGTTGGCATATTCTTCGGGCACAAAATTCCCCAAGAAGGTTGCCTGTGGCTCCGTTTCCAAGTCGAACATTCTGAAAGCACTCCAAACGATAGTTGCCCTGGCCAATCATGGAACATAGAAGCTTTGACACCTCATTCTGAGAAAGGTATGTCAGGCATAACCTTCCGAACTCTTGGATCTCCTATAATACCACCCACGTAGTATTCCTCATGCCATGAGCCTCACGGTCCCCATTTCACGCATTTGCGATGATCCTTGATAAGCCATTAACTTTTCTTCTGAGGTTAATCCTGGCTCCGTAACCTTACCTCGGGCGTGCAAAACTGTGTGGCTGCGCGTTCGAGCCCATGTCCTTGCTGAAGAGTGACAGCACAGTGTGTTCAAACAGAAATATCATGCTGCCGATTCTTGACTACTCTTGTACACTCTGAACATTCCAGCCTAAACGTTTCTTATTTCTTCAACTTCCCCAGGCTGTGGCTACAGCCTACTTGACTGCACCCCATACTATACCAGTCTACGCAGTATCATTGGACAGAAATCGTTTCATCCCTTGTCCTCGAGCCGTGGAGCTGGTCCGCGTCTTGTCACTAGGAGGCGACCATTTACAGCCTGAGAACAGGTTCTTGCGAGAACATCACCTGGTCGAATATAATACACTCTCATTACGGGCCTGCAAGACACACTAGTGGCTCACCAAAGCCCCCGTCTGCTCATCTTGTCAGTGCTATCCCCGGTTGTGTTGGTTTTATACCCAAGAGATACCTACCCTCCTGAACACACCCATCTCCCTGCGTGGCGGGACTTGCAGATACCCATCTGCATCGCTCCAAGGCCCAAGAAATCGCGAGGCGACGGCTACTACCAAAGCACTCTGCCAGCAAGGCTTACAGCTGTCTTTTCTTTCAGTCACTCCTTATCAGATCTATTATTACGCATCATCTTTCATTCTTTCCTCACCGTCTTCTTATTTCTTTACGGTTGTAATTTGTCAACAATATCTTCATCTTACATTTCATCACCCCTTTGACAGCTTCATATCCACCGCAGTCAAGACTCTGACCAGCGTAAACAGCTCTAACGCCTTGGTCGACCATTCCTCCTTCGTCATTGATTCATTAGCTTCCAAACAAGCTCCATCTTGGGTTGTTGGTTGCAGTTTGGCCAGTTCGGCCCAATTGTTGATCTTAACGTGCTGTCACAGCGAGTCGGAATCTTGCCGGGAGCGATCGCACTAGATCCTCATGCAGCCCAGTTTTGCTTTACTTCTTAGACATTCCTAGGAAGGAGTAAGAACTGTGACTTGCAGCCTAATCTGGCTTGCAGCTCTATGACTTGCAGTTTCAAAAGGGCTCGTCGAAGTGAGGAGGGTTACACTGATCAAGCAACTTTCTAAAAGCCCACAACTGCTGGAATCTGTATTCCTTTCAGGCTTCCTCTCCGTCGTTGGGCTGGACAATACAGTCTGGTTCACGGCACTATAACGCGCTGGATATCTCACAACTTCTAGAGTCGCGAGACCCGGCGTCTCGCGACGACAGGCAGCGCAGCTCAACAAGTACCACTGTCACAAATGGATCGACAGCGACATCAAGACCGTCATATCAGCCTGGTCCTCCCCCGTCAGCGTATGGCACATCTCATCCACCTCCAACTCTCGCTCCCATAGGGCCAGGAGGACCAGGCGGACCAGGACCACCATCTCAATTACCTCAACTACCACCAGTATCATCTCTCCATCCAGGTCCTCCACATCATCCTTCCTCTCATGAGCAGCATGCGCCACCACCAGCCCATGCAATGGCGCCTTCGTATGGACATCCTCTTCAACCATACTACTCGGGAGCACCAGCGCCTTCTATGCCAGCAGCGTACGGACACCATGGTCTCCCGCCTCTGGGACCAAACCCGTCGATTCCCACAGGATCAGTACCGCAGAAGCGAACTGCAGCTCAAGCCGGGCACATTTTGCACGACTCTCCACCCAAGAAGATGGGCAAATGGACACCTGAAGAAGATGCACTTGCTATCGAACTTCGTCGAGGAGGAATGAAATGGGAGGACATTTCGAAGCGTCTACCAGGTCGTAGTGCCATTTCCTGTCGTCTTCGATACCAGAATTACAGCGAAAAGCGACCTGACTGGGACGAAGAGAAGAAGAACAAGCTTGCGAGATTGTACAACAGGTAAGCTACGACCAGAAATGAAGCTCGTAAACTTTCACAGTGGTTTACATCATCTCAAACGAGTTGATACGTCCAGTCTTACGAGAATGGATACATTATATCTAACAGTACTGACTTCATCCATCCAGATTCAAGAAAGACATGTGGGACATGATCGCAAAGGAGATGGGCCTCCCCTGGCGCGCCGTCGAAGCAATGCACTGGCAAATGGGTTGCGAGGACATGGCTCAGCGCGCCAACGTCCCCGTTTTTCAACCGCACCCAGCTCCCAACACCAAAACAACTACCAACACTCCCAGCCGCTTTCGCGGCTCACGATCACCACCGATGCTTTCAGACAGTAGTGCCGGCGGCGGCCCAACTCCACCAGGTCTCCGCGCCCATCTCTCTGCTCCAGGTGTTCAGCCTCACCAGACCAATCGGCCGCGACGGAGCAGCTCAGTCACTTCACGTCATCAACTGGGCCAGGAATCACTAGCCGAATACGCACCCGTCCGAAGCGCAGCGATGATGCCCACTCATGACGAACAAGCAATTGGACCGGGACGTGATAGCGGTGAAGGTAGCTTGAGTGGGCGTGATTGGGGTGATCGCGAAGGCACTGGAACATCACATCACTCTCATGGAAGAAGCGGTTCAATCAGCTCTGGAGGCAGCGCGCGATCCGGCGAACGCAGAACGACCGGACCCCGTGAATCCGCTCCCGGGCGAGAGGCATAACAAACTCAATCCAAGACCAAACGATTGGTATTGCTGTGGATTGGTAGAGTCACGAAATGCTCGGCCAAATAATCGGAAGAGGTATCTACTTTCGGGCAGAATGTTTCTTGGAGCTGGCGCCGACTGGTCAAACTATTTCGAGCCTGGAATGAACGATCTGTTTCTGCCTGGAGGCTTGAGTACACGCGACGAACGATAAACACGACTGGCTTCTGTAACAAAAACCGACCTATTCTTTGTGTGTCCGGTCAGCGGGATTTCCGAGAAGACCAGTCCCCAAGTCAAGAGATTTGCTGGACCAACTCACATCCCATGGCATTACCGAAAGTAGAAAAGTTTCAAGGCGTTTGTTGTGCCAACACATGTTTCACAAATGGCCGCATACAAAAAATATAAGATCAGCGTGTTATACCGAGATGAACCACGCAATATTTATGCATGACCATGGTTGGGACTATAACCAATTTCACGACGATGAGGAATAAGGGATCATTAACTGCAAGGAAGGAGACAAACCACCATCATCACATCATACATCCACCCGCTCAGAACAACAACATATTTCACCCCCGTTAATCACTTCAATGTCCGAAAAACACCGATGTACACATAAACAGCGCATCTTGACAGAGAAACAAAAGGCTCAGGCGGCTTGACTGGCATATGCAAGGTCATCACCATCTGCTAGCAAGAAATTATCTTCATCACATCTATTGGCATTTTTGGAAGCATTTGGGTATTAGAAACGACAACAACAGCATCATTTGTAAACCTATTTTCAGGAGACCAAGACGCTCTCTTTTTCCGCAAGGACTAACCGACACGACGACGAACCTTATGACCAACACCCCTTCTATACATATATTTTTCTTTTCTGTTTTCCCTCTGCTATTCTTGTACCAACTGAATCATGACTAAATGCTGTTGGCATCAAGAAGAAGTAATTTGATTGCCTAAAGTACTGCATTATTTGTATTTCTCATGGGCGGCACAACAACAAGCAGCACAACTTGCAATGATGCATGGCTCGCTTATGGAGCATTTTAACGAAAGCGAATATTATATATCTTTTTGTGTGTTTATAGAATACTAGTCAAGCAAATCTTAACAAGTGAGACTGCGAAGTTCGCGTCGTCTCAATTCTCCCCTTACATCACAAATACCTTTCCAAATCCTATGTCTATCATCTTAACATGCTCGCTACTGTACATCAATGCTACTATAGCGAAGCTCAGCTATTCAAACATGAAACACGGCATCGACAGCAGGAAAAATAAGCCTTTCTCCAACCATCCCAAACCAACCGGTTCGCCGTCCCTGTCAAATCCTGCTTTAGGATCCCCTATAGCACAAGGCCGATGACGCTGCTATTGTTGCTCGAACGGTCAGAGCAGCGTGTCGTCCACGCGGAGTTGGCTTCCCCATTAGGCACGTTTCGTTTCTTCAACAAACGTTTTGCGCCTGCATATCCGCGAACGATGTCTCGTGCACCAACAACGGCAAATCTCCGCTCCCAAAGATCCTCATATCCGCTGTGATTTTCATTGCAAACAAAGTTATCTGTGCAATCACACGCGTTTAGAGCATCTATGACTTTGATTGTACTGACACATGGCCGCCACAAAACTCGTTGTTGTATAATTCTAAAACAACAAAACCAGTGACCCGCCCACCCTTGTCTCTGCACACCAAACGAACTTCTCAACCTAGCATGTTCTCCGTCTAAACAAAGACATATCGAAACACCATCACTCCGCGCTTGTTCCGCGGGTCTTCCGCTGTATATGTGAAGACGCCTATAAGTTGGCATTTTCGCCGCGAGAACTTGCTGTCATCAAAGGCATAAGGCGCCGGAGCGCCGGCCCGGCCTGGCCGGTATAACCCACAAGACCTTGCTTTGTAAAACGTGCCAGACGCATGGATTGGTCCTCTCTCTGTTTGATCTGCCTGGCCTGCCCCGCAGTTCTGATGCCAGAGCCAACACCTTGAAAAAAAGCCAGAGTTACACATTAAATGCTGGCATGAATCCGCCTGGTAATCTTGCCTTGCTGGCAGGCGAGTTGAAGACACAACGTTGATGAGTGAGCATGGATGGCGGCGGTACTCGTGAGCTACCGGGAAGGTAAGGTATGATTTGCGTTGATGATGCTAGCACGAGCACATAGCCTTTTTGACATGCGACGGGCACTGGGGTCTGAGGAAATGAGATGGATTTCCGATAGCGAGACCGGGCAAGGCGAGGAAACAGATGCAAAGAGTCAGGAACCCGGACAGTGCAACGTGGTAATGGTTCTCTGTTCAAACACGACTGGGCTGATTTGAAGGGTTTACTATTGGAGGATGCTGTATTGGTCGCTGGGGCATCAAGCGTGAGAGCCTCATCTTCCGTACATCCTAACACATATACCAGCTCACAGCCAGGTATATTTCTTGGTGTAGTAGTTCATGACAGCAGATCTCGCCGAACAACCACCGAACGAACTCCTCGTCGATCGAAGAACGCAGTTCATGTCGGACATTCACGTTAAAAGGCTAGGTCCGAGATGTCACCCTCGACTCCAATGCCATCCATCATTCGTCTAGTCGATAGTTATGCCTTCCGTATCGCTTCTAGAAAGACCGCCGGCGGAAGAGGCTCGTGCGAGAATCGTTCAAATAGGCTTTTTAATAAGTGCTACTCTTATATCACTAGTCAGCAGCGAATGCCTGCCATAAATTCACAACTTAAGACTCATTCATCCAGTCACGAAGTCCGCCACCACGCCAATTAATGACCCGGTCTGTGACCTGCAGGGGAAAGGCGCGTGGTTTATCAAGCAGTTCGCGAGGAACGTTGCAACGAACCGCAACGCTCGTGTGGGCACGCACACAATCTTAACAGGCAGCAGATATCGATATAACGGAAAAACTATAGATCTTTTGAAATTTTAAGGGGTATAACGTTCATCGGCCAAGTTACGTGCCGAGATAATCCAATTCCGAAGACGAAACAGCCATCTACTAAGTTTGCAGATGGCTTTTGTAGTTTCTGGATTTTGGCCTCAATGCCGAATGAGCGAGCCTATATTGCTCCATCTTTCTAGCCAAACTACCGTACACCAGATCGGATCGCAAGAGCCCAGATATCTCATCGTTCTCAGCCCTATGACTTCCAGGAGCCCGCAACGAACCGCCGCTAGATGGACAATCGCCGGGAAGCCCAACAATCCGAAATAGTCACAAATTTCCGGCCAAACGGTGACTATAGAGTTTGTTGATCTGGAAACTTCTTTCGCTGCCGGCACGTTGGGACTGATGGTCTGAGCGGTGGAAAAGCTACCGCCCACCGAAAGCCCGTTTATTTTAAACTCTACCACATGGCAGATATACTCGTGACAGGCAGAAAGAGATAAAAGGATGCTTTTGATGATGCAAAAACTTGGAGACAGCGTCCAAAATGTAATTTCTTGTTCGCCAGGGCAAGCTGGCTGGGACTTCCGAGCATCTATCGGAGAATTTCTTCCTTTGGTGGAGCAACTCAAAACAGCCGCCTCAACTGAAACGTCCCTCATACCACGTGGAGCATGCATGAAGGCGCGCCAGGAACGATGGCTAGTGTGTCGCGTTCATTTGACAGATGAATTGTTTCCTGTCATTGGGTTTCGAAGTGAGACTGGCTGCAGGCGCGATCCTGCTTCACCTCATATAACACTGTTATTTGCAAATGTCGTTCCTAAGGCTATCATGCACATGGTTTGGCATTTGTCATCCCATATATGACACCAAGATATCAAAAGTTGTCCCTGATATAGCTCGGGGCTGTGAACAAGGCATTAGACCGTGGGGCCATAGATTCACAAGGCAGTTGTTCGAATATTACCGGTTTGTCAGAAACTTGATAAGATTGACGCATATCATATTCTTTTTCCGGGACCTGCGCCACTGGTGGTATTGACAGATGTCCGCATTCGCGATAGCCAGCTGCGACCACCGTCCGCTCGGCGAGCCAAGTGCACAGTATTACTCTGCAGTCGGCAAGTAATGTCGTACCAGGCGCTGGCAATCAGTTTGTTCTCGCGTTGAAGTTGTTGTAGTGTTTTCTGCATTTCCTTGTCTGATGGTTCGTCCTTTGGTGGTACGGGTGGCGGACGCATCTTCAACCCATCAAGATGAGATTGAAGGTTCACAAACTCAGCCTCACGCTCTGCTAGCATAGTCTCCTTGAGTGACAAAGTCCCACGGACACTTTCAATCCTGTCCGTCATGCTGTTGGCAGTAGCCTTGATGACTGGCTGAGCTTCAGTGGCGGGCGTGGAACTGATGGTTTCTAGCTGATGCTTAATTAGCTTGAACTCATCAGACCATCGTTGAGATGGATCAATCTTCTGAAGTGCTTCGGCACTGAGCAGTGCATGTCGAAGTAGGTTGCGTTGGTCTCGAAGAGTCTGCTCCAAATCAGTGATATATTGTTGGCGTTCCTGATTTGCCTGCAGAACAATGTCACTGTCATTGGCACTTTTGCCTCTTGCAGCTTCGAGTCGTTGTTGCAAGTCGGTGATTTGTGAAGATGCAGTGATGAACTTGCTCTTGGATGCTTCGAGCTCTCGAGCCAATTCTTCCAATTTCTTGGCCTGGTGTTGGAATGGATGGAGTTGCTTGGTGTGTGCATCAGCATCATCAATGACAGCTTTGAAGCCCAAGTTCTCTTGGAGCAGATCAAGACAGCGCTTCTCTAGCCGTTCGACTGAGGATGCCGCGATGTTGAGCTTCTGTTGTAGGACGATGCTTTCCGCCGTTACAGATGGCTCCTTTTGTTTGGGTGACTTGGACTCAGCGGATTTGACTCCAAATTCTGCGTTGAGTTCGTCATCTAGACTACCCATACCCTTGTCTCCACCGGGAGAAGTGGGACGATTATCCCCCAGCCCATCTTGTAGCTCGCGAATAGTATCTTGGGCGTTAGCCAGAAGCTCTTTGCTCTGCTCCCATTTCTGTGCAATATTTTTGACCTCGTATTCAAGCATTCTCTTTGCGGTTTTTTGATCAATTATTTCCTGCTCTCCATTGGCGATGGTTTGCGCATTTTCTTCATTCGCTTTTTCCAGTGCAAAGCATCTTTCCCGAAGAGAATCATAATCTTGCAGCTGATCCTGAGCAGCTTGGAGCTCTTGCCGTAGCGCCTGTGTAGATTTTTCTTGCTCTTGAAGTGTGTGGATCTTCTTCCTTAGATTCTCATTCGCCTTTGCCTTCTGCCGTAGTTCGTCTCTTTCAGTTGTGACGAGTTGAAGTTCATCACGTAGCTCCTGTTTGTTTTGAGAATCGGTCTTGAATCGCTCCAGTTGCCGTTCTTGTTGTTCGAGAGTAGATTTGGTACTCGCTAGATCTGCCTCCAGCTCCTCGATATACTGTCGGTCTTGGTCCGCTCGTTCATTCAGCTGTGCAAAATCCTTGGCATCCAAAGACTTTCCTCGCCGTCTATCCAACGCGTATTTTGACTCTTCTAATTCATCTTCTATCTTTTTCGTATGTTCTCTCAGCTCATCCAACTCAGCTAACGCATCTGTCAGATGTGCTTCAAACTTTTTCTTTTCCTGTATAGCTTGTATCAACCTCTCTTCTCGCTCCAATTCTGGGTCACGTTCGAATGAGTCTCTGGCTTTTGGTAGATCATCCTCAGTGGAATAGTCGACATCCGAGCTTGGTTCGGTGTCTCCATATGCAGGCGAAGCTTCATTGAGTTCTTCCATTCCTCCAATGAAGGCTGCTATCGGTCCCGCGACTTTGGGTCCGAGAGAGCCCATGATACCAATCATGCGCTCATTGGAATGATCAGAGTACATGGACGCCAGAAGTACACATTCCACGACCTTGACAATGTTATCCTTGGAGCTCTCTGTAGCTATAGCTTTTAAGTCTGCATGCATGACCCTCCCCAGGTTGGTCAGCCTCCCGCATTCATCTCTGATATATTGCAGCACCTCCTTCTCGATAAACTTCCAATTCTGCCATCGAGGTATCCAATTGTCGTTCGATTTAGCGTCATCTTCGGGTAATGCGTCATGAAAGTAGTCAGGGTCGATGTCCGCTGTGGGGCTGTTAGCTGATTCAAGTTACGCCACCCTTGGCATATCGTACCTAAGATAGTCCATATAGTAGCACCGTCGGCGAGTTCGGCCCATGTCTTCACTGGAGAGGGTAGTTTGAAAGAGTTGATCTATATCTGGTAAGCTTTTCGTCTTATAATCGCGACCAAGGTTTCGGAGAATGCGCACCCATAGTAGCAACGCCTGGTCCAGCTCTGGCGGTGTCTTCTCCATGGTGTATTCGTATAGAATGTTGCCTAACTGTCACGAAAGCTGACAGCTGGCTTGATGGGAGGTAAATTTTTCTGAAATCAAAGGTTCATCGTCTCGTTACGCTCAACGCTAAAATAAAACAGAGACACAGCATAGGCGCACAAAAGCAGGATAAATCTGGGGAAGATGGAACAAAAGCTGCGCATGTGGAAGCTCTCGTGTCGTGCAGATGTCAGATTAGATGCCGTCCGATTGGTTGTATTTGCTTGCTTTACCCCTGACACCCTAATGAGTTAGCGCCATTTCTTGCCGCGCCTGCTGGAAGCTTCAACAGAATCAACACCAAAGATCTTGTTCAATTGATATCGTATTATGTCAGAAATGCGTCTCTAGAAATTGACCCTCTGCCTGGAGAAGCTTGCCAGGCAGGACCCGACACAAGGTCTCAGATGTATCGGCAACGAAATCATAAACTCCCTGATCACTGCTTGTCTGTCAATCGCGACGGCAATACAACATGCTTCTGCTTGAACCTTTATTATCTGGGACGAAGCACAAAAGCCCATTTGGCTCCTCTGAATACCAGTTTACTAATATTGAATGTATGAGCTCACACACGGTCCAGCATTTAGTATAACGATAGCTTATTGACCAGCTAGTATCCTTTCATTATCCACCAGGTATGTATCGTGTATTCCATAGATTCATTCACATGAAAATCTCGTAGCTAACCTGATTCTTTAGAAGAAGAATTTGAGAGAATGCAACCCGGTCCCGTCGACTCCAAGGATAGAGCAGCACCTATTTGCTGGCCTATGCTCGTTGTGATCTGCCATAGAGACGATGACCGTACGTATACATTGTAGTAGATTTGAGAATCTTAACAACTCCAAGCGATTTTATCATCCATCACCACAACCATTCTCTACGCTAGTCCACCAAGATCAAGCGGTCCACCGTATCCTCCTGACTTACCAGGCTTCACACTCCCTGCTGTTGACGGAGCAGATTTGAAGCCACCGTTTGGTGTATATCCCCCATTCGGTTTGTAGCTATTCCCTCCAACCGTTGATCCTTCACCAAGCGGTCCTTTGTATGGTGCAGCCCTTGCAGCCGCAGCTGTCGACTTCGGTGGCGCTTTGTATCCTGGCTTACTTCGAGCATCCGGTATGACTTTACCAGCAGCATTCGTCTTGGAGGTAACTTTAGGTGCTGCCTTTGAGCCAACACTCGAAACGGCCTTGGGGCCCGGCTTGTACGCAGTCGTCTTGGTCGATGTGGACACTGTTGATGGAGCTGATGACTTCTTCACCGCCACGGTACTTTTAGCTTTTGTGCCGTTCACAGAACTCTTAGCCTTCGAATCTTTCGACGGTGGTGCTGTGAGAAGTTTTTGGCCTGCAGGGGCGGGCAGGGCTTTCTTGGCTCCTGAAGATGGAAGAGCTTTCTGTCCAGCTGGCTTCTTCACTGCGGTTTTTGCGTATCCACCTGCGTTTGGGGCAGTAGCATTCGAAGCATAGCTGCCGACGTTGGAGATGCCTTGGCCCCAGCCATCAATCTTCTTTGCGATACCTTCTCCATAGGTGATGAGTTAAAATGGGTCCTGAAGCTATTCAAACGCAATGGGACAGGTTTACTTACCATTTCCTACAGATTCACCTTTGGCTTCGATGAAGTTTCCTACGCCAGTGATAGCATCTCCAGCATATCCTCCGACTGTAGTCACTGCCCCGGCAACAAAGCCTGAGAGACTATTTGATATGATATTTTGAACTATTCCTGCCATGATTGAAGAAATATCATAACAGTATGAATATTTTTGAAGTAGAACTTGAAAATAGTAAGATTAGCAACAGTGACATCGAAGGCTTGCAAGGCTGGACCCCTCATGCAATACTTCCTTGCTTGTTTGCCTCTGCGTTTTGGTGGCGAGGGCGTGGTTCTACAGGGGTCAACACCATGGAATGGTTTACTCCATGCATGACGTCGATGTACAACCGTATTGCACCGCCACAAGAGAATCAATCAAGCAGTTTAAAGGAGAGAGTGGGAAGGTTAATGTTGATCAAAAGGTCTGGAGTTGATCGCCAGTTTACATGCTGATAGCCGATGCCTTAGGTACTATCTTTACCTGTTACTACGACTCACGACTCTTTATATGATTTTTCGGGAGCCATTCAAAACAATAACGAGAAAGGGGCCTTTCTAACTTAAGTACTGTCAGCCAACATACAGATCGTTGATATTGTTGTTCTTGTTGTTGATGTGCTCGCAACTCAACGATCAGCATACAGGCCTAGAACCTCCTATAAACAACTTATTTTCCAAGCAATTTCTGCCGATAGAACCTGAGTTCACGATTTCTTTCCACATGAAATTGCAGCATCGGACCAACGTAATTCTGTCTCCATAAGAACACCAGGCACGCTTGACTGAAGGTCACAGGCCAAGCGAACAGCTCTCCAGGAAGCAGCGAGCAGCAGGATAAGGATAAGAATAAGTCCAGTTCTCCTTCTTTTACTTGAACCATCATTACCGTTAATAGGGAAGTAGCCAAGAATAGATTTTCTAGAGCGATTGTGCAGCATCACTTATCAGAACCAAAGGTCCAGAATTATATGTTCACATGGGGCACACTGCGATAGCACTACTAGGTATATTGACTCTACCACCAGTCAATAATAACAAGTATATAGACTAGCCCAAGTCCTTGTACCGGTCCACTACCGAATTCTGTGCCCTCGAAGATCTCAACACATCAGGCCAATCACTGTAATTCTTTGGACCGGCAAGAACTTCGACTTCAAGCTCAAAGCCGAGAAAGCGGCCGGATAGGGCATTGTTCTATCAAGACAATACCTGGTAGAAGTCAAGAAGCTAATACCAATAGATTGAAGCTCGGAGATAGACCCAAGGACCTAGCTAATCAGATGTCGACCGATTTTCGAAAAGACTTAGTGCTGGTAATTTACGTGTAAGTCATCGGGTAAGTAAGAGTAATAAGCAGATAAGAAGAGCTGGGAAAGGTTGACGAAAGTAAAATACAGCTTTCCAAGGTCAGGGCAATCCATGTGTGCAGATATCTTCAGATATTATTCCGCTCCTGTCAACCCGTCTACCTCCCGCAGGTAAATAGATGAAGGACAAATATACCAGCAGAACGGAAATTTTGTCCGCCAGGAAGATTAAGATATGATAGAGATCAAAGATTTAACATATGGTTGAGACGGTCCAGCTCTCGTGATTGGAATGTTAACATCTCACTCACTGTCTTTACCTATACCATTTTTTTCAATATGAGGATTTCAGAACAAGTTTCTCTCGCTCTCGCGCTGGTCGCGCCTTCGCAGGCTGCGCTGCGATTTGGATGCTCTACACTTTCTATCCAGCGTCTTGATCCTATCGTTCAACCTGGTGCTCTCCCAGCATCTCATTTGCACCAAATCGTTGGTGGCAATGCTTTCAATGCGACCATGACTGGAGATGTTGGTGAACGGGGTACTTGCACGACATGCACATTCAGTGAGGACTTTAGCAACTACTGGGTAAGAATGACCTGTTTCGCCCGATATCAGTTTGAGAGTTATTACAACTTGAGAAATATAATCGTGTATCATTGCGAAATGCTTTGGCGCAATCTAGACTTCAAAGCAGCAGAACACAGCGTCATGGAGCAACAATGATTTCAAAGAAAAAGAGACTAACCAAATATTCAGACCGCAGTGATGTTCTTCAAGCACCCCACAAACGGTACATTCAAGAAGGTGCCAATCATGCAAAACGCTGCGCTACCAAACGGTATCAACGGTGGCATGACCATCTACTACACCCAGGAGTCGTTCAACTCTAATGGAAAAGCAAAGATCACATCCTTCAAGCCAGTAAGATATCTCTCCGTAGTAACCTCGATCTTGCTTGAAGCTGAACACTATAAAGGGTTTCCGTATGACAGTCGGCGCCCCATCTCACGGTGGAAGCGACACCCACACTGGTCTCCGCTTCGTGTGTCTCGACAACAAGAATACTCGATTCCCAGAGCTTACCACCTTCCCCAACAAGCCATGCAAAGGCGGTATCATGACTGTCCACCATTTCCCCTCGTACGTACCCTACATCAACGGTCACTGCCTCACCACATACTAACAAATCCACCAGATGCTGGGACGGAAAGAACCTCGACAGCCCCAACCATCAAGACCACATGTACACCACCACCAAAGAAGCCTTCTCCCCAGCCGGCCCATGCCCAGCCTCCCACCCAGTCAGAGTGCCCCAAGTCGCCTACGAGACTCTCTGGGACACCACGCAATTCAATAACATGTGGCCCAAAGACGGCTCCAACCCATTCGTGCTAAGTTTCGGTGATGCCAAGGGATACGGAACCCACGCTGATTACCTTTTCGGATGGAAGGGCGATTCGCTCCAACGGGCTATGGACAACCAGTGCATGTTCCAGGCTTGCGAGAACGGAAAGCCACTCAAGTCGCAAGGTGTTGCGGCTATGAATAAGTGCACCGTCAAGGATCAAGTGAAGGAGCCCATCGATAGCTGTAAGTGAACCACCCAAATGAGATATGAGGCTCGAGACTGACTTGATTTACAGGGCTCCCTGAGCTCCCAGGTAAGGGTAGATTCGTCAAGCTATAGAGCGTTTGAATTTCAATGAAGTTCCGTGATATATGTCCTGCCTTCGGGAGTCTTTGCAGATCTAGTTTATACACCTAAAATTAAATCAAATTCTCGAACTCGACCTTTACATACAAATCGATATAACCATATATCGGAATACTTGGACGGGCCTCTCATCTGATAGTCTCACAACGTCCTCGACTGCTGAGTAGCTGTACAGCTTCACAAGTTGTAGTAAATGCCATTTTCTGGTTCGAAGATAAGGTATAGTACTACTCACGCATCTGCAAAAAAGAAGGCCCGAAGCTATGGTCTAGATTCCTTGCCCTTGTTGATCTTTTTCTACTTGGGTACAAATAATGACAATCCAATCCTTTTACATTGCACCGCCACACCACGAGGTAGCTAGTTCTGCAGGTTTGAGACCCTGTATGCATAAAGCCAAACCAGAAATAATCCTAGCATACCCGCCTCCGCAATTCGGTGGCGGTTATACGAATGACGTCGATGTGCACTGGATACGAGTAGGTATTATCGAGATCCTGAGATACGGTACGAAGGTACCTGAAATTTCTCACGAGATGTTATGATGTAGCAGAAAACGCTCTTTCCTAATCTTTCAGAATGGTTCGCACTGCACTTGGGACCGCATGGTAACGGCGCGGAACGTGGTTTAGTGACAACCTCTACACCAATCATATCAAGCTGCAATATTGAATTTGTGGACCAGAGCGATCGACAGCGTGCAGAAAACGTGAGTTTGGCCGTTGCAGCGGTGACTGAAACACAACTTCGAAATAGCTTCATTTGGGGGTTTTAAAAATACATAATCCTCATATTCGTCATTGTTCCCATCCAAACTCCACGAGTGCTTCAAAATCAGAGCTAAGTAAACCCGCGTCATGTCTCCACACCTTGCCGTGCCTTTTCTGCACAGATTAGTGCAATTATCCTTGAGAGCTCAGCGCTCTGCTCGAATTGATCTCGCTTGGTGCTGTCATCTGCTTCACTGGCAGCGAGGTCTGAGCCGGTCATGAGCATGCGATTCTGCAAGCTCAACATCTTGCCTAGCAGATTGTCGAGGAATGGTGCGGAGAACTTGACGCCATTGGCATTGGCGTTGGGGAGACGGATTTCGAGCTTGCGAGGAACCTTTTTGCGGCCATTCTGCTGTGTTTCGAATTCAACTTGTTTTGGTCTTTTAATTGTCAGCATTAAGCAGCTTACAGCATCACGACAGAGAAAGGGTAAACTTACGGTGGTTTCTCGGAAAAGGTGATATTCTCTGCCATGTCGGCCACTCTGTTTGCAATTCGCCCTGCCATGATCTCAAAAGGAGATACGCCGTTGGCTTGCTGTGGAACTGGTGGTGTCTTCTTTGCGGCAGCAGCAGTTCTTGAAAGTCCGTTGGGACCTCCTCGCTTCGAGACGGTGCTTACGGCTGTTCGACCACCTCTAGAGACGACAGAAGTTCCAGGTCTGGGTCGTTGCTGGACTGCTGGGCCAGGCATGTTTTTGTTTGGTGTGGATGTGGTGATGTGAGTTCGGGAATAGTGGTTAGATGAGGGATTTTTTGGCCACGGAGAAGTCTTTGCTGAAGTAGAATATTGATTTAGATTTGGCAGAACTAATACGCGAGAGATGAGAAGTAGTTCACGTCCACACGAGCAGAGGATCAACGATGCATTTCATGACGTCAAATCGGCCAGGGTTGATAACAGGTTCTTGATTTGTAGGATGCAGGATTTAAGGCGATCTGCACGGGCCTTTTGTGCAAAAATACTACATCTTCACACTCAATATTTAGTTATTTCTACATATTATCTTACCCTATCATATCTATGCATTTTAATTACTCTATTACGTATAAATTACGTATTTTTATATATTTTATTACTTCTAGCGTAGTAATTTTCCTAGATTTATCTATATAGATATTATAATAAGCTTAACTATATCTAATCCTAAATTAGATTAAGTAGCTTCTAATATAATTATAAGTAATCCTAAGCTAGTATCCTTTTTAAGACTTAATTAATATATATATTAATTAATATTAGCTACTAGAAAATAATAAATAATAAAGTACTAGTCTAGAAAATGCCCTTTAACTAAGATATAGTATAATAAGCTAGAGTAATATAGTAGCCTAGATTAAACTTCTTTAGCTATTACTAATTCTATAAAATATTCTTATAAAATAGTTAATAAAATATAATCTAACCTTAATAAGTATAGATCTATATACTCTCTATAATTTCTATCTTATAGTAACTCTTAGTAACTTACTACTAAAGATAAGAAGTCTCTACTTTAGTATATATTAAGCTTTAGCTAAATATTATAGTAAAAGATAAAGTATTAGCTATAATAAGAGATTAAGAAGAATATCTTATAGTTTATAATATCTTATATACTAGTATAGTATAAGTAAACTTATAAAAAGCTTATCTAAATATTATATACTTAGAGTAATTAACTACGCTAGTTATATTACTAGTCTATAAGCTAATTTAAATTAAATAAACTAGTATTCCTTAATAAATCTATCTTTAATAAAAAAACTAGTTAGTATAATAAAGTATATAGTTTAATTAGAGAACTATTATAGTATATCTAAAGCCTAACTTAAGAAAAAACTTAGTCTATTATTATTACTATAATACTAGAAAAATATTTTCCTTATACTAGTTTTAAATTAAGATATTAGAATAAGAAATAGTTTTATAAATAGATTAAGACTAAACTTATACCTATAATACTAAAGCACTTTACTAAGTAAAGTAATTAAATACTAGTTATAGTCCTTAATAATATTTTAATTTATATAAATTTAAATATTAAAAGATTATTAAAAGATACTAGCTATATTATTTAATATCTACTACTATATTTACCTAATTTTAATCCTATTAAGCTTACGTTTAGTATATTAAAGGCCTAAATAAAGAGGAATTAAATAGTAAAGCATAGTAAGTTTACTAACTTTAGTAAATTCTTAAAGTATACTATTAGAGTAAGTAAATATAATTACTTTATTAAAAGATAGTTTTAATATATAGCTAGTAGTATATATTATAAAAGTATAGAAGTATATAGATTTTATAATTTTATATAGCAATATAAAAAAGGTTAGATTTAGATATTAGGTACTATAGATTAGAAAGAATATTAAAGTTAAAATATTAAAATTTAATATATCTTATATTACTAATATTTAAGTTAGAATTAGTATTAAAAGTAGTATATTAGATATCCTATTATTATAATATAAATTAAAAATAAGCTATTATATTATCTAGATCCTAATTTTTAGTTTATTCTTATTCTAACTATTCTAATATTAAATTTTATTACAAGAATATAATTATATAAATAAAAACTATTAAAATAATAATAAGAATCTATAGGACTTTAAAATCTATAATATTAACCCCTTAGTATCTATCTAATACTTCTAAAACTATAATAGGCCTAAGAGGTTATTCTTAATAATAGAAAAAATTATTTTGCTTAGTTTCTATACTATAAAAAAGTTTAGTAAAATAAATATATTATTATTTTATATATACTTATTATAAGTTAAGATATTACTATATAGAATATAGTTTAAGTATATATTATCCTAAAAGTTAGAATAACTAATATATCTATAAAAATCTTACTATTACTAAGTATAATACTAAGAAATAAAGTAGTAAAGATTCTAGTAAGCATTATATTATTTATTAAGACTTATATATCTATAGTTTAAGTCGCCTTAACTATAAAGGATAATAGCTTTAAAAGAGAATTATTAGATACTAGGACTAGTAATAAAGTTCTTATTTAAGAAATACTTACTAAAGAAGATATTACTCTTATTTAGAGTAATAAGATATAAATTAATACTATATTTACTAGGTATATAGTAACTACTAAGATAACTTAAATAAGATTTATAGTTAATTAGACATAGAACCTATAAATCCTATATTTATTAGCTAAGAATAGTAAATTAAGAGTATAAACTTATATTAGTATTAATTATAATCTATTTAATTATATAATTAATAATTAGATTAGTAATATTAATAGTAATAATAGTTAGTCTACTAGTTTATACTATATATATAGTACTAAATATAAAGCCTTTTATATAGGACTTAGAAGATTAAATACTACCTTTTAGTAGTCTAAGAATATTAAGAATAAAGCCCTAATCTTTAAAGCTAAGAACTATATTATAGGTTACCTACTTATAGTAAGCTTTAAAGGCTAAAAAGCCTATAAGTAGAGTATTAATTAGTAGCTAAACTATTATAATAAGAATTAGTAAGAGAAGATAATTTAATAAGGTTTAGTAAAAGTATAAAATATATAAAGTACTTAGAGTATATAAAGTACTTAAATATAAAAGATTTAATTATATAAAGTAGTTTATAAAAGAAATAAAAAGAAGAGAAAATTAATAATACTTTATAAATTTTTATAGTACTACCTAATTATTAATAAGAAAGTAAATTACTATAAAATATAACTAGTAAAGAATATAATTACTTAAGGCTAAAGCCTATTACTAAGTTAAGAATTAAGTAGTAAAGTAATAATCTAAGTAAACTATAATCTAGTTAGTAGTTAGTAGAGAAAGATAATAAGTAGAAAAGCTTATATTAAAAGTATATATAGAAAATAAAGTAGTAATACTAGTTATAATAATAATATAAACTTAAATAATATTAAAGATAGTTACTAATAAAGGTAATATTATATAACTATTCTATACTAGCTAGTAGTCCTTTTTTATATATATATATAGTAAGTATAAATAAAAACTACTAGCTAGTATAGCCTAAGTTCTTTTAATTTTCTTTTAATATAATATTATAAAGTCTTAATAGCTTTAATAATATTAAGGAAATATATACTAAAGAGTATCTTAACCTATAATTTATAAAGATAATATAAAGATAAAATACTAGAAGGGATAAAGTCTTTATAACCTTTAATACTTTATTAGAAATAAAAGAGCTAAGAGGCATAAAATCTTAACTTTCTTAATAATATTATTAAGGCTAGTAAACTAGAGTATTTATTTTTATATACTTTTATAATATAAAAGAGATATAGAAGTAAAGTTATAGATATTAGAATCCTATATAGAGAATAGTATTTTTTAATATAGTAGAGGCATATATTAGTAAAGAGAAAGTTTTAGGAATCTTTTTACTACCTTTAGATAGTAGTAATCTAGTAGTAGTAAAGTTTTAGCTTATTTAGTATCCCTTTTAGAATAGTAAGCTAATAGAGCTTAACCTCTTATAATATTCCTTTAGAATAGCAAGCTAGTAAAGCCTAATCTCTTATAGTATTCCTTTAAAATAGCAAATTAGTAAAGTTAGAAGAGAGAGTTAACCTAAAAAAGAAGTAGATAAAATAAAAATATATACTAAAAAGTAAGTTAACCTAAAGAAGAAGTAGATAAAATAAGAACGTATACTAAAAGGTAAGTTAATTTAAAAAAAAAGTAAATAGAATAGAAATATATACTAAGAATAAGTTAACCTAAGTTTTAATAGTATTATATAGAATTAGTAAAGCTATACTAATACTAGTAATAAAGTAATAATATTAGCTATTAATAGTACTAAAGTTTAATATTAAATAAAGAAGATAAAGAAGAATTAAAGAATAGTAAGTAATAAGTATATTTTATACTCCTTTAATACTAAACTTTACTATATTAAGAAGATCTTATTTATAGATAGTCTATATTTATACTAAATACTAGAGAAATATTTAATTAGTAATAATAAAGTACTAATACCTAATACTAATTAGGCTATTACTTTAATATTAAGAAAGAAGTAAAGAAGTTACTAATAAAATTATAAAAATAAACTAGATACTACTTAGCATTAAGGAAGTATTTAATAAATACCTAATATACTATAGCTAGACTTATAAATACTTAAGTATTAGAAAAGAGAGATTATAAAAGGGCTAAGTTAGTCTATAAATAGGTATTAGTATAGAGATTATTAAGCTACTAATAGTAAGAGATAGAGTTAAATTATAGTAGAACTATTAGTAAAGAGATTTACTTATATAATAATAAAGTAAATAAACGCTAGTAGTATAAGGAAGAGTAGATAGATTATATCTAGCTATAAATAGGTATTAATAGTAATAGTATTTAAATATATTAAGATATTAATAAATAAAGATAAATCTAATAATATTAGTATATATATATTTTTAGAGTAAGTTTAGATAATTACTAAATTTTAGGAGTAATTCTTATTACTATAAGAATTTATAAAGAGGTAGAGATTAGCGTAATTTTCTATTACAAACGTTACTAAGCTATTATTCTATTAAAACTAAATATTTTTAATTACTATAAAGGTAAGCTAGTTAAAAGCTACTATCTAAAGCACTAACAAAAAATAAAAAGATAATATCTATTATAGTTAAAAAATAGTAATAATAGTTAAAAAGATCTAAAAATCTCTAAAATATAGTATAATTTTTTTTACTAGCATATAAAAATAAGATCTAAAAATTATAGATATAAACCTATAATTTCTTTTATTATTTTTAAGTAGAAAAGAACCTATATCTATTAAATTTAAACGTAATAACGTATTAGTAATAATTTAAACCTTTATATTACTTACCTAATTATATCTTTATATTAGCCTATAGATTTCTAAGTTATTATAAATATAGATTATCTTATAACTAAAATACTATTCTCTAACTTATATATAGTACTAAGAAATTAATAAATTAAATAACTTAATAATTTACTTAGATATATTATATTTTATATATAGCTTTATAATTTCTATTATTTATACTATACTATCTTATATATTTATTAATATTTACCTATAAGACCTAATTATATAGTAGTACCTTTTCTAACTAATAATATAGGCCTTTTTAATATAAATCTTTTACTAAAAAAACTTATTAGTAAGTTTAATATTAGTATATCTAAGATTAATTAAGCTAGTAGGTTATTTATTAGTGCTACTTATAAATAAATAACTTAGTAATCTACTACTTTAGAATAAAGATTATAGAGAAGAAAGAGCTAAAGTAGTTAATATAATTATAAAAGAAGAAGAAGAAATATAACCTATATTTAATAATAGTTAAAAAGTAAGAAGAGATAAAGAGTTTATAACTATATAATTCTAAGTTAGTACTATACTAAATAATAATATAATACTTATAACTAAGAAAAGGAAATAAAAGCTAACTATAATATAAAGCTAGTAATAAAAAATAAGATTAAAATACTTACTAAAGCTTAGTATTTAGTATAGTATAAAGTAATTAAAATTATTACTATACTAAAAAAGGTTAAATTAAAGGTTAAATAGAAGAAGATATAATAGAACGTATTTAAGATACTAATATTATCTTTTATAGCTTACGCTATTTTTATTATAACTCTCTAGCCTCTTTCTTAGCCTCTTCTTTCTCTATTTAATAAGTAGTAATATCTTATTCTTATTAATTATCCTTTTAGTAATTATGTTTTATATAGTCTATTTACTAGTTTAATACTACTTTATAAAGCTTAGTAGTATTCTAAGTAGCCTAAGCTTATTTAGCCTAATAATTAACTTAAGTAGTAATCCTATTTTATTAGTCCTAAAGTTACTAAGTTTCTAAGGATTCTTATAATTCTTACTAAGCCTAAGATACGTTACTTAAGATATTATAAATAGTTAATTAAGTACCTCTAAAAGTAAGCTTAGTACTAACTATGTCCTAAGTTCTTATTTAAAAAATAACTAAATATAGAGAAGTATTAACTTCTATAGCTTTACCTATATTTATTATAAAAGCTTATTACTAATATTAAGTATTAATAATATTATAATAAGTACTAGTTTTAGAATCCTTTTAGTATAATCTACCTTAGTTAAGATAGTTAGTATTATATAACTACCTTCTAGATATCTACTCTTTAATAGATCTCTTTATAGTATAAATAAGCCTATAATTCTTATATTAATTAGTAATAGTATTTAAATAGTAAGTTAGTAAATTTATATATATTTCTAAACCCTTTAGTAAGAGCTCTAAGGCTAGAGTAATAATATTCTTAACGTTAGTTAGATTAAATCTAGTAATAATAGTAACTATATAAAAGTTACTACTCTTAAAGTTACTCTAAAAGTAGTAATCTATAGCTTTAACTTATAAATTTTATTAAGTATATATAATTACTTCTATATAGCTATAGGTTTTAGTATAATAATTATAAAAAAACTTTTAATTAATATTAATAGCTAAAATAGTATATTAGTAGTTCTTAGTATATTTATCTATATTATAAAGCTTATTATTAAGGACGTTAATATAAAAATTCTTCCTCTCTATTAATAGTATTATCTTCTTAAAGAATACTAAACTACTTTAAGTAAATATTCTTATCTTAATACTAACCTTATATACTAGAAAGTTATTACTATAATAGAATAGATTATTATTTATATTATTACTAATAATAGTATTACTTTTATTCTTAGCTAGCTTATTATTACTTAGCTACTTAACTTTATCCTCTTTAATTTTACTATTCTCTAAGCTAGTAACTATATCTTAAGTAGTTCTAGTAGCTTTATTCTTAACTAATACTACCTTCTTTATAACTACTAGTATAGATATAATAGTAACGTTATTTATTACTACTATTACTATTATTATAATAGTAACTTAAAGCTACTCTTAAAGCTTAGCTAATTCTTAAGTATATTAATAAGCTTACTTCTCCTTTATAGTCTTTACTAATAATAGTACCCTATTTAGTAAACCCTTTCCTATAATAATAAATCCTATATTTTTATTAATATTATTATCTTAGTTAATATTATTATTATTATTAACTACGTTCTTAATACTAATAGAAATAGTTATAGCCTTCTTTTCTTTACTTACTAGCTTACCTAGCTTCTTAATACTAATACTTACTTAATATAGCTAAATAATATCTTCTACTTCCTAGTTATTAATAGTATATCTAGTAGTAAATATATTAATACTAGGATTATATATCTTTATAAGTATACTATAAAGTACTACTACTTACTAAGACTATATAAATTTATATCTAAAATATCTTAATATAAATTCTAGTAGTAGTCTACTCTTTACTAATATTATAACTATAGTAGTATTAGTCTTCTTTTTACTATAAGAATTTAGAATAAGTATTAGTAGTTAATCTACCTTAAGATTAATAATAGTAGTATTTATATAATCTTATTTAGGCTAACTATAAGTACCTTTTAGAAGCATTTTTTTAGAAATTATAATAGAGATTAAGTATAGGAAATTAATTTTGACGCAATAAAGATATAATTTATATAAATAAAGGAATAGTTAAGAATTACATATAAATATCTAAATAGCAGTATAGGTTAAGGTATAGTATTTTTACACAAAAGGCCCGTGCAGATTGCCTTAAATCCTGCATCCTACAAATTGGATATGGCGTTGGTGTAACAAGGGTGTTTGGAAAAGGCTGAACAGGTTATTCCACGCCACCTGTCATAGTACAATCGTCCAGTGAGGCCTCTTCAGTGCTATAATTGTACTACATCGAATAATCACTGCAGTGTTGATCATACATTGACCACTTTACTTGAGCATCGAGGACCCTAAGAAGGCAAAACGAACCTCTTTTCCAGCATGTAGCTTTACAGTACTTGTCCCTCAAAACATATACAACTTCATGAAGATGGCGCCAAATCCATTACTAGACTTTGGAGCTGGTCTCACAACGAGAACACCTGCGTCGGACGTTGGGCCAAAACAGCATGGAAAGACTGGCCAGGTTGAGAGAGCTTTCACTGCTGGCTCAACATTTCTTTCCGGAATTTTGGCGTAGGTACCCTTCGATTCCAAAATATGAATTCAAATGCTGATTGTAGACTAGCATAAGCGCATCTCAATTCCTCGGAGCCCCTCTGAAAGCCATCGATCCCAAGTTCTACCAAACATATATGGCATATACAAAGCAGTCTTTCGGCGTCCTCATCACTACAATGACACAATGGTGGTCACCTACAATAGTTAGAGTCAGTGGAGACAAGAGTATACCAAAGCAATTGTTCCTTAAGAAAGATGGGACTTTGAACTGCAAGTTTCCGAAGAGGCTTGTAATGATGGCGAATCACCAACTCTACACTGACTGGCTATACCTTTGGTGGGTGGCATACACCAATAATATGCATGGTTATATCTACATCATTCTCAAAGAATCTTTGAAGAACGTTCCCATCATTGGCTGGGGAGCACAGTTCTATAATTTTATCTTTCTGTCGCGAAAGTGGGAAACGGACCAAAAGCAATTTCGGGAACATTTGCAAGGCCTCAATCAACCTGATGATCCCATGTGGCTCCTCATCTTTCCTGAAGGAACGAATCTGGCCACAGGTACTCGAGCGAAAAGCGCAGAATGGGCTGAAAGAACTGGTGTCCAAGATATGAAGCATCAATTGCTACCACGAAGCCGCGGTCTACAATTCACTCTTCAAAATCTCCACGAGACGACAGAATGGCTGTATGACTGCACAATTGGGTATGAAGGTATTCCTCCTGGGCAGTTTGGTCAAGATGTCTTCACCCTTCGAAGCTCCATGTTTGAAGGAAGGCCACCAAAGTCAGTGAACATGCACTTTCGTCGATTCAAGATATCAGCCATCCCAATAGATGATGACCAAGCATTCGACGTGTGGCTGCGTAACCGCTGGAGAGAAAAAGATTACCTTCTCGAGCACTTCACGCGATTTAATCGCTTCCCAGACGATGTTAGCTGGATGTCACAGCAGCAGAAAACCGGACGAAAACAGTTGATTGCTCAACCAGCAAAATCCATCGAGACTCAAATCAAATCCAACAGTCTCGAAGAATTTCTCTCCATATTTGCTCCTGTCACTTCTGTAATGGCGATGTTGGCGCTCGCCAATGGAGCATCAAGTTCCGACGACTTGATGAAGTTGATCACCCAAGCTGGAGAAAAAGGAAAAGGAGCTCTAGGCATGGCAAAAGACAAGACTACCAAAGGACAGCGTCAAGAGCTACAAAAGGCGCAGGAGAAGGACTTTCCGAACCTGGCTTCGATGAACGAGATCAGTAAACTCACGCCCGAAAGTGCTCAGATGGAACTCATTCAGAAATATCTTAATTCTGTACCACTCGCCATGTCTGGTCAACTAGCACCGCCAAACTTACCTCCTCAACCACCTCCTAACCTAGCATCGCCTCTAAAGAAAGCTAAGTCGGTCCAATCGCAACCTGCAGCTCGTGCGAAATCTGGAATAGTTGGCAAGAAGAAAGGCCCGGCGAGTGCTGCTGCCAGTGCACCAGCGATGAAGGGAAAGACTCCAGTAAACAAAGTCCCGCCAGTTCCACCAATTCCTTCAATTCCACCGACCCATCGGAGACAGTACTCGCTGAAAACCACAGTGCATCCAGGTTCCTCGGTCTCAAGATCTGGCGATGACCCGGACTTACCAATACCAAGGTCCAAACCCATCGTGCCAAATCCGAGGACACCAAAGTCGATCTTGAAACCTACAAATAGTGCACCTATGCAAGCCAAGAAGGCCACTCCTGCTCCGACCACAAAGAAAGGCATTAAGATAGATCCGAAGGTTCTGTCGCAGATGAAGGCTACGAAGCCAACACCATCGGCACCCAAGACTGTTACAGTGAATCCAGCCATTCTGGCTCAGATGAAGCAGAAGAATGCTCCGCCACCTCCACCGAAGGGTATTAAGATTGATCCGGCTATGTTGAACAAGATGAAAAGCCAGGGAAGGAAGACATAGGGTTTGGTAGCGTATCATGACCTCAATAATGTCGCTTCGCTACCTAGGGAGTCATAAATATGTTATGATATGATGTCCTTGAATACCGCGTCTGGGCATCGTCATCTCCGACCTTATGGCTGGCTTGGACTGGGTCAAGATCTCACAATTTCGTCCAACGCTTGCAAGAACGCCTGTATAGCGGACTCGAAGCGACTTGTATGCTGCTTTGTATGCATTATGCACAACGAACACATACCACTCTTTCGATAGTAAATCCCACTGTTGAGAAGGAAGAAGAAAAAGCACTCTTGCAGCAGTTCTTTGAACAAACCTCCAAAGTGTATGCCTAGCACACTTCCGAAGCCAGTGACCCACATCACATCGATGGGGACGCAATCTTCCAATAGTCTTTGCAGAGATCGTTTGAGCCTGTACCCTAGCGAATTGAGCCGCAGCATGACATCTGGCTCTAGGATATCAGCAGCTTCAATGGCAGTGGTCAGGGCAAACACGTTATTGTTGAAGGTCCCGGAGTGAGAAAAGCCAGTTTCGGGATTCATGATGGCCATGATGTCTTCACGACCACCGAAGGCGCCGAATGGAAAACCACCAGCAAGGTACTTTCCGATCGTCGTCATATCTGGATCTATTCCGTGTTGCCCTTGGAGACCATGATAGTGTAGACGAGAGGTAATTATTTCGTCGAAAATCAGAACGGCACCAATTTGCGTAGCTATGTACCGCAAAAACTGGAGGAAATCTGTGGATGCTGGAATGGCACCACCGGCGCCCTGCATAGGCTCGACGATGATGGCCGCGATGGTGTCGCTGTTATCTTCGACTGCTTGCTTGACACTTGCGACGTCGTCGTATCTGGCCATCACCCACTCGAATGGAATAGTAGATTTTCCTGGTGCAGATGCCCCGAAGTTAAGAAACCCACCATGGTAGCCATTTTGGAAAACCAGTATCTCTTAAATGTTAGTCTCGATAAATCAATATCCATTCAAACACATTCATGCGAACGATACCTTTTTCCTGCAAATAGTCAGTACAGGTTTATGAGCAGAGCTAAGGTAAGTGAGATGCTGAGAAAGAGCAAATGATCTTTTCGTGGTTACAACGTGCAACACCCATTGCATTCGGTGGGATTCAGGGCAATCGGCTAAGGACGAATTGTATAGAAGCCGTCAGTTGCGACGGGATATGCGACGTTTTGGAGTTTATGATGTTGTCAAGATATGTGATTTGGCACTGGTGAACCTTACCGTCCAGTATAATTGATCGCCACCGCTATCGCCAACGTGTTTGCCTCGGAACCCGAGTTGCAGAACCTCATTCGCTGCATACTAGGAAATCGTTCGGTGATCTTTTTGGCAAGCTGAACTTCCTTTTCGCTACATCCACCTAAACTTATGCCATTGCGTGTAGCTTCCGTAATCGCATTGAGAATCCTGGGATGAGAGTGGCCAAATATGCCGGCTGTCATCTCGCCCACAAAATCTAATAGTTCGTCTCCGTCTAGCGAAGTCACGAAGCAGTCATGGCCAGAGACTAGAGTCAAGGGAAAGGGTTCATGATACAGGTTGGAGCGTGTGTTTCCACCAGGCAGATAGGTGCATGCTTCAGTATGAGCCGCGCGTGATCTGGGATTGCTGTGGATGTAGTGTTCGATTTGACGGTCCTTCCAGGCCTGCAGCTTGGGCTCCGAATCAATGGTGATGGGCGCGAGCTGTCTAAGTGTATGTAACGGGCTTGTAGAGTCCTGATCAATATCCATTATGGAAAAGGAGCAAATGAATCAAGCCAGAATGGATGGAACTGCGACGCAGAATCGAGAATGCTGATCAACTTGATGTGATCTGATCCAGTGTTCAATGTTGAAGCAACAGTGAATGTTGCAGCCTCGCGATAGAAAACCACATGGGGTTGAGAACCAGAACCTTAAGGCACCAACGACCATTTCAATGATAACTGGTACTGAGGCCTCAGGCGGAAAGATGCACGTGACATGAAATTTACTCAAGCTTTTTGTAGTCTACAGCAAGCCAACGAGTGGTTATATGGACCAGATAAATTTGACGGAGCTCAATTAGACCATACTGAGAGTATACAAAGTTCAGAAGAGAACAATAATCTGTGAAAGGTGCAGTGTTGACCTAGTTGCTCCTCAGGCGGTCGTGAACCAGAACAGCTCGGTAAAAACACGGAAGCTTCGACCCAGCTTGCCAAGCCAATTCTCTTTCCATCTTGAAGGAAGCTGTCCAAATCTTTCTCTCAACATCTCCAACTCCCCACTCAACACAAAACTCCTTCACAATGCTCAAGAGGTATGTATCAACTCAATTATCCCCTATTGAATCCATTGAGACACTCAATTAACTATTTACAGCGGCGTTGCCCGCTCTCTCCGAGCCTTCGCTCGCCCTTCCCCAGCAACCTTCCGTGCTGCCAGACCTTCTCTCCAGCAATCCTTCGCCCCGGCCCTTTTCACACGCCTAGCGAGCACTCAATCGTCATCGAACGTGACTGGAAAGATCCATCAAGTCATTGGTGCCGTCGTCGATGGTATGTGGTTGTCCAAAAAGCTTTTTTCGCGCTGCCGAAAGCTTGCCTCAACATCTCGGCATCCAAGCTAATGCCTGTCATCAGTTAAATTCGATACCGAAAAGCTTCCAGCCATTCTCAATGCCTTAGAGACGGACAATGGCGGCAATAAGCTCATATTGGAAGTTTCCGTACGTCAAGTTCGGACTTGTATATGCCTCAAGACATACTAACGCAGTCGTAGCAACATTTGGGTGAGAACGTCGTGCGCTGCATTGCTATGGACGGTTAGTACATCTCAATACCCATCGCGTTGACTCAATAAATGCTTACATAGATCAACAGGTACCGAAGGTCTCGTTCGTGGCGCGCCCGCTCATGACACCGGTAACCCCATCATGATTCCCGTTGGTCCAGGTACCCTCGGACGTATCATGAACGTTACTGGAGATCCCATTGATGAGCGTGGTCCCATCAAGCACACCAAGAAAGCACCTATTCACGCCGATGCTCCAACTTTCGCCGAACAAGCCACCTCTGCCGAAGTTTTGATCACTGGTATCAAGGTCGTCGATCTCCTCGCTCCATACGCCCGTGGTGGAAAGATTGGTCTATTCGGTGGTGCTGGTGTCGGCAAGACCGTGTTTATTCAAGAACTCATTGTATGTGCTATATCTGGTGCATACATCTCAAAGCTAATTTGTGCAGAACAACATCGCCAAGGCTCATGGTGGTTTCTCTGTGTTCACTGGTGTCGGAGAGCGTACTCGTGAGGGTAACGATTTGTACCACGAAATGCAGGAAACCTCCGTCATCAACCTCGACGGTGATTCCAAGGTCGCATTGGTCTTCGGTCAAATGAACGAACCCCCAGGAGCTCGCGCTCGTGTCGCTCTTACTGGTTTGACTGTCGCTGAATACTTCCGTGATGAAGAGGGCCAGGATGGTAAGCAATATCAAGCAACTTTGCGCCTTTTACTGACAACTATAGTGCTTCTCTTCATCGACAACATTTTCCGTTTCACACAAGCCGGTTCCGAAGTGTCTGCTCTTCTAGGTCGTATCCCATCTGCCGTCGGTTACCAACCCACCCTCGCCGTCGACATGGGTCTCATGCAAGAACGTATCACAACAACCGCCAAGGGTTCAATTACCTCTGTGCAGGCCGTTTACGTGCCAGCTGACGATTTGACTGATCCTGCTCCTGCCACCACCTTCGCCCATTTGGACGCCACAACTGTGTTGTCTCGTGGTATCTCTGAGTTGGGTATCTACCCAGCTGTCGATCCTCTTGATTCCAAGTCTCGTATGTTGGATCCTCGTGTCATTGGACAAGATCACTACGACACCGCCACAAAGGTTCAACAAATGTTGCAAGAGTACAAGTCGCTTCAAGATATCATTGCCATTTTGGGTATGGACGAATTGTCGGAAGCTGACAAGCTTACTGTCGAGCGTGCCCGTAAACTCCAGCGTTTCTTGAGTCAGCCGTTCGCCGTCGCTGAGGTTTTCACTGGTATCGAAGGAAAGCTAGTCGATCTCAAGGACACCATCAACTCATTCAAGTCCATCATGAACGGTGAGGGTGATGACTTGCCTGAAGGTATGTGAAACATTATCTCCGTTTTCGATCATAACTAACAAATTTTCAGCCGCTTTCTACATGGTCGGTGACTTCCAGTCCGCACGTGCCAAGGGAGAGAAGATTCTCGCAGATCTTGACAAGAACTAAGCGACCCGTTCTATCGCGTGTTTCAAAAGCAAAGGTTTCGATGGCGATGTAGGGTAAACTCTATTTTCAGTGGGTGAATGGCAAAAAGGGATACCACATCATCTCCACTTATGGTGATGTGTGCTTGGCTTTATCTCAACTCGCCTTAATCTACTGCTTGTTCTCTTTGTCAGATCTACTACTAGGGGAGATGAGCAGCAATGTTGGGGAGCGTAGTCGTTTGGGTCCAGTTGTGCTGGGCTTCTTGTACAGTTAGTGAAAATAGAGGGAATTGTGTCTTTTGTCTTTACATCATTGTCCTGCTTCTTGCTGACGTCTCTGCTAATGTGATAGTTTCTCCGTGGCCTGTGTTTCAACATCAAGAGCTCATTTTGCGAGCATGGGCATCACAATACACGATCACAGTCACTGCATGGTTGGTATTATTATTACGACCTTTTTCGTGTTTTCATTCTCCGCCGAAATACATATACTAATGCTTTGCGTTTGTGTAGAAATAGACCCACTCCCCCAGCGCGCCTGTAAACCTTTTCTCCATCATCGAATTCACGCGAATACAGACCTCCTAATGAAGCTAGTAGATCCTCCGGATGATCCAATCCTGTGCAAGAATCTTTGCATTTTGAACGCTTTCATTGCCCGTCCGCTGCCTCTTAATTTTGAAAACATTCTTCATGTCTTGTTCTTGGTGCCAAAGGCTGCAGTCAGAGCCTGGATCTGGGTCCCAAGTGACATGACCCAAGAATTTCCTGTTACTGTTGATCATGAATAGAAAGTTGACTGCAACGTCCGGACTGGCGAACTTGAATTTCTGTTCATATAGAATCGAAGAGGCTTCCTCGTGGATCTGCTTGTTGAGCTTCAAGAGAGGGAACAAGTAAGGTTGTTGTGGGTTGAACTTCGAATTCGCCGATTTTCGTAAAGCTATTCTTTCTCGAACTACTTTGTGTCGAAATGATGGCCGGTCGGCACCTCCCAACCTGAATACGATGATGAAGTGATATGGTTCAGCCTCCCTAATCAGTAACCGCGATGGGTCGGATGCTTGTCGCCAGACCGCTCCGCTCATCCAACCTACCAAGCTCTTTAAGTTTATCTTGGATAGTGCCTCCGTTTGACGCGGGAGGATCATCCACTTCCCATATTGCCTAATCTTTCTGGGCTGTGTTGGTCGCCGCCGCCACAAAGATTTGCCGCCCGATTCGGGGAAGAACCACGAAGCCTCCGTCAATCCAGAGCTAGGGAGGTATTCCTACACTTTGAATTCCACGACACGGCTCACTACGCCATCTTGAAATATTCGTCTCTAATTTGGAGGTGTAGTGTTTGAATTGCACGCGGCCAGAGAGTTCAATATTGAGCAACCATCGACTCTGTTGGGATTCCATTCCACCAGTCCAGACCTAGAATAGCCCCGCCAACTACTGATTTCCACCTATGAGTTCGAATGCTCGCTTCAGGAAGAAGGCCCTGTGGGGGGAAGTTGAATTTAATGACTCAAATTTGTTGAAGGAAAGACAATCAGTCCCCCGACCTGAAATTATAGAATCAGGGTTTTTGCTTTGAAAGTCCCATAGAGCCCGCGTAGAGAATCTTCCTAGGTTCCAAATCTGGGATGTTATGTTGCCGGCAACAAGCAGACAGCCACATAAGTGCTAAGTTGATGTGATTGAGTATGTTCCGGTCCACAAGAGCACCGGACGGGCATCCTACAAACTGCTGGATGTTGAGGATGCTGAGCTCCGGCGATCAATGCGTATCCAGCAGCAGAGCGACGTAGGCCTGACTCCGATGGTAGTCATTTTTTGATTCCCTGTCTTTGTCTGGCGTCCCAGTAGTTCTGCCCAATACAAGCAGTTCTGTTACATTCGGCCGCCCAAATTTCTCCTGGTTTCTGAAACTTGGTTGTGGGGCTATGTCATTCTCGCAGACAACAGCGTAACCATAGGTCGTGAAGTGATAGTGTCGGATCTATGTCACGGTCGCCTGGCTTCCGTCACAGCCGAAGACTTCCTGTCCAAACTTTTCTCGTCTTCGGAATGAGCATTATTCAAGCCAGTGTTAGCCAACACTCGTCCTGTGTGTCTAGTCAAGGCTGTTGAAAAGCCTGTGACAAGTCCTCCAGCACGGCGACCACTTAGCCATGTTAGATTGTCAACGACGATTGAGTGTGGAGTGGCCATCCAGTAAATTCAAGGAGGTGCGGTTCCGCAGTTCAACGCCTTTCGATAAAAGAATTGTTTCCATCGTTGAGCCAAGTTCGCGTCCTTGCCATATTTGGTACCGCGAGCTGTCTCGGGAGACATGTCATTGATTGCCTTCTTGACTGATGCTTCATGTTGAGAGTGAATAGCCCGGGCGATCTCAATGTAGTGTGCTACACTATGAACACGATTTGATATCAACCGCGATGTATATGCGTCAAGCATGCCCGGAAGGAGTTCCACCTATAATAGAAATCCATGAATTGTTCATCACAGCCACGAGCAGACTCCTGTAAATCGATGTTGTCCGTTTAGGAAGTTTGATGAGACAAAACACAGTTTTGTTCCTGTAGTTCAGGTAAGCATCTCTTCAGATGGCTGGGCCATATGAAAAGGCTTGCGTGGGCCGATCATTTCTGCGGAATGAACGCGGGTTGTGTTTGTCCAAGGTCACGAACATGTCTTGCCATTCAGACATGGAACGACTTTTCCGACCTGTGTGTCCAGAATCTCCTTGACACCCAAACCCGAAGCTCATGTACACTGATTTGAATGAGGATGGGTTCTAGGGACATTCCAGGTAACTCCGTTCAGTCCTTCCTACATTTTTTGTAAAGCCGAATAGGATGCGTGATGTTTGCCATCGCATTCTTTGGCACCTATGGCCAACAAATGATTTGAATGGTGAGGGAGACAAGACACTCCTATGGGTAGTGCTGTCAGTTCCGGATCCACCTGTTAAAGACCGGCATGGGATGTCGTTGAACCTCGCTCGAAAGATCTCCGACAGACCTGAAATGCTCGAGCACGCAGTCGTTTTGCCGTAGATCAAGAGCGGTTAGAGCCATTGGCTCGAGCTTAGAACACCGACTCCTCTGGGGTTATGACGCGTAATAGCATTCAAGATGTGAGCCAGGCCACGAGCTGCGATCCTGAAGGTCAGGTTGCGATCTGCGGATATGAATCTGGCTGTCGGCAACGACCCGTTCTAAGTTTCTTGGGAGTGCGTTACGAGGCGCTGCCCGTGATCCTCTTGGCGGCAAATCTCTCACCTCTCGCACACCTATAATACCATGGCTTCAATTTAGGATGATTGGTAAAGTGTAGAGTGCCTCTGGTAACTCCTGAAGGACTTGGGGATGAGATCAATCCTGTGACTCGTAGGGCAATGTTTGAGACGGTAATGGTCAGCACCACAGCTCATACGGTCCGTGATCGCGTTATTCGGATATCTATGGTTTGAAGAGTGGTCTTCAAAGCCAAGAACACCACCTACGGCTCTTTGTAGTTTGAACATGATTGGAAAAGTGTTTCCAAGCTGCTCCAGAGGCAGTCGAGGGTCCTTCCTAGGTGCCATTGAAGCTTGGCCGTTCTGGTATGGGAGTCGCCGTCATCCTGCGATCTCCTTGATAAGGTCTTGTCTTGTTCTGGATCTGAGTACTGCGGTCAACAGTCGCGGCATATTCTGCGCAAGTGCCGACGCGGATTGAGTTTCTTCGCAAGCCAATCTCCTGACATCAAAAACTCCGCTGTGGTTCGATGCACCACAATTCCTGAGAGAATACTACGCTACATTGGAACCGGAGCTTGATCCTGATAGAGGGAACGGTCTGTCGCCGGCTAAGAGCTACCTGAGTTTTGCTGTTCTATCGTTGGGTGCCGCGACCCAGATCATCGAGAAACCTGACATCCAGTGCTCCATGATAGGTATGGCGAACAATGGAGCAGGGTGTGCAGCATGGACATTCGCTGGCTTATCGTACGGAGAATGGGGCCTTCTCCTGTGTGAGAGTTGACAAACTAGACAAGCTAGACTGACTTCATATGATCTCTCCGCAGGCATTGGAATGCGCAGCTGTTTGCCTTCCTCGCCCTGAAGGCCTTGACCGGCAATGCGAGATGGTAGTAGGTTCGGCGCTGGAATGCGGCAGCCGACTGCTCCATCCGCCCTGAAGTCTTTGACTGGCAAGGCGGATTGTGAGAACAGGCCAGGACGCAATCTCATGGGCGTCAGATCTGCCAACTCGGAAACAGCCACCAGGCACAGTCTCTGTCATCAAGCCCCATGAGAAACTAGAGGATCTCAGAGCCTGGCTCTGTTGCTGAGTGGCTCGTGCATCGACTCACCACGTAGGCCTTTCGCTTCAAGGATGAAGGTACCTCCTGAGCGTGAGCAGCTGGTGTTTGAGTCACTCGGATCCGGACCAGTCCCCTCCTACATGGCAAACCTGGCCAACTGAGTTCCTGTCTGCCAAGTTCCAGTTGACTCCAGGCCCACAGGCACTCAGGCACTCAGGCCTACAGAACCACTTGATGTCTTAGGAAAGAAGAGCTGCCATGGCCGGCATTAGGAGTCCAGGAAGTTTCATGAGAGAGCCTTTGTGAACATAGGATACCGGATCGGCTTGGACACAAATGCCCCGTGGACCTGGAAGTGTGCTTGCTAGGGCCGGAATAGAGGCGCAGCACCATAAAGTTATGATCACCATGTCGGAACGCTTGACGCAGGACGTGAGGAACAGAGTCCATATCTTCCACGAATTTTGATTCCAGATCCAGCGCCTGGGCGTGATTGTATAATGATTCGAAAAGGCAAACTGTCCAAAGTCCAGGCAACAGGAACCTGAATTTCTTTGTCTTCTCTGTCTTTAAGACATGCCAGCATAGTCGTAAGAAAAAGTCCTTGTATACCGAAGTGCAGAAAAGCGTCATAGGTTGAAATGCTCCAGCTGTATGCTGGCCTTGGTTGAGGCGCAGCAAGCATTTACGGACGCTGGTAAATAGTGCCGCTCCCTGTGTAGAGTCCAGGTAACGAATTTCTGCCTGGGCTGCCATGAAAGTCATCTTGAAAACTTGAGCTTGGCCGCGCCTCTTAGCGTCAATAACTTTGAGTGCCTGGAGTTGTTGCATGAGAGATTGCAGTTCCCTGACAATGGGCTTGGATTGACCGGATGGTGCTTCTGCCGGGGGCAGTCTGCAAGCCAAGCAGAATCCAGAACGCCTAGCAGAATCCAGAGTGCCTAGCAGAAGTCAGCTCGTGATGCTTTCAAGAAAGACCAGCTCTTACCTGGGGTCCAACAACCATCCATCATGATAGTAGAGGCAGCATCACAACCAACACCTAGGGAGGATAATATGAAGTTGGGATGGACCAGCCACCCACACACCACCACTCCTGGCCACTCTCCAGTCAACATGGGAAATCCCCAAACTCAAAGAAACAATCAAAGCAAAGAACTTTTGGGATGATGGAAGAGTGATAGAGAAAGATTCACAAACTGCGAGACTTCAATGGTCTTTATACCCACCAGATTCTGCTCTGCTGAACCAAGTGCGGCCCCGAACCGCGGATTTCCGAGCACGTCACGTACCAAGGGAGAGTTAGACAGTGACTACTCAGCCCAAGAGTTTGAAAAGCAGGCTGTAGTGCGGTTGAGGCCAGTACAAACGAGAAAATTGGCAGTTTAGTGTTACGCTGGGAGGTTGGGCCATGTGATGGTTCGTCTAGGGAAGAGAATTGTGATTTGAGGGATTTGTAGAGACTATCGTGAAAAATCTGTTATGGAGGGTTAACGAAATAGGAAGTATCCGTGGTACTCATATAGAAATGTATGTATATAATAGCCAACTTTTGGGACCGAAAATTGGTCTTCCGTAGCTAGGTACCCTACCAGAAGTAAACTCCGACCATTGGATGGTACATCATCAGTCCCAGTCAAGCTCTTCGTAAGCAAGGCCATCTGGAGAACACCAAATGGTCTGACCACCATCTCCCAGTTCTCTCATCATACCGGCTTCAGGATGAGATGTCAGCAGAAGCACGCCACTAAGGGAGAACTATATTTTCACTCAGTCCCAAAAAACAGTTCTCCGCAGCCATTTGTCACTGTACAAACGGCCAACGCCTGAATCGGGCCACACGAAGGAGCCAAAAACACTCATTGACCACCAAAGCCAGTACATCATCAAGGAAGGTCTGTCTTAGCCATCGGCTTGCTACGGTCCAAGTGACCAGCCAGCCTTGGCCATATCGCCGTGCAAACGCGCCATGTTCCAAATAGGCCTTTAATATCACTCTACAGTAGGCAGCACGCCATCAAGGGATGTCCAAACCGGCCTCAAGAAGTGACTTAGGAAGATGAGCAACGGTCGGCAGCGGTCAGCATCGGTCAACGTCGGGAAGCACGCCGTCAAGGAAGATTGAAAGGCCGGCGGCAAGCAAGCAGTGGACAGTAAATAGACCAATTAGGGATGAGGCCGGAGGAAAGAGGGAGTTTGAATAGATTGCGCCATGAAAGTAATCGCGGGTGTGAAGAATTGTCTCTTGAGACTAGCGATTTGGTGCTTGGCTTGAGTCACTGCGGTAGCACCAGTGATTTTGGGCTTCGTATTGCCAATGAGAGGATGGAGAGAACGGTCTGTTCTGCTTCAAAGTGAGATCAGAAGTTTGAAAGACCCTATGGCTTTCTGCGAGAGCTGAATGTATGATATGGTTCATGTACAACCGATGGCGGTATGGCTGGCGTGATTCATTTGATATCCCTCGTAGAGTTCTGTTATAGTAAAGATTTAGTGCAGACTTGAAATTGCGTGAACATTTCCATAAAAATGAGGAAGTAACAGATTCTGGCGTGAGCTTGGATCTGCTAGATGATGGAACATCTCGAAAACGTGGTCTGCTTAATGCCATTTCAGTCAAGTAGCATTATGCGTCCCGTCGTAGTCTAGCAGATAGGCCGAACAAAGGCGACAAAGTCTATGGCGCAGATAGCAAATACATCGTTGACCGTGATGTTTTTGACATGATACAGTTTCAACTCCCATCAAAAGTCTGAAGTCCCCAGCTCTTACGATGCAATCGGTATCACAAATCACACAACATACCATGATGAGCAGAAACAGCTCTGAATTACGACAAATATACAATTCCTACACTATGTATCTCGAACCCCTCTAATCCATCACCAAGCCCAGTGTGACCCCTCAAGCCCGCTTTATCCAAGCAGCCACTTGAGGTATCTGCACATTTCCACTTGGTAAAAATCCCTTCCAGTATCGCGTAAAAACAGCAATAATCGTACAGGGGTGCCGGGCAAAAAGAGTCCCTCCAGAGCCCGCATAAAACCGTTTTTATCTTTCCATGCTTCCACTGTCCCCAGCCTGGAGACAGAAGTTGACCTAATTACACGTCCCTTCTCGCTTCATGTTTTCGTTGTTAGAGGCTCGAGCATGCAGTTGACGTGGCACAGATGAATACCGTCATCGAAAATGCTGTGACTGCGGCATGTACGGAGTGCTTGAGCTCGAACTAGTTCTTGAGTCCGAGTTTGGACAATAAGCTTCCGGACGGCCGTTGCTGCTTGCCTTCGAAGATGTTGAGCAGGCTCTTCCATACTTGGCCAGGTTCTTGGCTGGCGTCAATGGGCTTCCAGATACCGGTCTTCTGGTAATATTGCACAACAGGGGTGGTTTGTTGATGATATGTGGTTAACCGCTTGGTAAGCGTAGCCTCGTTATCGTCACTTCTTTGGATGAGTGGTTCGCCGGTGACATCGTCGGTCATGTTCTTCTTTGGTGGGTTGAATAGCTTGTGGTAAGAGCGGCCAGATGCTGGGTGGACGAGACGACCAGTGATACGGGCAACGAGAAGTGCGTCGTCGATTTGGAGTTCGATGGCGTGTTTAAGAGGGGTGGAATTGGTAGACAGCATTTCGTCGAGTTTCTCGGCTTGAGTGACTGTCCGTGGGAAGCCATCGAGGATGAATCTGGAAAATACTACATCAATCACCATGGCTTTCAGGTATAAGCTCGAATACGTACCCGTTTTTGCACTCCTTGTTGTTGTCTAGCTCGTTCTTGATCATGTTGACCATAATCTCGTCACTCACTAGACCACCAGCATCCATAATTTTCTTGGCTTCTCGACCTAATGGAGTCTTCTTTGCAACTTGAGCGCGGAGCATGTCACCGGTAGCCTATGGTCCATACATTAGCATGTGTTCACCTTGCAAATCGAAATGACCCATACCAAATGACATATGCAGTACTTATCCTTGATCGCTGGTGCTTGCGTGCCCTTTCCTGCAAGAATTGATTAGGAAAGCTCAAGATGGACTTTATGTTGGCCACAACATACCAGCTCCAGGTGGACCCATCAAGACCAATCTCATGCGCTCCGCAGCGCCCTTTGGCTGACTAGAGCCGCCAGTAGCTTTGCCTTCAAGCTCAGAGACCCGAGCTTCTAGTCGAGAGACTAAACTCTTCAGATCGGAAACGTCCTGGTCTGTTATGGGCGCCATGATGTTGTGTGTGTAGAACAAGTTGACAGACCTCAAGCGGGAGGATATAGGTACCGAGAGGGCGGGAAAGAGGTCAATTGGCTAGCAAATGAGGCAGACAAAGGCGTGCGGGTAGCAGCAGAAGAGAGGAGAGCGTTGCGGAGGATTGAGGAGTTATGGAGGAAAAGGTGTTGCGGACTCGCGGAGAGAATGTTTAGAGTGGAATCCGAGGGTTGGCAGAACAGACAACCGCAACCGAGCTAGGATGGCTTGATTGATGGATGGACAGATGGAGGAACTTGATACAATGCGAAGTACAGAAAGTTGGCACTTCCCGTCGGAAAAGCACGGCTTCGACACCTTTACTCTCGGCATGCCGAGTAGTTCCGCGTGAGACTTCAACAACTTCATTTCAATTATTTTTGAGCTCCACAGCACGCTATCATTTATGAGGGTAATGCATGAGCTAATTTTCGTACCTGAAGGCATCTCTATGTAGTAATTCATGAGCCTTTCAACGAGTGAGACATAACGAATGGCACGATACTATCGAGTTCGATCTCTACCAGCCTACCGCCGTTTATTGCGAAGAGAAACTCTCTAACATCCATTGTATTTGGTAACCTTTTGGTACCTCGCAACTTCATCTCGGCAGTCGAGGGCAAACAGGGTCGTTGGATTCAGCGGCTTTAGGATGGGAGCTCGAGAAAATGATGGTGCTGATGAACTAAGAAGGCAAAATTACTATAGACAGTCCTATCTACATTCGAAACTCACATTTATTTTGTAATTGAAAGAAGAGACACGTGTTTGCTTATATTGATGCTTCATTCTTGTTTTACTATTGCGACATTAGTAGCTTAATGTCTTCCAACCCAGCCAAAGAGCACCATGCTATGATTCGCTGCAAAACACCCTCCCATGCATCGATGACATGGCATACAGTCCGCGTCCAACATAGTATGCAATGCAGTAACTGGTGACAATACTCCTTTCTTCCACATCTTCAAAACCTCAAGCCTCAAAATTTTCTTTTCTTGAAGGCAGGCTCCCCCGACCGTCCCCCATTTCGCACTGGCAAGCCTCGTCCACCACTGCCCGATCCACCATGCACCTCTTCATAGCAGCTTGCATGGTAGTACTTCCCGCCCACCAGCACCGCATCCATCCAGACTGGCTGCTGGGCCGTAGCGTGCCATACCGTCACGAATTTCTCCATGCAAATTGAGCATGGGACATTGTGAAGCGCGGAGTTAGATGGCATTGGCACCCATACATCTTCTTTTTGCGTTTCTTCGGCTGTGTTTAGAGGACGTTCGGCATCGTCGGATGATTCGCGAAGCTGAGTCCATTCAATCTCATCAAGGTACGCGGAGCGATGGTTGACGGTTGTGTTATCAGAAATGCGTGTTTTCACGGAGAAATGCCAGTCTAGATGCTTGAGTTTGGCATCGGAACCAGCGGTGGTAGATGGAAAACGCCGTCCGCATTGCTTGCACTGGTTTGGATTGTGCTGATATAACTGGGCGATCAGGTGCGGACGTCTACTAAGATGATGTTAGCATCAGATCAAAAAGATGGCTACAACTCCCATCGAGTGCGATGGCTACCGTCGTCTCTTATAATTGAAAGGTACTTTCTTTCCCATCGAGTGCGTTAAGACGTGAACAATATATCGAACGCGCTGGGAAGTACAGTATCTTCTAATTATGAAAATTGATGGTAGCCATCGTATTCGATGAAAGTCAACGGAGCACATGGGAGCATGCTTACACTCGGATTGACTCGTTGGTCAACGAAATTCCAGATGGCCCTGTTGGGAGAAGCGCTGGTGCTAGTGCAGGTGGTGCAGGAGTTGCAGGAACTGCTGAAACTGGTAAAGATGATAACCCAGCTTGTCGTAATGCGGCCAGTAGTGCCGAGGGTGGTACTATTGGCGCGGCCATTGGCTGTGAAGGGAACGTGGGAATAGTGGGAGCAGGTTGAGGAGGGGGAGTGAAGATTTGAGGAAGAGGAGGAGGAGTAAAGATGCGAGGAGGAGGGGGTGTAAAGGTTTGAGGAGTATGACTTTGCAACTCCTTTAACAAGTAAGCTGCTGATACGGAATTTTGGGGTGGTAGTGGTAGTGGCAGTGGCATTGGTGGAGTTGCGGTGCGTGGTTGCTGATTGAGAGCACCGATCTTGTCGAGTGCGTTTTCAATGCGGAAAGTGATTTCATGTGCTAGAACTGGGCTCGTATCTCGTGAACCAGTGCGTGGCTGTTTCCAGGTTCTAAAGACGGCTTCCATGTCTCTACGAGTGGCGTTGGTGACTTGGGTGTAGGCATTCATGAAGGTTTGGAAGAGATTTTGACCCAGATAGGTTGAGTATGGCGGACCTATATGCCGAACTAGAGAATCCAGAACGAGCAGTGCAGGCAATTTCCATTCGGGTCGAGTCTAAGTTATGTTAGTCGCTGATGGATCATTAGTGGGGGGATAAGATGAATTACCGTTTTGATATGTTGCTCAAGAACTTTACAGAGGGCTTGGGCATGGGCAGTGTTTTCTTTGGCGATGACAGTCAAATTGTCAATCTCAGCTTTGGAGTTGGACTTTAGATCTTCTAAAGCATCTCTAAAGTCTTCCGCGATCTCGGATGAATCCATGATGGATGCGTGAAATCACAAATGCGAGAGGATTGTATGTGCAGTAAGCGTCCTCCTATGTTTCCCAGCTCTTGAGGTATCAGTGTTTGGGAAGATCACATTCAAGTCAATTTAAGTGTTATTGATGCGCCCAGCATATGACTGCAGCGCGCTGATGACTATGCTAATAAATAGGCCCAGCGACTCCACTATAGCCCCGACACTGCTACCAGTTGGAACTTTGATGAATCAATGGTGGTGAGATGAACGGTCGTAGATTTTGCTTGAGATGAAGTTGGTTGACAAATTCAGGAATGAGCTGGAAGCTCGACGCCTTAAATGGGCAGCGGCTGAGTTCTTGATGACTCATTGCTCTGTAAATGTTTCAAAAGGCTTAGCGCTAGAGTGATGTCCTGTTTTTAACCGCTTGAAGTGAGTTTTACTGCTGACTGAAGGACATTCCCTGTAGTGCTGGCTGCGAACGGTTTAGCGCGTATCTGACCCCACTGTTTGACATTCCATGGCTCTGGGCCAATTGAATGACCCGCTTCCTTTCGTCCTTCCACTGTCGCTTTGAAGCACCAACAATGAAAGCATGGGACTGAGAAGAAGTTCTTGCGGCCAGAGGTTTTGATTAGTTTCTAAGCCCTGAATTAACGCGACAACATTCCAATTCATCGAGAGCTGTTTAGTTTTCAGAGTCTCGTCAAGGCTGGATTTACAAGGGTGTATGGACTCAGGCACATCCCTGTCTCATTCACAGCCAATCATAGTCACTTGTGCAAAATAATATTCCAACCTCCAGCCTTGCTTCAATTCAACTTGTCTCTTCAACCGTCCCTGCTATAATCCATCCCTCCCATATGGCAGACCGTCGCCGAAACAATGGGCCACCAGGCGGTTCCAAGCCCCTCCTCTACTCCTGCATGATCAAATCCGCGCCTAACAAGCCCACTCGTCCCACGCGCACCCGCAAACCAGACGAACTACGCAAAATCTGTATGCGCGACTCCCTCATGTTTCGGTCGACCCTCGAGACTAATAGCAAATAGATTTGAAGACCGGTATAACGCCGCCGGCTTCGGGATCCGCGTACCTCGAACTCGAATCGCCGCACCACTCACCCACCTTCCTCCTCCCATCCTCGTCCGCCCTCAAACTCTCTGTCGCTGTCCACGGACCCCGTCCACTCGCCCGCTCAGCGGCCTATTCACCACATCTCGCGCTCTCGTGTTATGTCAAATTCACGCCGTTTGCTACACGGCATCGGCGAGGCTACTTGCGAGATCCCACGGAGAAGGATCTTAGTACGCAGCTTGAGACCGCCCTGAGGGGCGTCATTATTGGCGAGCGGTATCCAAAGACTGGCGTGGACGTCTGTGTCACTATTCTTGAAGGCGAAGAAGATCGGTGGTGGGCGGAAGAGCCGCTCGGTGGAGCGGCAAGTGTGGGTGGATGGGGATTGTTTGGGGTGTTGGCGGGGTGTGTGACGGCTGCCAGCGCGGCGTTGGTTGATGCGGGGATTGATTGCATTGACTTGGTTAGCGGCGGTGTGGCAGCTTTAGTAGCGAGACCACTAGGCAATGGAGATGACGACGGAAAAAGGGATGATGGAGTGGGTGGAGAGGTGGTGCTTGATCCCAATCCGACTGAGCATGAGAACATCGTAGCTGCTTGCGTAGTTGCGTATGTAGCTTCCAAGGACGAAGTCACGCTGCTCTGGCTAAGAGGAGGGTCGTCTAGTGAGACGTCAGAGAAGTTGATGGATGGAGCGGTGTCAGCAGCGCTGGCGTCGAGAGGCGTCTTAGAAGAGGCGTTGAAGGAGACCGCCTTGTTGAAATTCAGCGAGGAGGACTGAAGAGTATCACGATTTACGCGTCATGTGTATCATTATACCCCAGTATTAAAAGTTCGATATGGACGGGTTGATATCGCCCTCGTCTTTCCCTAGACATGAGACAGCAATAGACGATCGTAAGTCAATCCTGATACAATCACAAAATTACCAACCAGGTATTTACAACCATTGCACATTCGAGGCTCAGCTCTCAGATCGTCGCCTTCTCCCAGAGTATACGGAAGTGCCATACTTCGTCAATGGCCCTGGATGCTCTGCTAATCCAAATCTAAACTCAACTCCTCCTCTTCTCTCTCATTCCCAGAAGAATTCGACCCCCTACTTCCCATCACAGTCCGTCGTCATACAACACCCAGTACAAGCAGTTTGATTCTTCAGCACACATTTCGATTCCCCAAGATCAAACAGAGTTCCATTGGGACAAGACTGCATTAACGGGCCCCAAGACGTGCACAGGTAGAACATCGTGCAGTTGAACGGGCATGGCATCACATCTCCGACTCCACAGCCTGTAGGATATGGAGCAAAATCGCACGTCGCTGAAGACGATGTTGAAGTTCCCAGTGTTGAGTGGGGTGCTGGAGCGCCAGTGGGTTCAATTGAGTTGAGGATTATTGGGTGTTGGTTGGCATTGATATCGTAATCGGTATTGATAAGGCTGGAGGTAGTATGAGGAAGGGCCAGCAGCAGCATGGACATTGATGTTGTTAAAAGGGACGGGATCTTCATTGTGGAAGTCGTTTGGCTTTGATCAGTGAGTGTGATGTTAAGAAGTATTCAATCAGCTAGAGTTTTGAGTTTTTGACATCTCGATTCTCGCTTCTCGAAAGCTTGATATACTGGTAGTGGTAGCAGGTACTTATGAATTGTTATCATGATCTGATACCTTTTGAATTCAATGCAAGTTGCGCCACATTAGATAAGCTTATCGCTGAGCTCCGCATTCAGTTGTGATTCTGCGACTTCAAATTGTTATAAGAACTTGTGTTTTTAATCGTACAATTCATACTATATAGAGTCAAGAAATCTAGGAGAATTTAGAAGATTGTGGCTTTTTGACCTCATTAGATGCTCCATAAATGTGACCTCTAAGATTTCAAGAACTACTTTGAAATCCACCTATCGTAAGCATGGAATGATAACATTCGGAGCTGAAGACTCGAGTTTATCTGAACTAAAAAAGCAAATATATCGAGAACATCGTGGAATTGATCTCCACTTTCCCCACATGGTTCGTGGGACATATCTGATTTCGTCCCGAGATGATATCTGGGGTAAACTACTACCGAAATGATAGGTAATGGGAACGAGGTATCAATTTTTATTCAAGTTTGAAATTGGTGTGCATTTCACGTTTTAACATGGAGTACACAACTGGCGTTTTGCAATCTGTTACCACAAAGGCGAAGAAACGAAGGACACGACATACAGTTTGAGATACCGGTACTTCTATCGAATTTGTGGTTGCACCATCAGATCGCGACTGACTCAAAGTAACCTTCAACGCCTATTCAATTTGGCAGGCAAATCTGGTCCCAACTCTCTCTCTACCACCTTGCTTGGTTTCCCTTTGTGGTCAAAAATCCACGAGATGCAAAGTCTGGACTCCTACCGCTTTCGGTGCCATATCCCAACTCGTCACTAGCACTTGAGAGCAGCGGACGCTCGCGCATGTCTGAGGCAGTGACACGCATCAAAAGTTCTCCCCGCACGACTGCATCTCTCGGCATGCTTCCGCAAGCCCCTGATGCAACACAATGTCTGGCACGCGTGAAGCTATCGTGTCTTGGCTTAAGGCGAACCCCGCAACTTGACCTTGGTTGACATCCACATGGCGACCAGGAATCACCAAGTCCCATGGAATGATTGGACAACGCCGAGAAAGGAGCCGTCGGACGGTACGGTGATTGGAACTAAGCTCGTGAAATTCTCAGGGCTCATCATATTCGCTGGGCTCGGATGGCTTCCGAGATATTACACGAAATCTTGCAGCTCTTGTACTGTGCCTGGGGGCGTGCGACTTGTGGTGGTGGACGAAAGGAGACAGTTAATTAATATATTTGTCGGCAATGACAGCATATTGAACTGTGTCCTGTCAGCGTCATAAGCACAGAAGAGGTTTTTTGAGCCGCGAATAGCTGTTATATTGCGACGCTGGGGTGCAATACTACTACTATACAATTAGGAAGTATCGATTTGTCGACCTCAGCTCTATCATATCGCTCACCATGCGGGACGAAAAGAATCATGATGGTGTCTTGGAGAAGGCCGAACTCGACGGAGTCGCCTACAACGACATAGCAACTGATAGGTAATGACCAGCCCAACCGCATTGAATTACGTACCAACTAACTCCTCTAGCAATGGCAGTGAAGTCTACCAATTCGACGCCGCTGCCGAATCAAAACTGCGGCTCAAAATCGACTTGTTCATCGTGCCGACAGTGTCGCTAATATACCTGTTCTGCTTCATCGACCGAGCGAATATTGGCAATGCCCGGCTAGCTGGCCTGGAAAAGGATCTTAACCTAAAAGGCTACGACTATAATCAAGTTCTCAGCGTCTTCTACATCAGTTACATTCTCTTCGAGATTCCCTCCACCATGGCCTGTAAAGCAATGGGCCCAGGCTGGTTCCTTCCACTCACGACACTCCTGTTTGGCGTGAGTTCGTTGGGGACGGCGTTCTGTAATTCGATACACAGCATCTGTGGCGTGCGATTTGTCCTCGGCATCTTCGAAGCGGGCATGATGCCAGGCATCGCGTACTACCTCAGTCGCTGGTACCGCAAAAGCGAACTAGCATTTCGCCTCAGTCTATACATCGTCATGGCGCCACTCGCGGGAGCCTTTGGAGGTTTACTGGCCAGTGCCATATTGAAGCTGGACCACTTCGGCGGCCTCCACAAATGGCGCATGATCTTCGCCATCGAAGGCATCATAACGATCCTGCTCGGCCTGATCGCGTTCCTAACACTCACCGACCGCCCGGAGACCGCCCGCTGGCTGAACGAGAAGGAGAAGGCACTAGCCATCGCTCGCGTAAAGAGCGAGCGCGTAGGCCAAACAGAACTCCTCGACAAAATGGACATGAAGAAAATCATGCGTGGCATACTCAACCCGAACACACTAGTAACGAGCTTCATCTTTCTGCTCAATAACGTTACTGTCCAAGGCTTGGCTTTCTTTGCGCCAACGATTGTGGCAACCATATATCCAGCGCCTCAACACAGCACCGTATTCCAGCAGCTCAAGACCGTACCACCATATATCATTGGAGCCTTTTTCACAGTCGCCATTCCATTCATGTCATGGCGCATGAATAAACGAGTAATCTGGTTCATCGCTAGCGCACCATTGACTATGATCGGGTATATCATGTTCTTAGCCTCCAAGAATCCAAACACTCGATATGGCGCGACGTTCTTGATTGCTGCCAGTGCATTCAGTCTTGGTGCACTGTGTAATGCTCATGTATCAGCGAATGTTGTATCAGACACTTCGCGGGGCAGTGCGATTGGGACGAATGTCATGTTTGGCAATATCGGTGGCCTGATTGCAACGTGGAGTTTCTTGCCCTTCGATAAGCCCGACTACAAGATTGGAAATGGACTCAATTTGGCGACATCGAGTACAATCTTTGTCGTCAGTATTTTGTTGCTGTTGTGGATGACGGCCAATAATCGAAAGCGGGAATCCGTGGATACGGAGGGAACGTTGAGTGGGCTGAGTCAGAAGGAGATTGATGATTTGGATTACCGTCATCCTGGATTTAGATGGCATCCGTAGATGGCGTGTGGTACAGGTACTTGATGGCGTACGATAGTGTGGTGGTTGATTGAGCGATGATCGGAAGTGTGAACACGATTGTCGTATTACTAGTAAATAATATGATTGCTCTTTTCTCCATAAAATCCACATCAACAGCCAAGATGGCAGCATAAATCGCGTTTACAGCTTGTTAGTTGGAAGTAATCGGTTATCCAGTTCTCCAATCTAGCAATCTACCAAGCGGCTCCTTGTACATCTTGTAAGGTGAACGACTACTCATCGAGATGCGTAGATTGCTTGCGCTTGGCCTTTGGTGCTATGAACATGTTGCTTTACATGTGGTGGCCGTAGACTATACCTGTACCGTTAGCATTGTTGTTGGCCTCGTTGGGAAAGAGCATAGATCGGGAAAAATGATGATGAAGCTGGGATTTCCGTCTAAAAACACAACGCCTAACACGTCCCTTTGCTAGCCGTTCCAAATATGCAGAATCGCCAAACTTATTCATCGATGCTGTTCGTCATCATAGAGCCCTTGGCCCAAGTTCGCAAAGCTGCTCCGCCACTAATAATACACATTCAACTTTATACATGGCGGACTGAAGAAGAAATTATGGCTCTTGAAGGATGGAGGAGTGATGCATGAGAAGAGTCGAGTTACGGGTCGTTGGGAGAGGTCTGTACGCGAGGTGCCATGGTGAATTGGCAGAGCTCGCTTATGAGATGTCATCGAGAGCGTCTTCAGCAGATAGATCTGGATCCGTCGCGATCATTACGGCGAGGATATCTAAGACGTCCTACAACTTGATTAGTATGTATAATCGCAGATTATTTGCAGTGGCATACCTTTGGAACCGTAGTGTCGAACAATTTTATCAGCTCGGCCTTGGCTGGATACATCTTTAGACATTTGAATAGATTTGCGGCGGCGTCCATATTTTGACCAGCTGAAGCATTGTTAGTATCAGGAGCTGGAGCTTCTGGTGTAAAGATGACATACTCGCTGCGTATTGTTCGCCCAGTGTCATTGATTCAAGGAAGAGGCGTTCTCTTGTATCGGCATCGGTAGGGAAACCTTCGGCGTTCATGTCGCGTACTAGAGCCATGATTTCTCGTCGCTTGGATTGAGCAGAAGCTTCTTGTTCGGCCTTGTGTGCTTTCTCCTGTCGTTTGGACTCTCGCTTTAATGATTTGCGGAACTCAGCATCGGTTCTCCGGCGATGATCGAAATAGACGGCGTATGCGAGGAGTCCGGTGATAGCAGCACCTGCTGAGATGGAAAGGACGGTGGTTGTTCGGTCCATGTTGAGGAAAAGTGTGTTATGAAGTGGTGAAAGGGATAGAAGACGAAAAGCGATTGATGCGGTAATTGTCTTGATTCAATGAACTTTTTAACGCTTGGACCTCGACTTCTGTTCTGGGAATGGTGATGGAGTTTAAGTTGGAACATACCTCCACTGGAGGCTGAAGGCAGAAACAGTGCAGGTGGCTGGAGCCTTCTTTCTGTGGCTCAACTTTCTCTTGGCATCAATTTGCGGGAGATCCATGGGTTGTTCTTGGACCTTGCAGGAGCTCTCTACATGACAACCTTCAACCAAACTGCGTCTATAAGGTTGTCATCCTCCGACCGTCTCATCTTCACCACCTGATCCTACGACAAATGCCAACACTGCCAGCGTATTACTGATCCCATTATGGATGACAAGGGCAAGTCCCTTCGTCAAAAGCGTACTGGCAAGCTCAAGATCTCCAATCCAACCCTTATATCCGCCCCAAAAGCCGCCAACAACACCATCGACCTCAAAGAAGCTGCTTCCAGACCATCCACAGCTAGTACCACAGCTACTACAGCTACCAGTGCAACTCGCAATCGAGATGGCTTACCCGGCTCTTTGCAAGCTGGTGCCGGTGGACCTGCCGGAGGATTACCAGGCGGGCCACGAGCGCGACCTCGAAACACCGACCAGACTGCCGACTTGGTGAAGCGGCGGTATTCCACACGCTTTCAACCCCAGCAAGATCTTGGAGATGCCGCTCCTCCTGTTCCGTCAATGCCTTCCATGCCTAAGAGGTATGCGCAGCCATTGCAAGAAGAGACGAGTGAGGGGAGAGTGATTACAGTTGATCCTACAGTTTTACAAGATGGAAAATATGACCCTGATCGTTGTATGTATAACTCACTATCGTTCTCCAAAAAGAAGCTTCCACTAACTGGAGGAAAGATGTAACCGCAGAACTTAGGGACGCGACTGCGGCTGATATAACTCTATTCCAGCGTGAACTTCAACGCCTGAAACAACGAGCCGGTTCCGACATTCAACGAAACGTTTTCCAAAATCGAACCCAATTCATAAAGATTAGCAAGGATGCTGATAAGCTTAAGACCGAACTTCGAACAATGCGGAATCTCATGTCGGAATTAACGGGTACTTTAGCTCAGGTCTCTGTCGCAGGTGGTGCACCACCCCCAGTGGACACTTTCTCCATGTCATCACGAAACCGGGCTAATCGATCTTCTGTTGCGAATCTGGAAGCGCTTTGGACTTCCCATCTACAAGAGTTGTGGAGGAGGGTGGAAGGGTCTCAGAAATATCTACCTGCTATAGCTGGGCGACACGTGGTTTATGAATCAGGGAGATGGGTAGAACTCAATTCGGCAACTTGGAAGCCGCGAAGAAAAGTCCACTTGATTTTACTCAATGATCACCTTTTAATAGCGACTGAAAAGAAGCGTTCTGAAGCAACCAAAGATCCACGAAAGAAACAACGAGATGAACAACCCTCTGCGCCCCTAACAGCTGTGAAATGCTGGCCACTCCAGGATGTCAATATAGCAGACTTGGCAATGCGAGTGACGCCTGGCACTGGAGATCCGGCAAGTTCCTCACATTCAGTGAACGTACGCGTGGGAGCAGAATCCCTCACTTTTGCGACCGCCAGTAAAGAAATCAACGAGAAAATATCCCTTCTCTCAAGCTTTCGCAAGACCTCTGAGGATCTTCGACGTAAACTCGACTCTGAAAATCAAGATCAGACTCGCAACGAGGAATCCAATAATGGCCTCAGCTCACCATTGTTTAAAACGACTTTCGGTGATGCTTTTGCCAGCACCAATAAATCGGACTTTCTTGTAGATGTGGATGGCAAACCACAGAATCTACGATGGATCGAAGCGCAAATGGACGACCTTGATATTGACACGGCACTTCAACGTTTTGAAGAAGCCGTTGCCAGAATAGAAACGCTCCGAAGGATAGTTCACAACATCCGCTCGAACACGGCTGCTCAAACAAGTCTCAATCGTAAACTTGATGAGCGCGCAGCTCACCTAGCTGGCACTATCACACGTTATTTAGCCGATGCTCATTCATGGATGTCCAGCGTAGAGAAGAACGTCAACTGGCTCTTCCGCCTGGGTTTCGAAGATCGTGCACGCGAAGCATATCTTGAAGCCCGCACCACAGTCATCCACAAACGCATAAGGTATATCTCATCGATCCTTAAAAGAATATGACTAACAATATACAGGCAAGTGATCTTCGACGGCGATCTACATCTGTATATCTACCAAGTGTCATTCATCTACTTCACCATCATCAAGCACTGCGCCATCATCTTCCAGGCGTGCTTCCCACCAACCATGCTCAGCGCGTGCGTCAAGTGGGCCAAGGGCCATGTAGATGACTTCAATGCCCTATTGCAGCGGCAGTTGAGCAGTGTGGAGCGTGGGAGCGATACTTGGACGGCGTGTATGGCTAGAGCGCAGGAGCATGCAACCATGTTGGGACAAGTTGGGATGGATTTCAAGGATCTGGTGGGCAGCGAGGCTGAGGGTGGGTAATTGAGATGTGCTAGATATTGCAGCCGTTTTACATCTTTGGAGAGAATATCAGTTTCATTGAGATCTTGAGACCAAAAGAGTGTTCCTTCAATCGTGGCGCAACTAATTTGGAATGGGCGTTGGAAAGCATGTAGAGAAAGTGGTATGCGGTCGAATCACAGTACTAGAGCAGTGACCGGAGAGTTATCTTCATGTACCGTCCCGCTCCTTCAAGCTAGAGTAATTTTTGAGGTTGGAGCTAACACTGAAACACCGCATGGCTGGTCTATCGGTTATGTACTTGACACTAATCGGGGTTGGACTCCTCGATACTACTTTCTAACTTCAATCCTTCAACATCCAGATTCACCACAAGCATCAACAACCAAACCATCCTCAGAACCACTGAAGCTCAACTTATCATAATACTGTCTACCTCTCATCACGAAACCTAAATCCACCCAACAACATCATAAATAACAACTGGCTAGCTTCTCTCCATCCTCGAACTCAAGTGCTATGTCGGCCCGAGCCGCATAACCCCATCTGCACAGCCAAGCCTCGGGAAGCCTAGACCACCAAACAACCACCAACCTCATCGTAAATCCCCAAATTCGTCGTGATCGATCACATTGATTTCGCACGTAATTCTCCAAGATGAGGTTGGTATCCGATATCCTCATCTCGGGACCCCCGACGATTCATACCGGCCAGTTTTGCCCATGCAGGACGGCTCATGCAGACTAAGGTCATGTAAGGTCTGGCCCCATGTACGTTCCTAACTTCCTATGCACAGTAGACTGGTGCAAGAACAAAACGTGACAAACGTGGACTTAAAACGTGGTGAAACTGAACGTGGACTTGAACGTGGCGCGCACGAGGAGTTCTCTCCATGTGGTTCTCCCAGAAAACGCACACGCTTGGCCGGTCGCGCATTTTGCTTTTTTCACGGCGACACTCTGGTGATGGGAGATGATTGGCCCCACGCCTGTGGGTTGTTTGAATTGTGAGCAGTCGAGGTTGAGTTTTCTGCGCCGAGGAGTTGGTGATGGGCTTGGGAAGTGTGCAGCGCAGGTCTCAGCTCCGTGAAGGTTTGGCCGGTCGTTCGATTCTTGGGTCACATTTTTTGAATGGTTCCCGGTATCGTGGGAACTGTTGTGTTTGGGGGCCTTGAAGATTTTGATCGTCAGGTACATTGTCCTGTTTTGGAAAGTCTGGTAGATTTTTGTTCGGAGAATTATGTGTGGTACATGAGAGGCTTCCAGAAGATTGGGATGGATGAGTCGGTAAATGGTTGTTCGACTCTACGTACGATTCTGATATCTTCTGCCTACAGACAAGCTTGATAGGTACGGTATGTCCCTTTTCCTCTTAGCGAACTGTGCCGTGCCTGCCACCGCTCTATCAATCAGCCTTGGTCGTTTCGGGACTCTGCAGTACAGCCCAATTCCTTTTAGAGGGGGTTAAGAGACCCAAATGGTCGACTGACAAAAGAAAAGGTTCACACTGTGGTCCCGTTTGGTATTAACTAGGCGGGACAGACCGCTTCTGTTGAACTATTCATCTGCTTAGTTGTGGCAGATGGAGAAAAGCCCGATGCATAACACATAACATCCATATCATCAAATCAGACTTGTCTCTCCACCGAGATATCAGCCATTTCGCCGTCGATCTCAGCGTATGACAGTCTTGTTTCAATTACCCACAGTCATCAATGTTGAATTTCGAGAGTGAGTGAATAAGCAGAGGTATCACTTGCGATTTCGAGTACTTGTTGGCGTCATTTGACAGCTATGAATACGCTAGTATCATTCATTCTTTCGATATTCGGGAATTTCCTCAACATAAGGTTTGAACATCCCTACCACTATCATTGTCTCTTTCCTATTTCTTCAATTGAGAGCATTCGTTCCATCGGATTCTATGATTCACCGATCGCCGAAAGTTCACTGATATTGCCCTCAGCAAACATCTCTCGTGCATAAAACCCTTCGATTGAACTCTCTCCTCCACTTCTTGTCCTCTTCAGTCAACTCAGCCAATTCCACCTCACCACGAAGTCAGAGTTCTTTCTTGGTTCTCCACTGACCCAAGGTATGTACGAGGATCATACGTCCAGCACTATAATCACAGCATTGGTGCAAATTCTGGCTATATCATTGGCTCTATATCTAACTCAAGCTGGCAGACTTGAATTCTCACCACTTACCGCACATCCACCAATCTACAAGACCACAAGATGCCTCCCAAGGAAAGCAAAATCAACGACGATGCCTATCTCGTCTGGGTAAGAAGACTCCAATCACATAAGAGCCGTAATTTGGCGTAGCACTCGAAACCCTCAAAATATCATGGGCTGCCAGAGTACTCGATGGCTCCGCAGCATCTGACGACAATTTGACCAATCCGCTAACATCATCAGGTCTGTCTCCGACTCCTAGCTGCCAAATCCGGCGAACAGGTAAACTCGCTTCACAATCTCACACTTCCCTCACACTCACTAACACCCATCAGCCCAACTGGAAGCTCGTCGCCGAAGCCCTGGGCGGCACCACAAAGCCTCACTCCATCTACGTGCGCTACAACTCCATGTGCAAGAACCCACCCAAGCCCGCGTCTGGCAAAGACGTGCCCAACCTCGAGGAGTTCATTGCAAAATGCATCGCCGACGGCTCCATCAATGCTACTCGCAAGACTGCCGGCGGAAGCGCTAGCGCAAAATCTACGCCAGCGACTGCTGGCAACAAGCGCAAGGCTGGTGCAAGCACTCCTGGCGAAGCTGGTGAGGATGCGAGCGAGAGTGAGGCGGTTGCTGCGACTCCGACTCCGGCTGTAAAGCGCAAGAAGGCGGCTGCGGGAGGTCGTAAGGGGGCTAAGAAGGCCAAGTCTCAGGCTGCTATTGAGGAGGAGGAGGAGTTGGGCGATGATGATGTCCAAGTACGTTTCCTATGATTCCCCATTATTTCTCCTCGTGGTATATGGGAACCACTTCCCTTTGTGGTCCCCATCGTACTCGACGGGATCCTCTAGCTTTCTATCACGCACGAAACTAACCATGTCCAGATCAAGGCAGAGGTAACCGATCGTGATGCCTCTGGCGAAACCGACGCCGAAGATGTCGGCACTACGATCTAGGCAAATTCTGGTTCGGCGTTGGGATGGATGACTTTTTCTTTCTCTCATGAGGGTTGGTGTATTGGCGCTTTCGGCACTCGGTACCTACCTGCCTTCTGGCCGGCCGGAGTTTGGATACTTGTCTGTTGGCTAACAGGCTTTGTGAAGTTCATTATGAGAGCGGTTGCTTTGCTATAGCTCGTAGCAAAAGTTTTATTGAATGAAAGACGGCTATAACCATTGAAGTCATGCGCTATATCATATATGTTGTCCAAGTGATTAGTACAAGCCCACAGTACTTGATGGCTCGACATCGAATTAGACGACAGAAGTATCCTCCAGAGTGTTGCCAATTGTCTGCAAATGTCAAGTGACTGAAGTACAGGTTATGTTCAGAAACTTTTCACTGCGAGCACTTGAATGTAGTAAACCGTCGTGAGAATCACAAGCTTCGACTTTCTCTTGCTCGTGTCTCTATTATTCTTAAGATAGAGCATATCAAACCTTTTGGAATACTGTCATCGAAACTTGACCCGAATGTGAGGGTTACGCTCCTGAAAGCGGGCTGAGAAGCTTCTGTAGGGTTATACACGTCTTAAATAGTTTATCTACACCCAAGTACAGTCCAAAGAGTGTCATAGGGTGGATTGATCATGTTCAATAGCGAAGGGAAAGTCATGGTACAATTTTGGAGGTTTCATTATACTTACAATGCGGCTTATAACGAAGTCGTCGATTAGTCTCTTCAACAGCCTAGGCTCACTGGCGGACGAATCGGCCTGAAATGGATTCATCGTTTTTGTTCATTCTGAAGAGAAATACATATATAGCTCAACGGACGCTGAACGTTCTTTCTGGTCGTAACTTGTACCGCCGTTCCTCCAAATTTTGTCATCTTCCTATCCCTTTTCTCTCAAGGCTTCGTTCTATCCTATCACGATGATATGTCCATTTCCTCCTCTGCTCGCCTCAGCAGCATACGTATTAACAGCACCCATAATCCACCAAAGAGACGTCACACCCATTCTAAAAAGCCAAAGCGAAATCGCCAAACGAGTCCAACAAATCACCACCGAAGTCAGACTCTTCGACGGCACAACCCAATCCACCACCACCGTCATGGACAAATCAACATACTAAGTTGTCTGCGCGACTCAGTACGAAGCATCGACAAGCTACCGGAACTAGGCTACTACGATGCGTACAGCACGTACAGTGCTTCATCAGCTCTACATACTGAAGTCGAGAGATTTACCAAAGCTATTGTGGCCAAGAAGGATGGTTTTATCAAAGCTGGCGCTGCTAATAAGGTCTACAAGGCAATTGGAGATTATCGAGATGTTATCGATACGTTGTATAAGGCTGTGAGGGGGAAAATGCCGTCTCTGATTGCGGGCTGGCAGGGGACGAAGGATAGTGAGATGATGGCTAACTTTAAGACGGCAGAGAAGGCGATCTAACCTAGTATTGCCGCGCAAGAGAAGACAATTTGACTTGAGGTCGGGTTTCGACCAGGGCCTTAATGGGAACCTTTTTCAAAATTCAGACAGTCATGTACACCTACTTCAGCAGAGTTCAAAGGCTAGAGAATAGAATGAGGATCAATTAGAAGAATAGGATCGAGTTACAGTAAATGCCTTTTGTCCTTTTCAAGCCAGCACTGGCTCTACCGAAATGCTGTTTTGGATATCAAGCTCGTCAAGCCACGCCTGCTGTGACATGGTCTTATTTACAAAGCCAGACGTGGACAAACTTGGGGGTCTATCCTCCGGTTTCGTCCCCCATTCGCTTTCTCTTGATCCCAAAGTGAGCTCAAGCACGCCACCATGCAAGAAAAGGTCATGAGTGATCCAGTTTTTCGTATATGGCTTTCCATTTAAAGTAGCACTTTGGATATATATATTCCGATATGCTGGATCAAAGTTGATGTTTCGAATCGTGGCCGTTTTGCCGGACACAGGATTGGTGATATTTACACAGGGGAAGAATGGGGGTATAATGAAATAGACGTTTTGGCCAGGATTAGGGAAGATTCCAAGCATAGTCAGGACGACGAAGCTGCCCATGGCACCACTGTCGTCGTTTCCGGGTAAGCCTCCGTTGGTGGCTGTGAAGAAGCTGGGGATGTAGAAATGTGCTCGTTGGGCTGACATGGCTGGTCTACCGGCGTAATGGTACAGGTAAACAAGTAGGAACGCTTGTTCATCTCCAATGTATTGGATTTGAGTTTCGTGGTAAAAGTCGAGACGTCTGACGAATGTGTCTGGGCCTCCAAGGCGTTTGATGAGCTCGGCCATGTCTCCAGGTACGTAGAACGTGTACATCCATGGGCTACCTTCATACGTCTCAGTTCCTTGAGGGTTCAGGTAGCAGCCATCGAAATTGAGCTCATGAGAGCACACGATTGGATCTTGATATTCCCAGGACCCGTTTATAGCTTTAGGTTGAAGGAACCCACGGAAGCCTGTGTCGACATCTCGAATTGTGGAATTCTGATCTGGCTTGAAAAGATTCTTCCAGTTGTGCGAACGCTTGAAGTATTTCTCAGCATCCTCTAGCTTTCCAGTAGCTTGTGCCATCAAAGCAATGTTGTAGTCGTTGTAAGCATACTCAACAGTGCGAGAAATACTTCTCGTGAATGCACCGCTTCCAATGGGATCAAAGTCGTCTTTAGGGATGTATCCAAGCGTCTTCCAGCTTCTGAGCCCGCCACGACCTTCGACGCTCCAGTTCAGAGGCTCAACTTCCGCATCTTTAATCATGGCTTCGTATGCGGTTTTCCAATCCACGCCATCGGATATTCCTTTTATCCAAGAGTCTACCAGAAGAGTGTCAGCATTCGATCCACCTTGTGTAAAACCTTTGCATAGAGACATGCGGCAGTCTGGTAGCCATCCCTCGTGCCGATAGATATCGATCAAACTCCGAATCATCAGAGTTTGCGAGTGAGGATCGATAAGCGTAATGAGTTGATGCATGCTGCGATAAGAATCCCATATACAATAGTACGAATCGTAATATGGCTCATCGCTCTTCCACAGTGGGTTCTCGCCCGTGTAATCCTGAGGACTGATGAAATTGCGATACAGCCCACTCCAGAAAGACTTTTGCAAATCCGTGTTGATTCCAAAGCTGTCGACGGAAATTGGGCTCAATTTGACCTTCCATGCTTCTTCACTTGCACGACGAACTTTGGCAAAATCAAAGTCTGGGATTTCCGTTTCTGCGTTTCGACATGCCTTCTCTTCGGATATAAAGCTGACTCCTACTCGGACCGTCATGTTCGTGGGTCCTGGAGCTGTCTGATTGAATCGGATCCAAGCACCGGCACTGAGTCCAGTTCCACCATTAGTGTTGACTCCATCAGGCACAACCCGAACTTCTGGCGCGACGCCCGCTCTGCCAGCCTTCCAGACCCCAGCATCACGTATTTTGGCGCCTTTGAAATCAAAACACGCATATGACGCATATGTGCCAATTCCGAAACTTGGATTGAAGGTGCCGCTTGTCGTGATTCGTCCAGTGGCAAAATCGATTTTGGCACCGCCATCCTTCCTGGTGTTAGGCAAATCCGTCAGATCTATGGCATAAGTCGGGCTATAGACGAAGCCATCGAATTGCGTAGTGTTGTCTTTGGGTATGACGCCGGGAAAACCAAATCTATACAAAGCTGTTCGATTGGTCGCTGTCATTTCTGCAGTCATGGCGTTGTCCAAGCTAAGAGCGAAATAGCCAGGCTTGGAGACTACACTGTCTTTCAAATACACCGCAGATCGCGCATTACGTTCCAGTGCACATCTTTGAATGTCATCATTAACGCATCCTATTTGAGGCCAGATAGGGAAATTGCCCATAGATGGAGACTATCTACCATATTAGCTGCTGACTTCTTTGAGATATTGATGTGGAGCAATTTCTAGCAGATTGTCTGTGAGAATTAGCTGGGCCAACTCACACCACCAGTTCCAGAGTCATGCATATGCGAAAATCCATAGACGGCTGAAGAATCTGTTGAGAATCCTCCTTGGTTTTCACCAAGAACGTCAGCCACTGGCTTTGCCATCCCTATGATATCTGTTAGCTGAATGGTCCGAAATGACTTGAGAGATGATCTTCTTACCAAACGGCATAGTAGCTCCAGGAAACACATGTCCTTTAACAACATTAGCGGCGCCCAAGTTATAGATTCACCACACTGACCTCCCGCTGCCGTTCCAATCAATGGATCGACAAAATCTAGCACGTTGAAAGGAGTTTGCCCAGCTACCAAACCATACAGCAAACAGCTAACCAGTAGCGCCAAGATTCGGCCATGCTGGACGAACGAACGAGACATAACTATTCTTGTAAAAATGACCGACGGCTTCCCATATAGAAAGAAAATGAAAGTCAATCGATCTTCCTCAACAACCAGCACAACCGATCAAGTTGAGCATATATCCAGCCAGTTCTGCATGTTTCGCGAATTGGGGCTGGTGTTGTCTATGACCAGAATGATGAACAAAAGGTGACTTTGTTACCAGTGTAATTACCCACTTGAGCAGTCTGGTCAGTTCCGAAGGCTTAGCTTAGCGTCCACTCCAGGTTTCCACGGGAGATGTGCGAATATTGACGGGTCGGCAGATCTCGAGGTGGATGTGACAATTGAACCAGGCGCCAGGATGATATTGAGAGAAAGCGCGTGATTCCTGCGGCTAGAGAGGTGAGATAGGTAGAGGTGGCTGTTACTCGTGAACTGCATTGGTGTAAGTTAATGTTGTATATGTCTAATATCATTTCAAATTGTGTACAATAGGTTAAAACGGGGTTGTGGATATATTGACACTTGGACCAGGGCACCCGTCGGCTGTCAAGGCCTAGGGTCTATAGGAGCCGTTTCGGGGACGAAGGAAAGATGATGGATAGAAATTTGATAGGCTCTAGTTCAAATTTAAAAGTTTCTCTCGGTGTTAAACAGGAACAGAGGTCGACAAGATCTCGATCATGGTCAACAGTTGGGTAGTAGCTGAAGAAATAGCCAAGTTCCTGATCAAGAAAGAGCGCTCTCGTCTAAAGGAAGCTGCGACGTTGAAGTTGTACTGTAGCGAGGAACCTTTGGCTGAACCACTAATTGAGATTCTTTTTTGCTATGGGTGGTAATTAGCGTTGGACGTCTTGCTACGAAAATGTCAAGCTATTGAGCATGTCATGATCCATGCGAGGGAAGTTCTCGCCTGTTCGATTGACTTTTCGGAGGGCTGAATATAGCCATTTGATTTGCAACCCTATAAAGGTCAATGAGCATTCAGCACAAGGATAACAAGAAAAAAGGGCAAGTCATGTGAATATGTATGTCTGATTTCAGACAACCCAAGTTATATATGGACTTGGTGTTGTTAGCATTTCATATCAATACCAGCCCGTTTCTCTTCTTCGCGGACCTCGAACATAATCTGAGACCCTACAAAAAGACATCCAGATATTGCAGCAAATAATGCAAGACCGGCAGTGCTTCCTATCATACCATGAAGCAAGCCTTTGAGCCCATCAACACCCAGTGCGTAACCGACAAGATTGGCAACCATGAGCATGAGAATATTCGCAATCGCACCAAGTCCAGAGAGTATACGGTATGTGGTTGGGCGTTCTTTGTACTTTTTTGCAGGGAATAACATTTTGGCGGAGATTTCTGGTATCACAAAAATCGTGATGAGCCATCCCCACATCAATAGTCGAAGATTAATGTCGTGCCACATGGCCACAAACATGAACACAAGAAGATAGTTGCCAATTTTCTGGATGTTGCCGAGCAGTCCAGACTGTTGGCTGCCACCAAGTGGGATAAACATGTATCGAACAATCCATCGGTTGAAGCTTCTATGCCAGCCTCGCCAGAAAGCTAGTATTGAGTAATTGTTGCTCATACACCGAGTCATGTTTTCAGGGGGATCTATCCCATCAGTTAGAGCCCATAGTCGGAAGAATCGCCATGGAATCAAAAGTTTCAACCAAATATGGTGTAGGTTGAAATATCCTAGCATGCTTAGCTGAAAGGGAGTGTACGAGCTCCAATCAGGATCAGCCTTGGAGATAGCCACTGCATAGATATAATGTATGAGAATCTCCATGGTCAGGAAAACCACGAGGAATCGTACCGCATATCGCGCAGTACGGTCGGGAGTGATGCTAGCGAGTTTGTATCGCATTTGTGACGTGAAGTCGTTGAAGGTTATGATGGGGCCAGTCAAATATAGCGGCGCGTAGAGGGTGTAACCAATATAATTTCGGAAGGTAAAATCCTCTGGTTTTGCCGGAATGCTTACTCGATCACGCTCTGATAAATCAGCAGGATCAATCTGCTTCTTCTTTTGCGCATTAGTAGGTTCCTGCAAACATTATGGATCACTCACTTCAGAGGAATTTGTTCCATTCGAACTAAGGCTCCAGTAGTAGTCCATGTTGAAACTGATCAGGCGTAGGATTGTCAGGTTGAACAAGATTTCCCATCTAGATATCAAACCACCATGGTGATCCATCCAAATTCCCCATTTGGTTCCCGAAGCACCAAAAAAAGAGGCCATGGTTGCAAAAGGATATCCGTGTCCGAGCTCATTTGCAAATAGGATACCTATGTTGAATATCCAGGTAGCTGCTGGGAGGTATTCTCGTGGTAGTCCCTTTAATAACGAGTAGTTTATGTATAGGATTCCAAACACTTTGCTGGCACTAAAACCATGAAGGGCAATCATGAAAACGCCAGCAAAGTATACGTCGAAAGAGACTCTCTGCTGGAGTCTAGCATCAGCTGCAGCAGCAGGTGAAAGCCCTTGCGTGAGTTTACTGTTTTTGGAAGATTTATTCGATTGTGCGTAGTTATTGGCGCCCCAAAATATATCGTACATTCGCCGGAGGAGAGGATGAGCAATTAAGAGAATTATAAGGTATGGAACGTTGTCACGAAACGTAGAGTATTGGGAATCGGAGTTATCCTATAAGCAATTAGACAAATCCAATACAATATGGCTGGGGCAATGTTGCCTACATACCGCTTTTCTACCGAATATCCAACCATCTGACAAGAGGTGTGAGTATTTCGAGTATGTCGGATAAGTCGCTGTGTGAGCATGAGTAAAGACTAGAGGTCTGTGACGACAATCTTACTTTTTGACACCTCCATCGGCGACTTGACCATCTGTATGACCACAGTCACGAAGATGATGTAGTAGACATAGAATTCGGTCGTCCGCCATAAGGAAGGTTGAGCATCTTTCGTAGCGGTTTGTGGTCCCTCATCACGACTTGCTAGTGCCTGGCGAGGCGGCGTGGTGCTAGAAACAACAAATCGAGTATCTAAAGTATCCAGGGAGTAAACCCGGCGGAGTTTGTCTAGTAACGACATGATATCGAGGATTGAGGCGTATGAGTTTGCTAGATGCTGTGGTGCATATAGTAGTTGAAGAGTTGCAGCTCGTCACATCATCCAGTCATGATGTCAGGCGCTTCGCGGCCAAAGGAGCGTTAATTTGCTGGAGAAGAGCGCTGACAGCACACTATGAGAACTTGACGGTGAGTCCAAAGGATTGGCGGAGCGATGAAAATAAGTTGTATGGATTGATCTTGAGACGCGCATCGTGGCATTGGAGGTTGCCTTGGTTGCACCTTGATGGACTATCCCTGTCACCGCATCGGGATTCTTGAGCTTTCATTCGTCAGATGCTACCATCTTCTTGGCCAATCATATGGGCCAAATATTTAATTCAGCCTGGTGTAAATGCAAAGTCCTAGAAACCGAAGTCGAGCTTAGGTTATGGTGATTATTGATTGATGGAATCATTCGGGTGGTGGCTGTCTCCAATTTCTCAAGACTCCAAGCTCCAGACTCCAGTGATGAGTACAATACCGCATTTATAGAGCAGGACTCAACACTGCGTTCATGAGATTTGGTCAATCAAAATTACGTGAGCTGTCAGAAGATCCTGGCTTTACTGTCTCGAGTTATCTTTCTCTCTTTTTAAAATCGGAAGACACTCGCTTCAGCGATCAACTGATTGGCAACATATCTAAAATGCGGGAGTCCTATTAACGTCAACCGCTATCATCACCACTTTTACATATAAGATGCTTTACTTCTCATCTCGTCCCGTAGACATTCAAGACTTGATCGCATATGATAATAAGCACAATATTCAATCTGAAGCAAAATGGATGCGAGATATCGCGGGTATGGGCGTATGCCGCTTATTCGCTGAAGTGGAATTTGGTAGCCATGTCCCCGAGAATATTGTGTTGCCGTTCTCATCAGGGGAGCTCTGGAATACAATTGGTATGCCAAACCCGGAAGGTTCACTCTCGTCTTTACAGATGACTGGGCACTGGGCAGCCTGGAAAGCGATCTTGAATTTGCTAAGTGTGTAGTATAATTGTAGTCTCCTTGGGATGAATGGAAGATCTAGGTCGGGCAGCAGCTTCGTGAAGCATATGGCGGAAGATCCGATACAGAAAATCACTTGGAATAAGATTTGGACATATCTCTTCTGCCGGTACTCCAGATGCGATGAGCCTGACTGCGTCATAACAACCTTGCTAACGAAGGGGACATATATTCACGTTTCGGAGGGTGGGGAACGATACAGCTGTACCAGGTTCATTTTTAAAAGTGCTTAGGTATTGACTCAAGAATGTGATATCAATCGTTGGGATCAATCCTCACCACCAACTGTACTTGATAACAACACGAACGTTATATGGAATCTCGTTGTTTCGCCACCCTATTGACAGCTCAAAACTCTTGGACCTGTAACAGAAATCGCGAAGCAAGTGGACAGTCACGTTCACATTACTTTAAATGTCAGGCATTCTAAAGCTACCGTAGGGCTGATCCATGACGATCTATTCATGGCCGCTTTATTAAAGGAAATGCCTCGCCAGCAGCAACCAATCACAGAACTGTCGTAAAGTAAATCCCCCATTGTTTTTCTGTTAACTGGTTAGGCTTCAGGACCCGGTTTTCATGAAAGTGACTTTCCCAAGCAGTCTGCTACCAATTAAGTCGTTCTTGACGCTTGATACTCAAGTTCATGGGCAAAGAAAATAATCCAGATAGTGGCCGCCAATGTCTACCCTGGAAATATGGCACATGGATTAGCGAAACTCAGTCTACTTTCAACCTATTAAATCTCATGGTGTATATGGTTGTTGTTGTACATTTCCAAGAAAAGAGACCATTGACAGTTTTGAAGATGATCGCAGCGTTGATTCCTTGTCAGTTTATACTCGTCGGACTAATTCTAGCTAGCCCCTGAGAGCAATCTAAAGATCGTGTAGTGTTCCGATTTGATTGCAAGATGTCCCTCTCACCAGGTTTGCCTATCTCTCCAATGAAAACCGATGATGTGGATTCACTTCAGATCAATATACGATCCTTGCGACATCTCCTCTCAACGATAAGGTGTGATTCTACAATACAATGGTCTTATTTTCTTGGATCTCTGGAAGAAATACGAGTTGTTAGTTTAGCATATACTTTCTTCACGAGGCATAGAATCCCAATTTCAATTTAAGGCAAGGCGTCTGTCTTGCGGGAGCATCTCCGTCCTCGAAGACAATTTATGGACATTGGAAATGTTTATTGCGACCATTGCTCAACTCTTTCTGGTCGCGTCAGTGACGGCCAGAAGTGCTCATTTTCAAGGACTTATCGGGTTTCCACATGATCTCAACGAACTTTCTTGTGCAACAGATTGTTTTGACACCATTGCATTCAACCCATTATCATGTACGCCTACTCCCCGTGGCCCTCCAAAAGGTCGTCGAGAACCCATAACGCCACCAAAATGCTTTGCCTCCAATCCGCCATTTCTTAGTACTCTCGCATGGTGCGTCAAAACGAAGTGCTCCGGAGAAGAAGTATGGAAGATTGAAAAATGGTGGCATCAACATGCGGCGACTCCGAAGATATTTCCAACACCTCCTGTGCCAAAATTGACATATCAAGAAAGTCTGGCTAGTATCAAAGAACCACCAACAAAGGTTCTCGCCTCGGAAAACATACTGATTAACCAGACTATGCTCTTCAATAATCAAAAATATGTACTCAATGTACACACTTCTGCATCGCATGAAGAGATGGGTCAAGCCTCTTCCAAAGCTGCGTAAGTTTAGCCACCTCTATCAATCACTTCACCTTTTTTGGAGTAAAAACTTGATTCAGGTTTCAGGTCGCTGGAATGTATGACTATCTTCTTTACTTCTTGCTAACCAGAGAACAGAATATCAATTGCCGTTCTTAGCTTGGGATTTCCGGTCATCCTCACCTTTTTGTGGTATTTCTTTCCAATTCCAAAACCAGTGCTCTCCAAAATATATGGGACCTTCATCTATCCGGCAATGATACGAAACAAACGACGAGTACCTCTTCCATTCTCCATAGGATATGCACCAACATACGGCGAAGGCATATACATTGTCATCATCATCTTCGCCAACGTCCTAGCAGCAGGCATCGGCTTCAAATCTTTCTCACCATCTACAAACTATCCTCAACCATCTGGATGGGAAATAGCCGTTTATTTCGGCAATCGATGCGGAATGCTTGCATTGGTCAATTTCATGATACTGGCTCTTTTTGCTGGACGAAACAATATTCTTCTACGCATCACAAATTGGCCGCACGCGACATATCTTCTTCTTCACCGCTGGATAGCATACTGCTGCATAATGGAGGCCGTCTTACACTCCATAGTATGGGTGTCGCGAGCTACACTTTCCACTCACAATCATTCGCAAAGAGTGAGAGCGACATACTGGCAATGGGGCATCGTAGGCACGTTATCATTTTCTCTCATCTTCATGACTTCGATCCTGCCAATTCGTCAGCGGATGTACGAGCTCTTTTTGGCGGGCCATGTTATCCTGGCGGCTGCTGCACTTTTGGCGGTTTGGCAACATATTTGGTACAAATATACTCGGGATCTAGGAAGTCATGGGTAAGTCGACTGTCTTTGGAATAACTTATACTGACTGACCTTGCTAGATATGAGATTTTCATCTATTTCACCCTTGCTTTCTGGGTCTTGGATCACGTCATGCGGGTTCTTCGCATTGCCAAAAATGGCATAGGTGAGTTTCAAATGGTGTTATCTGCAATCCTTATAACATGTAGACCATTCGTTACACTGCTATTTTCATACTAACGAGTGACAGGGAAAGCTGAAATTACCATTGTCGATGATGATTACATTCAGATCGATGTCCGAAATATCGAAGTGGAAGGCCACGTTTATTTGTACTTTCCAACATTGAGTTGGCGTGTGTGGGAGAACCACCCCTTTTCAGTGTATGCCAGCGCGCTGCCAGATCAAAGCAAGTCCCCCAATCCAAACAGCCCACGAGAATCAGAGAAAAGTAGCTTCTCGGAAGATATTGAAAAACGACCAGGAGGTCTTCAAATCGAAACCGTTACGCAAACAATTCAGCCGGGCACCCTCATACCTGGCTTTTCTTTACTGGTCCGCGGAATGGGCGGTACAACACGACATCTACGGAATCGCAAATCCCTGGTAGTTCTTGTGGAGGGTTCTTATCACTGCCCGAAGCCTCCACCACCGCACTGTCGATTGATAGCAATCGCAGGAGGAGTGGGAATCACAGCTGTTTTGCCCACACTGAGACACCATTTGGGACCAAAGAAGTTATATTGGGGATGTCGTACTCCAGCACTGGTTGATCAGGTATCACCACACCTGGCAAACATCGACAAGAAGCTATCTGTCAGTCAACGACTAGACTTGCCAGCAGTCTTGTTCCAGGAGCTCCAAGGACCAGGGGTTGATGTGGTAGTCATGGTTTGTGGCCCTTCTGAAATGGCCGATGAGGTGCGCGGGATTGTGTCTGCTTATGTTCGAAAGGGGGAGAGGCATATTATTCTTGAAGACGAGTCGTTTGGTTGGTAGGCGGTTGTTGGGAGAAACCTTTAGATTTGTTTGATACCCAATTTTATCTTGTGTTATGACAGCCTTGTATGATTCAATGGACGTAGGGAAAGAAGTGATCAAGTTCACGACTTGGAGTAGTCGTTGTTTCGATTCCGGCATCGGAACCAGCAATTCAACGTCATAGGTGACTGTGCCACCCCCTGCAAGCAGTTGCTCCCATTCTATCACTCCCGAGGCTCATTTACTGTCTGATTGAGTACAATTTATTTCGCCAATAAAGTCGAGAGCAGTGATCGTAGAAATATATCCAGAGAGTACCAGCAGTGAACCTAGAGCTACTCTAGTAGAGCATATTGGGGCACGCGAGCCAGCAGCCACACCTACGTAGCTCAATCCCAACATCCATGACCACCCAAACTCCTCAAACACCAAATCATCCTCCTTCTCACCACCACACTCAAAATGTCCACCGAAGAGAAATACATGCTGCGCGTCACCGCCGGCGCCCAATACTCCGAGCAACAACCCTTCCCCGTCAACAAAGCCACCCCTCTCAAACTCTCCTCCGAATCCGCCGACATCTACCTAACCCTGCGCATCAAAGACTTCCGCCCGCCACCCGACTCCGACATCCCCAAAACATGCGCCTACTTTGACGTCCGCAAAGGCGCAAGATACAGCATAGGCTTTACACTCGTGCCCAAGAAAGACCTTGGCGGCGATGATATCACGCTGGGCAATGACTTTGATAAGCCGATCCGCGAATATTTGCCCCCGCTATTTGGGACGGCTTTGAATATTGTCAAGACTATGATTGATCCTGGACTAGATGGCGATCCATACTCGGATAAACCATATCTTAATGGACCGTTGTTGAGTAGTGTGAACATTATGCGGATTGGGCCGGAGGTTGAGGGTGAGGTGGAGGTTGATGGTGCTGAGGTGTTGAAGGAGGGTGCTTCTGGCAAACCTGATGAGGAGCCTAGTCAGAAACGGGCGGAATTGGGACTGCCGAGTGCAGAAGGGAAGAGAGCTAAAGGCTTTTTGAAGGAGGATAAACGGAAGAAATGGACTTTTGAGAAGGGTAGGCGGTACGACTTTGACTTTTTTAATGGATATCTGGACTTTAATGGTATGTTGATGTATTGGCTCTTGGGAGTACAAGCATTCACTAACAAAGCCTGACAGATTTTGCTCTTAAGCTTCCTATGGGTCTCTCGTTCAATTTATTGAGGATCCTTGGCGATAAAGAAGAAATCCCGCCGCTTCGATACGTACTTCGGGACCGCAAGACGGATCAATTGCTGTTCCATGCTACCTTCCAACTGGTGAGGAAAGGTTCTAAGGAGGACAAAGAGAGCAAGCCTGGAGCAGTCGAGAACAATACTGAAGACAGCAAGCCCGTGAAGGCCAACGAGGACAAGGCTGTGAAGAGTGAAGAGGATACCAAAGAGCACAAGCCTGAAGAAGCGGAGGGTGATAAAGCAAAAGCGACTGAAGATGTTAAGGCTGCAGCAGACAATGATGACAAGATTGGCAAAACGGCGACACCAAAGCCAGATGATGTGGATTGAAATATCGGGAACACAAAATTGCGCCAAATGTTGGACGACTCCAGCTCTACTTGCATATCAACGAAAAAGCCCAGTACACATTGAGACAACTGCAAAGGTCTTTTCAAACAAGAAGGACGAATACTGAGATTCGTCGGATCGCGCGTTGTGGATTTTGTTGTCAGTGCAATGGATTTATATGACACCAATACCCGCCTCTCTGTACCTTTTACCACCAGCATTGTCCATGGCAAAGATGTACGACGTCAACTACTTACGGGTTTATGCTTGATGAAGTTTTCGCCCTCTTGAAATTCCGTATAGACTTAGCTATTAAAATAGTAGATGCTGTTTTCGGGAGGTTAGGATTTTGCAGTGATAGATCGTCATGCAGCCATGCGATATGTCTTGAATACTGACGGCTCACAGACCAATGTTTCATGTAATATGTCTAAGTTACAATGGATACTTGCAGCCTACGGTATGAGGTCTCTTATTTGTTTTTACGCCAAGTTTGTCACTCAAGCCACCTCACACAGAAAGGTTGGTTTTTGAGGTGACAACTTTTTTCTATAAACAAAGCCGACCTACCAGCTCTAGTGACAGTTTGTCTACCTGGTCGTCACTGCATTTCCCATTATCACCCTCGTCGCCATCTATTTTGCCAGCACACTTCTTTAATAACTCCTTCCCAGTCGTCGCCTAGGATTGCTCTTGCGCACCCCTCCTAAAGCTCCTACCACATCTGGTTCAAACAAGATCAACGCACATCCATCGTCATTGCTTGCCATCGTCATCAACCAGACCCATCTATGATCTGATATCTCCAACCTTCCTCCCCCCAACACCTCTGATACTCTGATCTGTCTACATTCTCAAAACTCACTCCATTATCGCTCCATATCCCTTAATTTTCTTCCTCAATCTCACAGTTATGCATAGCGTCTTCTTCAATCAGGGCTCCAAGCGCCGCAATCGTGCTTCTATAGATTCCACCGAATTCACCACTCCTGTTCCACCACAGAAACGCAAACGCCTCACTAGTCAAGAAGTTGCCCTGCGTTCTCTTGCTCCAACACCACGAGTGTCTTCGGTCAAAAAGTACTCTCTCGATCAATTGCTCACTACTGAGCCAGAAAATGCCTCTCCATCCCGTCCACAACGTCAAAAGGCGTCCATGGGCCAGAACGAATGGGTCCTTCCAGAAGATCTGACTGTCAAGACCGACTTTACACCTAACTCTCGCTTTGCGTCACCCTCCTTTACAGCTAATGCTGAGGACAATGAGAGTGTTGCGGATGTGCAGGTCAAGGTCGAGATCAATGCTTTGAAGGAGGAAATAACTCGTTTGAGTGTGGAGAAAGAACAGGCTATTCAGATTCGAAATACGACGGCACTTGAGCTTCGAGCTTTGGGCTTTGGTGACAATGAAGCGACAATGTCTCTTGATGATATGATGAACAATGTCCGTAAGGTGTTTACGAATCTGCGCAAAACTTTCGCAGAAATTGCGCCAGGCGAGTCGATTGCCGATCTCTCTAATCCTTCTCTTGCAGCCCATATTTTGGTAAGTACTCTTCTCCTATTACCCTGACGCAATAGCAACTCCTTTGAGCCTTCATCTTTTGACAGCAATCATTTGCTAACTTCATTCTAGGATTTCTGCTATCGGGAAAAGCAGGAAATCCTTCACCGTACTGCCGAAAATGAGGCTCTTACGACTGATAGAGATTATTTGGCCCATCAAGATCGTCGCCTTTTGGACATGGTCCAACAACTGACCGCAGAGAACGAAAAGCTTCTCGCTGCAAACAACAAAAAGGAGCACGATGCCAAATTGGCAACTTCTCGTGCTACCAAAACTGACGCCAAGCTAGCCAAACTGCAAGAGAACCACGATACACTTCTCTCTGAGTATGAGGAGACAACCAAGGTCAAGGAGGATCTTTCTTCTGATCTCGAGCTCTTGAAATCTGATGTCGATACTAAAAAGAATCGGATTGATTCTCTCGAGGGCCAGCTCGAGAAGTCCAACATTGAATTGCTCGAAGTACAAGGGACCTGGTTCGACAAAGAAAAGGAACTCAACTCTGGCCTCTCCACCCTGCGAAAAGAAGGTAAGTTATCCAGATTACAGACAAAGCATGCCTTGTTTCAAATTCTTGAGCTAACTCAATTATAGTTGCCGACCTGTACGAGACAAACACAGCTCTGTCTGAAGAAATCCACCTCGCTCGCGATGAAAACCTGAACCAAGCCGACACTATCGTTGATCTCCAGAATACTGTTCGCGAGCTACACCATACCCTATGCTCTATGGCTGCGGACCAAAGCTCAGTTGCCGAACGCAGCTGGGAAAAGATGAAGGTTGCAGACACCCTCCTGGAAGAAAAGAATATTCTCAAGGCCGTCGATGTTGCCGAGCTTGATGATGAAGAGGGCGAGCAGCGTCTGGTCAAGCGCATCAAGCATCTGCCAACTCCCCAGAGCTCGCAGTCTCTCGTCGCTCGCTCTATTCGCAACTCGGAGGATGCCGAAGCGCACCATGTCTCGGGCATGTCATCACAGGCTGCAAGTGAAATGGGTGATGATACTGCCGCTGCTGATGGTCAGCATGTGGTGCAGCGTGTAGTTCGAAAGAGCAAGCGTACTGTTGTTGTTCGCAAGAACATGTAATGGTACAGTTTGATGTAATGATTGTGGGATTTCTATGCAAGCAAGGCGTAATTGGGGCACTGGCAGCAGCTCACGATAGCTGTGCATTGGGTATTTGTTTTGGTCTGGTCTGTCATGAAAGGGATGATACAAAAGCCTTTCTTTGAGTGGCTGAAAATGAGCCGGATCCAACGTTCTTGGTTTTTATGTTGTCTTATAGCTTGCTGGGTCGACTTTGTGTTGGGTATTATTCTCTTTTGTTAGGGAATGGAAAATGACTAGTATTAGCCCATTGTTAGCCAGCGATGTATTGTATTCTGCAGTTCAAAGCCCTTAGATTAGGCTGATTGATGTCGGCCGTACCTCACGTAGTATCGATCTCGTGCACTTCTATCATGCATAGAAGCGACACAATTCGGGGAAGGCAGAAGAATTCAAGGCTTTGTAGTAATAAATTATCATTCAGGAACATTTGACCATGCTCTTATATGTCTAAGCTCTTCTTCATCTCGTCTTATATACATTACTCATTACCCATCTCCATTCTTCGATCATCATATTTCGATATTAAATGCAACTCGCTTAAGTTGGCTTAAAAGGGCTTTGCACAGAGGCAAATCTAGAAACGCACATTAGCATTGCTCGCTAAGATATTTGAGAGGAACTTACCCTTGCGGACACTGCGATCCCAACGCAACACTTCCACTACGCATATAGCAGATCTTCGCCTTCGCACATGCATCTGACGTGCAATTTGGACTAAGGCTACTCATCTTTCCTTGGTACGTATTATGCAGGCTCACAAGGCTATGGTTCGCGGCCATCGCCTCAGTGACTTTCTGCCAGAATGTCGCATTCAATGGTGCAGAAGCTGGCCAGTTCGCAGCTGGTCCATAGGCGTCGCGAGTGGAGTACTCGTACTTGAAACTTGGTCCTGTAGATAAAGAGCCATTGAAGGAGGGGAAACTGCTGACGTTGGCGTAGAATGTGAATGCATCGTACACGTTAAAGTCACCAGTGTCAACTTCGTATAGTCGGTATCCGGAGTTGAGGTTCGTTAGTGGTGTGATACTTGGCCCGACCCAGCCTGTTGTTAACGCGTGTGCGGCGTCTTGTACGGTGCCGTTGTTGGAGTAGTAGAGCATGAATTGATCTTCGTGTGTGTGGCCGAAGAATATGTTGGCAATTACGTGTGGTGCATAGCGAGCTACGATTTGGTAGAACAAATCTGAGGGGTTTGGCAGTGGGTTTGAACCGTCCCAGCCGGAGAGTACGTGGCCGATGATCCAGACTCGTTCGCCGGCATCTTCGGCGGCTTGGAGCTCGTTGATCATCCATTTGAAGGTTCCTGAGGCGTCTGGGTCTGTGGTGTTGATGAACATGTAGTAGTTGCTGCGGTAGTAGAAATCTGTGTTGAAGGAGATGATGCGCAGGCCGAGGTGGGTCTTGACGGAGTAGCCGCCGTAGTGGGTGCCGGCGGAGAGGGCGTCGTTGGCACCCATCCAGCCTTCGTGGAGCCAGAGGGCGGAGATGTGGTGGTAGTTCCAGCTGGATTGTTGGCCGAGAGCGCCGGGAAGGGTGTATGGCGCGTCTATATTTTCTGGGTTGGAGTCATGGTTCCCTAGAGCGGCGAAAACGGGACCTGTCATGTATGTTTTAAACATGCCGTAGACGCTGGTTTCGGTGTATTCGGTGATTGCTCGCGAGAGTTGAGATTGGGGGTCATGCGCAACGAGATCGCCGGTATAGATACTGAATCCGAGAGCTTCGCCAGTTTTGCTGGTTCCTGTCAATGGCCCAATGGACTCAAGCGCGGCGAGACCCAATGCATATGGAGAATCGCAGGCAAATGCTCCATAGTAAGGCGCCGGCAGGAGAACTTGCCCCTTTGGTGCAGAAGGATTTGGGTTGTTCTTCCGGCAACACAAAGCTGATGTGCAGTTCGCTTCGGCGCCAACTCCATATCGTGTATCGAGATGGAAATCCGACAAGTGAGCAACTTTGACCCGTTTACCACTTGCTTTAGGTACTGTTGCATTTGCTGGCTTGGGCTTGGGGAACCAGCTGGTAATGTTGAGGGGAAGAGTGACTGGCTTGGGGCAGAACCCAAGGTTGTTGCAGATGTACTGGCCGTCTGATCCTTTAACGTCGGCCAAAGCAAGTACTTGAGTCCAGACAGCTCCAAAAGTATCATTACGGTAAGATTCAACGCAGCTGGCATTGCTGGCGAACTTGAACTGTTGGCAAAGGCTGATGAAAGCGTTTGGCACAAGCGAAGGTGCAGTCTTTGCGGCAGCCTGGCCTATAACCAGGGCGTTGATGCATTTTGTGCAATTGCTGGCAGTACCATTGTTTGTGATGATGGTGCTTACGTTGGCGATTGCTTGATTAATGTAAGCTGCTTGAGCAGCAGCTGATAAAATTGCCGTAGGTACTGGATACAGGACAGGATCGCCAGCTACAGTAGGGATGGTGTCTGGGTTGGTAAGGTTGTATGGGAACGTTATATTCAATATTGGATCCACGATGATGGGTTGAGCTTCTTGAGTTGGGCTTGCGGGTAGAAAGTAGTATGATGAGAAAGCCGATGTGGGAAATCCAGTCACCGCATAGGAGGATAGACCGGGAGCTGTAGCATGAACAGCTGCGATGAGGCTTTGTGCCATAACCGAAGACTTGAGGATCGTCATGCTCTTTCTATTGTATCCTTCCATCTGGAGAATTTAAGCCGAGTAGTGACTCAAAAGTCTCAGCAGAATAATGATGGTTGAGATCGTTGAATCCTCAAAGTAGTACCTGGGGTGTGAATCTTATTATACCTTTGTGATCACATCAACGTGGTGCGAGTGTTAGGCTGAGTGGACCCAGCGTTGGATCCTTTGAAGTCTAGTCAAAAATTAAAAAAAGAAAGTCTGGGTAGTCTTCCTTTCGAGATCCACTTCCTGCTGGAGAGTTGCCGAAGTACCAATTTTCTGGAGGTACGATTGCCACTCTGCTCATGTATTATGCTTGATGCTTTTGTGACGTGAATTTCTCTCTGCTATCTCCACTTCTATACGACTTTGAACGAGGGTGAGATTGAATAGATCTTCTCGTGTGAGCTAACTGCCCTTTTAGGTAAGATGAGACCGAGGGCAGAAAGACGAGCCATGGTTCTGAGTTTGCAAGTGAACCATGTTCAAGGCCAGGAAGAACGTGGGCCGACAACGGGCTTACCGTTCCTGACTTTCGGGCTCTCACAGAGACTACTTCCAAAAAGCTTGAGGTTGGGATGCAGGAATCGCTGCTTGATGTATGCACATTGCAGATCCATCTTGGTAGCTTGTGAAGATATACCAGCTCTCAGCCACCAATGACCCCACGTGTTGCATGGTCTCTACAACTTCGCAGTCAGCCTTGCATGTAGCCTTCCCTTGCCTTCCCCAAATCCGGTATTAATCGTACGCGACCAGTGACCTCAAGAATGGCATAATGTGGGGTTAAAGCTTGATTTTCAATGACGGCCGGGTGGTTTGGTTCAGCAGCAGGTCACATCGGCTTCGAACGGCAGCCAGAACACGACAGAAACGCGTGTCACCGGATTCAACCTCTTCCTTGAATTCATTTGAGACAAAGATGTGATAAAGCAACGCGTGAATTCTCGAATCTAGCAGTTTTTGCTCTGGGAGGAAAAAAGTTGAGTAGGATCAAAAAGTGGTGATGGCAATGGTGTTGAGGAACTAGCTAGGGTTAGGACTGGAATTCTTCCTTGCGCTCTTTCTCCTTTCGGACTTCGAATCTTGCACGTCCATGGCATAAGACAATGAGAGCCGCCGGCAACCTTCTAAGAGCTCTACAGCGACAACAACCATGGACCTGCAGTTCATGTCGCTCCAGAATTGCCCGTCGCTATGCCTCCACTCTCACCTCCACGGTCGCATCTCCAACCTTCGAGTCCTCCTTATCGCCCCCGGCCTTCAACGCTTCTCGAGCCTCTCAAGACGATGATACACTCCGAAAGATATTCGACTCGGGGTCTTTCTGGAATGGTTTTTCTGCCAAAGAATTGCATAGCGAACGCTCCACTGGGTTGATTGGCAATCGCTACCTGGATCGTCCGGAGGGCTTTCTCGAGTACGCGCAACATTCTATTAGAAAATGCTTCATGTTGGTAAATCAAACGTTGGCGATGGAGTCGCCTGATGAATACAAGTCTATTGTCAAAGTCTTGGACCGACTGAGTGATTTACTGTGTCGCGTCATTGATTTGGCAGACTTCATACGGTCTACACATCCCAGTCCGCAGTTCCAGCAAGCGGCAACGCAGGCATACGCGCAAATGTTTGAATACATGAACCAGCTGAATACTACCACTGGCTTGAATGAACAACTCAAGAAAGCCGCTTCTATACCCGAGGTTTTTGATTCTTGGACAGAGGAGGAACGGACAGTGGCAAATATACTGCTCAAAGATTTCAACAAGTCCGCCATAGATCTTTCAGATGAGGACCGAAACGCTTTTGTTGCTCTTTCGAATCAGATTGCGGAGGTTGGCACTGTATTTGCTGAAAAAGCTGGACAGCCAAAGGCATTCAATATACACCTAAAAGCCAAACGACTCAATGGCTTTTCACCGGTATACATCAGGGAGAAAAAGCGATTCGGAATGGTGTCAATACCGACTACCGGACCTCTAATCAACGAGGCGTTGTCCACTGTAGAGGATCCAGATACGAGACGAGAAATCTATATGGCTACCAGGAGCTCGGCTGATAATAACCGTCGAAGACTGGAAGACTTGTTATACTATAGAGCCAAGCTTGCCAAATTGGCCGGTTATAGTAACTATGGCCAGATGGCTCTTGCTGACAAGATGGCCAAAACCCCCGAGGCCGTGAGAAGCTTTCTTCATGCCTTGAAAGCCGATACACAGCCCGTGGTCGACAATGAATTGGATCAGTTACTGGAAATTAAGAAGGCGGATGCTCATGCAAGCAATTTTCCTGGGCGCATTAATTCATGGGATAAGGATTTTTATGCTCGCCGCTTGATGGCTGGACTTGCCACTAGGATACGCTCCCCAGACGCACTGTCCTCCTATTTCTCTCTAGGGACTGTATTTCAAGGTCTATCTAGACTTTTTCAGAGATTGTACGGCATCAGATTGGTTCCTCGAGAGACACTGCGAGGTGAAACCTGGCAGAAGGATGTTCGACGGCTCGACGTTGTGGATGAGTCTGATAACATTGTCGCAGTATTGTACTGTGACTTGTTCTCTAGACAAGGTAAAAGCCAAAATCCGGCCCACTTTACGCTCCGTTGTGCAAGAGCCATCTCTGCTGAGGAGATCGCCGAATTTACGGAAGAGGCTCATCCATTTCCCAACGCTGTAGCTGCAGCCACGGAAGGGCTGGCATATTCAGTTGATAAGCGTGCTTCTGTCGTACGTCAACTACCGACGATAGCGTTGATTTGCGATTTTGACCGCCCCGTTTCTGACGACAGGCCAAGCCTGCTCTCTCTCCGCGATGTACAAACTCTGTTCCACGAAATGGGACACGCAATACATTCTATCCTTGGTCAAACACAACTCCAGAACGTTTCCGGCACACGATGTGCAACAGATCTTGCAGAGCTACCTTCAGTGCTGATGGAATATTTTGCGCTTGCACCTCAAGTTCTCGCCTTGTGGGCGCGTCACTATGCGACGAACAAACCCCTCCCTTTCGCGCTCGTAGAAGAGCGATTAGCCATCGAACGAAAACTTCAAGGCCTAGAGACGGAAGGTCAAATCATGATGGCTTTACTAGATCAAGAGCTCCATTCGAACAAGGACTGGACTTCAAATTCCTCGATTGGTAAAACGACTGAAATATACCACGACGTCTATTCGAACGCAACGCTCCCTGAGCCACCTGGAACGTCGTGGGAAGGTCATTTCGGCCACCTCTATGGATATGGCGCCACCTACTACAGCTACCTATTCGCGAGAGCCGTAGCAGGCCGAATCTGGAAGCAGGTATTTGAGAGTGGTGAGCGTGCAACGGACCGCGCTGCAGGAGAACGATTTGCTAGCGAAATGCTTCGATGGGGTGGAAGCAGAGATGGCTGGAAGTGTATTGCTGGAGTGCTGCAGAATGAGAAGTTGGCAAGTGGTGATCATGAGGCTATGGCTATGGTGGGTAAATGGGGCGTTAGAGGGGAGTTGGAGCTCTAGGTTGTTATGGTTCGATTGATACCCCCCTTTTCACTCAATAGACCAGATTATTTATATAATGCGAAGAAATCCACGATGGATTTGCATAGTGATTTCACTTTCTACGGTGGGTATTGGCCAAGATTGAGAACTTTCCAGGCTCATCGATGTTCAAGTTTGTCAGGTTCACAGTCATTGGACCAGCCTCCTTGCTGGAATAAGTTGTTATGATTTGTATGATTTAAGGAATCTATTATATGTGTGTACCCAATATCAACGACAATCGCTTATGCTCTCCTGCTACTCTTATTCGACACAACTCCACTTCGCGCCTTCTTCTTTCGTGGAAGGTCTCCCTTGGTAGACGAGGTAGGCGATCCAACTCCCGGCGATGGTACGTAATGCTGATGTGCTCCGTACGTTGAGACTTTCTGGTGTTGGCTAGCTGATTTGTCATTAAGAGTATGCCGGCGATTCTGCGGACGAGCCGCTCTTGCTTTGGCCTGTTGTGATTGCGAAAGGGCAAGTTCCTCGCGCGTCATGTAAGTCGGCATTGGTGGGACAGGAGGAACAGATCGCATACTCGTCAGGGAACGTGACCGATGGTGTCGTGGTGGCATAGCGAACCCATGCGTCATGACTGTGCCCGGTGTGCCGTTTGCCTTGTAGTTGGCTGCGGATGGCGCGTTCCGTAGGTAGGAAATGCGGTCGTAGGAGCGTGGTCGGTGTGCCATACGGGGTCTTTTCTCGTTCGCTTGCTTGGGCTCCTCTTCTACTTCCGTCTCTTCCTCTGCTTCGCTCTCTTCAGACTCGGAGTCGGAGGAAAAGTCTTGTGGGCTCGGCATGAACTGGGCTTCGAGTGGTAGCGGCGGCATGTCGTTTTCTAACTCTGCTTCCTCGTCGTAGTAGTCGTAGTGGGGGACTGGTGATCGGCTGATTCGCTTTTTGCTGTGTCTGGATGGTGATCTGCTGCTTCGGTTGCTTTGACGGTGGTCGTGTCTGGGTGAGCGACCGCGTCGATCGGCTTTGTGCGAGTCGGAATATCTTGAATGACTAGCTCGATGGGAGGGGCGGGTTTCATAGTAGCCTGGAGAGTGATTGCGTCGATTCGAGCTACGACTTTCATAATGACCTGGAGACCGACTTCGCCGATTCGACGTGCGAGAGTCGTGGTGTTTGTGAGAATGACTGTGACGAGACGGTGAACGAGATGCTACATGCTTCCGGGAATGGCTGCGGTGAGTTGACGTGTAAGACTCACGCTTCTTGCGGGACTGGCTATGCCGTGATGGTGAGCGAGAGCCATGTCTTCTGGGGGATCGACTGCGACGGGCTGGTGAGCGAGAGACATGGCTCCTCCGAGAGCGACTGCGATGGGCTGGCGAGCGGGATCCATGGCTCTTTCGAGAGCGACTGCGACGGTTCTTGGAATCGGATTCATAGTGGCCTCTAGAACGGCTGCGGCGGGACCTTGAGTGAGATTTGTAATAACCAGGAGAGTGGCTACGGCGGTTCCTGGATTCGGACTCGTGATAGCCTAGAGAAGGGCTGCGTCTCTCTCTAGAACGAGACTCGTATTTCCTGGGTGGTGTTGAACTTCTGCGATGTAAAGATCGAGCCGGTCGGTCAAGTGTGGGTGACAAATCCTGTCCGTTGTAAAGACGTTGCTGAGAGCTGTATGGATCCATGTCAATGGCGATGTGACGAGGTGAAGCCACTCCAGAGTTATGGTTGCTATATGGTTTGATGCCCGCTCCACTTAGTCGACTGGGCCCAATAGGAAGGTCAGCATAGACCTTTCTAAATGCTGACATGGGAACTGGATCAGCGTATTGCGACGTTTCCCTCACGGAGGCACGCATTGCATGTTTGTAATCCTCCATGGTTGGTGATGATTTGCCTTTTCGCTTTGGCCGTCGCTTTAGAAGATCACGACCGCCAAATACCGCATCGTTGAGACCTAGGAAGAAGAGTGCACAATGGAAGAAGCTATAAGATGTTAGCATTGAGTTCATGATAGGCACAGTATGAACATACAAGCTCAGATCAAACAAAATGGATCCAATGACTGCAGTAAGTCCACGCTGCTGAGCTTGTTGGAGCCACATCCGTTGAGAAGTGCAGCTTGGAAATGCCGGACAATCGTGGACATTTCCAGCGTTGACAGTTACAGCATTGCCTTCAATCGATGTTACTTGATGCTCTCCAAGCATGTCGACGTTGTATATATCGCCGCTGAGGCCCTTGTATCCGGTCCAAGTTACGAGAGTTACATAAACTCCTGTAATGGCGAAAATGATGGCCAGACAGAAATGCAGTACTACTGTGGCAGTTGGAAGCAGTGGCTTTCTTTTCGAAAAGAAGTAGACGATGCAGGTGATATTCCACAGGATGGAAACAATATCCTGAACTTCTTGTCAGCACAATCTGATTAATCATCAAGGAACTTTTCGCTTACACATGGGAGGTATATCACGACATCTCCAGCTTGTCGAAATGGTTTGGGAGCAAAACTTGAGTTGCCCGTAATGAGAGTAACGACAGCAAGAGCAATTGCAGCCACACTGACAAGACTCATACCCAATCGACATGCGAATTTGATTCCCCATCTTCCATCTGCCTGATGCAACTTTTCGCTATTCCCCCTCGTAAACATCTTCGCCATCGTGACTCTTGGTCACCCGAAATGACCAATGGATAGAAAACTACCCGAAAGAAAAGGATTGTCCTCGAAAGGAAACCGATTAATATTAAAAAGTTATAAATGAAATGATAGCATGATGAATGAACAAGAAACTTCGATAGCAACTGTCGTGTTCAAACGAATGTTAGAATGGTATGAGCAGAATCCAAACAACGCGCTGCAAGCGTCCTCTAGTATGGTTTTGTTCACAGACAAGACGCGCCCGTCAAGTCTGTCAGCTACATTTTGGCTGGCAATATCGCGGTCTATGCACGTGGGCGTGGCTTCAATTGTGGTCTTAGAGGCTTTCTGAGGCAATATCAAGGCGACGCGAAGCAAGCACCAACAAATAAGGTTAAGAGCTGAACGCCTCTCTGGACCATTTTGGCTGTGGCGATCTCTAGTTCCAGAACAGCTTTAGGAGAGAAGGACGGCAAGGAGTGGGACCTGCCCGCGGGAAAAATTCCCACGTTGTTGGAACCAATCGTTCCGTGATGATCCAGACTTCAGTTTCCTGACCATGAACTCAATAAAATCAATGACCATGTGTTCGAGCTCGACGATTACAACTCTCTACGGAGCCGATTCAAGTGTATCTTGCACCACACCAGATCCATGTATGAAGTCAAGTAGTGAGGTGGGCATCGCACGTTGCAAAACCGTTTATCAGCGAACAACCAGCTGAGTGCTGGAGTTGTCCAAAACGCCACAGGAGAAGATTCTTGAACATTTCAGTAATGTTTTGCAAAATATCCCATGATCCTACCTGCCCTACGAGATGGCATGGAGCAGCATTGGGCTTTGCGCGCAAGGCTACCAAGCGCTAAACTTATCTGGGTCGATAGCTTCCAAAAGGATGGAAGCGGATCAGCGGTGAGGCTTAAAATCCAGACCGTTGCTTCGCTTACTTGGCATCAAACAGGACGCCTGCGACTCAAATAATCAGAGGAGAAGACAGTCAGGACTGAGGACTCAGGACACTGCCGAAAGCCGCACCATGCCGTCTTATCATCAGCGTCGATTGAATTAACTCCAATGTCTGACGCAGTTACTAGACATATAATAGAACCGTCAGACGCGTTATTTAGCCATACTAAGCGACGTTTGGCTTAACCGAGTTCCTACTTTCGCTGGAAGGAATTGCGTGGCAGAAAGGAAGCGACTCCGCGGTCTTCATGCTTGTTGTTGTCAGTTCAAAAGAGCCTGCTTAAGTAATAAGTATCTGTAGTTCTGTACTAAGTACTTTGCTAAAGCTTGATCTTATCCCCAAGAGACTAAGAGAGTCAAGGTACGCCGTACGATACACATGACAAGATGCACTAAGGGAATTGAATCATTTGCGTGGATATCATATACCCACCCGAGTTCTCAACTTGGCCACTCACGAGTCACAGCTTGGAGTAATTAGCTTACCGCAAACTAATCCACGCGACTACCAACGCTAGTCACAAGGCGCGTCTGGTTGTTTTGTTCTAACTTCAAGCTTAATGATTGAGCTGATGGGCAAACACCAACAAGCTTTCGTGGATACTTCTATCTGCAGTGTGATGAAGCTGAAATAGATTCCTTCGGCATCACTGTGCTGGCTGTCAGTATCACAAACACAAATCCAGATTTATGTCTATCTTTAACGGGCATTGAAAGGTACTATTTATTCTACCTTTGCGTTAGGATCGGTTGAATACAGCCGCATTTTTTTGTAAGTTTCACATCCAATATTTGATTCACTATGATCTCAGAAGCTCTATACCTTCCATCGGAGCAGCGTAAAGGAGTGTTTCAAGAACAGGAACTTGCCCTTTCCATCCCATTTCGACTCCTCTATTCTGACCTCCTGGTTATCCTGGGTGTTGAATACCGACGTGCTGCTTCCAGTAACAGTATGCACTTGAATGTCAGTACCCGCAGCCCCCATCAGGTCGACCTCAATTCCATCGGTATCAGACACATTCACAACGGCTAGACTGACCCATCCGTCGTCACTGATGGCCGCACTAACATCCAACCACGGTGTTTCGATTGTACCGCGAATCCAAGCAGGTTGAGTTGGGCCTTCATATTCACCACAACTGACATTGACCGGGATGGTACTACCTCGCATGTACTTGCTAAAGAGTAGTAACGGCCACCAAGTTGTCTGCTTTGTGATGCCGGTTTCTGAAGTCATCAATGGCGAAATGACGTTGACGGATTGTGCTATGTTTGCCATGCCGATATATTTCGACTGACGAATGAAGACGTTTAGCCAGACTGCGACCGCCAGCGCGTCTGACAGAGTGTACCTGAGAAGCAAACTCTGTTTAGCGTTGACGGAATCGTAGAAATTCTGCTGAATCGTTATCAAGGACCCAAGTTCACTTACTTCTCTTCAGCACCTTTATCTCCCGGCGCTCGTGTTGGATCCCACACATTCCACTCATCAAAGCAAATGGTCGGGCGAGGTACTGAATGAGGAATCTGATTCTCGATGCGAGCCAAATCTATCAATCCAGCTGTGATTTCGATTGCCCGTTCTGCACTTCTTGGAGCTGCTCAAATTAGCTTCCTTCAGTCTCTGGGTAGAACAACGTACCGGTAGCATTAGGCAAGTGTTCTTGTGCTGAAGTGTAAATATGGATGCTGTGCATACTGATCAGTGGCTTGTCAGTACTTCCGCCCAAAGCATGGGCATTCCATTTGATACATTGCTTTAGCACATATGCATCCCAAGTGCTGGTCCCATCCTGGCCACAGAGAACTAGTTCAACACTTGGATCCAGTAGCTTGATTGCTTTCGCCCATTGATACGCCTTTTCGGCATAGGCTTCTTTAGTCATCTGCTCCACTTGCCATGGCCCCCAACATTCATTTCCAAGAGCCCAGTATTTGACCTGAAGTCATATAGTCAGATAAAGTAGCAGTGATGGTAGGTCTAAACGTCAATGGTTCATACATTGTAAGGCTTTTGGCGACCGTTTTTCCGCCGGAGGTTTGCATAATGGGTGTCTCCATCCAAGTTGCAGTATTCAATCCAGGCCAAAGCTAGAATGCGGTCAGATTTTTGATCATAACTACATGAACTGCTCACCTTCGAGTAGAGTTCCTGTTCCAAAGTTCAAGGCAAAATAAGGCTCAGTTCCAAGAAGCTCACACCATTGAAGAAACTCATCAGTTCCAAACTGATTAGTTTCAGTTCCCAGCCATGCAAGTTCTGGTCTGAACTTTTTTTTAGTCGCTTGACATTGCAAAGCTTGATTATATATCACCTTGACGGTCTTTGTTCCCTTGGGCCAATACCGTCTTCCCAACGATAGGTCGCCACAAAATTTCCGCCTGGATACCGCATCACTGGAACATTAAGCTCTTTTAATGCTTCCATCACATCTTTGCGATAGCCGTTTTCGTCCGAGAGGTTGTTTCCAGGGTCGTAGATTCCCCCGTAGATACATCTTCCCATGTGTCTATTTGATTTTAGATCAGAGGTCCCAAGCGCTGGGAATCATGGTACGAACTCCGTGAATCCTCCATAGATGTTGTCATTGATTTTTGAGATCTTATATTTCGAGTTGATCTGGATGGTGGGAGTCTCGGACGCTGATAACTTTGTGAAGGTGGCCATGGTGAATACCAATATCTGTTGTTGTTTATACTCGTTACGTCAAGAACTGGACTACAAAACGATGTACGGAATCCGAAATCGGCCACGATCCGGACAACCACTCATGAATTGAACCAAGAGCGATCACCCCACAATGTTCATGCTCCAGGTATAATGATCCTAGCCCATATATTGGAACAACAATAACCCGATGACCGAGCATACTATGACTGATTGGTGGAATTTAGAAGTCCTTCACGCCTCGGCATGATTTATATGTACGGATTTTACCATTTCTCACGATAGACTGAAGAGCGAGTCAGGTCCAAATCCAACCTTGATTATTTGCTCCACAGTTTTATGCATTTATCCGGGATTTTGGTTGTGATGTCGAGGCTATCACTTGTTCTGGACACTGCGAATAATGGGTGCCCTGGTAACAAAAAGTTTGGTATTTCCCTAAGCTGCCGGGGACCTGGAATTATGGTTCAATTAATATAGAGCAACGTATAACGGGCATTGTGATGTAGTGCAACTTTTTTTGATCATAACGATTTCGAAAAGTTCACCACCTAATTCCATTCTCGTCAATAACAAAGGGTTCGCGATGGCGCTGCCTCCAAAATGGTATCAGGTATGCTAGCGTTTTAGAATTATACTGCACATACAGAGAGTTAATTCTATCTAGTTCCTTGTGGCGGTTTTTGCCTCATTAGGCTCCTTGTTGTATGGATATGATCTTGGTGTAATCGCCGAAGCTATTGCCAGTGATAATTTCACAGCATTGTTTCACCCCACGGATGCTCAAACGTAACCTACACTTCATGCTGTCAAAAGACTGTAGCTGACTAGATGGCGTTAGCGGTGCCGTGGTCTCTGTTTTCACTGGAGGAGGTTTCATTGGCGCATTCCTCGCCGGGCCTTCAGGAGATCGATTTGGTCGAAAGATTACTATTATGACCGGCGCATTGATCTTTTGTCTTGGAGGCGCTCTGCAAACGGGCGCACGAAGCCTTTCATATCTATACGCTGGGCGCAGTCTTGCCGGTATTGGGTCAGTATTAGTGCCTTTGCCAAACTGAAGGGTGAATCGAGCTAACGCGTACGAGGGTGGGCTTTCTTGTTATGATCGTTCCAATATATCAAGCCGAGTTATGCCATCCAAGCATTCGAGGTCGAGTCACGACACTGCAGCAGTTCATGCTTGGGATCGGAGCGTTGATTGCATCTTGGGCCTCTTGGGGTGAGTCAAATGGCGAGGGCACTTGCGAAGTATACTAACGCAACATCAGGCACTTTCGTGGGATTTCCAGCAACTGATAGCAAGCAATGGCGGATTAGTCTGGGTATTCAGATCATTCCGGCCGGTGTTTTGGCCCTCTTGATCTTGCTCTTCCCAGAATCTCCCAGATGGCTCATCGACCATGGGAAACCAGAGAAGGCTCGAGCTGTTCTAGCTCAATTACATGCTCATGGCAATGAAGAAGACCTTTGGGTGAGTCCAAGCATGGCATACACGTTTGTCATAACTGTCCTTTTACAAAAGCATCCCTGATGCTTTCACCACGATGCCCAAAATAAGAAGCAGTTAGAGTCTTGACTAACAAACCCTTAGGTAATAGCAGAGTTCTCGCAAATCCAAGATGAAATAACGTATACCCGAGAGCATGAAGCAAAATCCTACAAAGAGCTCTTCACCCACAAATCCTCCTTTCGTCGACTCTTTCTCGCCGTCGCTCTCCAAGCATCAGTACAAATGACCGGAGTCAGCGCTATCCAGTATTATTCTGTCACCATTTTCAAGCTCATCGGCATCGACAGTGCCAATGCTCTCAAATATCAAGCGTACAATTCCATCATCGCCCTATTTGCACAATTCTTGTGTATGATGTTTATTGATCGCTTTGGAAGACGATGGCCACTTATCATTGGCAACTTGGGAAACTCAATCACATTCATCATTGCTACAGTACTACTCGCCCATTATAATCCCCAAACAAATTACAACCGTGGAGCATCTTGGGGATTCATCGCCATGACTTGGCTTTTCAATTTCTCATTCAGTGCCACTTGCGGTCCTCTGTCATGGATTATACCAGCAGAAATCTTCGATACTAGAACTCGTTCGAAGGGGGTTTCTATCGCTACGATGGTATCGTTTGCTTTCAATACTATGATCGGTCAAACTACCTCCACGGCCATGAAAACAATTGGATTCAAGTGGTACTATCTTTTCTGCGTAAGAAAGCATCATATAACTTACTTAATGACTCGATATGGCTAACACTTATATCTGCAGGTATGCAATTTCACTAACGCGCTCTTCTTTTGGGCATTCCTGCCAGAAACTGCGAAGAGGCCATTAGAGGAGATGAACTACTTATTCACAAATGCTCCATTGTTTGTTCCGGGGTCCAATACAGCGGAATATGAAAGTCAGGATCTTCAAAGGCGAATAGAGCAAGCGGAGAGGAAACAGCCCATGACAGACTCGCGGAGGGAAACACTTTCTTAATTGACTGCTAAAATGAGTGGTAAACCCACGGTCTCACAATTATCAATTTTTTAGCTAAGAGAGGTTCAATTTTAAGTCAAGATAACTTAAGCCTCCAATATTCGAGAGTCGACGTGAAGTTCGGCCTGGACATGTTGAAAGACAGGTTCTGAGATTGGTTGTTCGGTAACGATAGCGTCGGATACCATTCAGTATTAGACGAGAAGAACGAGCTTGAAAACCTTTCGTAGTTGTGGACTAAACAGCAACTGGGTTCAGAACTTTCAATCATTGCTTTATCTGCTAGCCAGATATCGGTCTCTAACAAGCTAGCAAGATCACATCGCTTAGAACTTTGAAAGAAAGTCCAAAAAAGAGGTCTCATAAGGAAAGACTTGGTCGAGTCTGGAGAGTCGATTCGGGTAGTAGAAGCAGACAGCTTTTGAAAACGTATTCTCGAGTTGAAACTAAGCAGAACGCTCACCAAAACGAGCACTGTCGCCATGCTCCATTTGATTCGTGTACACCTAACTTGACCCCGAGCGACTGCGACGATAAAACTGATAATTAAGAGAGGTACTAGAGAAGCCACGTTTGACTAGAGATATCTTGTAGAGTCAATGTCGTATTCAGAGCTTATCTAGTGTATAATTCTCGAAAGCCCCAATTCAAAGCCTCAATATAAAGGCCACCAAGCCAGAGTATTGTTCAATCTATACGGACATTTGATCAGCCAAAAGAATCTTGGACAATGACTGTATATTATGAAGGCTCCGAATGCCGCTGGAAAGTGTTGGGATACTGTATACTGAACAAGCGAAAGTGCCTTTTCTAGCTCCGGAACATCAGAGATGTTTGCCGCGTGGAAAAGCACGACAAAGAGGTTTGAGCTGTATAAAATCGCTGGAAAGCGGCTAAACAGTGTTATCGTAGCTGTAAGCAACATTGAAACCATGAAAATTGTTCATACCAGGTCACTATATGTCTCTTCAGGACTTGGGAGCAGTCTGAAAACATAGCAAAGCAGGTATAGTCGAACGAAATGTTCTTGATTCTATTGCTTTCAAAGCTGTGGTATATGTTTCCTGCGCCCTCTAGTGAACTGATGCCATAGCCTCCTCTAGAACCACCAATAACTCAAGTTTGGATGGCAGCGCAGCAAGAAGAGCAGCGATATGGGTAGGTTGCATTATCAAAGAGAAGCCGCCCATTTCGTTGAGTCTACGCTCTTTCCTAACGTTCGGGCTGGATATGATGATTTCAGTAACAGTTTCGTGGTGTTGACAAAGACTAACCACGCGGAGGAAGTACATGTCAAGCGGCGAGCCTGACCATAATCCGGGATATCAGGAGCTAAACTATTGTTCGCTGCAAGTCAACGAGCAGAACAATTCATGTTACCAGGAGAGCCCCGGGCACGGTACCAAAGTCGAATGATGTAGGAAAAAAGTGATGTCGGGATTTTAATAGTGTACACTCGCCCCGTCTAGAATGGGGCTACATTGTGTTTTCACGGTTTTGCGGGTCTAGCAAACCATTGTAGGCTCCTCGGAAGACGTTTGGAAGGGGATAGTTTGTTCTTGGTGCGAATAGAATGTATACTTCCCTTTTCTGGCAGAAGTCTCTTAGAGCCGCCGTCTGGCCAGCAAATGATATCCTCCCGCGCTCACAAGGTGCTCCAGCATTCCTGTCCAGAGCATCTAAGGGTATGAAAGCCAGAAATATGAAACAGCGAGCTGGCTATATTTCAAGCTATACTACTTGCAGCGCCCAGTCTTCAAAGTCAAGTTGGTAAGCGCATACGTATAAAGGATTCCTCAAGTGTTTTGAGGAACTCGGAACGGCAGGAGTGGCTCAGATAACGGCAAAAAAGGATATGAACGTAAGAGAATAGGTTCTAGAGCTGTATTACAAGTGATATTCACTATAAGGAAGGAAGGAAAGAAATGCGTTTTGAGCTTGGAGAGCCAGTGACGAAGCATCTGGATGTTCATACCTTTTAGACAAAGTACCTGCTGGCTAACGGATCCCCAATCTTGGGTCTAGATGAGTACGCGTGTCTGTGACCCATGATGCCATCCAACAAATTTTGTTGTTTGCATCTTTTTTCAGTTTAGACAAAGAAAGACATCGAAATTGTTTGGGAAGGGGAAGGTTTTTGTGTCTTTCGGTCAGTCTTCGGATGCGTATTCATTACTTCATGCATACACCAGAACATGAAAAGGCTCAATCGCTCAAATGACTAACTATATGCCCAATACCTACCTATGGTACTGAGAATTATGTTGTGTTTCCAGAGATAGAATAACTCATTGCACAGCGACTCTGGAAAGCTGGTATTATGTCTTCCAAGACCTCTCGGGAGATTCTTATATTGATAAGCGCATTCAATGTTTTTCCTTATGAGAGCTGATGAGACTTCCTTACTCAAGGAACTTGGCATTCCAATCCGTCAATGTTCAATGCCAGGCAAGTAAGCTTCCAGGCCTGGGCCATACTAGTTGTTCACCATCTGATGTAATGTAGATCATCCGCCCAAGGTTCTCCCAAAAAGTCCTATTTTAGCCATGCTTCAAGAGATGAAACTCAAAGAGACTGCGATAAAGACATGTCGTGGCAAAGAACTTGTCAATCAATATCACAAGCCCCTGAAAAATATGACGAAAATGTGCTACAAAGGGCAACTGCCCTAAGACCATAACCTGCATTTTACGTCTTCTATTCATTTAAAAAGTCTATAAATATGGCCGAGCATAGACAATCACTCAAGAATGAGGCTGCGGCAAAAGCTTTGTTCACAAGATTTGCAAGCTTATCCGGACTCTGATATACCCATGATGCTTACCTTCCTCCAGATTCAACGCGTCACTGGCAACTTTGACATGCAAATCTAAACATTTTTCAATGCAAAGTATGGCCGAGTTAATTTGTCTGTGAAGCTCTAATCGTTGATCGTGGGAATAAGCTTGCATTCGATATGAGTTTTGCGTGTCATCCCAATTTCGGTGCTAAATATATGCCTGTTTTTGAGGGCCAAAACAGCGATGGTGCATTTGCATCGAAATGAAGCTATCTCAAGAGCTACCTACAGCCAGGTAACTGTCCTTAGGGAACGTAGTATTCCGTGTATAAAGAGCGACTGAGATCTAAAGACTTGAACATCATCAAACAACAACTCAATCACTTCAACATCCAATTCCAATACCAATTCTTTACTTTCAAAACAATCATCCTAACGAACAACAGCAATCATGCAATTCTCCTCGGTCTTTTTTGCTCTCGCCAGCATTGTGTACGTATCACTATTTCAACCTTCGCAGTCTGCAATAACTAACTCATACATACAGCGCCATGGCCGCAGCTGCCCCAACTGACGCTGCCACTGGTGTTTCTCAAGCCACTGAAGCAACTCAGCACTGGTGCGACGACCACGGATTCCGCCGAGAGCACCGCGAGCACGATGACTGCATTCGCTATCACGACCGATGCCACGAGCGCCGTGAATGGAACCAGTACGTTATCAAACATGAGAAGAAAGAACCTTAGTGCTAACGTGATAAAACAGCTACTGCTAGATCACTCGCAGAGTCCAGAAGGTCTTAATCTTCTGAAGAACCATTGAAACAGTGTCCAGCGCTTATCATTCTTGACTTCATAGTGTACTGTGTTATAGTATTTGTATATATAAATTCAAAAAGACTGCAGTCCAAACAATTCTCTTTCAGATGTGAATGACTTAACTTCAATTCGTTGGTTGATGTCAGCTTTCAACTTATTGTAAGTGAGAAAAGGGAGCGTACGAGCCATAGGAACGATGTTGATTTTTTCTTTCTTTTGTGCTATATGAGCTGTGGTATCAACAGGAGCACTGCGAATTAACCTAGCCACTCAGAGCCGACTCCTTGAGCGCTTTCGCCGTCTCGCTCTGCTCACTATAGGCTTTCAGTCCTACTTTCCGATTGATAAAGTCCAGCACCACCGTATGCCACAACAGACTGTTCTCTGGCTTCAGTACCCAATGATTCTCATCCGGGAACGTCAAGAACTGGCTCTCAACACCCTTCTCCTGCAGCACATTGAAAGCTGCCAGACCCTCCGCAATCGTCAGCCGAAAGTCCTTCTCACTGTGAATAATGAGGTGTGGCGTAGCCCAGTTCTCAGTCTTTTGTGCTGGATCCCACTTGTTCCAAGCATCCTTGTTTTCCCAAAATGGACCACCAAACTCGCGGTTGGGGAAATATATCTATGTTCATTAGCAAAACATACTTTACATATCACATCCTGGGAGAATATCTTACCTCTTCAGTACCCAGCTGCCCCGGAATACTAAATACGCCATCATGAGTAACCAGCGCCTTGAATTTGCGCCCTAGATCATTTCCTTGAATCCAGTTCATCATGTATCCACCATAGCTCGCACCCAACGCCACTGCCCTATCCGTATCGACGTAGCTCAAGTTCTTCTCAACATAGTCAAATCCATTGACCAGATCTTGATATGGCAGACCACCCCACTCACCACCAATCGCATCTGTCAGTTCCTGGCCGAAACCTGTGCTTCCGGTAGGATTCGGCGTGACCACTACGTAGCCCTGCTCCGCAAAGACGGCTGGATTCCAGCGCGTGCTCCACGAGTCTTCCCACGCGCCCTGTGGACCTCCATGGACGAGGTAGGCAAGCGGATACTTCTTGGAATCGTCAAAGAAGCTAGGTTTGATTAACCAGGCTTGGATGGTAGTGCCGGGTTTGGCGCCCGGGAAATGAATCTCGCTAACTTGTGAGCGAGAGAGGCCAAACGAGCTGCCTGAGCGGGAGGAGGATGAGAGAAGTTTTGGAGCACCAGAGGAGGGGACAAGGTGGTAGGCGCTGTTGTCAATGAGGCTGGAGGAGGAGATGAAGAGACCAGAGTCTAGGAATGTGGTGCTCGCGACACTGCCTTCGTCGAACACAGCTTTTGGGAAAGAGCTGTTGGTTGAGTTGGCAGCGAGTGGGATTGAGAAGAGTTTGACGCGGGCGTTTTCTTCAGCTGTCACGTAGAGGTTCTTTTGGTCGTTACTCCAGGTGATTGAGCTAGGACTGCGATCCCATGTGCCTTTGTTATCGGGGGTAGTGAAGAGGCCTTTTGGTGGGTCCGACTGTTCTACATCCAAGAGGAAGATTTGGTTCTTGTCGGCTTCATAGCCATTTTGTACCATAGACAAAAATGCAAGCTTCTTTCCATCAGGAGAGAAGTTTGGATTGGAAGTTGCTCCTTCAAAACCAGGAATATCAATCTTCTTTGGTGAAGAGCCGTTATCCAGTTTGATCACGTACAGATTCTGTTTCGTATTGAAAGCCGGGTTTAACTTTGGATCTTTTGCTACAAAGGCAAGGTTGGTGTCAGTGATATCAAAATCACCAGCTCCACCAAATGGAGGAATTGGACTCTCCAGTCCAGAGTCCTTGAGCTTGTTTTCAAAATGACCCAAAGCAAATTTGCTTGTCTTTGAGTCTTTCGAAAGCGTCCCGACCCAGATAGAATTCTTATTTGCAGTCACCCAGGTATCCCAGTGTCGTACAAAAGTGCTATTGTAAATTCTCCCAGTAGTTACTGGCTTTTTTGCTTTTTCCGAATTGTACAGTGTTCCATCAGGCTGAGTTGATGCGGCTATGGCGATCAGGTATTTACCCTTGCCAACGTCTTTGATCTTCCAGTCATCCACAGACCCATCGATAGTTCCAGCCGTGTAATTCCTGTCATATGATTAGCTCTGTTGTGTCTAACAAACTACATAAGGCGCAAAACTATACGTTTTCTTGAAGTCATTGACATCGCCAATCAAGACATTAGTAGCACCATCCTTGGATTCCAGCACAGTAATGAGGTTATCATCAAGGAACTTGGGATTGGATGCATCTTCTGAGTCAGTCACCAGCTTTGACTCATTTCGTGAGATATCGAGTACTCTGAGCTCTGACTGTCGCTTATGTTCAGAAAACGAGTATGTGGACACAGAGAACAAGGCTAGTGATCCCTTGCTATTCGGAGTGGCTTCTGAGCGACGAGGAGCTTCAAGAAGGACTTCGGGAGTAAAGTGAGCAGCTCGAATAGTCATGATTGACGATAGCAAAGCAATGAGAATTGCAAATCTAGTCATTTGAATTAGTATTAGTATTTGAGAAAACAGTCTCAATTTCTAATAAGGAGGAAAGGTTTCGTTCAAGCCAAAGTCTAGAGATATAGCTGGAAATAATTGATAGTGTATATAACTGCTGCACATGTATGTGGGTGGGAAGAGGATGATGGAATTGCTTGGGTCCCATTGCATTGCACGAATCGATGGATACCAAGACAACTTGGCTTCCATGAAAGTAAGCTCATCAAGGCAGGAACTGGTGGCAGAACTGACAAAAACAGTAGGAAGGAATGTACTAACTCGTTTTCTGGTTGTTGGTATTACTCGACTGGGTAATGGCCCAATGGGATAGAGTAACTAGACCTTCAAAGTCACAATGTGAGGAGTTGCTCGCAAAGCGTAGACAGCACTGCAACGTAAGGCTACGGGGAATGCTCCTGATATGTATCGCGTTACCAGGTGGATTGCTAAAAACTAGAAGAGCAATCAGACGAAACGTGAGGAGGAAGTCAAGATGAAGAAGAAGAGATGGTGATAGACTGGTTGGATGATGTGATGTTGGGGGTGGCTGGTCTGCGACTCTGCCATCCAGACTGTAAAGAGGGGAACCATAAATCCACTCCAAATCCTTTTTGCTGATAATACTGTATTGTTACGGCGATATATGCCACTATCTAAATGCTTATTTCTCGCGTACAATTTATTCAATTCCTGGAATTCTCGTTTCAAATGCTCTCGAACATGTGAGGGAAGAGTAGCTGTTTTAGACCTTTACTGTGCTCGCCAGGCACGATCAGAACTCTTTTCTCCAGGAATGGATAACTTTCTGCGTGAATAATAAAAGGCAGAGAGTATTGCCTTGAATGTCATATAGCTGTGAAGGAGGCTAAATGAAAATGATGATATTTCCGGCCTCCGTGAAAGCTTAGAGTGCTCGCCCATTTTCAACAACGCGCGAACCACTTGTTGTCCTCCTCCATCATCCTCCATCGTTCTGTATCATCAACTCATCGCTCGTATTTACAATGAGAACCTTCGCCCTCGCTTCTGTTCAAAGACTTCTCATGTCTCAGCCAGCCATTTGCGGCTTAGCAGCGCGAACTCAAGAGTCAACCTTGACCGGTCTCAAATGATAGGTCCAATAGTTCATGGCTCGCATGGCGGGGACATAGGCAACCTTCAGCCTTGTGTCACTACCGGTGCCAGTCACCAATGCGTTGTCACCGTCGTCCAAGAGGTTCACTGTCTGATTCTCCTCAGTCTAATCTAGTTGACGAAATACTACTAGTATCCCAGGGCGGCCAGATTTATCTCTGAGCTTTGAGACACCATCGTGATACACAAAGCTCCACCATCATGCCCGCCAAAAAGTCGAAAAGAGCTCGAGCAGCTCGACTCCTACTGCTGCCTTTACGAGTATTCAGTAGACGACCGAAAAGTGCTTCGACGAACGAAACACACGATACCATCGAGCCCAGTTCAAGCACAAGCAACGAAGCTCCCACAATGTCCCCAACACCAAGCACACCAACATCACCCAGAGCCTCACCCACAACCTCAACCTTCGCCAAAGTCGCCAGCTATATACCCACCTCCTCACCACCACCCGCCGAAGAGCCATACACCATCCCATCCCACATCAAACCCAACCGTCTCCGCCGCTACCACCTGGACCCATCGACCGTAAACCATCAACCGCAATCCCTCTTCTTCACCCTCCTCCCCCCCGAAATCCGCCACCAAATCTACTCCCTAATCCTCATCGAAACACCCGTCCGCACGCCCTTCGACCTCTCCGCCCACTGGTACCAACCCACCTACAAGTCCCCCACCCACATCCCCACCACCCTCCTCCGAACCTGCAAACGCATCCACCACGAAGCCCGCCCCATCCCGCAACGCAACGCCACATTCCGCTTCTGGCTCGGCATCCCCTCACGCTGTCCAAACGAGCACGTCGCCCTGACACACGCACGCAATCTACGTGACTGCAACGACGTATGTGCCAAGTCCGCTGCGCACCGAGCAACTGCGCTGTGTAGTCATAGCCTGTATACGTATGGCAGTCCGTATAAATGCCCGCTGGGCTGGATGCCGAAGGTGCATGTGTATGCGCAGATGTGGAGCGTGGAGAGTGATGGGTTGCTGGGGTTGTTGCATTGTTTGGAGAGAAATGTTAGGGTTGATGAGTTGGTTTTGACGGTTCGGTATGCGGATTGGAAGGGGTGGGATGAGGATGAGCCGCCGCATTTTGAGACTGCGCCGCGGATTGGTGAGGGGTCGGAGGACGGCGAGGATGAGGATGAGGATGAGCGGGATGAGGATGAGGATGAGGAGACGGATACGGAGGGCGAGAGGACGGGACGGGCGGGGTGGGTGGATAGGTTAAGGATTCCGGCGAGTGTGAAGACGTTGGAATGGGTGTGGCAGACGAGGAATGGGAGACGGAAGGAGCTGGAGGAGATCATTGAGGGACGGGTACGGGATTGGCGGTTGAGAGTATCAAATCCCGTTATACCGGTCCATGAGATCGAAGATGACGAAGCTGATGAGAATGGTGAAAGTGAGCTTGTCAACGACGAAGAACGAAAAGAAGTATATATGACGATGCATTCAAAGACAACAAACCGCTGGATCGGCCCAGCCAAGTTTGAAAAATCTTCATATCGACACCACTCCAACGAAGCCAACGGAACCGTGGACTTTCCTCTTGATGATATGCTGTATTATGAAGTACGAACATTTTGGAAGCGAGAGGATCCATATAGGCGAGAGTTGGAGCTGCTGGGTTAGTATATAGCTTCGTAGCGTTGCATTTTGAGCGAAAGAATTTCCATTTGCTTTTGTAGATAGCTAGATAATGACAATAACGAGATGATGAGTACCAAATCTTGCTTTGAGAATTGATATTAGTTCTATTGCAACTATGTACAGGAGAATCTTGATCAGGTGGGATTCTCCTTGGCCGAAATCTGTTGGCCTTTTCCAGAAATGCTAATCATTAGCCTACTAGTAATACCATTGATGTATCCGCTGCGTAATGATTGTCCATAATACTATCCTCGAGAGTGTCGCTCACTCTCAACCAAACCTTCTGAATCCAGAGGTATCAAGAATACAAAATCCCCAATCTCAAACCAATACGTCCACTCTTGCGCTTGGGAGTCGCTCCAAAAATGAATAAATCAATTATAAATTAAACCAAACCAAAACGCCACGCATGCTGATGCAAATATTCGTCATTTTCTTAACACTCTTAGTAATGCCAGCCATGACCTGAGTTCCGTTTTTGAGTCGGTTGTTGGTACAAGCTGTTGGAGTACTCGGATCCATTGTCATTGTGGTAGTAGGTAGTTCGGCGTTCCTCCTCGGGCATCAGTTCCTTGACTTCCCAATTGTTTGGTTTTACGCCGACGCTGAATTCCAGATCTTCCTTGGTAATGGAATCCCAGTACTATAGTAGGTTAGTGACATGAATGATATATTGAACCGGGTAATTCTTACCTTGTAGACCATCATAACTGCCAAGAGGTTGCAGATGGTTGCAAAGAAAAGGCCATCAAGATAATGGGAAGCCGCCTCGCAAATTTTGCCGCTGAAAACATAGAGGATGACTTGACCAATGATCAAGAAAAAGATACCAAACAAAATATCACCCATTGGCCAGCGGTCTTCCAATGTATTGAGGACGAGAAGAACTTGCATGACCACGTAGATGGCGAGAAAGATGCCGTTGAAGATGTAGAGTACTACGAACATTCCGACTGTGTTCTCTGGTCCTAGGCCGGCCCATCCCTTGAAAGTCAAGAGGGAGATGGCGCCACAGATGACGAACATAACTGATGTAAAGAATCGCAATAGCCAGACTGAGAGTGTAGTTCCGTCCTCATATAATTGGAAGCCGACAAATCCATTGATCAACAGACTCGTGCAGAGCGCCGATGCAAGACCATTTTGAGCGGCGACAAAATATGGATAGGCGCCATTACCGGAAGGAATAACACCGGCATCGAGAACGAGGGAGAAGCAGGTCAGGGTCATGTATAGGTAGAAGAAGAAGGTGATTTCCTTTCGGCCTATGATTATGTTAGCGGGACAAAGTCAAAGGAATGGATTCGCGTCCTGCGACATACCAACAGCGGTAAACTTTGATCGCACGTGAATGATCATGATGGAAGCCATTATCAAAGCCAGTATATGTATAAAGTCTGTGGCTCCTTGGAAGATGAGGGTATTTGCCAATACAACGGATCGCGAGAAGCAGGTTGCCTGGATTCCAATATGACCAGAAATCTGACTGGGCGGTCCGATGAGATTGCATAGCGGCAGAGCAGCATGCGCGCAGATGTCGTGAAAGTCGCCGAACCCCATGGTTTCAACGAGGCGGTGACAGTCTTGCTTGTAAGATCAGAACAGCCGACAAGCTGTTTGGACGAGCGTGGAGCCGGACAAGGCGTGGTGGAATGAGGCAACGAAAGGGGTGGTGGTGTGGAGAGTGGAAGGCTGGTTAATGATGGGGCCGGACGGAAGAATAAACGGTTCGAGTGTGTATGATGTTCTTGAAGAAGTGATTGAGTTGACGCCTGGTAGAGGTTATATGTTTGGAACTGGACCTGGAGAGATGGAAAGGGCTGAGTAACGAAAGAATAGATGCAAGAACGACAGGGAGCAAATCCAAGGATTTGAAATTTGGAGAGGAAGGTGTTGACGGGGAGACTGTGCAGGGGAGGCAGGAGCAATTCTGGAGAAGGGAAGGAAACACCAGGCTACTCAAGGACTGCAGCAAAGGCAGGAACGCCCCAGCCAAACACAGCAAGCGTGAACCAGCCGCATCTCCATTCAACCTATCACATCGTGACCGACCCCTCGCTAGTGGTGGCCCTTGCGTTGTTTATAGTTGAATCTATTTAAAACGTGCGTTTCCCGTGACTTGAGTGGCCCGTGTCAAACATCGAGAATGTGTCAAGGTGTCTTCAATATTTCATGTACAATTTATTGAAACTACAACATATCATACAACATCCAAATCTCACTTTATCAAGAACATATCCTCTACGACGATAACTCCGCTCGTCGATTCCATCCATCACAAAACCACCATCCATTTCAATCTCCACAACATCTCAGTATGCGCTTCTCCATCCTCACAGTCCTCGCCGCCGTTGCGATCCCATTTGTATCCGCTCTCGACGAGCCCCTCGACATCAAGATTACCCACGCCGGCGAATGCGATCGCAAGTCCAAGGCAGGCGATACCATCGGCGTCCACTACAAGGGCACACTCACAGACGGTACGTTTGCCACCCACCCTCTCAAATACCTCCCATGATATACTAACACAATTCCTTGTAGGCACAAAGTTCGACTCCTCATATGACCGCGGTCAACCACTCTCCTTCGCACTCGGCGGTGGACAAGTTATCAAAGGCTGGGACAAGGGTCTAGAAGACATGTGCCCCGGTGACAAGCGTACACTTACCATCCAGCCAAGCTGGGCATATGGTGAGCGTGCAGTTGGTCCAATCCCTGCCAACTCGGTGCTTGTCTTTGAGACTGAGATGGTTACGGTTACACCGGGCAAGGATGAGTTGTAGATTACTTTCAAGCGGCGTTGTGCGGACATTAGAGAAGGCTAGATACTTCTGATGGCTGGTCAGTAGAAATGTGTTTTACATCATGAAATTATTGAGATGACAGAAATACATAGCTCATACGCATCATATGTTGATAGACTGTTTGTTTCCAGACAATATATTAGGCGTGCATTACCAATCGATAATTTGTAGGCTGGATTGGACTAGGTATTTGGGTGACTATCAGGCTGAAACTAGCTATCCTGCAGCTGCCTGTTAGTCGTACTTGCCTTGCGCCAACTTTACTACTAATGACCACCTTTGGAATTTATAGAGCAAAAGAATTTGGCCATATGGAAGAAGTAGATTGGAATTTTTAGCAATGGATCTGACAAGATATACACTGAGACATTTATTCGGTACCATATCGTTTTCTGCATTACTGCAACTGAAGGTGGCGGTCAACGTCGAGACAGACTGCCTAACCATTTAGATTTCGATGACAAATAACGAAAATAACATTCATGCCGTTAAGTTTTTGGATCATGTATTAAACATCTAAACTCTGTACCTTTCTGTATTTTCTTTCGAGACAAAATAGAGGCAAATGGGTGTGCGGTAGCATCGCCAGGTCATGTTGTAGCGTCGTACACCGAAATTTTCTGCTTGCGTAACAGCAAGTATATTGACAAAAGCCGCGGAATATTGGTTTGATCTTTTGCCCTCAGTGGTACAAGTTTGGATCGAAAAAGCTGCTGTCTAGCAGCCAATCATGGCGCGAGAATAGTCTAGTGGTTATGATGTCGCCTTTACACGGCGAAGGTCGGGGTACGTTACCTTCGTATATTAGAGAACTGAGCAAATGCTGACTCAACCGGCTTTAGAGTTCAATCCTCCCTTCTCGTACAGATAAAACTCTTTTTTTTACTTCCTTTGAGACAGTGGTGACTGTTATACTTCCCTTTTGCCATCATACCTAAAGAACCAAAGCTATCGAACTCGTAAATCTATAGCCTGAAAACTAACCACTTAAGTATTGTAATCCATTTTATCTTAGTACTCTCAAATATCATTCCCGAAACCTACGGTATGCGCCGTGGCGCTCAATATCAGAATGTGGTTAGGGGAGCAAGGAAAATTGGGTAACTTCGACCAAATGTACCTGACTATTGACTACGACCTTGCCCTCCATGTGGCTTTATTATGTTAAATGTATAAGAGCAATCAATAGACAGAAAGAAGTAAAAAAAAAGAGATAAACGTAATCCGAACCTATAACGTTAACACGAGCATACTGCTTTATTTTGGTGCCTTTTCGAACAAGCAGGCGTATAATTTCTTTCCCAGCCAGTAAAAATCGGTTTTCATAAGTAGTTTATTCTCAAGAACATGGAGCAAAAAAAAGCTACAGCGTCATACCGAAATCGGTGTCGGTATTCTCCGCTTTGAACTTTTCTATAACTTCCTTATCAAGCACCACGGTTCTTATAACTTCACTACAACTTCATTTTCCAAATCCAAATCTTCAAACTCTTTGCATCGCAGATGACTTTCCCGGAAACACAACCAGAAATCTCAGTCACCGTCAGATACACAACCATGACTCCCAAACGATGTATTCTCGTCATCAACCCCAATTCAACAAAGTCCATGACTGATGCGCTCAAACCACTCGTTGATGCTTTAGGATTTACAGAAGTATGAAGATACTACTTTCACAGCGCATTACTCATCATCTATTGCAGACGCAACATGACTACTTCACCGCCCCCTCAGGCCCAAAATCCATCAACGACGAAACCGACGCCGCCGAATCCGCCAAACACTGCGGTCCCGCTCTCCTCCCCCTTCTCGATAAATACGATGGTTTCCTCACCGCCTGCTATAGCCAACACCCGCTCGTCCCATGGCTGAAAGCTCAACCTGCAATCCAAGCAAGCGGAAAACCAGTGACTGGCATCTTCGAGTCAAGCGTCAGTACTAGTCTACAGATCATCGCACCACATCAGAAGTTTGGTATTGTTAGCACGGGCAAAGTCTGGGAAGATATTCTCAATGAGGCGGTCGAGGCGTTTCTAGGTGTGAAGGTTGTGTCGACTAGATTTGCTGGGGTGGAGACTACGGGGTTGAATGCGACTGAATTGCATGATGCGCCGCCGGAAGAGGTGCGTAAGAAGATGATGGATGCGACGAAACGAGTGCTTAAGAAGGGCGATGTGGGCGCGATATGTTTAGGTTGTGCAGGTATGAGTGGTATGAATGAGATGGTGAGGGAAGCGGCGATCGAAGAGTTGGGGGAGAAGGAAGGCAAGGCAGTTAGGATTGTGGATGGAGTTATGGCTGGTGTTGCGTGGCTGGAAGGTGCGATGAGAACGGAGTTTTAGGACGCTGACGTGATGCATTTAAAAGTCGTGTCTATATCATGGAGCCTATCTAACGATACAGGAATAGTCTTAAACAAATAAACAAACATGAGACATAATCATCGAACGAAGCTGCAATTCTAGCCATCTACTGTAGAAGGACATACCGCAACCCCTGGTTTAGCCCAAAACATTTACAGAGTAGCTTCTCACCATTGCTGTAATGACTTCAAACGCAACTCCATACCCCATCTTGGCTTCGTCGTAATCACACCATGCGGTATAGCTTCAACACTCGGATCCGCATACTCCATCTCATAAGCACCAACCATCGCCGCCACCAAACAACGCAGTTCTGCCTTTGCGAATTTCTCCCCAATACACGACCGAGGCCCATGCAAGAAGGTCAAGATGTTGTAGTTACTACTTGACCCGCCAGTGTTGTTGGGTCGGCCAGTCTCTTTGTCGATCCATCGATCTGGTACAAAGTCGCCGGCATTGGATCCCCAGAACTCTGGTAGGCGGTTGGTTGCCCAGGGCACAAGATGAACTTGCGTTCCACGTGGGATGTAGTGATCGCATACAGTGGTATCTGTGTAGCAATCTCGGATGGTGATGGGGACTGTGGGGTAGAGGCGTAGTGTCTCGTTGCAGACACCGTTTAGTAGTGGCATGGCTTCGAGTACTGTGGCCAGATCGAAGTCTGGGCCTGGGTTGGTGGGGATGTGTTTGCGGATTTCTTCGCGTAGGCGGGTTTGGATCTCGGGGTGGGTGGAGAGGAGGTAGGTGACCCAAGTGAATGCGCTTGAAGTCGTTTCATGACCGGCAGCGAGGAAAGTCAGAAGTTGATCGACAAGTTGCTTGTCAGAGAAGTTGTTGGATTTGATCAGGACCGAGAGAATGTCGAGATGCTCGTCGGCATCGGCTTTAATAAGCGCACGTTTGTCGGCGACAAGCTCGCCACAGATGCGGTTGAGGTTGCTGGTGATCACGCGGACTCTCTCGTTGATCTTCCAAGGTAAGCGGTTGACGATGAATTGAGGCAAGATGATTTGCATCGCAAAGAAGGTAAGCTTTTCGGTAGTTGGCTCGAGGATTTCTTCGTAGTTGTGGACCAGAGGATCATCCGAATTCTTCAATGCGTTGAATTCTCGACCCAGTCCTGCTACACCGATGATGTCCATTGTTACTTTATTTGCCCAGTGGTTTACTTCCACAACGTTGTGTTTGGACTTCTCGCCCATGGACAGATCCATCTTTTCGGCCATTTCTGCTTCAATGCCCTGCGTCAATGCGACAGCCTTCTTCCATATCATGGGATAAAGCTCCTTGATGTGTCGGAAGCTAAACACTGGCATAACATGCTTGCGCTGGAACTTATGTTCTTCTCCCTCAACAATAATGAGACCATCTCCAAGTATACGTCGTAGAAAGGTTCGAAGTGGCTTTGGTTTCTTGAAGTCGTAGGTTTTGGTTACGAGAACTTCACTGAGAGCTCGTGGATTGGTCAACACAATACGTGGTTGATTGCCGAAGCCGTTGAACATGAGTACTCCGTCGTTTGGGATTTCATTCATCCACTTCAAGAAATCGTTTCCTGGGGGTCGTTTGAAGAGCGATAGACCGTGGCCCAAGAACAGATTGCCGCCCTGTAATGTGTTAGCTAAGAACATTGCGGTTACACTCGGAATTTACCTTTGGATGTGGGAGATGTCGTAACGGACTGACAAAGGATGGATAAATGAACATCTGATAAAAGCTCCATACTGTGATGGTCAAAAAGATGGCACCCAAAAATGTCGTCGCAAATGACTTTGTAGGAAGATATTGTGGGATTGAGATCATAGCTGCCATTGCCTCTGCCGCAGCAGAAAAGACAACGGTCGCTGCTAAGGTTTGTAACTTCTTCATAATGACTGATAAGAGTATGTGTGGACAAGTTTTGAAGCTTGAAGTGGAAAACACCAAAGCTTTAAAGCTCTCGGCCTCAACTAGGCATCATCGTTTACATATGATCGCATTGCCATTGTTCCCCAATGCCATGTGAAGATAGGTGGCGGGCAATATGTATGTCTGCGCCTCGGCTTCATGTCTGAAGCTTGTAGTCAGGGCATCTCGCACCATAATTCGCTGAGACACTTGAAACGAACAAGGATGGAGCATCTCCTACATGCCATGTTTACTAGGTTCTAACTTCTGCCCCACGAATATCTACGTACCCCTGACTTGTACAATATATTCCGAAGCTTCTGCTGACGACATGTCCTTCTTTCTCTTTCCACATGACTTTCGCCACCATTGCGGATCTCATAAGGATAAAGTTCTAGTGCACAAAATGTTAGTCGATATCTAGGCTACCAATTCTTCAATATTCGAAAAGCGATCCCGCTAGAGGTTTCGATCAACTATGATGTCTGCCATGAAATTCGCCATACCTCTTATGTTGGCCAAATAACCGCACAGGACAGTCCTCTATTCGATGCTCCATGCCATCACACCAGAAGCAAAAGCCTCCACCACACCATTCATAAATGCTCTCAGGACAGCGAGGGAGCATATGGCCATAGCCGCCGCATGATCTACATATTGTTATTGGGCAACTAGAAACATCATGTCCTTCTTCTTCACATTGAGAACACATTTTTGCAGTTCCTTTCCTTCGTTTCCGGTTCTTCTTACCTCTGCGGCGTGTCGTAGGAATTGACGCTGAAACAACGATAGCTGGGACCACTGCATCAGGAATCACTGAACCTGGAGTCGCTGAGGATGGGACCGTCGGGCCCAGGAGGCTGGGCACTGGCGCAATCGGAGCTTGGTGAGGTGGGGAGTTTCGATTCCATGATGACATTGGGTTTGTGGTAGTATTTTCGGAGCAAATTTTCTGGTGGTGTCCGCCTATAATCCCATTAATTGAGCTCGTTAGTATTGGGATGCACCTACGAATACCACATATTCTACATTGTATGGCACATGTGTGAGCTTGATGGCCAGCTGCAAAGTAACGTTAGTTTGGAGTAGTACTCTTTGGCACTCGGAAACCTACATCCACCACAATGGACGCACAGCATGGTATCAGAACGGACACACTTTGAGAAACTGACGACAGTATGTGTAGCTACTTCAGCAAGAGTTCGACTTCGAATCCGATTTGATGCTAGTTTAGGAAGATTTGACCAATACAAATCGAAACGCCGACCTTGGGATGTGCAGTTGTTATAGAGTGAAGAGGTGTACAGATCATCGAAATCGTATTGAAACAACTATACGTGATTTGCTTGATGTCTGTAGTCATCAGTGCTCGACAATTGTAATTCAAGTTTAATATGAGAGGTTTGTGCAACGGCATAGCAAAATGAATGGCGCTCTCCCATCAACTCTAATGGCTGCCATCAACGCTCTTAAGCAAAAGGTGCTATATTTCCTATTATATTCGATAAACCATTCGAATCTAAACAGCCTTCAAGGCAAATAAAGCACTCGACTAAAAATCGTAGCCTCTATAACCTAACGAGGCTGATGGGAGCGCGCCATTTATTCTGCCGACCTGTTGTTGTGCTCTGCTATTTTTCAGCTTAGCCATACAACGACGTCCTTTTTCAAATCTTCGCGATCAGAGGTGTCATGAGGTCACATCACAACTGAAATGCTTAAACCTTCTGGCTCATGGTGACCTGATCGCTTGATTTGGTCACCTTGCCTCCAGTACGACTAACTAAGTGTTTAGCAGCGCCGTTTATGACTGAGAATTGATCTAGCGTGTCTTCCGAAAACACGAGAAGCATACATAAACAACTTCATAAGCCTGAAAAGCATCACAGTAAACTTGAAATAAGCGAAACTTTGAATTATAGCATTAGATCTATCAACAAACATTAACGAGCCTTGATCTAACTGGAAAACCTCTTGAACTACTGACAGTAAACCAAAGAACTATGCTTGAGATACATGCTTGTCCATTCCCGAACTGAGGACTCTTCCACCTTCAATTGGCGATTTGTAATGGAGTGAGCTTCAAGCTACTTGGCTGGCAGATGACTTTGGTGGATTCGTATGTCTCTCCTGCCTTCCAATTCGGGTTTTTGTATTTCTGGGTGTCGCAACTCAGCTGGACTGGACTTTCTGCTGTCATATTCCTGACTGTATTGGTAGATCCACAAGCCCAAGACTGGTTTACTACAAGCGAGGAGTTCGACTTGGAAAATGAAAAGCTAGTGACCTCCTTCGGATTGGTACCTGCGCCAGCTGGATTGTCGCATTTGTAGACATTTCTTCCGTAAAAGAACTCTGGAAATTCATGGCTGTGTGCTGCACAATGTGTCGTGTCTTTCGTTTCGGTATTTGTGACATTAAAGGAGATAGTGGCGTGAATGGCTGGATGGGCAGGTGTTGAATAAATTATGTGAGAATAGTATTCGATATTGCTCAGGCTCCATATTGGTTCTGCACTGCAGCTGCGATCGGCCTCTTGTGTTGGTATTGATAGAGCAGAGGTAGTCAAGAGAGCGATTACGAGTGATGCGATCATACTGAGGAGGAGTGTTGGTCGAAATGTCGAATGCCTCTGCTGCTTGATGTTTGTGCTTGAAGAGTGAAGCGGAAGTCTACCCACTCCGGAGTAGAGAAGTCTGAACGGAATGTTTTAATAGCAGCAGTCCAACATCTCGATTTGCCTGTAATGTCAGCAGTGAGCTTTATTGATTTGGTTGCTGTAGATGATTAATTAAACAACGGCACTAAATTAACTTCACTTTACTCCATACTTTAAAAGCCTATTTTAGTTGATTACTTTCGAAGATCTATCTTTATTGCTTCAAACACCCGAAAGCTTCAAATATCTTATCTAGATTACGACGGTCTAGTCCCAAAGAACTAGTCCTTCTAAAGACGACATACAGCTGAGCATTGCCACGTTATAGGCCCTCAACCGCATGACAAAATAACTGACGTTTTCCCATCAACTTCGCTGGCTCCCACCAACGCTTTTAATTATGAGGTGTTATATTTTCCATCGCATTCAATAAGATATCTAAGTCTGAACGCCCTAGATGGTAAATAAAGCACTCGATACTAGTGCGTGTTGTGTAGAAGCCATCGAGGTCGATGGGGGCACGCCATTTATTGTGTCTATCGGTTGGCCCTCTTACTTACACTGCTCCGCATTCTCATGCGGGTACTTTCAACTTCGACTTCTTTGGCCACTGTCTATGGGACCATAGACGACAATTAGACTGCGTTTACAAGCTCTCAGCCACCAAACTATCCTTTTTTCAACTTTAAGAAGGTTCTGGCACGAACTTGAAGGGAGCCTTCCAGTTCAAGTCGCCAATCCTCCAAATCAGCTTGAAGGGATTGTAAGGTTGAAAACTGATCATATGCGCAGGTGTCATGTCCGAATCCGAATCTCTGCTTCAATTCAGAATATGGCTTGGTTAATTGAAAATTGCAGTGAGAGAAGAAAATTGGGGGTATCTAAATCTTCTCTGGGTTTTTGGTTGAGAGTGGAGAATCTGACAATATTATACATCGCATATCATACTTAGTCAAACACACTTCGCAGCATGGACTAGGTAGCAACCCACCAGCTTCGAATCCAGCGAAAGGTTAGAAACCCTCGTCCCATTACACGCCCAAAGAGCATCGGCAATCCGAACTTGAACCATGTAACAGGTTTCAAAAGCCTGGTTCCTGGCACAGCTATACCTTTGCGTTGGTAGTTTGCAGCTAACCTCTTTTCTACTTTCTTCCCCGTGAATGCTTCGACGGCATCTACTATGATGCTGGTCGTCTCTTCGGGCTTACTCAGGAATGGTGAATGGCTTGTTTGCAACTCTCTGTGTTCAACAAGACCACCCATTTCCCTGGCCATACCCACTGTCATTCGTTGCGCCAGTACTGGCAGCCCCTGGTCTTCAACTGTCCCGATGTACCACGATGGAACATCTAGCCAACCAGCATATGCGAATTCTCCTCCTTCGAACAAGGCTTTGAGGCTCTGTGTAGTAAGTTGAGAAGCCCAGTAGTCTGCCTCGTCTTTCGGCAAGTCGTGATAAAATAGATCTTGAGGACGGGCGACGAGGTCAGCATAACCTGTTTCTTTGTTAACGCGCCAGGATGGAGGCGGGTGGCCGAAGAAAGGGTCCATAAAGGCCATTCCTGTTAATGTGAAGCCAGAGGCGATGAGAATAAGACCAATGACATGGCCAGATCTTGGGTTTTGATATTGACCTGCCTGCTGGCCCTCTGCTTCAGCAGGAGAACTGTTTGCAGCGACGTCTCTCGATCGGGTATAGTTCTTGATGGCGCTGTTGCCAACCATGCCCCCGTAAGAGTGAGCTATCACTACCACATCTTTTCCAGAGTCTATTTCTGCAGTAATTGCTGCTCGAGTGGCTTCAATGTCATCCTTGAACGTTGCTGCTGGATTGCCAGTTGTCGAAGGTAAAGTGATTGAAACGCACTTGAGTTTATGTTGCTTTTCCAGAAGTTTGGTAATCTTGCAGTAACATGAAGGCTTGTGCCACGAGCCAGGGACAAAAACCAACGTGGGCTGCTCAGGCATTCTATTCAGGCGGCTTCCAGAAGACTCGGGATTCTACCAGACAGGTATTTCCACAAGGAGGCGCGGTAATCGGTCAGACTGATGAACAAGTAGATCCGCGATTATTATGCTGAGGTAGATGAATGAAGGTAGAGTGACCTATAAGGTAGATGTAAGACTCAGAAACTCTGATGAGCTGACCCAGATGAAAGGGGGCGGCGCAAAGCACCAGCCACATTTATTCGTCGCCCCTACAAGATTACTCTTCACAACGGCATGGCAAAATAAATGGCGTACTCCCATCTACCCTGATGGCACCCAGATGCTACGCTTGGTGATTAAGTGCTTTTTTCGCCATAACCGGCGTTTAGGCTGGGGATCTTTATTAGATACGATGGGAATTAAAGCACCTTTTGGTTAGCAGCGCTGGTGGTAGACATCAGAGTAGATGGGAGTACGCCATTTATTTTGCCATGCCGTTGTCTTCATTACATTTTGATTGAATGCTCTAAGTGTTGTAAATATGAACCTTCTGATATTCACCGAGTAGTATCTCAAGGGATACTACAATCGCGTTTCGTCGTGCTCTTGAGATGGAAGAGTGACATACTGGTTTCGTACTCCCTGACCTCGCCATCAGGCTGAAAACCGGGTATGGGGCTGGCCACAAAAGCAATATTCTGTACAGTCTGTCTTCGTTGTGAGAATCGAACGGCACAATCGTTGGAGAATATCTCAGATTTGGTGCCAGATAACAGATTCTCAATGCGGTACTGCCGGCATATATTGACCAGTGGAATATAATATAAAAAGCCACCATGTACGAAACTGCACCTGTGGACTCCGCCCCATAACACCGCCAGTGTTCAGCCTGATGAATTTTAGATGTCTTCTTTTTTACCCCCAGCCAAGGGCAATCGCTTAGGAATTATGATCCAGTGACAAATTCCACATAGAAGACTCCGTTACGAGGATTTTCGAGGTTATCGTATGCTTAGACTTGATCTAGAGCCCATTGATATACTTATTTGACTGTGAAACCATGGACGCTGAACTTGCATCCTTCGATGCACGAGCCGTCATGCATCTTTGATCACTCAGCTCCCCGTACCATTGGCTAACGGGCCATTTCCATATCCCAAATGCGGAAAAATTGCAGGGAGCATCAAGGCACTTTTGGGCCTTCTGCAAGAGCCGCATACGCATATTCCTTTGGACAATACTAGGCTGGGCGAAAAGCAGTTCAGACTTCCCCAGCAACTGGGTCCTAAACATCCGCCATTCTTCTTGAGTTCTGAAAAAAATCCTCTTCATCTTTTTGTTTGTTCCAGAATTACAATCTGTTTCACGAGCAAGATGGTGAACCTACTTCGGCTAATGGGGGCATTGGGACAACCAATTGAGAGAAGAGATACATCGATTGCAACTTACGGCATTGGCGTTACTACTACTGACACCCGCGATCCAAGCAGCACCGCCTTAGTCACATATTCTGTATACGGATACCAGACATCTTATACAATAATATCAAGCGGATATACATACGTTTCCGTGGCGTCGTACCCAACCAGTACCTCTACTGCAACAGTAGTAAAACCTTTGACAACAAGCTTCACACCTGCAGCCTCGTGCGTTTCTGAATTATCTGCTTACGCAAACAATCCTGCCTACCTACCAGGGAGCATACCATTGCTCGCGCTTCCCGGTAAATACTCTCATTATATTCGCCTGCATCTCCTTCATATACATGTCCTTCAGTGTAGGTATGTTCACTAAAAGTTAACAATTGCAGGGTCTGATCGCCCGAACTGCTTTCCAACCAGCTATTGGAACGTCAATTACTACTTACTCTCCAGGATTCTGCCCATCAGGTTATTCTATCGACACCACGAGTATCTACCAACCCGCAGGTTCGGTCACAGAAACAGCGGGTAACTGCTGTCCCACGTAAGCTACTCTCTACTTATGCCCAATGAACGTCGGAACCAAGCTGACGACTTCTAATTTTTTAGAGGCTATCAATACTCCGCCTCTCAGTGCCACAGCTTCATAAACAACAAACCCAACCTGAAGTCGTCCGCGTCTACGGCTCCGCGAGTTGGGCCCCCATTCACTGTCACCGTACACTACACGTCGATTGCAACATCTACTACAGGTACCATACCATTAGCATCTCAGGCTCCGTTATCTGAGACAACGCTCTTGTCGGGCTCAGTTGATGCCAGTCTGATAGCCTGGCCTGTGAATATCAGGTGGCAGTCTACAGACCAACAAGTCCTTAGCTGGATCGCTCAACAATCTGGAAATGCATCCTCCACTAAGCCTCCCCCGGCTTCTGTGAAGAAAAAGAAATCGTCTGCTGGCGTCATCGCAGGTGCAGTAATCGGGGCGTTAGCTTTCCTTGCACTCAGCATACTCGCAGTGGTACTTCTATGCCGTCGTGCTCGGAAGAACAAGCCGTTCACCCAAGCGGAAGAAGCAGCATATGAAACAGCAGAAGTTGGTATGTATACTTCGCCAACCGGGTGACAAAATAAATGCGCGATCCGAACAAGTTTGATGCCTCCCATCGCACCTCTTAAAGAAAAGCTGCTTTCAATCCCAATGCATTCGACGGTGAATCAAGTTCTATATACACTAAAAGGAGATAACATAGCTCGGCATAAAGCGGAGCAGATGGTAGACCTCATACCTGATGGGAGCGTGCCACATATTCTGTCGCCCAGTTGTTCGCCACTACTCTTTTCAAAGGGAACAAATCGCTAATAATGATCTTTCTAGGGACTGGCTATGGCGGAGGCCACCAAATCAACACTCTCGCAACCGCCTATCCTCCTGAGAACACATACCGTCCTGAAAGCGCGAAACCACCCATAGCAGCTGTCTCCACCAGAGGCGTCTCGTCCAATATCGTTGGCAGCCCACCTCAACACAGTGAAGCATATCAAAACTATCCCAACAACACATACTACCCGATCATGTCAGAAATGCCAGCAGAAGCTCGTCCGGTTTCACAAAGGGACAATCGCTTGCCAGAACTGTCTGGTGAGAACCGTCCAATGTCACGAATCTCGGATAATTTGTCTGAGCAATCCGCCGCGCGAGCAACTGAAAGTCCCAGCCATTCCGCTGTAACGCATTATGAAGGATCCCCTCAGGCTGCGCACTCGCTGCTGTCGGGGTCTCAGCCAGTTGCTTTTCCAAGTACGCCTGTTGACAGAACGAGTGTGTCGTCGTCAGCTACTGATGCTATCTCGCCGAGTACAAACAGCAATATCAACGCTCTGCGGGAGCAGCAGAACCGCATTCGAGAAGAGAGAGCAAGACTGTCCCGGTTGCAAGAGCTTTCAGATATGGACTCGCGTTTGGAACAGCAATTGGAGGAGGAGTTGAAGCGCGAGCGATCACCGTAATTGATCCAAACTTTGCTGAGCTGTCCCTTGTGATGTCAATTTAATCATGTGTAGTTGCAAATCCCAGGCCCAATCGACCATGAGTGCCGATTAGTTGAGAGACTGACGTAATAGAGCATAAAAGAATGGTTATGTTGCAGTAGTAATACAAGAATTCAATTGTGGTATCTCAAGGTTTCAAGCAAATAGCTAGTGAACGCAGCATTAATGGTTGACCAAGTTCTGAAATTCTGGAAGCCTGTCACGATCCCACTCAAATCCAATAATACTGGCAACGAGGTCCAGCAGCCGGACGAGCACAAGGATCTGGCTTGCGTCAAGGCATATTCATCCACGCTGTCTCAAGAGCAGCTCTTCGGCTCTGATATCCTCAGCACACTTGCGCAATTTATCGTGCTACGTGACCATTGCATCGCCATCACCGTTCATGTTATCATCATCCGTTTCATCATCAAGGTTCAATCCCAGCGAAAGTCGCGCCGGAATTGCCTTCTTCATATCTCTGGCCTTCTGCTCGGACCATTGCCGGAGCTTGATGAGATCCTTGATTCTAGCCTCTCGGCGAGAACCAGAGCTCAAGAGAATGGCTTCATTGACCTGAGCGGCGATATCGAATCGCAAGGCCGGGTCGAGCAAGGGCTTCAGAGTGACTGGAAGGTTGTCGCGGGGAAAAATAATCAAAGCCATTCCCTTTTCCAGATCTTCAATGAATTCTTTTGACTCCTTGGCTCGAGGGGCAAGCTGCTTGTTGGCGAAACTAATAGCCTTCATCAGATCCTCCTTATTGTTCGGATCGCCACGTTTTACAATTTCAACGAGTTGAAGTCTAAGGAGGGCAAAGTGGAGCTTGGAATTCTTGTCGAGAATCTAGTGTCATGGCGCGTTAGCAATGAATTCGGTTCAACAAAACGAATGCTTGAATTAGTGGGTAATCCGATCATACTGAGGACTGAAGTTGTATTGATTATCATCCTAGCCGAAGCTATGAGTGGTGCATGAACAAAATAATCATGGAAGTTGAGAAAGATGAGACTTGGGTAAGACTTACTTGCGGGTTGAGATCATTAATTCTTTCAATCGCTGTCTCGATATCTCCAGCCAATATGCAGTTGCGAATCTCAACTCTGTGCTCGATGGTTTCGATACTCAGCTCTGGAAGCAAGTTGGCCTCGGAAGCGAACTTCTGGGCAGCGTCTGGATAACCCTCGCTGAGGAGGTAATCCATTATAACGGCATTGATATCGCTGTCCATTACGTTAGCGACAGTTGCTGCAATGATATAGAACATTGTCGAGGGTGAGAAGTGGATCAGAAGCAAGAAATATAAGTTTTCCACAAGAAATTTTCAGTGAGATTCCCACTTGCATCAATTCATCATATTTTTGTGACAGTAGAACAGAAGTGGGGCCGAGTGTGAAAACGTACCCTTTACTTGGACGGACCTCTTCAACCCGACGGCTGAAGTGCGAACGCGTTGGCGTCGCGACCGAGGCAGATGATGTGCTCTGGCATTTTCAGCAACCGACCAACACCAACGGTGATAGCATCGATCATACCATATTGTTGACGTAGAGGTCTCTCAGTCGAGGAGACAGACTGTCCCTGAGCTCATTGATGTGCTATGCTAGGCCCATCGGATCGTTCTGTGAAGGACGAGATACCGCCTACGACGATGATGTTCTTGTCGTTTGTGGTAGATAATGGTGATGGGGGAGAATATAAATGGGTGGGTAGTGTGAGGTTGCAGAGATGTGGGAGGTCAAGTGAAAAAATGGTTGGAGTTGACTAGAAGCTTGGGCCACAAATCACGAGCTAGTGCCTTTTGAGCTAGTCACTTCTAGCCTCATATCCTCCTGTCCTTAAAAAGGTGATCTGTTTACACCAGTCCCAGCGTTTGCAAAAAGCTGCTACTCCAAAATGACAATTTCTCCCACAGGAAGTATGTCGGAATAGAGCTCCTTCTCTCCTGCCTCACGCATCATGGTTGAAAGCGACCCCCATTTGGCCCGCCCTCAAACGGGAGATCGCCAGGAATCCGTCATGCTAAAAGCACATTATCGTCCACCATGGGCGGATACCAGCATAATAGGTGTTGCTGGCAGCTCCGGCTCGGGTAAGACATCACTGGCCCTGGCAGTTATCCGAGAGCTTAACTTGCCATGGGTAATAATTCTTTCCATGGTAAATGCTTTATGACCACGAAGAGCAGGGAATTGGAGGCTGATGGTTGGAGCTAGGATGCCTTCTATAAGCCTCTTACTCCGGAGCAGTCAGCTTTGGCATTTCAGAATAAATATGACTTTGATGCACCTGACGCGATCGATTTTGATGCGTTGGTAGAAAAACTTCAAGATATAAAAGCAGGGTAAATACATCTCGAACATATGTCTAGCCCAGACTCTCACGCATGAATAGGAAGCGAGCAGAAATACCAATCTACTCATTTCAAAAACATGCCCGCGAAAAAGAAACACAAAAGATCTACTCTCCTCACGTCCTAGTCCTCGAAGGCATCTTTGCCCTCTATGACCAACGAGTTCTCGACATGCTCGATCTTAAAGTCTTCGCCGAAGCCGATGCAGACGTCTGTCTCTCTCGCCGAAGTACCATCTTCTCCTTCTGCCAAATTGCATCATCTCATACTAACAAACCCAGTTCTCCGCGACGTCCAATCCCGCGGCCGCGACATCCAAGGCTGCATAGCCCAATGGTTCGCCTTCGTCAAGCCAAACTTCACCCGCTACGTCCTCCCCCAACGCGACGTCGCCGACATAATCGTGCCGCGGGGAATCGAAAACCTCGTCGCAATATCCATGCTAAGCGACCGCATCAAAAAGACCCTCGCAATAAAATCCGCCGCCCACCAACAACAGCTCGCGCGCCTAGGAAATCAGGCACAAGCCGACATGCCTCTGGTGAATGTTGAGGTGTTAGCCCAGACACCGCAGGTTGTGGGTATTAATACGCTGTTATTGAGTGGGCGGGTGAGTAGGGAAGATTTTATCTTTTATGTGGATCGGTTGGCGGCGTTGTTGGTGGAGAAGGCGGTGGCGGGTGTGCCGGGGAGTAAGGTGGATGTTGTTACGCCGCAGGGGACGGAGTATGCTGGGTATGGCATGCCGCGTGTGAGTGCGGTGACGATTCTGCGTGGTGGGAGTGTGTTGGAGACGGGATTAAAGCGTGTGATTCCAGATTGTCAGATTGGGCGGTTGCTGATCCAGACAAACTATCGGACAGCCGAGCCGGAGCTGCACTATTGCCGTCTGGCGGAATCAGTGGGTGAAGATGGCGCGGTGTTGTTGCTAGATGCGCAGGCGAGTAGTGGAGGAGCAGCCGTGATGGCTGTACAGGTCTTGGTAGACCATGGTGTAAAAGAAGAGCGGATAGTGTTTGTTGCGTTGACGGCGGGTCGCATTGGGATTGGAAGATTGGTTAGTGGCTTCCCGCGGGTCAAGGTAGTTGTGGCGAGATTGGTTGAGGATGATGAAGAGCGGTGGCTCGAGAATAAATACCTAGGCTGTTGAAACTGGGCATAAAGATGACAAGATATACAGGATTCAGTGTAAAGTAGAAGGTTGATAAGAGGAAAACATGGATGCTAGATGCAACCATAAATTGATTTTTCCGTAGGTATTATTCACCTCAACTCCAGGCTATGCTTCTAAACACAATAATGGTATATACACCTTTCTAACAAGAAAACAACTCAGTTCATAAGCATGATCAACCAAGTAACAGAGCACCACCGAGTATGGCCATTATCGAGACCACTCCGGCGAGCATTGTCACTACACCCATGCTAGGCGAGTTTACTCCAGCTGCACTCTTCTTTCCGCCGGCGTTGGAGCTAGAAGCCCCAGCGGTTGAGGAGCCAAGATTGAATGCTGGACCTGTAGCAGTAGCAATAACGCCACTGCCTGTTGAGAATGCAGCACTATTTGGTCCCTGCAAGCCGGACGCGGTTTGCTTAGCGACGCCGGCTGCAGTACTAGTGATGCCGGGGATTTGCTTAGCAGTAATTTCTTTGACGTTTGACGTGGTTGCATTCACAATGGCATTGGCCAGACCTATTTCGTTGTTGTCAAGGTTGTAAACAACGTAGGCACCACGGAGAAAAGTGTCGCCAAAAAGGATTGGCCGATTAGCCGCAGCCTGTATGCCCCAGCGGCAGGCGACTTTACCAGTGGAGCGAAATGTTGGTGCAGGAATATCTGCAGGAAACGGGAGAACAAATTGTGCGATAGGAGCAGTGATCACAGGACCGTTGGGGTTGCCGAATCCAAAATTGAAGGTTGCTGCCGAGTTTTGGAGGTCGCATGGAACTACAACACCGTAGGTAGTCGAGACGGTGGCTCCGACTCCTGTATAGAGATCATTTGCCATGCTGTCTGGGAGATAGGTAAGGGTGGTTCCAGAGTCAAGAATGACGGGAAGAGAAAGGTTGGATTTGGAATATTGATTTTGGCTGTTTGCGCCCATGACGTTGAAGTTGTCTAGAGCAACAGTAAAAGACATGACCGTTCCAGTACGAGCATCAGGCTGAATGGGTAGTGATACAAGATCTCCAGAGTATTTTGCTGTGTCGACTCCACCGAAGAGTATTGTGCCTTTTCCATTTTCTATCACAATTAGCAAACTCGCTAGGCTAACAATCAGAGAACATACCTTTTGAATTCAACCATAGGCTGTAGGCCCGAGTATTGATTGCGCCACTTGCTTTGAATTGTGAGATGATATTGGGGTAAACTTGGCCGGTTTGAGCATAGACGGCCTCGCCTGTTTCAAAGCCTACACCTATGATACCTTGAAAGGGACTAACGTTATCCTGTTCACTAGCGGTTTTGGCCAATCCCATAGTCATGTTGATGACGGAAGAAGATCCGACAGCGAGGTTATCCCTAATATAATCGCCGCGGATCTTAGTCCCATCGACGTAAGAAATGAGAAAAGTGCTGGCTTGTAGAAGCTGATAGGATGATGATAGAGTCTCATCGAAAGAACCACTGCCAGAGCAACGAGTATTTCGGTTAGAACATTGGCTGGACTTGGCCCATGGTAGCCAAATGTCTGAGCTGCCAGTATCCAGTTGAAGGGACAGTTTTTGAGGAGGGGTTCCAATGGTGACGTTTAGTAGATACAAGAGTGACCCTTGTGAGTTGGTGATATCAGCACCGCTGGTGTCGCGACGACGCAAGCCTGGCTTGGTGTCTCCAAAAACTTCATATCGATCAAAGTCCAAACTGATAACCTTGGGAGATGCAAGAATGCCGGGGAGGATGGCCAACCACTGGAAGGCGAAGAGTAGGTATGCAATGAAAGTCTGCATTATTAGGGTGAAAGTGATTTTGGCTTAGGGAGGGGTTCAATGAGAAAGCTGTAGGTAGGAGATAGAGGGCCAGTGAGAGACAGGATGGTGAGAATGCCGAGAGTGGTATTGTTGATGGTGTAAAGAAAAGACGAAGCTACAGGTCAACACCAAGATGGAGTTGAAGCTGTTGATGGAGAAGGTTGGATTCGGATGCGCCTGGCAGACTTGAGAAGTGTAATAGGCGGTTGAAGCTTTGATGTCCAGGTCCAGAGGGGTACTTGAAGGCAAGAGACGAGAAGCAAGAAGCAGAAGGTGCGCCGTGTTGGTTGGTCCTTTCCTCGTAGAGTAGTTCCAGTGCTCTTACTGCGCTTGCAAATTACTCCTTCGTGACTTCCAAGTCGGGTTGGACCAGACTATGTGCAGGCGCACTGCTCTTATGTACAAGAAACAGCAGTCCCGACCGACCTCTTCTATAATTCTGATCTTTCTCCTTTAGTCCTATCCCAACATGTGCTAGAAGCCCGGCTTCTACACGATGATGATGTTCGAAGAAGCACAGGTGGCAGTCAAGCCTCTTTTTCCTTCCTCTGGAGATGTGGCAGGGCTCGTCGAAGAGAACGGCGGGTCGATTGGTGATTCAAATTAAATTTATTAGCCCCTGTGCAAATCATAAAATGAACCACAATTTGACACTGGGGTTATTGTCTGAGGACTCCAGCCACTCTCGATTAGCGATTATGCCTCTGTTGATCCGGAGAAGGTACGGAATTAATGAACACCAAAGCTGAACAAAATACACCTAAGAAAGAGAATGGAGTTGGAGTTGAGGCTTTCCGCACTGGGCGGCTGTCTTGCTTCTTAACGGACCAAGAGTTTAACAAAAACACCAAGCGTTTCTTGAACCTCACGCCCAGAAAACGCCACAAATCTTCTTTGGGACATCTTTTCCATACCTAAAAAAGCAACCAAGCAAATCCGTACGAACCATCTGCTGCCGTGGCGCACACGTTGAACTCTTTTCAGGATCGCGGCAGAGGATCTAATTTGCTTCGGGCCAAGTGACACTGTCACCCTTGAAACTGATTGGGTTCACCAAAGTCAGTACAAGTTGTCTGTCCCCAATGCCAAGTCTGGGCGCGTTGGAGTTAGCCCCGTGCTAAGCACAGCCTCTCCAAATCAGACTGAAGAAGTGGAGCAAAAGTCTGGGCCCTTTGTCATTTATATCGTCTAGGAGACCCCAGTTAGCCAAATTCCCACCACTTTTTCTAGAGATACTACAGCTAAGAGTTTCGGACTTGGGTGCATGTACAAGTGTTACACCAAGTCTTTATCATGCATATATCTCTAAGAAAACATCGAAATATCCACAATATTGTCTTTATTCAGATGACGATACCTGAAAAGCTGCAAGTACTACTCATCTTAGCTGATACAACAAGTGGGAATATAACGCCTCAGGTAAATGCCGAGGAACTATCAACGCGCTTCTCAACTACATTGCATATCAGCCATCTTAAGAAAAAATGACCTGCCATTTTTACACACTCCCAACATAAAAGGCAGGAAATAGTTGATCAGCAGCTCCACGACTAGCCTCGAAGCAAACCAATGGCGCGATTTATCTTATGCCAAACCTTGCATTGTGACTGGTTTTTCCTGAAGAAAATATGCGAACTCTGTTCATACCTTCTAGGCGCCAAAACACAACGTCTTAAGCACTTTCTAGGTTTGATCAAGCTTGCTGCGATGCATTGAACTCGGCACAGCAAGATGACGATTCCGCGCGTCAGGAAGCACCGGGAATGATAGCCGGTTATACTAATAGAAAACTCGATTCAGTGAGCTCCTGGATTTGTAACAAACTGTGAGCGATAGTTTTTCAGTGTTTCCAGAAATTCCCTTCACACTTTTCGTTGGGCGGTAAGGTCATTCTATATACAAGTTAAGTCGTGGCATCAGTGATTGTCACGAGAAGGATAATTGCTGTACTAGAGTCTTACGAAAGGCCCTACTTGGCAACTGCCAACAAACCCGGTCAACTCTTCGTATTCTTGATAAGATTGCTGGTAGCTCTCGCAAAGCATCTAGACAATGTAACGAAGGCGATAGCACGACTTGCTACAGATTCCAGAGGCAAGGTTCGCAATGCGTACAGCAACTTGGCGTCTTCGAACACAACAGACGGACTAGTAAAGATACCTAATACCTTGCAAATGCTGCACTAACCTTAACATTCTCAACGAAGGATCTCAATACGCCAGCCGGCAAAGCCAGATCATCCTTGGAGCAAACTGGTTGAACAACCCGAACCACCCTTTTCGTATCCCGAAGTCTTTAGTAAGAAACTCGCCAAGGAAGCAGTAAAGCAGAACGAGATTGTCTTCCAAATGGCCGGGCTGCGCCTTGGCAGTATACTTTTTGTACCAAAGTTGACCGAATACATAAAACAAGTCGCCGTCCGTATGAACATTTCTGACCGTGTTTTGTGTTTGCATCGCTACATTCAGGGCCATGGGAATCGACCGGTGAGCGTCCGTCAGATCAGAGAATGGGCGCATCATTACAGAAGAGAGGCTACCGACGCAGTGTTGTGCGAAGTCGACGACCATCACCAACAAGCTTGTATATTTCAAGTGTTGTTGTGGCTGGCCATCAACCAAGATGGTGGTGTTGTTGTTAATATGAATTGATATGAATGGCTTCAAATATTGGTAGTATGTACCTAGTTGGTACGCGGCTGGACAACAGCTGCAGTTCTGCTCAACCTGATTCCTGTTGGTTTAAGCAAAATAAATGTGCGGTTGCCAAATGAGTATATTCATCCTAGCAAACTCCTCGGACGCCTTGTCCAAGGAGAAAGTGTCCAAGGGGATGAAGTCGCGTTGTTGATTGTCCCAGTGAGGAATTGCCAGCGTTCTCGTCAACCTTGTTACGTTTACGGTCCAGTGCGGTTCTTTCTCGTATTTCCTTTGCTGCTCCCGCCACTTATCCAACATATCACCAGTGAAGATAGCTGGCGCATCATGCGGGAGTCCCAGTCGTATTCTCTGGTTGAAGGCTAAACAGAGTAATGCTGGAATGCAGGCCAGGCAGGCATACCGGCCCTCGTCCGGGTCTTGAGGGTCTGGAATATCACAGACAGCCCAGGTGTTCTTGTACCAGAAATATTCGAGCTCGTTCCTCATTTCATTGTTTTGATCAAGTACAATGTGCTCATAAATGCGGTATCAGGCAGCGAGCGGGGTGTCGTTCTGGCGGTCCACGCGACGATTGAAGATGAGATCTTCGTGTTTGAAGCGGTTGTTGAGTATCTCTCGTGGAGATGGAGGAAGATGTGTGCCAATCTTCTCAGAGAATTCCGTGTGCTTTATTGCAGACGATCCTCTTTTCGGCTTGACGCTGCGGAAGGCAAGTAACTATCGCAGCCATACCTTGGGCTTTTGGAAGCTCATGACTCTCTAGCTGTTCTTTGTGACTAGGTGGGCGATGTAATTACATAAGATACCGCAGGGAATCCTCATCTTGCATGTCGCTTGAGCCCATTTGGTGTGGTAGTTCTAAAGCTTCCTAGACTCCACTTTCCTTCCCTTCTTGTATCAAATGTGTCGTATTCTAAGAACTCGATCACAAAAGCGCCTCGCCAGAGGATGGAATTGGAGCTTTAGAGGTATGAGCCGCATCAATAATGGTGTTGGAGGATGCAAACGCAGCTTTGCGCAGTGGAAAGAGCCTCCGCTAAGCCTAAAACATACTAGCGCAATATCCCTACCTCAAAGTTCAACGACGGTCAAGTTCTCAACATCATCCATATATCTCTTCTGCATCATCTTTTCTTAACAGTCCCATTAATCGTGCCATTCTATTGTCTTCCTGGTGGTATATAAGGCAGTCATCTTGGGCAACTCCCAAGGACACAAGTTTAAGCCCAGTCATCAGCCTCTTTATTGTTCATCCCTCATACGCGTCTTCAACAATTCATCCAGCATGTGATGGGAGGCATGATCAAATTCCAGATTCTCAACGTGTTGCGGAGTGACGGAAAGGCCGTTGTTAAGGGACAGCCCAATAAACCATCGGACTCTCAGCAGCAGATCGTCGAGAAGAAGGACAAATATGGCAAAGTCGTCACTGAGTACTACCGACAGTTGACGCGCGATGATGCCAAGTATATGGATTGGCTGCAAAAGCTGGGTTGTATGCTGGTGAGCCATTTGATGCCACAACAATGGGGTATGTGTTTCCTTTCCTCTTTGCAAGTTTTGCGGAGTTTCCGATGCGCGAAGTGCCTATCGCGTGCATCATTACGTCTTGTATGGGGAGTGCTTGATACCCACTTCTCTTTTGATAATTCTTATTTCATGTAGTCCATGCAATCCTCTTACAATTACCTTCATTTCGTTTTATGTATCTTACCACTTCGATTCCTGAACTCTAACGCATCCTTCTGCTGTATCTCCTGTTTATCCTTCCCCTTTCTACCTGCATATTGCCCGCCCCAGACTACACGAACAGTGCCCGTAACGTGAGTTCTGGCTTTCATGCTTTCGGCTTCTTATCATGAGAACGCTTACCTCCACCGATTCCAGAACTGACATGACTACGATGTGTAGACAAAGTCAGCAAAGACTCGACACTCAGCTACTTGCTAGAAGATTTTCCACAACATTACACGCTATGGGATCATGTCAAGAAAGTAGGCCAGGGTGAAGGCAGCGCTTCAAAGATTCGTCATGACGCTGGAGGTCATGATCGAGCAGACGCTTATCTCTATGGGCATGCTGGGAAAAGACGATTCCGAAGCCCGGCTGAGTTCTTTCCTCACTTGCTATGGCTGTCCACCGACACAACGCAAGACACAGACAACTGTAGTTGTAGGTTATGTTCGCCTGATATACTTCAACCAGAGTCTCCAGTCGTTAGCAGACCAAGGAAGAAAACTACTTTGGCTAAAGACACACCAAAGCCGGTGAAACCCAAGCCAAAAGCAGCAAAGGACGTTCCTAAACCCTCGCCTAAACTGGTTCAGATTCCCCAGGTCGTGATACACCAAAAGCCCGCCAAGTCGTCAGCCCAGACTCCACCGATGTTGGCTGCTAGTACCCCTATATTTGCTATCGAAAGACCAGCCTCTACACCAATCCATTCACAAGGACATCCGGTGCAGACAGCCATAGCATCTCGACCTGCCAGTACAACGGCGATGCATCATCAGCAGCCAATGTCATTTGGTTCAACAGCCCAGCATCCCATCATGATTCACGATGCTCCTCAACCACAACAACAGCATCAAATCCCACAGCAACAGCATCAACTGCCACAACAGCAACAACGACAACAAGACCATCCTCAACTTCATCACCAAATGCATCCTCAGCATATCCAACATCCACAAGCTCACACTCCTCAGCCTCAATCCCATCCTCAACCTCGTCCCCAGTCCCATCCCCAGATGTCGCCGCCTCAGCAACATCAAATGCCACAACAATACGACCAACAATCTGTGCAACACAATATGGCACAGCACCAGCAGATTGATCCAAATCTAATGAACTACTACTCCAACGACATGCTCCAATTTGGTCAACCACACCAGCAGTTCGGCCTAGTCAACTCCGCGCAGCAATACAGCACGTACAACATGCCACAATCTTACCAGCACGGTCTTCCTCAGCAGGATCTAGGCTATGTTCCGGAGCCGCAGAACACCGACGATGCTGAGGATATTGCCAAGGCGGCTGAAGCGTATATTCAATTCTTTGACAATCAAGGCCAGTAGAATGGGCCCTTGAAGACGTCAGAGAATAGTATTGATCAAGCTGAGGAGGATACGAATGAACCGCTGGGTACTATGGATTCAATTGACAATGAGATACTATCCTTCCTTGACGTGCTGGAGCAAGATATGGGTTTATCAGGTGGATCCGTCGCGAATGAAGTTGGAAATCTCGAAGCTGCTGCTACTCATGACGCCACTTCTAGGCCGTTGGATACTAACTCGGATCTTCCTGCTCTGGACGATGATGACTGGGCTCAGGCCGGAAATGACCCTGAGTACTGGCTAAGACAGCTCAACGAAGCTGCAGATCTCGACAGTCCCCAGTCATGGAGACCTCCATCATCTAATGACGAAGACAAGAGTTGATATCTCTTTCCTTCAGAATTGCACGATACTCCGCGAGTTGATCGGCTTTACGATGCTGTTGCTTTGCTTCAGATTCATGGAACTCGCAGATGATATTCGATTATGTTATCTTCTACAGCCTGTTAGCTATTCAAGTGCAGGTTGATATCCATGCTCAGAGCATGTCGAAACACATGAAACCATTGCATTAGCCACAGCACATCTGGCTTCTTTTTTGATTACTTTGATCCATTCTTATTATAACAGTGTTGAAGTTCCCTTCTGGGAGATCTTGTCTCAGAAGCTAGCAATAAAAACCTCTTTGTTGATCATGCAATAGCTTTGTCCACCTGCAGGCTATGTCTCGGGGATACCATGTGAACCAGATTTGACACTCTGAATATCAATAGTTTCTGCAGTATATAATCAAGTCAGAGCAATGCTCTCTTCACATTCTTATCATCAGCTTGTTCAGAAGTTTTTAGTTCCTAATCGCATCGTTCCAATCATGCCGCAACCACAAGCAATCCTCTACCCCTGGCTCAACACCACAAATACAACCACAAACATCACCTTCACAGCAGCCACAGCGCCTGTAACTGCAACAGCACAACACATGTCCAACGCAGACTTCAACATCATCATCCTAATCGCCATCCTATGGTCCTTCGTCCTGCCTCTGACAGCCTTCTGCATCCTCCACTGCCTCCAAGCGCGACGGCGCAAAGCAAGGCGCCATCGACGATATACTCCCGGTTCAAACACTCAAACGCACTTTCATAATACTTGGCCTGGCCATAGCAACAGGGTTGGAAGCAGATCTCGTCACGATGTAAGCTACTCCGAAACCCGAGGCGGAGTACAACGTGCAAGAAGAGCTCATAATCGGTTCGCAGCACGGCAAGGCCAGGTAGGGTTCAAGGTTGGTCGCTTCCATCGTTACTCGGATCGGAATCCGACGTGGGTGCATATGAAGCAGAAGGAGGCGCTCCAGAAGGCTTTGGCGAGGGTCAAAACGGACAAGGAGCGAGCGCAGAGACTGGAGAAGATCAGAAAGGAAGATTGGCAAAAGCCTTTCTGGGGTTGATTAGTCACTGTCGTGGTATCAGGTGGCATTCACATTGAATGGATCCTAGTTAGTGGACTTTTGGATGCTATTTGCTATAGTTTGGAGACAAGCGAGGTATGATGTTTGTATTTGACGTATAGTACCTACTGGGCGAGTTGGACGTATTTGAGAGATATTGATTCGTATCATGACTTGAAAGATATATAGAGACTCGAGTTCAAAACATTAGATTCTTGGCTGAATAGTTCCAGCAGTACTGTTGCATCCCGAGCGCTCACTGGTCATGCTTTCAACAATATATACGCACAAGTTACATCTTATACAACCTACCAAATAGCTTGATCTAGCAAATATGTTCGGATCATCGCATCCATAATTAGAGCATAAACTGCTTGTCTTTGAATCTCGTGAAAAATCGCCGCCTTTCCACTGTGTCCTGGTCGGTCACCTCAACCCGCCACTCACTGGAGGATGACATCTTTTGTGCTGAGGTGCTTATTCCGAATGAGGCAGTGACTCCAGTAGGCGCTCCTTCCTCTTTCACTGTTACTGAGCGTGGAAATATCCCTGCTAGCGTGGCCCCGGATTTCGACTTTGTTGCCGTGATCTTGTTGTTGTTCCAAGTTCTTCATCATTTTCCTACCAACTGCTGCCGCAACATCTCTCACCACCATCACCCCAAAATTCTTCTTCCAAAACACACGCAACATTGAACTGTCTGAACTTTTTCTTGCCTTTTCTTCATCATAAATTCACTTCTGAATAATCTTACTCCTCAATAAATTACCAGCAGCGCTACGAGCAATTCCCCAGCGGACACCCTCGACTACTTTCTTTTCTCCACAACATCACTCCCTCAATCATGTCGCAGAAAATTACTTACGCACCATCTGGCAACGCAAACCTGGGCCGCCTTGCGGCATCCTTTTTACCCCATATAGAGCAACTAGAAGCTCTACTCCCGAAAGACTCAGCTTTACCAAACGCAATCCGGCATTTCGCGCAACATGCCTCCGCCGCAGTTTATAGAGAACTCCCACCATCTGAGGGTGTTCGCAGCCAAGATCAACTGGCTCCCCACCAGTTGGTCGGTATATCGTTTGTCATCAATTGCTTCGTAAATCAGTTGAATGTCGTCATCGCCGATGAAATGGGCTTGGGAAAAACTCTCCAGGCTATCTGCATAATGCAATGGATTACAGATGCGATCAAGTCTGGGACCTGGCCAACTCCGTCAGCTGGACCAAAGGCACATCTTGTTGTAGTGCCACTTTCAGTGATGGAGGGCTGGCGCAAAGAGTTTTCTCGCTGGTCGACATTGAAAGTTGCTCTCATGCATGGCAACAAAGCGCGGTTGAATGAACTAAAGGACATCGTTACCGACGCGGACGTTGTTCTAACCACTTACGAAGTACTTCTGAATGAAGAAACCTTCTTCCGATCCAAGCGATGGCAGTGCTTCGTGATCGATGAGGCGCATCGAATCAAGAACCCGAAGTCCATTCAGCGCGCTGTCGTTGGGAAAATCTTCTGTCAGCATCGACTTTGTCTGACGGGTACTCCTTTTAATAACAACCTGCAAGAGATCTGGTCAATTCTGTCGTTCCTATATCCAAATATATTCACTCCAGATACGATATCCGAGTTTTCGGACGCCGACAAGGAAAAGAACGAGCGATCTAAGGCAGATATGTCCTCGCATATCGGGAAGCTACTTCGACTCTTTGTCATTCGGCGAACAAAGAACGATGTCCCCGAATTTCTCAGCATACCGCCCAAGAAGGAATATAGAATTTCCATCCCTCTTACTACAGTCCAGCGCGACGCTTATTTGAACGCCATTCGTCGCCACGCGGACTCGACATATGTCAAGCAACTATTTGGCGACTCGAATGGCGCAAAGTCCACATCGGGGCGTGCTGTTAGCACACTGACGCATATCTTCCGATCGCTGATCAAGATTTGCACCACTGTAACCTTGGATCCCTTTTGCGAAACAGTCTACCGCACTTTGGGCGATTACCTCACGACATCTGCCAAACTGATCTGCCTCGAAAAGATCATCGATGAGGTTGTCATCAAAGGAAATCGGAAGCTAATAATTTTCTCATGCTTCAAAGACAACCTGAGCTGTGTTGAAGATCTTTTGGCGTGCGTTTTCCAAGACCGCAAAACGCACGATTGGCTTCGACTTGATGGAGACTTGAAGCGATGCACTCGCAATCTGTACATCCGTCTGTTCAGCGATCCCAACACAGCGTTCAAAGTACTTCTTTGCACCACGAAAGCCGGCGGTGAAGGGATCAACTTGGTATCAGCACAAGATGTCGTTATGCTCGACGACTCTTTCAATCCGCAAGCTGATCTTCAAGCCGAAGCACGAGCTCATCGCAAAGGACAGCTTGGCGAAGTGCGCGTATACCGCTTGACCACCCGGGGGACCATTGAAGAACAAGGATTGGCTCGATACTACCAAAAGCTTGCAACGTCCAAGAAAATCGAGAACGAAATGACGTCTGGCCTTGTCGCGGCTGATGAAGTTGATGCAACCGTCAATGGCACCGAGAAGCTAGGAATTACTGAGCTTCAGGATATGATTCAGATGGGCACTCTGGGTGTGGCAGAGGATGAGCCCATGGACGTCAAAGATATGATGGCCATGAGCCTAGGCGAGATGATCGAGAAGTGGGTTCGCCAGCCCGGGGAGATCAGCGAAGGCATTCCAATGGGCTCTGAGGAGGACTTTCTACGCAAGAAACATCTTGTTAATTCCCAGCTCTTCCACAATACCCAGGTGGCTCAAAAGCAGAAGCGGAAGATCGGGGAGGTGGATGAATCTCTCATCGTGTCAAGCAAACGAGTTCGCAAAACCCGAGGCTACGAATCTCAGGACAGCGACGAAGCCAAAAGCAACGACACCGAGCCGCCCGTTGCAAATATCACCAGTAATACTCCTCTCAATGCCTCCTTTCTTTCCACAAAATCTCTGAAAGCGGTCCTTCCCGTTCACCCAGCACAGCCCGCACCCGCTAACAACCGCACCCAATGCACCGTCCACCAGTCTTTCTGCCGTATCTGCCTCCTCCCCACCTCAGCTACCTCACCAGAAACCAACAGCTGCTACATCTGCCCGACCACATACCATACGTCGTGCCTTCTTGCCGCCAATCTCCCCTTACCGACGCGTAAGCAATGGACTTGCGCCCAGCACAAGTGCGTCTGTTACGAGCAGACTGCCTCGATGTTGGGTCACTTGAGCCATTGCCGCTTCTGCCACCAGGCCTTCTGCGATGATTCCTTGGAGCCGATATGGGAGGATATAGAGTACCTGGGGAAGATGGTGCCGGAATACGCCGCGATGGGCATTGGTGAGAAAGGTATGGCACATTTTATAGAATGTGCTGGGTGTCGGGGTGATGAAGAGCGGAAGGGGATGTTTTGGGAGGCCAACAAGGGGGAAGGAAAAGAAAATGAAGGGCAAAATGGGGATATGATTGATGGAAACGGAGCCAAAGGGGCCATTAAGAACATTGGCAAGGTGGTGAAGTTGACGATACATGTCAAGGATTCGTGATGGGTACTGGATTAAATGATGGTATCATGGACATGTGAAAGTCGGGAGATTCAACCATGAAATGGGCTGAAATGTTTAGAATACTTACTTGAGAACACAAAGTTTTTGGATTGAAGACTTGACCTTCCATATTCTGGATCTCCTGTAAACATTCCCTAGGAATTCGATTTAAAGACGTGAAGATGGGTGCGGTGTTGGATTTAGCGAAGCATATTGACCAATCGGCAGTTATGGAGTTGATTCATGCTTCCTCTCGCCCTGTAGGATTGGTCGAATGATACAAACAACTGTAAACCCGCAGGTTGTTGCAACTTCTGGCAGGGCGGAACATATGAAGTTATTTGTTTCGTATGACGATATGAGGATAATGCACGTGGAGGAACTGGGATTAGTCTATCAACCACTCCTTGTGCAGATGATACGCTTGTTGTCGCTCGGTCTAAACTCGAGATACCTGGGCAAGAGGGGTCTGTTACTGTCATGTTGGAAGTTTGATAACATGCTTGGCGCAGCTTGTGAACTCTCTGGAAATATTATTAGCAGATTGATGTACAAGTGTATCCGAGGACCAGTTTTGGGGTTGCGTGCCTCGGGGCATCAGACGCAGAGACAACAGTGCCATGATCCATCAATCAGATTGTCACACATCCTTGTCTGCTGTCAAACAAAGACAACAGCAGTCGGACAAGAAAATGGATTGCAAGGAACAAATCCTTGAGTTGGAATCAGACCAACGAGAGGAGAAGTAGCTGAGAAATGCCAAGTATTGTGGCGTCAACAACAGCAGCGTTTTGCTGACAAGAGCGGCATGGGTTCGGGGACTTCGGGATTGTAACGAGTTCAAGAACACGACTGATCGCACCCGCTCAGGCTTTCTTTCATTGCAATTTGCCCAGACTTTCAATATATACCTGCAACTGAATTCGGAGAGATCGTGACAGAGAGAGGAAGTTAGACGGTGGCCCTGGGTAGCAACAGAGCAGCTGGTGTTCAACCGCTTTCATTGGTCTGAAACACGTCACAATGTCCCCCAGAACCAGCGATACAACTTGAAGTTGGCGCAGAACCAGAGCCAGAGCCAAGCACAAGGAACAGGTACCCAGAAGAGAAGTCTTCAGACCCCCCTTCTTCGGACCCCCCGTCCTGCAGGGGACCCCAACGCCCATTTTAGGCGTTCAACAGGGGTAATAGCGCAGCCACCAAATTTGTTAGCGGGCGCCATTTTGGGCCTAACAGGGACGTATTCAACAGCAGAACTAGCGAGATTAGAGGGCAAGATCTTAACCAATTCTTAGCTAGCAAGGATCGATTTGAAGCTAAGATTTTAGTCAAAATGTTAAATTTTGGTATTAAAGTTTAATGCTACCATACAAGCAGAGACAAAGGAAAGAAGCGACGATAAAGACAAAAGAAAGGACAGATTTTAAAGCACCCACAATCCTCTACCATTCTTCTAGGTCGTCGCAAGAAGGACACAACACAATATTATGCCCTTTTCCACCACATCTTGAACAACGCTAATCAACAGGAGTTAGCTCATAATAGCCTATGCCCGCCTCTTTCCGCTTTTTAGCATCTAGGCCCTACATAACCATAGACTCTAGCGGAATCAGAGTATCGTCGTCCATAACCTGTAAATCATTAATAAAGATTAGCGTCATAGTATACCGAGTAGAGGTGTTAAAGACTTCGTCGTTATTAGTGCTGTTAAGATAGGCCTACTACAGATTATCAATAAACCAGAAGTAGTAGACGAAGTCGATTAGATTAACACTAATCCTAGGATCTTAAAGAACAGCAAACGCGTATGCACAGGGAAAGAGATTATCCTACCAGCGACGACAGCTACAGCTATAAGTAGCGACGTCAACACGGTATTTAGCTTCATAACAGCGACCTTCATTATCGCCAAAATATATAACAATAGCAGTAACTTCCAGGGCATCTTCAAAGGTGTTAAAGTCAACAGTACATTTAGAGGCGTACTTACGGGAATCTTTAAGGTAAACCTTCCCTCAAGCCGTAAGATATTATATTAAGATCTCTCGTCTTCAAGATAACCTTAAAATCTTCAGGTTTACAGCTCATAACCATTCCGCGCGCTTCTTCATCACCCAATCCCAGACGTAAATTAGCAGTTCGATAGGATACTCGTAGCGCGCTTCCTTCATCGCTAAGTTAGCAATCTCACTAAAATTAGATATAGTATAACCATATCTTGACGTAGGGAAGTATTAGAAGTTCCAAAGAGCTTTATCCCCCCAGGTCTTAACATAGGTCTTAAAGATTAGATTAACCTATAACCCCTCTCAAATTACTCAATTATAGTAAACGTCACTATTAGTACGAGCAAGTTAGTATGTAAGTCATTCGCAGAGCTCGCTACGAGAGTGCTTCTTCATATTCTATGCCAAATAGAAGACACAATAGCCTAGCGCAGATTAAGGGAAAGCGAAGGGAATAGCATTCTGTAAGCCTTTATCGCGATCAGAAATAATTACTATTTAGCGACCTATAAACAGGTTAGTTAAAGTAGTAGAAGTAGTATAAAGTTATATTATAGTAGAGCTATAGAGGGGTCTTGAAGATGTAATATTAATTTAATAGGGTAAACGAAACGGAATAACCAGCTCCAAAGGGGTCTTAGCGTCATGTGATATCAAAATCTTACCTTCAAATATCATATCAACCTCTAGCATTGCCATCTTACAGTTCTTACACCACCACAACCACGCGTCATTATTCTCACTCTCAATAATTCCCCACGCGTAAATAACCAATTCACCCTCAGAATCGAATCCACAAGCCGTAACGAGCTTCAGACTATACCCAGTTCAACAATGCGCAGCATCAAGGGTCAAGTATTTAGGCGAGTGCTTCCAAGTCATTCAACTAACAAAAGGACAGATAAAGATACGTTTATAGTACCCCTCTTCAACCCTCAGATACTTCACAATAGTTGTAGGATTGTGGTACATCAACTACGCGAGATAAGAAGGAAATAACTTAAAGTTCTCCCTAAAGTCGTCCACAGATTTGCCAAAAAGCTTACGCTTCACTCTAGCAACCTACTAGTTACTCACATCCACACCTACAGTGTGCTTCAACATCGCGACAACATCTTTGGGTACAGTCCTAGTAGTAATATACGCGTTCTATATGATAATCTGCTTCAACACTAGCGTTTAAGATATCTACGCCCTTAACAGGGTAGATATAGTAACGCAGATGTAGTTCTCTACAGGATTCAGCTTCGTGCAGACCCATACCATATCGTTAGTATCTTTCAAGCGCTTCTTTAAGGTCGCACGCGCGCGCCATTTGCATCTCACGACAGCGTAGTCATAAATCTATCATTTAGCTACATACCCTAAACCAGTATTCTTCTTCAAATTATACCCCCCCTTCAACGCATATAATTACACCTAATCGTCAAAGTCCGCAGAAGTCTCAAAAACTGCACCTTCAAACAGCTTTCAAGGGGCACGAATGCCGTAGAATGGCAGGCTAAATTCCATATTAAAACAGTAAAGATTAGATAAGAACAAGTAAAGTTAAACAAGTAAAGTTGAAGAGCAAGATTTTGGTATTTATTACTAACATTAGATGCAGATATTCACATATTTATGCCAGAATCACCATCGAATACCATTTAGCTATATTCCCTTACCAAATCCTATCCCCTTACGATATTCCAATCAATTTCACAACATCAACAGACATCAACGGCGGTAAAGCTACATCGACAGAGATTTCACAACATTTGGCATAAAATCGAACCTATATTGCATACAGATATGATTCAGGTATGTTTCCCTACAGATTCCTATATCTGCATTATCTTCTTACATATTTTGAACTCGATATTAAGATATCTCAACCCTCTACCTTCACAATCCTAAGCAACGGCGACATCAATGCCAGAGTCAAGATCTCTCAACATCCCATCCTACAGATGCTTTAGCGGTATAATATACTAACAAAAGCTATATTTTAATAGGGAATTCGTAAAGCTACAGCTACGCGTGCATTAGTATATTTTAGTAGAGCCATTAAGCACAATCTAGACTCAGGATTCAACGCGTCTAGAATCCTCTAGCAATAAGTTCCTCCCAGCGGAGCCCTTCAATCCCACTATAGGATGCTACAGGGTCATGCATTTGTATGGCGCGCTAGTACTAACTTTTGACAAGGAATATTTGAGGCTAGACGCCTTTGGGGTCCCCTACAGGACGGGGGGTCCGAAGAAGGGGGGTCCGAAAACTTATCCTCCAGGTACCCATCATACCCTGCGCCGCCAACGAAAAAGGGTCTCCGCAGTCTCATCTTCCAGTATTATTGCCCACCCTAATACATCACCACTACCCTCCTACACCTCCCAGCTATTCGACTGTCTGGAATCTGGAGGCACTTGAAGAAGGAGAAAGAGCAATTGACTGTTGGTAAAGGCAGGCAGCTGATCTCATGCACCAAATAATACAAAATACACGGCTTTCATTCCTCTCATCATCAAATCGCCGACTGACGTTGTTTTCAAGAGCGGTAACCTAGCATCATCGTCACCGCGCCTTCCCGCCATAATTCCTACAGCTTCCTATCGCGGAATCTCACCTCCAACGCAGTTGCCAATCCTGGCGCATCGTGCCTTCTGTGACTGCACATCCTACCACACCTTCAAACAAGGGGGACGTCAGAAACACTTTACTACGTCCCCCCTCAACACCACCACCTCTCCCGCAAAACATTCGCTCCCCTACCTATCGCGATGATAATACCCGACCATTGGTTCGTCCGAGGCGTCCAGTCCGCCCTGTTCTATTATGTCTCTTGCGGTCCATGTAGTAATGCTAAATACATGCGCAAACGCAAAAAGGCCGCCGAGCGCGATCGCAAAGCAATGGAAGTGGCCGCCGAGAAGGATCCTAATTTATATCTACACCCCGGTCCATCGGAAATGAACGCGTATTGGCGCGAAGAGATGTTAATGGGTCCTTCATCAACTGCGAAACGACCGCGCAAAAATACAAAAGATTCACAATGTCGACCAGGTACGAACCGCACCAGCGTTGCAAGTGTAGGCAGCGGCGGAAGCATAAGTCAAGTCGATGGCGTCAGAGAACCCGGAGAAGCGCATAGTGGAACTGGAAAGCGACGATATCGGCGAGCAGCAGAAGAGTTTGAATGGATAGATGAAAAGGTCGAGGATGATGGGGAATTTGGAAGCGGTTGGAAACAAAGATCTTATAAGATACCTCCGGTGAACGACATGCATCCAGCAATCGTGTCAATGATACCTGCTAGGCCGGAAGATCGAAGATGGATGAAAGCGCCGCCTCCATCCGTCGCTTTCATGAATGGACAAAAGGGAGTTACTGTCATTGACAATACGAGTAAAAGTAGAGGGCCATCCGTGGAGAAGCAAGGCAGCAGAACATCAATACCTGGCACTCTAGATCATGGTCTTCGGGTTCCTACTCCTTCATCACGGCCGGTTTCTGCTGGCAAACGAGCAAAGCAGCGCGCGAATGCTCTCCATCTACAATTGACTTCTGAATCAGAGGATGATACGGATTATGAATATGATGGCCCGTCACCGTCTAGGATAGCGCGTCCTCGTGCCACATATCGATCCACTTCAAGAGCATCAAATCGCAAGTCTGTACATCGTCCGCATCTCAGCACAATTGCAAGCCAGGACACCGCGTCTGGGCGACCGTCACCCAAACTTTCTCCACAATTACCTTCTACTCAGACTATGAATCGCAACAGCGAAAACCTAAGTCCTCGTGTGTCACCACGGTCCGTCTCCTCAGTTCCTTCCCCAAACTCTTCTGATGAAGAAGCCCTGCCTTCGCCTCGTCTACGCCCTCTGCGCAGTAAAGCCAACACTACCTCTGGTCTTAATCCTCTCACCTCTGCTCCTTCTCGAAATGCACATCTAGAGAAACTGCAGATTCCAACATCTCGGCCTTTGGATGGGCTCAAGCACAGCCACTCTCATTCTGGTCGCGAACGCATTTCAAATTTCAACAATGACTCGGCCATAATGTTGAATGCCGAGGAAGACGCCACGGACGGAGCTTTATACCATGACTCTAATGGGTCAGTGGATATGGGGTCAATCGACATCAGTGCTCTCATCAAAGGTCTATCCGAAAAGACTGCTCGCGAACAGATGTGGCTAGGCCCAGCTCCGCTTCGATCCGAAAGAGGCAATATGGAAAAGCGATGGAGTACCGAATTTTGAGCCAAAACCTAATTTCCTCTCGATCAACCCCTGTACAAGATTATCTTCAACATATCCAACATCGCACTTCTATTTCGCCAATACTGTGTCAATTCCTGAACGACACATTCTTCTTTCCGTACTACCTACTACTTCTCTGTCGACTATATCTAGCTGGTCTTACTTTCCTCTACCCAGCTATCTCCAATACCTCTGTCCCTTCTTCAACTTTTCATTCCGTCACCTGTACAGTACCCACAGCCTTCTGATCCGGCTTTCTTAGCCATGGATACATCCAAACACGTACCTAATCATCTTTCAGCACTCAGCCTGTTCATTTCCTTCCAACCTCTCTTTTTTCTTGTCACCAGCAATTGTCTCGACCTGTTTCCTTCCTTGCATCTAGGCGGTTCCTATTTATTTTTATCATGAACTCAGCGTTTGGTTTTATTACGACTCTTGTCCCTCTCGGGCACACTTCACGACCCTAGAATGCATCTGGTTTGGGTTTGGATTTGCATTACTTGGATGGGGTCATCAAAATTATACTATCATGGCCATCAAGTTGGAATACAACAGCTAGTAAGAACTAGCATTGAATAACCAATTCACCCTTCATACTCCTTTGTTCAACATTGATGCATTATAAATTACTCAAATCCACAGTGATTCGTGTGTACCCAAGTCATCGCTCTTATATACACATTCCCCTATTCCCATGCCCTCTCGTCATAGCATTCACCACCTCGTCTGCCCACCAGGCGCCGGCGGCTCCGGATACTCGTTCACAGCCTGCATACCCAGCTGTCTCGCCACCGGCGCCGGACTCTGCACTCCCATCTCCACCGGCCCCGTCTGTGCATATCCCGTTGGCCCTCCGTACATCTCCTGCTGTCCTTGCTGTCCCTGCTGCCATCCTGGCCCAGCCGGTGGAGCATATCCACCAGCATACTGAGTCTGCTGCCCAGCATACATACCCACCGGCTGCGCATATCCAGCCCCCGGCGATCCAGCGCTCAACTCACTAGGCGTACGTCCATGTGCTGCATATCCGCCTGGTGGTGGACTGGCCGCTGGACTGATCACCGGATACTGACCTGCCGCATAAACGTTTGGTCCGCCTGGTTGCTGGACTGGGTAGGTAGACATGTTGGGCTGTTTGTATGCCACGTTATTCGCCGTATAGTGTGTATTGGCATACGGTGTATCCGCGAGTATTGGTGTAGGCACGGCGGTACTATTCGTAGCCGAACTCAACCGTTTAGACGCACGGCGTTTTCGGCAGCAGAAGAGGAGAGCTAAGAGGGAAATTGCTAGGGCGCCAACTGCTCCGCCTACGGATGCGCCGATTATGGTTGGTGTGTTACTTGCTTTCACCGTGAGTGTGGGTGTACTTGATCCAGAAGAGGTTGTCGCGGATCCATCGCCGTTTTGGGCGTTGATGGCGGAGAGGGTGGTGTATACTATTGGGATGGTGGAGACTTTACTGCCGGCTGTGACGATTTGTTGGCTTGTTGCGACGACGGTTATGGTAGATGGTTGTATTGATGCGGTTGCGGTGGGTGTGTTTGGGGGTGGAGCGGCGTTGTTGGCGGTTGTTATGGTTTGGGTTACGATGGGCGTTTGGGTCTGGACGGAGACGATGGTTTGGACGCTGCCGGCTGCTGTTTGGATGATGGTGGATGTGGTCGCTTTCGTGGTTGTTGCTGTTGATGGGGCGGGGGGTGAGTTCCAGTAGAGATCACCGAAGGCGGTGTTGCAGCCAAAGTCTGTCCAGTATGTTGCGGCGCCGTAGGAGAGGTAGAAGCGATGGGTTACGCAGGCGTTGGCACTTTTGGCTTATTAGTTCGTGGTTCTTTTGAGGGGGATGGGATGGCATACCAGGCGGAGGTTGAACCGCCGTTGAAGGTTAGGACTGATCCTTGACAGGCTGTTATGAATGGACAGTTTACTGTTGGATCACAACATCGTGCGTATTGGGAGTTGGTGACGAATTCTTGGTTCGTGAGACAGTATATGGCGGCATCTTGTACTTTGTTAGCAGCGATACTCTAATGTTTCGCGAAGTATATAGACTAACATTGAGAAGATGTTGTGGTAATCCATCCCTCGAAAGAGTTGAGACCACGCTTTTCATAACGTGGAATTGGAGGCGCCTGTGTTATGACGGCCTGTCCGATTGCATCTCCAGGATATACTATTGTTGGTTGTATGCTACTGTCAATCGCCTTCGTACCTGGTTTTGGGAGAGCATTTGGAGAGGAGCTTGATTGCATCAAAGGCAATAGCGAAACCAGACAATTTCTTACGGCGCTCAACATTTTGACAAGGCTGAAAAGGATAGAAACACGAAAGTCGCGAGACTGGACATGGCGAACTTTTCAGTGAATCAAAATCAGGCAGTCCTGCGTGTCCAGACTAGAGTTTTCCATCTTCCCCGTGCTTGATCAATGGTTTATGCACATCTATCTGCAAGCTGGGTCTGGTTCACCAAAGTCACATCGCGTTCATTGGAACGAGACACTGTCGCCAAGGCTGAGAAGCGAGAAACCTGGGCTGTGAACCAAAGACATACATGATGCAAGCTGCGGCAGACGGACCGCTTGCACACACCTGGAAAACATGAAGATGGATTGATACTCTTTCTGGCAAGTGGGGTATGAATTCATAGCACACTGCGCCCAAAATGCTATGGTCTAGAAGACAGAATGATGGGTGGCAGGAAGTAAGATGCATACGAGGCTGAAGAAACATGACGATGATTGGATCGAAGTTCGGAAGTTGCTTGGCCTGCAGTAGTCAAATGGAAAAAGTGATAGAGGCCGGCACGAGGATACAGAAATAGAACAGTTCATGGATGGCCTGAATCAATTCTAGATCTCAAGACAGTCCTGTTCCCGATTTACGGAACGGGAAGATAGCTTCCTGGCAGCGCCTTTTCTGTTTAAAAGAGGTTGGAGCCAATTCCCAAGTGAACAAACCAACTCTGAAGCAATAAGCAACTGCATGATTTTGGCAGCAGAACAGACAGGGGCTGGTATCTCATGGGCATGTTCCTGCTCATGCATTTGTCTGATCAGAATTGTTTCTTTTTGCTGTCTCGTCGACGCCAACCAATGGACAGTATGAAAGGTGTGCACCCATCAGTTGTGCTGGCTCCCACCTGCCACGCTCTTTCAAATGGACTCTGATATCGTGTCAAGTGCGCAGAAGTATAGGCAAATTGTCCATCACGGAGGGCAATCAAATGCACGCGCTTCTTCAATGATGAAGGGTAGACTTGTAGTCGTTGAGCGCCCTCCACATGGATTGCGGGTCTGACGTAGAGAGAATTTAAAGCTTGCGGAATGATTCTTTGCCCGTACCTTAATGGTTGAATTTCACGGATCCACTGATCAAAAGTCATGGCGAAAGTATATCAGAGGAGTTGTTTGGTGGACACAGATAGGAAGGTTTTATGTTGACCAGCCATCACAAATAGCAGTGAGGCTTTTATGTTGTTGCACATGTACGGAGTATCAAAAGCGAATCGGCTACCCAGCTTACTCGTTATAATGCAGCTTGAATTGCTGATAGCTGGAGTAGCAGGATCAAGTGCACTTTACTCGGACCATTGCCGACAGCCGCGGCATCTGATGACACCCTGACGTTTGAATTGACACGACGACAACCCAACCCATACCTATACCACCCAGAGCCCCAAATCAATATCAATCAGATGTCTCTATGCCCGCCACTCAATCCTGTCACTCAAATAATACTGCTACCTTGTCGACCTGCTCCTCTGCTTCCGTTAGCCCATATGCGCTCCTCATCAGCCTCTTATCGCGTGCTCCAAATGAGTAGGAATGTCTGACTCTGTCGGTATGTACATCACTGATCCGCCACTCCCTCAATCCCGGCTGTTTTGATGCGCAAATTACATTATGCTAATCGCATGTGATTATTCAACAGATCGGGTCTTTAGCCATGCGCTCAATACAGTCAACAAGATACCCATCGGGGCCGAGAAACCACCAGCGAAGCTGAGACTGAAGCTCTATGGCTTGTACAAGCAGAGCATGGGTACGATACCACTTTCGAACGCGTCAAATCCTGCACGAGCCATATACTGATAAATAAGTGACAGAGGGAGATGTGGATGGGATAATGCAGAGACCCAGTGGCAGAGATGCTTCTGCCCATCAAGCAAGAGAGAAATGGTTCGTCCGCCTCCAATACACTTTTATGCCAGATATGGGCTCGCACTAGCGCCATACTCTTACTTTGGTGTATTTGACATTGCCAGAACGATTGACTGATTCTTATCAGGGACGCATGGAAATCATGTGCCGGACTCTCCCGAACCGAAGCTAAACGACGCTACATAACCACACTTATATCGACTATGCGCCAATACGCAAACTCCTCTCCAGACTCCCGCGCTCTCGTCGACGAACTAGAATTTGTCTGGGATCAAGTGAAAGCAAATGCCTCTTCATCCTCTTCCTCTTCGCCAACACATCATGGAGCTGGCCTAGGGATAGGTGTCGGCGTAGGCTCTGGCTCTGGACTTGGACTATCCAGATCACAGTCTATGGACCCTGCCCAACAATCTCTTCCACGCTCAGATCCTTCACATTCTCATAGCCTCCCTCCAGCTCAACCAATCTTCAAATTCGCCGACCGCAGCAAGAAACGCCTTAGCGGTTTGGGTGTAAATAGCACATCCAACGTCGCTGGCACTCGCACCTCCACTGACATGCGCCATCTCACCGGTAGCCCCCTCTCTCACAGTGTAATCGACGACTCAAGCGACGACGACTCCGCCGGCGGCGATGAGTTCGTTGACGCGCCCGACTCACAAATAGCCGAACCACCACCTAATCCAGCTACTCTCGACCCACATGGCAAACGCGCCGCCCCACGCGCAGCCGACGAACAAACCTCCGCCGCAGCGGACCCAGATGCGCCCAAGAAACGCACCCGCGCCGACGACACTAAATGGCGACGGCGAGTGTCCACCGCGCTCATCCGGCTGACTGCGGAAGTCGCCGCTTTGCGCGAACAACTCGAAGCGCGCCGCTTATGGACACGCACGCGGCGTGGGACCTTCCTCAACCTGACATGGACGCTGATAAGCAGTGTGCTAAAGCACGTTGCTTTCGACGCTATAATATTGCTGCTCCTACTATTATGGATGCGGCGCAAGAAAGACGGGCGGCTGGAAGGTGCGATGCGTGTGCTATTGGGCGACGCAGTGGCCCAAGTACAGCGCGTCGGCACAGATTTGCAGCGCGGAGTCAACAAAGTTGGCAAGGCATTGGTTGTAGCAGGAGCATCGTCGAAGAAAGGAGGGTCGACTGCGCTGGGCAACTAGAATGTGCGGGTGGTAAATGTGTGATACGATTTTAATGCGACATGTAACATATAATCTGGCATATCATAGTGGGTAAGGATATAGGTTCCAAGGTTGGATTATGGGATGATATAATGATAGATATGCCACTTTACATGGTTACCATACGTTGATACATACCATGTGCTTGAGCTTACAACGCTTGAACTTTTAAGGTATCAGCTCCCATTAGATCTCCCATAGGCATGGGTGTAATTGATAGTGTCTCCGACGATGGTCACGACTGTCATCTTGGAAAAGGGGAAGTATCTTCTGTACCTGAATGACATGTAAAAGTCGTTCATCTCCTATAGCTTGGGTAATATGATCGAAGGTTGCTCCCGACTATGTCCCTAAAAGAGCGTGTTCGGATCTACCTAAGGACTTTATAGGATATTCGTCTAGAAGTCAATAGAGTTGAGGTTATGATGAGTATCTTTCAACAAGCCTCCCGTACTATGATGAGGAGCTGTGATTGATAATACACTCACGCACTAGGGTAGAGTAATTTGTGCTGGGACTGTTGTTGAAATACACTATGACCACAAAAATAGATGTTGTCAACCAACATCACTCTGGACGTGTACTAACGGACCAATATCTAATACTATACACTACAGTCATGTAAAAGCTTCGTGATCTTGGGAACCACAATGGTTTACGCCATCTTCTTTGCAATTATACTTTTCTGTAATTTCGCGCTTGAGTATACTTTACGATACGTACCTCTCGTCGTGTTTCATGAAGTACTCTGGTAGTGTTCAGTTGTAGAGACATATAAGAGGTGCGAAGAATCTACACCATCGCTTCTAAAATAGCATATATCATTTCCACGGGACTATAGAGCAGCTTCCTCCCTTCACCATTTGTGTCTCCAATGATAAGGTTTCAATCAGATGTCTTTCGAACGATCGGCGAAACATTATTCACTCTAATTGTCAAAGCCTCGATAATCTAGGAAAAATTATGATTCCAGTCACCCAGACTTCGGTAATTGGTACCTGGCAAAGAAGACGATCCTAGTATCTAACACATCGGGCAGGGCAGCATACCACTTGATCTTATATTAAGACTTGCTATGTCAGGGTTTCGAACAACAGTCTAACCAGAAACTTGCGCGACCGGTTGACGGCCAATTCAATTATCCTTGTGGACTCGGTCATTGCGCAGAAATAAACGAACGAACGATTCGAGATTTGGCTTAACCCGTTTATTCCTGGACACTTGATTGAGTCTTATACTGTCTTAACTACAGCCCATATTAAATACTTCTATTTACTCCGAGGCGCGCTCACACAACCTTTAGTAGTGCCTCAGTGATCTTAAGAACCCATGTATTGCCGTTTCTAGGTATATTGTTCCTCAGCTATGGCCATAATCTTTAAGTGACGGTGGTTGTAAGCCATGGTATCCAGAAATTCGTTAGTATATAACACAATAGAGTAGCCCTTGGCGAAATAGCTGAGAGTCTGATCGGTTTCTTCCTTTCTTTGATGTTAGTTTGTGATAGGTGACCTCGACAAGTATCTCAATCCAGTATGACGAGACTAATCGAACTTGTGGTTGTCTTTACGGCGATATGGCGGGAAGTTGGTATGCTTCAAATCCTACGCACATTATTGGTAACAGTATACTAATCTAAAATTGAAGCTGCTCTACCTCCACTAGACGATGCCGCGCCTCTGCCATCCGAAGCAGCTCGACTTCCAGACAGCATTGAGGAAATCGCCGCCGACCCATGGGGCAATGGAGTTCGTCCAATCATCAACCTAGAGCCGGGTCCACCATCTCATGATCAGGCAATGTGCAGACAGCAGAGTGCATCTCTTGAGAGCAGTCTCAGCTCTTTCGTTCAAAGTGTGTCAAACGCTCGAGCGGGCCGTGGCTACGACAGAGATCAGCATGAAACTACCTTCTATGGCGGACCTTGTATTACTATTGGCGGTCTTTGGTACGAAGAAGTTGTGCCATATCTCAACTCGCAACGGCAAGCACCAGCTCCAGCTCGCGCAACAACAACAGCTCCACCTTGGGCGCAAGCACCGCCAGCATGGTCATCTGCTTATACACCATCTTGGTCCTCGAATCCGCCACGACAGACCAGCGCGCCGCGACAGACACAGCAACCATACGCAACCTGGACTCCTCCGTGGGCAAGCTCTCCTCCCCGATCGTCGCCAGCTCCCCCACAAGGTCAACCAGTTTGGCAGACTCAGACAACCCCAAGGCAGGCACCGCCGGCAAACACACCACAATGGAGTCGAACTACACAGCGACCATCATCATCTGTTCAGCCAACACAGCCTCTGTGGTCGCCAATCTCACCAATTTCAAGTCGAACTACATACCGGCCTACATACCGACCTACGCAGCCGAGTGTTCCTTCGCCATCTCCACGTCCAGCATATCCAGATGACGATGATGCGCCGCCATTCGCACCCACTGGAACTGTAGGCGGCCGCCCAAATCCAGGAAGTAGAACAACAGTGTCACCCAAGGCACCTTCGGTCCCTTCCGCAATCTCCCAAGCTCCCGCCCGTCCATCTCCAGCTCTAGCCCCTGATGATAACGAAGGGCCACCGCCCGCGCCACGAGGCGGAAAGGATAACAATGATGGCCCTCCACCAGCTCCACGTGGAGGACGAGACGATGATGGTCCACCACCAATGGCCCAGAGTTCCGTTCCGGCTACAGCTCCAGCGCCATTGATGACACAGGTTCCAATTCCACAGTCCTCGGCAGTAGCACCTCCACGACAGGAGTCAACCACAACCGTTACTAGTACCACTATCGTCATCGTAACACCATCTCCAGCGCCAGTCCAGCAATCTTCAGCGACAATTCCACCCGCTCCGTGGAACCCTCCACCATCATCTGATCCAGGACCGTTCTCGTCTGACCCAGCCCCAGCTCCTGCTCCTGCTCCATCTACTCCAGCGCCAGCTCCCTCCGCACCAGCACCAGCTCCAGCTCCATCTGCACCAGCACCAGCTCCATCTGCGCCAGCACCAGCACCAAAACCCGCGACCACAAACGGGCCAGCAAATGGACCAATTCCAACAATCGAAACACCCAGTTGGGCGCCCCTCAAGGAAACCGCCGCTCCCGCACCTGCACCTGCAGGCCCCGGAAATGCAGATGCTCCTAGACCTCTATCAACCGGATGGAGCCAGGCCAGCACCGCGCCAGCGCCGATCTCGCCGTCATCCTCTCGGGCACCTGCACCAGTAGCACTTCCATCAATCCAGGTACCACCACCAGCACCACCAGCAAGCAAGCCGACATCTTCAACTTCATCGCTGCTCCATCTTGCACCAGCAGTGCACTGGTCAACGCAGGGACTAGTAGCGAGAGCGACTTACCTGCCACCACCACCGGAGAAACCTTCAACTTCGACGCCAGTGATTGTGGTGCCGCCGCCTGCAGGTGCACCAAAGCCTACGCAGCCTGTGCCTCAGACGCTGGTTCAGGTAGTGAGATATTAATCTGCAAGTCGTACTTAGGTGTTGATGTTGTCAATTTAAACCTTCGATATGTTTCTAGTTTTTGACAAATATAGTAATTGGCTCGTTCACATGATGTTTTCCTGCAACTTTGTTGACTTCTGACTTATAGTCTTGGAGAATTAATATACGCGTCTTCGGTTTACATACGAGATGGTACTCAAAGTTAAACACTGATGTGTAAAACATGGTAGCCAGAGAATCGGGTGGCAGCATGTCAGCTACGCTCAAAAGGTAGCACTCCTGATTGTTGCAGTTGGCGAATCTTTACCATGAGGCTGGAAGCAAGGCTGGCACATGGCTTTCAGCCAATCAGATCAATGATTTCGGATGATGATCCCAATCGTGATCCAACACATTTGGCGATGCTGCTATAGTGTTATTAGGGTTGTCTTACCCTCCCCCTGAACTTATAAAATGGCGCTTTAGGGCTTAATTGGAGGGCGGAAGGATCTAAAGAGTGCGTTAGTATATAAATTTAGCGGCGTAGCCCCTTAGATTAAACTTACTAACTCTATTCTCTTTCTAAATTATATTATTATTAATCTTAAAGCTAAATCTTTATTAAATATCTTAATTTTTAGTATTTTAATATTATATTAAATAACTCTTCTATATGCCGCGCTATTTTAAACCTTACTACTAAAAATAGGTATAAGATATAATTAAGCTTAGCTATAATAAGAATTCTATTGCTAAGGCTATTAGATATAATTTTTATATTATTAAATACTAGCGTTAAATATTAAAGATTAGAGGATCGTTTAAAGCTATAAAGATATATTTAGGCCCTCTACTAGTGTTAGATTATAACGTATAGGTCGTGCTGTTTAAATACCTTCTTTACTAACTTAATTTAATATAATTTAAGATATATAAGTTTATTTAGAGTACCTTTAGTATCGTTATAAGCTAGGCTCTTATTTCTAAAGTCCTAAATAGGTATAAATATATTAAAAAGAAGGTTAGTAATAAAGTAATACTAAGTAATATATTTTTATATTTTATAATTAAAGGTTATTACTACTTAGCGCTTTGCTAAAGCTTATTATAAATACTATATTTATATATTAAAATATATCTTTAAATAGCTTATCTTCGTTAATAAAGTAGGGTATAGGATTGCTAGCATTTTAAGAATAATAAGATAGAATAAATTAAGTATTAAACTAAATATTAAGAGCTTCTTAGCGTTAGATAAGTAAAAATTAAAGAATATTAGTAATACTACTAAATAATATAATATCCTACTAGCATATAGCGTTAATAGTATCCTATTAGTAGATATTTATAAAGCTAATAGTAATAATAATAGTTTTGCCTAGTAATGTAAGAATAAGCTTCTAGATATCTATTAGCCTTATTCTCTTCCTTAAAGTATTATTATTATAGATAATATATCCTTTTATTATAGCAAAGAGGTTCGTAAGATATTTAGGGCTATAGAAGTACAATTAGAATTCTTACTACCTTACTACCTAGATTTTAATTCTATTAAAGAGTTTTTTAGTAATTTAAAGGCTTAGTTAAAGATAAATAACTACTAGTAGTATACCTATAAGAATTCTATATCTTTTAAGTAGTTTTTAAGTATTAGAATTAAAGTTTTAAATAAAGGAGTACTTAATAAGAAGTAAGCTAAAGAGTATATTTAATATAGTAATTATATTATAAAGAATAATAAAATTCCTTAAGGCCTAAGGTTATATAAGAATATCTAGGAAATAGCTTTAATTATTACTTCTAATTCTAACTTCTTTATACTATAATAAGAATTTAATATTAAACTACTACTATTATAATTCCTATCTAAATAGTTTAGAATTAGTATTATTAGGAAGCCTACTTTAATAAGCATAATACTAATAAAAATTAGCAATAATTTTTTTATTAATTTTAAGTATATTGTTAATTCTAAATATTAGCTTTTTACTAAGAAGTTGCTTAAATTAGGTATAATTATACCCTATAGCTTATCTTAAATAATATTCTTTTACTTTAAGGGCTTTTATAATATAATTAAATACTAAATACTACCTAAAGCCTAAATTATTATAGAACTACCTCTTAAACTTAGTAAATTCCTACTCTAGGTAGTATTTTATTATTAACGAAGGCCCTAAAGGTAGAAATAAAGCTATAAGAATATCGCTATAGGGTAGTAGAGATGCTAAACGCGTACGTTAGCTCTAGCTACTAAAAAGCCTATTAGATAACCTACTAGGTGAGTTTAAGCTCTTTTAATTACGATAAATATTAATATTAATAGGTTATAGAGTTAAATTTAATACTATTATTATTTTATATTAATAATAAGCTTATTAAATAGCTATAAATTCTAAGAGTCTTATTATTATAACGTTAGGTAGTGTTTTAATATTATATTTATCCTTTACTATCTTTTAGGCCTATTCGTTTAAATCTATAACGTTAAGGAAGATATATTTATTATAAGAATCTTTTTAGTAGTATCCTTTATTAAGGTAATTTAAATATTTATCCTTTATATAGAGATGTTTCTTTACTAACTTTATAAATTTTAAAGTAAAATTAATATGCTATTAATATTCTTTATAGTATAGATTTACCTATTTTAATATCTTTACTACTATTACTAACGCTAGAGAAAAGCGTTTAGGCTTAGTAATACTAAATATAATCTCTTATTTAGGATTACTAATACGTTAAGAGTTATTATAGAAATTAGTCTAATACTAATAAGTAATTTAGCGCTAAATTAAAGTAAGAATACTATTAAGCTCCTTATTGCTTAAGCCTAAATTAATACTAAAGCTATATTAAAGATTTTTAGTTCCTCTCTTTATCTTTTGTTTTAAAAACGTCTAAATCAAGATTAAAGAACTATATATCGTTCCTTATTCTTTAAGATATAAATCTAGCTAGTCCTAAGTCTTTTTAAAGCTTTTAATTAGGCTCTAGCAAAGATAATTAAATTTATTCTTAATTATAGGTATTTCTTACTTTTAGATCTTAATAATAATAGTAATTTTAGGAAGAAATTTAGGTACTAGTAATAGTAATAGCGTAGAGTTAATCTAAGGAACTAGAGCGCTAGAATTAAGTAAAAATATTTTAGAATACTAAGCGCTATCTATTATAGCGTTTTAGGTAGTAATTCTAAGTAAATACGTTTCTTAGACGTAGTCTAGGCTATATTAATATTTATAAATAATATCTTAAGTAGCGTTAGGTATATTTTAAGTCTCTTTAACTAAAAGAGGCTAAGTAATATTAATATCTTAAAGTTATAATCTATTAGTAGCATATTCTAAGATATTCTAAGTCTTAGTATTTTATTATAAAGAATACTTAGCTAGTTAAACCTAAGAAGCTAATAATATTAGTAAATAATTAGAAATAATAGTATTTATATTAATACTATTTAAAAAAATAATAGGTAATAGTATAAACGTTATATAAGATATAGGAATAGGATATCTAAGATAAGACGCTATTAGAGCCTTTAAAGTAAGTATAAACGTTTTTAATAGAGGACTTCTATCTATATCTATATAGATCTTAAATAACTACTTAATAGCCTTTTTAGATACTAGAGAGTAGTATTTACTTATAATACGTATAAAGATATAGCAATTTAGGAATTAGATAGGACTAAGAACCTAATAAGTATAAGCTATAGTATTAAAAAGTATTTTAGTGCTAAAAAACTAGTAAGAAGTTATATAGAAGATATTAAGGAATTATTAAAGGTAAGATAACGTTAAATAGGTATATTTTAATAATTTTAGACTATATTAATAAGATATTTTATAGTTATTACTATTATTACTTTATTAATTTTAGAATAGCTCTCTAATAATTCTATAAGCTTACTATTCTATTTAATCTTAAGATATAATTATTAATAATTAGTCCTTAACATTAATAATCCTATACTATTTAATATCTTTAACTCTAGATTTTTAACTCTACTAGTAGGAATATTACTTTTTTACCTACTTTAACTTTAATATCTTTAGGAACTTAACTTAAGATTATAGCCTAATTAGCTTCGTTAAGATATAATTACTATTAAAGAGTTTTAAATGCTATTAACTAGTAGGAATACTACCTATTTAAGATATCTTAAAGTAAGGAATAAGTAGTAATTAAACACTACTATTCCGCTATTCGCGTCGCTAATATAGCTTTAAAAGCAACTTAAGATATAATATTTAGGAAGAATAGTTTTTAGGGGCTGCTAATAAGCTGCGACTAAGAGGCGCCCTACAAATTTGCATTGTAACGCCCAGTTCCTCCCGCGGATCCACCCAATTACGGCCTAAAGCCCCCTTTTACGTTTTCAAGGGGGAGGGTAAGACAACCCTGATAACACTGTAGACGCCAGGTCTGTGAGTAGGCTTCTCCTCTCTAGAATAAACGATACAAACCAGTTCTCTACTTCGGTTAATGAGGTTCCTGTGAGGCTTGATGCTGTGGAGTGTGGACTGTTGCCTTGCTGAGTTGCCACTTCAATCATCAACATGGGAAGCAAGAACAAACTTTTTGATCTTTATTTCGAGAAAATTATTCGGTAAATCCTTGAAGATGCAAACCTGAGCACCGCAGTCATATTGTGCAATGGAGGTGTGATGTACTAACTCAAAGAAAGCTGGAAAGTCAACACCGCTTCAGGGGCGTCGATAGACTTTTGGGGGTGGTGGCTGAGTTCAGTCTTGACTGGCCGAGCCTCTCCCAAGCGGCTTGAAGGCAACCATCATCTCCTCATTATCATGGATGCCTCCAGCTCCTCATGAGCCATAAAAAGGGTCCTTTCCCCATGCTGAGAAAGAATAGAGCAACTTTCTAAACCCTTTTCCTTCAACATCATACACTGAGACTAGCATTGCTACGACACCTCTTGGCACTCGACTTTCAACCACATTCACCCATTTATTTGCCAATACTCAAGCCTTTTCAAATAAACTCCAAAATGGCGGAAGAGAACATCCCAAGTCAATCGTTCAATATCCGAGAACTTTCTACAAAGACGGTAACGCTATACCCAGCTAGAGCACATGTGGTCCGTGAGATCCCATCTATTGCGCTCCAACCAGGCCAAAACGAGATCGAAATATATGGTCTCGCAGAAACTATAGACGAGCAAAGCTTGCAAATCGAAGGCACGGGCAACGGAGAAGCAACAATTACCGACATCACCGTCGAAAAAGTGATCAACAAGATTGCTTTTGATGACGTCTGTGGACCACCAGAAGAGCTGGACGATGATGACCTTGAGAGCGACTACTCTGATAGCGACGATGATGCTGACGATGTCAAAATCTCCCGCCAGGAGCGAAATCGACTAAACAAGGCCATTGAAACTCAAGCAGACTTGGAGACTTCGTGCTCTGTTCAACTGTACCAGCTTGAACAATTCACCAAGACCATTACAAATGAGTTTTCGGATGCAAAGAAGCTCGAAGAAGCACTGCATGTCTACGAGTCTGAACGGTCAAGACTGCATCTTGGAAAGACCAACGCTGGAATTGAGATCGAGAAACTTACCAAGCAAAAGTCAAAGGTTGAATGGCGACTGAAGCGTGCTGAAAAGGCTGAGAAGGAGAAAAACAAGGAAGCGGTCCAAGCCAAAGATCTCGCTCGTCGCAAGAAGCTTCGCGAAAGAGAACAGCGTCATAAAGAGATCGAAAAAGTTCGATCCGAGAGAGCCACGTTCTGGCCCGCTTACGTATACCGAGTTGTGGTTCGATTAGAAACTGCGATGTTTACTCCAGGTCCATCTCGAAGAAGTTCCATTGGATCAATCACTCTATCCAAGGAGGTTCCAGAGTCGTCCGAGACTCCAGAGAAAAGCGAAGGCAAAGTGACAACTTCACCAAACGAAATTTCCCTATCGCTCTCATATGTGACCACCGGAGCCTTTTGGTTACCATGGTACGATCTAAGCATAAATTCTGTCAAGAAGACTGCTTCCATCGTCTATCGAGCAGAAGTCCGCAATGCTACGTCTGAAACCTGGACTGATGCGAAAGTTATTCTCTCCACTTCCCAGACTTCGTACTCTGGCCTCGATGACAAGGCACCAACTATGCATCCATGGCAAGTTGCCTTGTCCCGTTACAATCCAGACAACGATGGGATCTTCAGCAAGGCAGAGATATCTGCTACTCAAGCAAAGATACAAAAGGAGATCAGCTCCCAAGCAAAGGCATATGCTCACGCTGCTCCACAGCAAAATAGACATGTTCGTTCTTCAGTCGCTTCTCACCAGCTCGGCGGCAACAGAATGCAAATGATTGCCTCCGCTCCCAATGTGGAACTTCACAGAGGCATTAGCAGCGCGAGGAAATCTAAGAAAGCGAGCATACTCCCAAGCTTCGGCGCCGCCAGATCCGCGCCTCCAGGAGCAGCACCAGCTGCCAGCAACGTCCAAGAATATGCCTATGCCGGTTATGATCCCACTATCGAAGATTGCGGCGAATCTTTGGACGCTCTGGCTCCTACCGCCCTTGACTTTGAAGAGTCCGCCTGGGAAGACTACGGCCTGACCGCAACATACGACCTACCTGGTACTCGCACTCTCGCGCCTTCAACCCTGGCCCGCCGGTACAAGATCGCGACACTGAACGCCACCTCCATCGCGCTCTCCCATATCGCAATCCCCAAACTCCGCGCTGCCGCCTTCCTGCGCGCCAAACTCAAGAACCCATCCAGTTCAGTAACTTTGCTCAAAGGAACAGCCGGCATTACTCTCGATGGTTCGTTCCTTGGCACCCACGCACTGGCGCGTGTCTCGCCAAATCAGGCATTCACCATCCCGCTCGGCGTCGACCCAGCGATTCACATAAGCTACCCAAAACCAACGCTACATCGCAGCACACAAGGCATATTCAACAAGGAGCGCGCACACGTATTCAGCCGCAGCATCTTTGTGACAAACACACGACCTGCGCCCGTGGAGCTGTTGGTGCTAGATCAAGTGCCACTTTCACAGGACGAGCGGCTCCGCATCGATATCGTGAGTCCAAGAGGCTTGATCAAGGAGGGCGATGTGGTGAAGACTGGTGCGCCGGCACATGAGGCGCGCAAGGCATGGGGCAAAGCCAGGGCGACGTTGAAAAAGGATGGAGAGGTTGCGTGGACGGTGGAGATTGAGAAGAGCCAGGCGGCGGTGTTGAAGTTTGAGTATGAGGCGAAGATGCCGGGCACGGAAAATATGATCAATAGCTAGATGAAAGATTCCTTAGATATGCTTTGTGAATAGTCGAGTCTGATATCTATGATATCGAAGAAGCGTAATCGAACTTTTTGACACTTGACACACTTAGACTCTGTTCCGATGTTCTCTTCAAGATATAATACCCCATTCAAAAGGAATCGTTTCCTCTCCAATCAAGTTCCCTCTGAGTCCTTGAGAGCATGTGTATATCATTTCTTCCAAGCTTTACACTACGACGTCGAAGAAATCCGATATGTTGCTCTTCTAGCCATATCTTAGATTACACTCCTCAAGAAAAAGGAAGTATCTTTCACATGTAACCAAATATAATGTTCTCGGTCTTTTTACGGTCGATATTGCCTCTTTGCTGAAATGTAACCCACTGCGTAAACCACGTTCCAATACTCCCACCTTTCGGACAACAAAAGCATCGCGTAAATTGAGTATGTGGGTCAAAAAAGAGGGTGCATGATGCTGTGAACGGTTGAATCATAGACAGAAACAAAAACGACTGCCCAAATAGCCCGAAAAAGACCATGTAGGATTATCTATTTGAATGGCCTACATTGAGCAGACATCCTACCTTTCAAAAGCATTCTAATTTCCAATAGTATGCATTCTCTGAACAAGTGCGTTGACTTGATAGAGTAAATATCGTGAACTTGACCCCCACGCAAGCCACATTATAGCGTAAGAACTGGAGGAGTTGCGCACGTTGGGGTTGGTAAGGTCAACGCTACTTGCGCATCATCCAGGGACGATTACCTGAATTTTGACTATTTGAGAAAGTAGTGGTAACTTCATTATGGCTACTATAGCTCATATATTGACGCGACCCGTCAAAAATGGTATTGGCAGCGCGATCAAGTAGATCTTGGCCTGGTGGAGTTGGAGGCTCTGTGAAAGTTGGAGCAGCACTAATTTACGTCGCGCTTCTGTCTTCTAGCATTGTGATATCATCCTCGCGTGCGAACCAGCAGCAGCTTTTGTCGCATATTTTCTTGTTGCTTTGCAGGTAATGCATTATGCAAGGTGAACACTTCCCAGGGGCCAGGAATATGTCAGAAAAACGGTTCTGCGGGTTGGTGGCACCAAACCAACAAGCAAAGGCATCCGTCGAGCCTTCGCAGTTGTAAAAGGCACTGCAAGCGAGCATCAGGCGAGATGCGACAGGATCGAAAAAACAATGAGATGAGTTTACAATGTGCATTTCAGAGATGTTTCAAAGCAACGCTGTCACATTCGGCTTCTGGTCAGTCTTTGGCAGACGACCCCGGCCTATCAAGCTCGCTGTGTAAGCCACGCCTAGGAATCCTCCAGCATTCGCCATGTCACCCAACAGGAGCACAATTATATGGCTGCTTTTTCACGTTATTGGCTGCTAAATGAACTTGTCCTCCACGAGGGGCAGGTCGATAGCGCCACCCCATACAATGGCACTGATGCCGTGGTGGGTTAGTCTCCAGAGTGGGCTAAGTTGCCAGGTTGCTGGAAAGCGTGCGCAGTGAGGCCGATTCTGCACCTTTGCATGCGACTGCGTAATGAGAAAAGCCGGCCGGACTTCTTCTCCAGCCTGTTCGGATTCTGTAACTCTACTTCCTTCCTAAAAGCTCCTCAGAAACTCGAGTTCATCGCCAATTCGAGACGCGACAGGCCCTATCATGGACATGTACATGCCCGGCACTAGCGGGCAGGTACTTCAAGCTCTCACGCTATGCTCACAGTCACTTCAACAAATTCAGCATCTCGAACGAGAATACCAAAGTCCTCCTGCTACCCTCGAATCCCTTCATACCGAGGCCAAACATGTCGCCAGGTCTCTGTCCATGCTCAATGGCCTGTTCTACGATCCCGAGAAGAATCTAGCTACAACGTTGGAGACGAATACCGAGCTGCGAAGTGTCTTTGACAATTGCATGAACCCATGTCGTATAATCTTCACATCGCTGGGTCAGGAGTTGCGCAAACTCTTTTTGCCGTCGTATGTTAAGGAGGCAGAAGATGATGATGTGAAAGGACGGGCCAAGTACCTCTTTACAGAGAATGTATTCAAAAACTATCTGTCGTTGGGCAGGACTTTGCGCTCAGCAATGCAAATGCTGGTCTCAGCACTTCAAATGTATGTCACTATAAACATAGCGAAGTGAATTGGCAGTCGGCTAACGCAAGCTTCTAGACCTGGGGCAGGCCAGAATATGGGCCTATTGCTGATGATAGAACCTATGTTGGAGGACCTTGGAGAGCGCTGCAATGCTCTAGCAGGCGCAATGAGCCCGGTCGATTCTAAAACAGAAAATTTTTCAATGGGAGGATCTCAGCCTTCCGTTGCCATGTCTAAAGAATCGATGGCTCCAAAGCTTCACGCATATCATCAGACTAGTCCTCGGATGCCGCAAAATCTACCTCAGACTCCACTATCACCAAGCTCAGGAGAGTTGCAGAGTTTGCAGTCAAGGAATATGCCAACATCGCCAGATGGGGATTTCAAACCTCTTCCTCCTCCAGCATTGGACTCGCCACCTCTACCCGCGAAATCTCCGCTTCGAACGTCCGACTTGGACCCCTATGAAAGAGTGACACAATATGCTTCAGTGCCCAGCAATAGAAATCCATCCTCAGGACCTACATCTCCAGTATCGCAGACACAATTGCCAAGTCAGCCCAGAGTAAATCCGTTCAGCACAAGGACGCCACTCCAAACACAAGGACTACAGGTTCCCGCCATTCCTGATATGAGGCCTGGTTCAACAGCTTCAGTTGTATCGGAGAACGAGAAGGCCATTGAAGGTCTTCTCACTGCCCCATGGCCTGGCCGTAGTGGTGAAGACTGTCTTCCGGAGGAACCGGTACTACCTTTGAATTTTAGAAAGACAACGGAGAGTCCCCGGCCATATCCCATAGGAGTGGCTGCTCCTTATACACTGCCTTCTCAAAGCCCTCGAACCCATAACGGGG